>CM042081.1:6837752-8087752 GCA_023509865.1 Trypoxylus dichotomus | reverse complement strand
ACACATTATATTTACCAATGCCTTGATTAGATAGTCCATCTATCAGTTAATAGTAGCAAACGCCTAAATAAAAGTTGACGAGTCGGCACATGTCACGCTAGGTGACATTTGCCATTTTTCGCCGTATTGATCTAAGATATAATGTTCTTTTGGTGAGGCGTAAGATGTGTACACATAAAATCGAATTTAGAATTTCTGTTTACATATATCGGCCGATCCACGCTAAGCGAACATGGCCATCCTATTTACCCAAATAGTGTGAGTAAATAAGTTTCTTTTTCCATTAGAACAAGTTGTTGATCTAATACCTCTTCGAACATGCCGATATTGATTTTGGATTATGCAGTTTAGGATGACGAGATTTGCATTTGAAGCAAAGTACTCGTTAACACCTTAATACAAAGCATTTTACAGCCTTTTCTAATAATGTAGGTTATATTTTATAGGAAGTTGGATACTAGTAAAATCTTTTACTCTAGCATTGTTTTTATTTAATCAATAATTCCCATATATAACGCTAGGTGTTGGACTAACAAAGAAAGTTTCCCGGATGTCAAATTGTCTGCGCCGTAATTCATTCTAAGGGAGTGAAACACCACAAAAACTTTCGAAAATTCACAAATTTTCAGTATTCTTGAACGGAAATAGATTGAACAAAATTTTAAATGCAAATGTTGTCCCTTATGGAAAGGTCTTTCAGGACGCATTAGTGTGCTATATGCAGAGTGGTGGATTTAAGAGCCACCCTTTTATGCTAGAGCTGATTATAGTAGTATGCAAAAGAAACTAACACAAGTTCTTCATCTTTAACATCTTTTATTGATTTTAGAGCATTTTTAATTATACAAGGTGTTCCAAAGGTGTAGAGCAAGTCATACCTTATGCTACTAACACCAAAACCATCTGTATGTTGCATATATACATATCCCCATATCCTATCAAGAAAAAACATTATTAATTAGTAAAATTGCATCAGTTATTATGCCCTAACGTTTATAATTCAAACAAATGTAAACATGGGATTAAACATGATAACAACTCCTTAGTATTAATAATAATGAATAAAGTATTTACTTTAATGCGTATTTAAATTATGTATTTATGATTTGGTATGGTAATGAAAGTCGTCAAAGAAATGCTTAAAGCATAAAATGTTTTCGCACCAAGAAAATCGAATGAATGCAAAAGCATCACACTGAAAACAACCGGGAGGAAACAGAAGGTCTTGGTTTGAAAAGGCAAAATTCAGGAGATGTTGATATGGTCCAGGTCGATTCTCTTATACAAATTGATATATTTAGAGGACGGCAATTGATTGTGTATTAATGATTACAATTTTATGACATTATTTCGCAAATGGAAATTAACATCATAGTTTGAGATAACAACCAGGTAATAAAATGGTCGATTAAATCCCTTCCATATTCGAAATCTATAGACGTTCGATATAACATGAATCATACTTGTTGTTTTCTTTGATATTGTCAGTATTTCAATATCTTTGTTGGATGCGACCTCTTTCTTGAAAGACTCTGTACATGAGTCTAAAAGCATAAGATTTTTTAGCACAATGCTTGATAAGTAAATATTAAGAAACCCATTGTTAAATAAATCGGTGGTTAATTTACCTGAAGATGAGGCTTGAATAACAACGTTTACAGGTCGAAATAGAGTTGGTTGTAGTTGGGGTGTAAACCCGCCGCCAGGTTTTTTAGTACTATTAGTAATCCATTGTCCCGTAGTATTTTGCGCAACTTTCTCATTCCAAAAGTTTCAATCTTGAGTTATAATCGTTTTGGATCATTCCTCTAGATTTTTCGCTTTTCAGCTTCTTGCCGCATTTGATCTTCCCATCTCAGTTCTCTTTATTTTGGTTTCATAGATTTCCTTTGTGTAATCTTTTTTCCTTCATTTTATGTATGTGGCCTAGCCAACCCAATTTTTTTACTAATGATTCGCTTTAGTGTAATTTCTTTTATTCTTTTTTTAAATCTAATTCCAGTAGTTACGATTTTGTTTTTATTGCCTTTCGTTAAAGCTCAGGATGTGTTTTTTTTAGGAATCTGTCTTCCAGTGTTTCTGATTCCCTGGTTTATCTTCTTGTCTCTCTTCCCAGGCTCTTCTATGATTATGCTTAGATAATTGATGCCCTATGTTTACTTTCCTTTGTAGATATTATCATGGTATTACTTTCGCAATGTTTATTTTCTTTTACATTTCTTAGGAAATTTTATTGGTCGATAGTACGAAGCAAACACCCAATAACTTCGAAAATGAGTCATACTAGAAATTGTGTAACTAAAGACATTTTGGATTATTGTATTTGCCCAGTGTAAACCACTCAAGTCACCAACATATTTAGAGTATGTGTAAGTCAGATGTTACAGGTGGTGAGATGCTCAGTTATGATAACTAGAGTAAGTAGCTTTAGTTTTCTTGTTTAAATGTTATGATTTGACTGAATTTCTGACGCTCAAAGAATGAAAAAATACACAAATAAGCTGATATATGTATATTCGGAATATATTTCAAGAATTTATGTACCTCTTTAGTTGAGTTGACGTAATTCTACCTGCTTTCAAAGGACGCTGTGGTTTTAGAGTCTTTACACCTAATAGCTCAAGAAAATATGGACTGAATTCTCAAACACTATATTGTTCAAACATACACAAACAGAAAGATCCATTTCCCAGTAGGACAATGGACCAATTCAGATTGTAAAAAGATTAGTATACACTTTGTCAGGATCAGGAGAAAATATTGCCTGTGATAATCATTGGCACAATTAGAAAAAAATAAAAAGAAATTCTTCAAAGAAACCACTGTCTTCTTCTATTTTGCTTGTTTTTTACAAGGCAAATAAAAATAAATGTACATGGGCGAAGAAGTAAAATAAATATTTCTAATGCACTTAACACAACGTATTATATGACATGTATAGCTATTACTGTAGCTTCTTCAGAACAGAGCAACGTCTGAATGGTGTTATACTTCTTCGCCCATGTTCAATATGGATTTCCAACAAGTATCGGTCGATTCAATCAAAAAAAAATAGATGTTATTATGTCCACTCACCACGATAACGGTTTAGCCAAGTATAATAACAGCTTATAACCATGGAAAATCTAGTGTAGATGCAAATCATGAACGTCAGAAAATGTATTGCATATCAAGAGAGTCTAGCAGATGGCTAACCAATTATAGGATAAAGTTCTACAATACATGCATAATACAAGAAGATATCGCAATAGAGATTAGAAATCATCACAATTGGAGAGAATTGAAGAGGGCTCGTCTTAGAGAAGGTAATAAAACCGTTGAAAAATATGAATTTCCCGACGATTATTTAAGGGATGGACTTCATGTGTTAACAATACGTTAACACATGAAGTTAAATCCTCTGAACCTTTTCAAGATTCAACCGCAATCTTGTGGAACATATTCCAGTTTTCTGACGACAAGACCAAAGTAGTCTGTTGCCAAAAAATTCGCAGCTACACATAAGAAGTCAAATGTTTTTGGTGGTAAATCATAGATGGAATTTATATGATCAAAACAACTTAAACGGGAGTCAAATACCTATACTACCTATATTTTTGACCCATAAATATCGGCACAACAAACGCTTATACCATACACACTTCGAATATCTGCGAGAACTTACAAGATTGGAAGAAATTTTTTGCATAAAAGAGATTCAGCAACACTAAGAAAATATCTTCATTCTAGCTAGTCAATAATGAAAAGTAGATCGGGTCAATCTTGTTCTCCGCAATTAAGGAAACTGATGCATAACTATAGATCGCAAACTAAAACATGTTAATACTGTAAATACAGCTAATCAGTTAAAGATTTATGGAAATGATGAATCTAGCAGTGAGGTTGCAATTTTAGGTAGTATAAATTCTATTAATAGTAGTCATTATGTTAATTTATACATTGCTAACTGTAATCAAATAGTAGTGAGTTTGATACAGGGGCTCAGGTAAATACCATAACCAAATGTACAATACGTTTAATACTCTTAATATTGAAAATAACCTTGAATGAACCCATGCGAGAATTTCTAATTACATGTGACGTGTAAAGTTTATGCTTTAGAATATTTTTTAGAGATGGATGCATTAATATCAAATACTAAAGACTATTATATATATATATATATCCCTTGAACGGACACAAATGGGACCAACTGAAGATGTCCGTTCAGGAGGGGTGTCCGCATAAAAGAAATATGTAGTAGATACAACAAAACTCGTGTTTTAACGAAAAATGAATATATTAAAGAAACTGAGACATTTAAATCGTATATGTATATAAATGTTTTTAAAATAAATAATAACTTTAAAAAAAAGTTTATTTCCTTTAGATATATACATACAAAGTATAATATATGTATGTACATAGATACATAGATGCAGTATGTAATAAAAAACAATGAAATGAATAGTCACTTTAAGAACGCAAAAATTCATATATTGTTGTTTATCTAATATTTTTCTTTAAAATGGCGTCTTGAAATCGTATTTCTAATTTAGAAAGAAGCTCCAAAGACTCCGTATCTCCGTGATTTTCGACAAAACTTTTGAGCTGCTTGGTCAGGGTAATAGCTTTACCATAATTTGGGATAGCTTCTGTTGGCACTGGAACCTCATCCCATTTTCCAAATTAATAACACATTTTACCAACAAACAGAAGGAACTGCATTGGTAAGCCTATCCCCTTTCATGGCTAATCTTTTGTGGATAAATTTGAAACTGGCCCTAAGAATACTTTATCTTATTTTTCATGGCCTCAGGTGAGATACGTTGATAACGTTTTTTGCACATCTGACAAGAGCAAATGCTCAATAACAAAATTTTGAGAACAGCTAAATTCAAAATTTCCACCTATTAAATTTACCCATGAAACGGAAACCGATAACAGGGTTCCGTTCCTAGACGTGTTAGTCATAAGAAGTAGAAATAGGCACACATACTAACAACTGTAGATTCATCTTGGGAGATTCCTATAACTCATGGGAACATAAACGTTCGGCAATTAATTAATTTTTTGGTTTATCGTTACATATCTAAACAACTTCAATGAAATTATCAAAAATCCAAATTTCAACGAATTCTCCAAAGTTTGTAGTATAGAATTAGAAATATGAGCACACTAGAAAGTACTAGCAATAGTAATAAAAGTTACCGTTTTATCCATTTTACACGAAATCTTTTCGAAAGCTGATCGAAAAATCGTTTCTTCGATTAACAATAACCTCAAAAGCTTTTTAGAAAACCCCAAAGACCAAGCAGTTAACATGAAAGAATTAGAAATTTACACAACATCACGTAAAGATTGTGATCAAGTATACATTGGGCAGACAGAAAAATCTATTAAAATTAGATACAAAAACCACTAGGCTCATCTCAAGTTCAGAAGGTTTGACAAATACTATGTCGCCCCATATATGTTAGAAAGAAATCATAATGTTGATAGTATAAAGCTAATTCGAAATATAAACAACAATGTTTATTTAAATTGTTATGAAGGCACGAAAATTTTTGGAAACAAACATATTTTTATGAATATAAATTTAGGCCCTCTTTACCCTTTATTACATCATGCATATCAGTCGACTGTAACGTTAGTAGGGTTTAAATAGTGTAGTTCTAGTTTAGTTCATTAGCTTAGTATTACTGCTGAAGATGATAGCTTAGCTGTCGAAATGTATGTCCAGTTTTTAGTAAAGTGTTGCGATTAGGAAGATATTTAAGTGTTTCATCATGTATCTTAGCTTTAACAGAGATATTACAAGTGTATTGGATGCATTTCGAAATTATATGATCTTGCACTATATACAGTGTAGTTATGCTACTTTGAATTATAGTCTTTTTTTTTAATACATCCGCATTAAATTAAGTTGACACACTAATGTGTAACGTATGACTAGACATTCATAATACATTTCTTATAATATTTATAAAGCTTTCCAGTGGTTTCACATAGCATAAGGATTTTATGAGATTTTTTTAGTGTAAAAGCTTCTAAAAAAGAGAGTAACGATCTCTCAAACGCTGACACCATAAACACATTAGTGATAACCTCAAATAAGACAAATAATTGGTGTTTTCACAGGTTCAAAATTTTAACCAGTAAGGTCCTTTCTAGGTGAAAAAGAAGATATAGCCAAAATATAAGCCAAATATCTATATTAACCCTTATCATCTGCGAAAACATATATTGATCAAAACGATCGTATCACGCGATGTTATTTAATATTGCTAGAACACTCATACCTTATCATCGTATTAAAAAAGGTGTGGTAATGCAACTGTATATGCAGCTGGTATGAGATTTGATCAAGATGAATGTAATTACGTTTAACGGTGGAAGCATATTTAAAAAAATACTGTTAGAATACGTACGTATGCAATAAAAATAATTGCATCATGGGGAAATACACCTCAACATGCGTGAATTAGGAATCGTAACTACCATAATTTGCCAACATACAGTAACTACCTAATATCATCATCGGAAATAAATCTTTACCGAGAATAATTACTGTTTTAATTTAACGAATATCTTATACATTTTGCTACGATACTCTTTTTCTGAAATTTGAGTTTGTAAGTGAAATTCGAATTGACTAAAATCAAAATAAATATTTCAAAACAGTACGATCTCTTACAAATATATTTTAAAGTTAGTGCAATGCATAGTGAAATTAGTGTTGATGTGATACCTAAAACAAAATAAATTAATTACACCATCCAGTAGAAAGTGTCTTAATCTAGATCACTCAACAGAGGACGTCCTGTCCTGTCGACATTCCACTATTCAGCTATTCTCCTTCTTTACACTGTTACTGAGTAAGTGTCGCAAACAACATCGGATCAACGTTTACAAAAGTATATCAGTTTAAATATTCCACTATTCCTCCCCTCGAATTAACGTTTTGCAAGATGCGTGAAGCATTTAGGTTTTAATTTACTATAAATATGATGTGAAAAATATAAAGCAATACGTTTGATGAGTCACATTCTAAAACTTTTCCTCAAAGTCATATATAAAAGAATTTACAGACCATGTGAAGAACAAATACCATCTACGCAATTTTGATTCAGTAATGCATATATACAGCATATAGATATTATTTCAGCGGTGCAGGGACATGAACTGTGGGGTATGTGCATGTTTTGTTTACTATCAGAAGGCCTTTGATAGAGTAAAACACCAAAGAATGGTAGAAATTCTTAAAAACGTGGGTCTAGGTGGGAAAGACATCGGGTTAATAGTTGACCTATACTGGAACCAATCTGCTTTTGTCAGAGTCAACAATGACACAGCAGAAGAGACAAACATATTACGAGGTGTAAGGCAAGGTTGCACTCTCACCCCATTATTGTTTAATACATACTCAGAGTTTATATTCAGGGAAGCTTTAGGGCACACAGAATCTGGAATTCTGGAGAAAGATTAAATAATGTCCGATATGCGAACGATACGGTTATTTCCCCGGACTGCTTGAAAGGATAATAACCTATGGATAGAATAACATATCACAGTCAATTGCATAATATTTTAAGTTTGGGGAGCATTAATCAATATCTAATTTCCTTTAATTTCAGAAGTTAAATATTTATTTGGTTTGATTGCAGTTTTGTTTTCATATACAAGATGTATATACATATACAAGATGTAAAGTTCTACTGTTATCTCTCTAACGAATATGCAAATGTGAATAATTACTACGGACTTAAAAGAAAGATAAACGGTTGACAAAAATAAAACAATTGCAATAAACAGGATACAAACAAACGTCGCATACGTGTATAAAAATAGTGTGTTTTACTAAAAATCCTTTATCACCTAATAATAGGTCACCAAGCACCATATTGCCCAATACAACGCAACCTTCAACACTTTCTTTATCTGATGTTAATGTAGAATACCAGTGGCTAATATATGCTACTACACCATTTAGAGTTATGCCAACAAATCCTTCGATACTACACATATATTTATACGAAATGTATATTAATTTTTGCTAACCATATTAAGGAAAGCTTTAGAGCACATAGAATCTGGAATTCTTCTGAATGAAGAAATATTGAATAATGTCTGCTATGCAAACGATACGGTTATTTACGCTGACAGCTTAAATGGATTACAACAACTTATGGATAAATTAAAATATCAAAAGCAATTATATGGTCTGGACATAAACACCAAACACGTCGATAAATCCTAATATGAAGTAAGTTTGTGATCGGAAAATCACATCGAAAAATGCCTAAGAACAATACCTAACATAATAATGCTGCTAAATACAGCTAAAACCAATACCATAGCCAGCTGTATTTAAGAGATGCGATAATAAAAAGCAGTACCACACACCTGATTAAAGTTTTAATGCAAAAGTTCTCTTTGAATACGTATTTGAAATTATCTTAAGAACTTTTGGGTTAATTTTGAAATTACTTTTTGTAGCAATTAAATACTGTTATCTTTGTCGCAAATAATCCATTTATAGAATTTTGCTTTAAAACCATACTATTGAAGCAAACCGGTGGTCTCACAATAAAGATCGACATTAAAAAAAGATTCTGTTCTAGGGTATAATTCAGCTTCCAATGATAATGAATCCAATAATTCTTCCGATAATCAAGTAATTACTTAATTGACCATAAACAGAGCACATCCTCATTCTTGATGCATTATTTGAACGTCACATGTATTGTGTATATACTAACTGTTATTATAACTAAAAAAATTTGGAAATATAAACACTCACGATGCCTGATCGAGATACAGTGTTGCTCACAGGTTTAACTTCACACGTCAAAAAGTAGCAAAATGTGATAGCAATCAATATAATGGCAACATAATTATGGCTTTAACATATGGTGTAATAATACTTCTAAAGTCATTAGCCGATGTAGATCTTTCTTTTGTTTTAATCTAAAAATATAAATTCTTAGAAATTTCAGGAACATCATTTACTTGTATAAGTTTAATTTTATTTCCTTGAAAATGGATCCCAGAAATGTTTTCAATTACTTTATATAAAATCTTTTCAGGAAAAACGACGATTTAATTGGGTTTTGAAATATAGAAATTAGACCAAGGAAGTTTGAGGAAGGTTTTGGTAGTAAATTCTTCTATTCAAGGGTTACAAGCTCTCATACCATCTATTAAAACAAGCAGAGGTTCGATAGGAGAGACAGGTATTATTTTCTCTGGATTGAGTGGAAAATTTCATGGACAATGGAGGGATATTGGGAAAGGAGCTGTATAAAGACATTATACACGATAACTATCAGCCTTGCATCAGTTGTTTTACCATAGAAACAAAGAAGAAGGGGAAGTAGTAGAAATGATTTTCGGGTTTTGTCGTGTATTTACAATTTTTCTTGACGTTTCGCTGATCATGCTGTCAGCTTCTTCAGAAGGTTTCTAAAGACTTACTTCTACTATGGACGACGGTCGTGAAAGCCTATACTCAACTATAAGAAGGGGAAGTCATTAAGAATATGATCTGGTGGCTACAATTACTGTACTTCGATTGAAGTTCCGTAAGATTTTATGGAGAAATTGCGGGATGGAGTATACAGAAAGGTACGTCAGGGGAGTCCAAGGTCAACCATTTACGGGACCGTTTATGGGAGTGTTTTCATTCCGAATTTTTGTATAATAAATTATATATCTTCGATATTATAAACTCGTCTGGTTGAGTATTATAATTTTTCACAAATACAAGAATAAAATTCATGAATAGGGTTTACAATACCCACTTAATGACCTCTTGCTTATTATTATCCCCTTCATGAATTATTCTGAACTGTATGGAAGATGGATAGAAATAAGGTTGGAAGACACAGTAATTCGTAGAATATTATTTCGATGAGTTACTATTGTACAAAGAATATTTATCAGTTTATGTAACAACGCTTTTTCCGTGTTTACGTGCTAATGTTGCACTTTAAGTTATTGCCTGTATGCGCTTTATATTTTTTCGTTATGAGTACAAAAAGAGGACATACCAAATGAGAAAAAACTGTGTATTGAGGCTGTTAAGGACTTAACATTGTTTTTGTAAATAAATTTTAAGTTTCTAAGGAAATGTATTTTGTTTTATCCATTTTTTTACTACTTTATGCATTTTATATGATTTTATCTTAGCATTATCACCTTATTTTCATTTAGAATATTACTTTATTTTCATTTTTATTATTTATTTATTTTGCTCTCTGTAGAATATATCGAATTTTATTTTAATATGTATGTACATTGCGCATTGTATATGTATGCAAACCGGCCATTCACATTACGCTAGCTAAAAGTGTCTAATTTAAAAGTCATTAAGCGCAACGTCGTCGAACAAATAATGGGAGTTTCCTTAATATTTAATATATACAATCACAGGCAGTCGACTCCCGCGTGACGGTCGAGGTATTAGCGATCGTGCACTCTCGGTCACCTTTCGTACCTCGTCGTAACGTTTACAGTAACGTCGTCGGACGAACATCATTTGTTTAGTCTTCTGTTACGATTCTGGCGGGAATCATTCTGGTAAGGTTGTCGGAGCGCATGTATAGATTTCTTTAATAAGTACAAATTCTCTATTTTCTATCATCGTTCGTCGAGGCTACTGTGTCCGTTGTCGTCTATACATATTTCTAGTCTTCTGTTAAGTTTGTGTCGGGAATCATGCTGGTAAGGTTGTCGGAGCGCATGTATAGACATCTTCTACAAGTACGATCACTCCGCTTCTTATTGACGGTTGTTGCGGCCGCAGCGCCCATTGTCTTCTGTATGTTTGTTCGGTCTTCTGTCGTTATCGCGACTTAGACATTTTTTCATTTAGTTGTTCGTCAGCGAACGAGTTTCACGGACCAATTTTCTATTTGCAATGTCGGCTTCATCGCTCTGTTTTCCTTGTCGGTGCGTATTTCGCACATTTGTTGGCTACTGGCTTTTTCCCTTCTTTGGGGCGCAGTAGCAAAGAGCTAAAGATTGCACATAGCGTATTATTTCAAACGAGAACGCCTGGGTGGCTGTCACATTATTTTTGTTTTGAGATCAGCTATTATCGCTACTGTCGCCCTCGACCAGGCGTTCAAGCTCTAGGAGATAGGGTGGGTTCCCCTATGAATGTGTAAATAACGAACGTATTTGGTTCAAGTACAAATACAAGCCAATGATACAGGGCCAAGTCTCTTAAGCATATTTAAAACAAGGAAAATATATTATAGCACCGAGGTACGCATATAAATTTAAGAAATAAATACGGTTGGCTCCCCTATAAAAAGGTAGATGTGCATGCAAACAGATAAAAGCATTAGTACATGCCTCTAACAAAGCTTCTGCGGAAGCATATAAGAATTTAACATTTTAAACACAATTAAAACATAGCTTTGCAACGTACATGCTGAGGCGGTACTTTATATTACTACCAAAGGAAAACATACATATATACATGTAATGTACATTACATGTATAAGAGAGCTTAAGTAACTGCAATTATTGCAAATATATATACATCTTACATACATCGTAACTGTACATAGGCAAGAGTGGAAACCGTGTACACATTTTATTTTTTTAAATATTTTTGCGCATGCGCATTGAGTTTCACTGTACAACCTTTCTTCTAGTAAATAAGCGAACATACTCTAGAAGTATTGGTCAAATAATTCAGGAATTTACGAGCAAGAGGCATTGTTGGGTACAGGAGTGTATTCTCAACGCACAATAGCAAATAAAGAAGAAGTATCCCGACAAACTGCAGCGAATCGCCGTTTTAATGAAAGAAAACATACCCACTACAAGTATCGGAAGAGCGTTTTGCGGCAAGAAAAGGATCAAAACCGACATTTATTCGGCAAATAAATACGAAATGTAATATCTCAACAAGGAGTGTAAATATCCACGCATACAATTGTACGAAGACGGATTAAAATGCATTTAGATCCGAATGAAAACCCATACACATTCATGCACGACAAGGCACCATGCCACGTGGCCAAATCCATCCACAGTTTTTCGGAAACGCACGCTCTGCCAGTGTTATCTTCGCCGGGAAATTCTCCCGACCTCAACGCGATTGAGAACGTGTGGAGAGCTCTAAAATCATGCGTGTATTCGAGAAGAAACAAAAGACCAATTAATAAGAAATATTGAGGATGTATGGCAAAATGACGCTACAATTAGACATACTATTAATACTTACATAGATACTATGCCAAAAAGAATAAGAGCAATTATAAAAGCTAAAGGAGG
Source organism: Trypoxylus dichotomus (assembly GCA_023509865.1). NCBI lineage: Eukaryota > Metazoa > Arthropoda > Insecta > Coleoptera > Scarabaeidae > Trypoxylus > Trypoxylus dichotomus. The sequence goes on along the minus strand of CM042081.1, from coordinate 8,075,482 downwards.
CGTTACAAAATATTAGTTATATAGTTCTGACGATGTCTATAAATAGTTTTGAATAATTTTGTGCTTGTACAATACGCTTTTTGTTATGTATTTAAAAAAAATCGCTATTTTAGCAAGTGAGCCTAGCAACAAAGTCTTTCTTTCATTCCGGATAATGTACCAAATAATAAAACTCAGAGGTGGATTTTTTGTATAACAATTTACATACATTCTATATTATAAACTCCTTCATTTGAGTATTATCATTTTTGACAAATATACATTTTTTGTCTCAATAAAAATATGTTGTATTCTTTTTAATTCAACTTCTAAGAGATTTAGAAAGATGCAAAAACAACTTACACCATTGACTACATTAGAAATTAACTTACGTACCTTAATAGATATTCCTTAGCATCAACTCCATCGCTTTGAGACGGTAAATAAATTCTATCCTGATGACCAGCCTCCATTGCCAGATCCAAAATCTTTAAACTTAAGATGTTTTACGCACAAATATACGATCTAGATTTATTTATTATAAACAAGCGAATCTTTCAAATATATCCGCGTTCACATTTTCTTCGTATATCTTCCAAGATGATCACCGGAGTGGGATGACTAACTCGCGCCTAATTATCGGCGACATACGCGTTCGAGGTAGCGATGCTATCTGTGTACCGTTCAAAATGAAAACAACACGAACGTGTACATGTGAGCGTCGCGTCAGAGAAATTGATAACGAGTGTTGGCGCTCGTACCTATGCGAACGTACATTTTCCGCGATACTGAATTGAATCGGTAATTTGATGTGATTTACGCTACCACAGCGTTAATAGCGGGGCTTTTCGCGAACTACTAACGCATACAGATTAACTATGCCCTGCAGAGGATAGTCAGAAATATTATCGCGAAGAAGATTGCGCAGTTTTGTGGCTGCACTAATATGACAACGATGTTCCAGATTATCGTAACAGGTTCGCAGGTTCATTTCGAGTAAATATCATTATGTACGTCATATATCGATAAGTATAAGGAAATGCTTACGTTTTTATGTAGATTGATTTACTTAAAGTAGTGACTGTTAAACTAGAGTGAAGAAAATCTATTTTGTGATATAGTAAATAAAAATTCTAAGATAATTAAACATTTATTATCCGACAAACTATAAAGCTCCAATAACGGGGTAATTACAATATATACGCATTGCATATCAAATAAAATAAATAAATGTTATCTTTGAACTAAACAGTATTGTGTGTATCGACATTAATTGTATGCACATACATGCATATGTATATACGAATATTCGTATATACTACTAACACATGGGCTGAAAAGTCCCGGGCCTAACAAAGAAAACACTTTTTTTTTGGTTCAAAATTAGCTTTATTCATCAACGTAATCTCCATCAAGAACAACGCAATCATTCCAGCGCCGCTCTAACATTTCAATACCACTTTTGTAGAACGACTTATCTTTTGCCTCAAAATAGGCTTCAGTTTCAGCGATAACCTCTTCATTCGTGCGAAATTTCTTACCGGCTAGCATTTTTTTGAGGTCTGCGAACAGCCAGTAGTCGCTGGGAGCCAAATCTGGCGAATACGGTGGATGTGGGAGCAATTCGAAGTTCAATTCATGTAGTTTTGCCATTGTTTTGATTGACTTGTGACACGGTGTGTTGTCTTGATGAAACAAAATTTTTTTCTTTGCCATATGCGGTCGTTTCTTTGCAATATCGGCCTTCAAACGCTCCAATAACACTATATAATATTCACTGCTGATGGTATTTCCTTTCTCAAGATAGTCGATGAATATTACACCACGCACATCCCAAAATACCGAGGCTATAACCTTTACAGCCGATTGTTGTGCTTTCGGGCGCTTTGGACGAGGTTCACCAGTTGCTGTCCACTCAGATGACGATCATTTTGATTCCGAAGTGAAGTAATGGATCCATGTTTCATCCATTGTCACATATCGACGCAAAAATTCCGGTTTATTACGTTTAAACACGGCCAAACACAGCTCAGAATCATCAACACGTTCTAGTTTTTGGTCAACAGTGAGCAAACGCGACACCCACTTTGAACAGATCTTTCTCATAGTCAAATGCTCATGCAATATAAAGCCAATACGTTCTTTTGATATCTTTACGATGTCAGCTAACTCACGCAACTTCACTTTTCGATCATTCAAAACGATTTTGTGGACTTTTTTGATGTTTTCTGGTATTACCGCCTCATTTGGACGTCCACTGCGTTCTGCATCATCGGTGTCTCTACGACCACGTTTGAAGTCAGCAAACCAACGTTTTATTGTTGTTTCTGATGGAACGGAGTCCCCATAACACTTTTCAAGCCATTGCTTCGCTTGAACGGTATTTTTTCCCATCAAGAAACAGTGTAAAATTAAAAGACGAAATTGTTTTTGATCCATTGTTTTGAAAATAACAAAAGTAGCGTGACTCTTAGCACAATAACTCACAAACTAATGAATAGAATATCATGAAATTTTAACCGCTGTCTTTTGAAGGTTAGTATTAACTGAAAGAAAGGTGACTGCAATAAAACTAGTGTCATCTATGTGTTAGGCCCGGGACTTTTCAGCTCATGTGTTATATAGTAGTGGTAGGTTTGTAAATATGTATGTGTATATGTGTGGACATGTGTGCAAATGGTAAGTAATCCCTTCACCCTACAGTATGTTACAAAAGCACAACATCTAAATGCACTTCCAAACGAAAGCTCAAAGTTCATGGCACCAAGAGATATCGCCCCATCCATCGTTGTCAACACGAGAGACTGTATATGTGAAAATTGTCAGGCGTTAAATGAAATTTCCCGTTTCATTAACAGATTTTGGGTTTGTTACAACCTTAACCTTAACCTTAACAACTATTATAACAACACTAGTAATAAAATTTCATAATATATATGTATGTATATATATATAGAAGGAATAACAGAAAACGTTCGTTCGATGTCGAGGGTCGAGACGGTACTATGCACCTCGATGCGAGGGTGCCTGCACTTCCTCTTTCGTCACTCGTTTCGGCGAATTTTCTACATCTCATTTGTCAGGCTTTAAATGAAATTCCCCGTTTCATTAACAGATTTATTGCAACCTTATTTCTATCACACAACTATTATAACAACACTAGTAATAAAATGTGATGATACATGGAAAGAATAAAAGAAAACGTATTAGTAAAGCGATGTCGAGGGTCGATACGGTACTATGCACCTTGATGCGAGGCTGTCTGCACATCCTCTTTCGTCACTTGTTTCGGGGAATTTTCTACAGTACATGTTGGAACCCGCTTCAGAATATTACTACATTATTCGCCAGTGCACCATTGCTCAAGAAGTCCGTCAAAAACTAGCGTCTTTGTTTTATTGTTCAATGACCATGTCGAGTTTTGTACCTGAAAAAGAACATTTGCGACACGCATTACTTTCTTATTAAATCGAGAGAAATGTCTGCAACAGTTTTGCAGTTTCGAGGAGGTTGAAAAACGGCTCGACGAATGGTTTGCCGCAAAAGCCAAGCAGTTTTTCCGACATGGTGTCTGTAAATTACCTGAAAGATGTATTGTGCTATAGCATATCGTTGCTAAATGTTTATAGAGGCACTGCAAAATTATATGAAACTATAGATATCCTCAACAAATGCTGTAACTCTCTCCATATATTTAACTGTATTTGCTACATTAGAAGTTGAAATTATGGACGTTCTCACAATCTCGTTTCTTCCTATTTTATTTCAATGTTTGAAGGTAAAAAAATATATATAATTCCCGCTACGTTTAATTAGTTTATATTGAGAAAAACTGAAATCTAAATAATTTTAGCATCAACAAATTCATAAAGAATCTCAATTTACAGTAGTTAAACTAAATTTATTTGGTAGTCAATAGTGAAAATACAAATATCTCCTTCAAAATTTTAGTGACTTGTAATATGTATATATAAATCCACAGGTTACAAAATATTGGACCATATGACTCGCGAAACCTGCAGATTCTTTTCACACCAGGATGTTAAAGGGTGTTTCAATTAGAGCATCGGATTTTAAGGTTCAATAAAATATGGTGTTTTGTAGCAAAGAATTGAAATATTTATTGATTTATAATGTATATATCTGGGCATTATGTATGAAACAAAATATTTTGTAAATAATCGTCATACCTTTGCTGGCACATGCGTACTTTTTTTACAAAATTTGCAATAACATTATTGTATACATGTAGCGGTATCTCATTGATAAAGTGTCTAATTTCGGTGGTCGCAGGTTTCTTTGGCATAAACCTGTGACTTCAGATAACCCGGCAGCCAGAAGTCCAAAGGTGTTAAATCGTAATTCAAGTCACCAAACCGGAAAATAACACGACCAGGAATAATCTCGTACAAGACAGTCAATGGATGGACGATATGACATATGGCAGCGTCCTGCTGAAACCACAAAAAACTACATCATCATAGGATGATAACGTTTGCGATTCACCATTACTGCATTATCTTCGTTATCTTCAAAGAAATACGGTCCAAGTATTCCTCCAGGCCACAATGCACACTAGACAGTGACACGTTTTGGATGCATTGCTTTCTGATGAATCATTCCTGGATTTTCCAAAATGCGGCAGTTTTGTCGATTAACTAAGCCATCGAGGTGAAAAAGGGCTTCCTCACTGAAAATGATTTTTTCATAAAGTCGGCATTCAGTTCTCTTTGCTCTAAAATCCAATTGGTGAACTCTCTTCGCTGTATGTGGTCTGTTGGCAGAAGTTGGGTCAATTGAAATAGGCGTGGAGATCTAAATCTTTACGCTTCCGCAATTTGATCTCAATGGTCTCAATGGTTACGCTTGATAGTTCAGGTTTGTCGAAACGATAGTGTCTAATATGTTCTTTGAACCTCGTTTCAATACTCCTTTTTGTTTGTCCAATATAAACTTTCTCACAATCATTGCATGCGATTTGGTATATTCCAGACCTTTTTATCATCTCCGGTTTATCTTTGGGATTCCCTAAGAGATTCTTTAAGTTGTTTTTTGACACAAAAGACACGTTCATATTTAGTTGTCGGAAAATTTTACTTAACCCTTTTACTGTTGGGTGAAAAAGAAGAGTTATAAATTTCTTATTACCGGTGTTTGTTGCGTAGCAGAGCATATGGTAAAATCCGGACATAAGATTGATTTAAAAAATCTGACACTACTTAAAAACGTGAACTCGTATAGAGAATTAGACGCGTACGAAACGGTATATATGAAAAACAACGGAAACTTATTGAACAGAGAACCACCCCCAATTGCACACTCGAGTTTGATGGATTTGTTACCATAGGCCCTGTTAAAGATACGGTTCGCTTTCGGTCCATCCTTTCCCGTAAAAGGCATGAGGCCACCTAGTAGATTGTAAATAGTCATATGGTTTAGAAATTTTAGAGCCTGCGTAGAAAATAATTTGCATGTGTGATACAGTTTTTACTTTCAGTCGGTAACACGGTTGACAATGGGAGCCCACGTGCTCTCGAAACGCTGCGTTCCGCATAATTAATTAATTTGTGTGAGTGGAGTTTACTGATATACCTGTGAATTGTACATCCACACAGTCCTTGCAATCGTCATGCGTTTAGGGATATTTTATATATTAAATCGTCGCAATTCCATTGATTTGAAGCTCCGCCACTGGCAATGTGGAATTGTAATTTCGATTGGATAAAAAAAATAATTTATTACTTTATTTACATACCATGTATAAGACTAATCAACATCGTACTATCTTCCATCGTTTCAAATATTGCTGCTAAATATTTCACTTCTGAAAAAGCATATCGTATTATTAATACAAAATGATTATGATCTTCCAATTACTAATTACAACTACTATTAGATATTTTCTAGGAATATGTGACGATTTATTACAAGCAGCAGCTATAAATATTAAAATTTGCGTATAGATAACATAAGCCTCGAAAGCTGGACACATTTATGAATGCTTGATTTCTTAGTATTCTGAAATTAATCGAGTTATCTTATCATAAGCGTAAATAAAAGCAGTCCTGAAGGTTTGGTGTGCGTATGTAAGGTGACCTATTCTTTTGATACGTATCATGGTTTGTTATCATGTTTGAAAAGAGGAAATACGTATTTATTGTGATGCTTTTCCATTTTCGAGGAATGGTAGTTGATTATCAGTAGAATCAGTAGAATTATTGTTGTTGATATTAGGACGAAAATAAACAGACAGGATATGCTTCAACATCGAATATATTCAATACGTTATTTACAATTTTTTTCTGCATTTTTGTCCTCTTGTTTTTCAAGAAACAAGTAAAGAAATAAGTAAAGAAATAATAGTAAGAACGGTTAATAATAACACATGACATATTTATATTGTTAAATTCACTTATTAAAAAAATATAACGCTTACATATGTATAGCCAATTCAGATTCACTAAATAAAATCGCTAATCTTATCTCTTTAACATCGACATATGATAATACACAGTGTTGGATGACATTCAATCGAATTATTTTCGTCGTAATTCACTTATATTACTCTAAAACACGCCAACGAGCGATAAAACGCTGTGCGAAATTATGAAGTACGGGAAATGCTAATAACGTAATTTTATCTAAAGGTTTTAATTGTAAATGCTTTGATCCCACTACTCGGTAGTACACTGCTCAAAATAATTAACGGATATTTTATAGACGCGATAATGAATTAAAAAAATGTTTTCTCGACCTTTGTGCTGTTATAATTCTTACAGGAAATACAAATAAATTAGTCATATGATCTCCACCAACATCTAAAAATTCTTTAATTCTTAATCACATGGAAATTCTTAAGAGAATGTTACCTCATTCCTCTGTAATGGTAATTTGTAACTTTTGATGCAGTCGGGGAGGCGCATTTCGTGCAACAATAAGCATTTCCAAAACATTTCAACTATGCTCCATTGGTTTACCATCTGGGAAATTGACAGGCCACACCACTTTCCTCTGCACCGACATTTTGAAGATAGTTGCCCATGATAATTGTTCGACAGAAACGAGCATTATCGTTAGTAAAAATGAATTAATCTCTTCGAATCGTAGGTCAAGCTCGACTATCAAGTTGGGCACTTGACCACCAAAGAAATGAAATATGACGAAAATGCTTTTCTGTATGAGAAACAATTGTAACAGCCATGTTTACGTGTCTGCAACCAAGCAGAAACTGGCGTAATGAGGCAAGTGGCAGATGTTGTAGTATGGGAGAGGCGCAGTCACCCTCTGGGCATTTCAGTTTCCACCGCTCGCGTGACTGTTTACAGGCACGAACGGAAGTTGAAGAAAACAGCCTTCGTACAGTAATGAGTTGAAAAGGAGCTATTTTTCGTGTGTTTAGGGAGTTCAATTTAGGACTTATAAAGGTCCTCTTCACTTAGGTGCCCTTTCATTCTATCGATTTTTCCGGATTTTTCTATTCGACGTTTCCGGAGTCGACATAAGATGGCACACGAAGGTTGAAATGGATTCATTGGTCGGCAAAGGTAACCCTTTTTATGGCAATTGTCAAAATTAAGAGTGTGTTTTGTGTAGTAAGTGAGACGGTTTCGTAAAAATGGATAAAATTTCGTGCAGTGATAAAACACTTCTGGACGGCTGGGAAAACGGCCACGCAAATTCGAGATATTTTGCTAGAGGTTCATGGCTAATGTACTCCATCATTTTCGACTATCAGCTTCTGGGTGAGCGAGATTAAACGTGGCTGCGTAAGCACAAGTGACAAGCCACGCCCAGGTGGACGCCCAAAAACCGCTACCAACGATGAAATGGTCGACAAGATTCATGATGTCGTGTTAGTCGATCGCAGATTGAAGCTGAAAGAGATAGCAGAGACAACAGGCATCTCAGAAGAACGCGTTGGTCATATACTACGCGAAATCTTAGGTATGGAAAAGCTTTCGGCGCAATGGGTACCGAGTTCGCTCACACCGGAGCTAACACGAAATCGAGTGACCGCTTTGGAGGAGTATCTGGCCAGGATCCAACGCAATCCAAGGGATTTCTTCATGCGTTTCGTAACCGTGAATAAGACTTGAATCCACCACTGCATACCGGAGACCAGAGAACAGTTGAAGCAGTTGACTTTTCCGGGTGAATTGGTTCCGATGAAAGCAAAGTCCGTTCCATCGGCCGAAAAGGTCATGGCGATCATTTTTTGGGATTCCCAAGGCGTGATCCTCAATGACTATTTGCAGAAAGGAAGGACGATCACGGTGCCGTACTACAGCGATTTATTTACCTGATTCGATGTGGTATTGAAGGAGAAACGGCCTGGTTTGGAGCGGAAAAAGGTGATTTTCCACCACGACAATGCACCGGATCATACATCCTGCATGACCGTGTCCAAATTGAATGAGTTGTGCTACGACTTAGTCCCTCATCCTCCATATTCACCGGATCCAGCCCCCAGTGACTTTTACCTAGTTCCACACCGGAAAAAATCACTGGGAAGATAGAGATTTGCTTCAAATGAGGAGATCACCGTCGCTGCAGATGGCCACTTTACAGATCTCGAAACATCCTACTTTTCCGACAGCTTGAAGAGACTGGAGCACCGTTTCAGGAAGTGTATTGATCTAGGAGGAGACTACATAAAAAATAAAAATAAAAAACCACACTAATAACGTGTTTTTCTTGTCAATGCCGGAAGCATTTCAGGTCGTACTCGTACTATAATAATTCTTACCTGAATCATTTCCTTCTAATGGTAATTTGTAGATCTTGATAGTAGTTTTGAGGGCGTATTTCGTGCAGTAACAAGCCTTTCCAGAGTATTCCAACCATGCTCCATTGGTTTACCATCTGGGAAATTAACTGGCCACACCATTTTCCTCTCCACCAGCATTGTGAAAACAGTTCTCCATGATAATTGCCCGACAGAAATGAGCATTATTGTTAATAAAAAATAATTAATCTCTTCAAATCGTAGGCCAAGCTCTAATATCAGATTGGGCATTTCACCGCCAAAGAAATGAAATGTGACAAAAAAACCTTTTCTTCCAAATGAAAGACATCAAATAAATTATTGTCCAACCAAGGATATGTGTCAAGCAACACTGCCGTTTTATTATGTGCAAGAGAAAAAAAATTGCGCGCCAAAATCAAAATGAATTATAAACTATATATTTAGTATTTTGAACTTAATCGTGAATTAACTTATGGCATAATGTTATAATAGTCAGAAAAAAGTGTAATACATCTCAAATACTTAGATAATTCTTCGAAAAATCGCAATCTCAAACAAAGAATATCAAGATATACATATTTTGCACTGCTAAATAGCAGAGATGTGTTTTTTTTTTCTGAATGATGATCTTCGGTCATACCTCACACCGACTTGGACCATAATATTTTACCATATCTGCTGTACTTTATGAATATTTTGCCAAACTATATCAAACACTTCGGAGACCTTCAACAAGAAAAATTTTTAACATTGCAACAAGTTGGCTTAAGGAGGTACAGTTAAAGTAGTACTGTAACAAATTCTTTAAAACTATAACAGTTTAGGTAATAGTATAAAGAAAAAATATTAACATTTCAAATGAATAACGAAGTCTAACATAATTAAGTAAAAGATAACCTTGAGATTACTATTAACCCAAGTAGCTCCCCTATTTCTTAAATTTTTGGTTTTCTTATATGACGGAAATGCGCCTTGTTCTTTGCTTGCAAATATTTGCAAACATAAGTTCGACATTATTGAAGAATTTTTAAAATTTTTTTTATCCTGGAAAAATATCAAAAGGTGATTTATCATTTTCATGTTAATATGTTTATTTATGGATTAATGTGCATAACGTACATAATTGATCAAATATTTATTGCTTTTATTATTTATGGGTTTTAAGATTCCTGTTGACATTTACCCATAAATGTCAGAATAATACGAAATGCTCTTCTACTTTTATATGTTTTTGATCGATTCGGCTCCAATAAAAAGAAATCTTCTAAATGCGGCTGTATAGTGCCTAATCTAGTTTATGTCTGTCTTATTAGCTTTCGCAGTATTGCTAGGAGTTCTTGACCTTTCCGGATCTCAAATCTGTTGCACTGGAGAAACTTCGAGGTCGCTACAACGATACAAGATCAAAATTAGCGGTTTCCACTATTTTTTCTTTTATATTTTGATGTCCTTTTCTATCAACATTCTCAATTTACTCATGTTAGTCACTCTTTGATTAATTAGTGTTGCGAATCACATATATTTTGTATTCAACCATACGAACTTGAGAAGATGATTTCAAAGGAAGCAGTGCCGCACCGAAGAAAGTTGTCTAGAAGACAAAACCCAAAGTAATGCTGTTAATTGTGGCATCGGTGGGATCATGGTTAAATTTAAGGTTTCAGTTTACATTTAGGCTAGTTTTACATTAGGTAGGAAAATAAGGACTCTGTTTCTTATAAAATTTCTATATTTATATTAAATGTACAATTTATACATATCTTCAGTAGTTTCTTTTAATGAGCATGTTTTCGATATCTTTTACATATTGATCTTTATCTAGGATTACAATTGAATTACTTTTATCTGATTTTGTATAAACGCGATTTTTTCTTTTTAACACATGGGCTGAAAAGTCCCGGGCCGAACAAAGAAAACACGGTTTTTTTGGTTCAAAATTAGCTTTATTCATTAACGTAATCTCCATCAAGAGCAACGCAATCATTCCAGCGCCGCTCTAACATTTCAATACCACTTTTGTAGAACGATTTATCTTTTGCCTCAAAATAGGCCTCAGTTTCAGCGATAACCTCTTCATTCGTGCGAAATTTCTTACCGGCGAACATTTCTTTGAGGTCTGCGAACGGCCAGTAGTCGGTGGGAGCCAAATCTGGCGAATACGGTAGATGTGGGAGCAATTCAAAGTTCAATTCATGTAGTTTTGCCATTGTTTTGATTGACTTGTAACACGGTGCGTTGTCTTGATGAAACAAAATTTTTTTCTTTGCCATATACGGTCGTTTCTTTGCAATTTCGGCCTTCAAACGCTCCAATAACGCTATATAATATTCTCTGTTGATGGTATTTCCTCTCTCAGGATAGTCAGTGAATATTACACCACGCACATCCCAAAATACCGAGGCCATAACCTTTCCAGCCAGATTGTTGTGCTTTCGGGCGCTTTGGACGAGGTTCACCAGTTGCTGTCCACTCAGATGACGATCGTTTCGATTCCGGAGTGAAGTGATGGATCCATGTTTCATTCATTGTCACGTATCGACGCAAAAATTCCGGTTTGTTACGTTTAAACATGGCCAAACACTGCTCAGAATCATCAACACGTTCTTGTTTTTGGTCAACAGTGAACAAACGCGGCACCCATTTTGAACAAAGCTTTCCCATAGTCAAATGCTCATGCAATATAAAGCCAATACGTTCTTTTGATATCTTTACGATGTCAGCTAACTCACGCAACTTCACTTTTCGATCATTCAAAACGATTTTGTGGATTTTTTTGATGTTTTCTGATGTTACCGCCTCATTTGGACGTCCACTGCGTTCTGCATCATCGGTGTCTCTACGACCACGTTTGAAGTCAGCAAACTAGCGTTTTATTGTTGTTTCTGATGGGGCAGAGTCCCCATAACACTTTTCAAGCCATTGCTTCGCTTGAACGGTATTTTCTCCCATCAAGAAGCAGTGTAAAATTAAAACACGAAATTGTTTTTGATCCATTGTTTTGAAAATAACAAAACTAGCGTGACTCTTAGCACAATATCTCACAAACTAATGAATAGAATATCATGAAATTTCAACAGCTGTCTTTTAAAGGTTAGTACTAACTGAGAGAAAGGTGACTGCAATAAAACTAGCGCCATCTATGTGTTAGGCCCGGGACTTTTCAGCCCATGTGTTAACAGTAGGACTGTGTGGCTGAGTTGCTGTCACTGTGGTTGTACTTTGTAGTTTTAACTAAAAATACAACCTTCTTCGCTTCAATCAGGAGTGCTGAAATTTTGTTCTTTAGAATATGGTATGATTGACAAATTGGTAAAGGAAAACGAGGCGTCTAGAAGATCCTATACATGATTCAAGAATAGTTTGAATAACAATTATTACATGAAGAAAGTAGTGTAGGTATCAACAAATTATGCACACCGTTTCATAATTTAAAAACTAATTGGCAATTTTTTAACGCAATCAGAGATGGAATGCCACGATTCACATAACAGCAATTAGCAAACATTGAACAAACCAACAGGATCAGGTACTTGCGGCTGGCTTGTTAGTTATTCATTTTTTTTTTCTTTCTTTTCGTCAATTCAACTTTGCGTGCGTAACATATAATTACAGGATTGACTAATAAATTATTCCGTTCTGAAATAATATCTCGGAGTCGGATTTGACTTGAGTCACTGGCCAACCTTGATTTTTTAAATATCTTTTCTAATGTGTACCCAATATCGGCGTATATTTCACATGTATTATGTAACATCCGTAAGTCCCCCGTACTAGCTGTAAACGTGCCTTACAATTTCCATGCATAATGCGTGTTGTGTGGATTATTTGTCCTACTTGCGTCCTATCCTGGCTACTTTGTTAAAAGGTAGTCAAATGTCGTTACTTTTGTTTGGATTGAACTTCGTTAGTTACAGGCTAGGACCCAAAAATTATGGAAAATTTCGATAAAAACGGAATTAACCACAAGAGAGTCGATAAAAGTAAAAAATCTGCAATCTCGGTCATTAGATTAAAATCATTTCAAATAATTTAGAAAGTCTGTTTTTACAAAAATTGTGCCAAATAAATAAATTCCTCCGTATGAATTATTGGGACATATATGCGAGGGTAGTCTGATAATTGAGGTGGCTAACACGGAGATGGTGCGATAATCTACGCATGCGTGTCGTCTGGGAAATCTATCATACATAAAGACTGGATTTTATACCAGTCTTCCGTATTTTGTACTTATTCATTTTTAGCATTTTTTTTTAAGTGTATATATGGACACTTTACCATGAGTGTATTTTCATAAGAACTGTAATAAAATCTGAAAAACTGATTAGCATTTCTTCAATTTTGCAATAATGAGATGGCTTTTTGGAGGAAAGTTTTCTGAATAACTTGTTGGTTTTAATATTGACCACCAAAGAAATACGAAGATGTGGAATTGCAAGCGTTGTTGAACGAGGATGATTCACAAACACAAGAACAACTCGCCAAGCAATTGGACGTTAGTCAATACCCAATCGGCTACGAAAGATAGAAAAGATTCAGAAGACCGGATACCACATGAGTTGAATGTAACGGTTTGCTAGCTCCGTGCAAAGGAAAATCCTTTCCACAACGATACATAGTTACAAGGGATGAGAAGTGGAGTTGTTTTGAAAATCCCAAGCGGAAGAAATTATGGGTAGATCCAGGCGCATGATCCACATTGACCAGTTCTTAGTTCTCTGACAGTTCTAGTCTAGTTCTAGTCTAGTTCTAGTCTAGTTCTAGTCTAGTTCTAGTCTAGTTCTAGTCTAGTTCTAGTCTAGTTCTAGTCTAGTTCTAGTCTAGTTCTAGTCTAGTTCTAGTCTAGTTCTAGTCTAGTTCTAGTCTAGTTCTAGTCTAGTTCTAGTCTGGTTCTAGTCTAGTTCTAGTCTAGTTCTAGTCTAGTTCTAGTCTAGTTCTAGTCTAGTTCTAGTCTAGTTCTAGTCTAGTTCTAGTCTAGTTCTAGTCTAGTTCTAGTCTAGTTCTAGTCTAGTTCTAGTCTAGTTCTGGTCTAGGTTCTGGTCTAGTTCTAGTCTAGTTCTAGTCTAGTTCTAGTCTAGTTCTAGTCTAGTTCTAGTCTAGTTCTAGTCTAGTTCTAGTCTGTTCTAGTCTAGTTCTAGTCTAGTTCTAGTCTAGTTCTAGTCTAGTTCTAGTCTAGTTCTAGTCTAGTTCAGTCTAGTTCTAGTCTAGTTCTAGTCTAGTTCTAGTCTAGTTCTAGTCTAGTTCTAGTCTAGGTTCTAGTCTAGTTCTAGTCTAGTTCTAGTCTAGTTCTAGTCTGGTTCTAGGTCTAGTTCTAGTCTAGTTCTAGTCTAGGTTCTAGGTCTAGGTTCTAGTCTAGTTCTAGTCTAGTTCTAGTCTAGTTCTAGTCTAGTTCTAGGTCTAGTTCTAGTCTAGTTCTAGTCTAGTTCTAGTCTAGTTCTAGTCTAGTTCTAGTCTAGTTCTGTCTGTTCTAGTCTAGTTCTAGTCTAGTTCTAGTCTAGTTCTAGTCTAGTTCTAGTCTAGTTCTAGTCTAGTTCTAGTCTAGGTTCTAGGTCTAGTTCTAGTTCTAGTCTAGTTCTAGTCTAGTTCTAGTCTAGTTCTAGTCTAGTTCTAGTCTAGTTCTAGTCTAGTTCTAGTCTAGTTCTAGTCTAGTTCTAGTCTAGTTCTAGTCTAGTTCTAGTCTAGTTCTAGTCTAGTTCTAGTCTAGTTCTAGTCTAGTTCTAGTCTAGTTCTAGTCTAGTTCTAGTCTAGTTCTAGTCTAGTTCTAGTCTAGTTCTAGTCTAGTTCTAGTCTAGTTCTAGTCTAGTTCTAGTCTAGTGCTAGTCTGGTTCTGATTTTAGTGCTGTGAAATTGAAAATATCTTTCAAATTATTCTGAAAATATCAACGTACCCGAGAACCTTCTCCGTGCTAATTCTGGCCACTTTAAATTGGGTTAAGGAAAGAGTACAACCATATTTTTGTAATCGAAAATGTTTCTATTATAAATTCCATGTTATTCACTTTATTAACCTTTTTGTTGCTTACAGATACATATCGCCTTTTAAAATCCATTTGTAAATAAAGATAGTTCACTGGAATCGGTTGTAATATTTACCTGATTTTCCTAATACGATCTTAAAATAGACAAAAAGAACGATATGATGCGATATAATTTTGTCAGATATTTATCATCGTACCTTGCGTTGGAAGTTATATAATATTCAGAAGCGTTAGATATCTCAATTAGTAAATTTTTATCGCGTATAACATATCAAAATTTTTCACGAGGATAATGGGCAAGCATCTCCAAATCGTGACATTGGCATATTGACTAATAGATTATAAATTACTGAGATACAATATCAGAAAAAAACACGTAGAGAATCGTCTCGTAAACAAACAAATGTAATATTGATTAATACACCTGTGACGTGTGTTGGCTGATAGATTTGTTTATACATAAGAATTCTAATTTAAAACAATTTAGTAAAGACTAGCACTAAGATATCACTTTCTAATGTTGTATTGGACGAAATTCTAATAGACTGCGATTCCTTTTTAACATTCTTTGTCACAAAATGCGTTCAGCCACTGTAACGAAATTCTCTCTACAACTAGATGAGCTAATTGATGTAAGCGGAAAAGGTCAACTCATGACTTTGTTTTCTGGGTGAAATTAAAATAATCGGACATCGTACATATTTTCTTTGGTCAAAATACATATACCACTAGTTTCAGCAAAGACGGGCAAGTTTTAGTGCAATGCAAAGAACAACGCAGAGGGGTGAAGCGCGAGGCACGAAATATCGAGTACCCGTATTAAACCACGTTGTACATACTTAGAGGATGTCGCATTTAGAATGCAAAGGCGATAGAATTAAATGTGTCCAGTACGACAACTATTTGACGTGTACCAGCAGGTGGAAGCCATCTGAAAAGTATAAAACACTGTTCTACAATTCGTGACAAACGATGTAGCGAACAATTAATACTTTAAATAGGTGTCTGTTTTATTGTATGTAATATACCCTTTCACTTTACTTTAAGACCAGCAGGCATTCGTTTCCTTTTGGGCAAGTATTCGGATTGTACATCATCAAGTCGGATATCGTTAAGAAACTTTATGCCATCTGTTTGTGTATTTGCAAAGATGCGTCGGAAGATCGATTAAGTTGTTACAAGGATTACTTTGACGTACGCCGTACTCATTTGAATGAAACGAGTGTGGAAACATATTTAATGATTAGATGCCACCCACTTTGTAATTTCGTGGAAACTTCCTAAAACAGTAAGTGTTTCAACACGTTATATAATATACATATTTTTATCACTATTTTATTTGTAAACATTCCTACATCTGTATCGCCTACGCTCATTCATGATGGTCACGATCATAAATACGTACACGTTACTGAATACTCCCACTGATACGGCCGTTCATCCCTTCACGATATTCTCCGCACTGCACTGTAACTTGCCTCACCTTCCCGAGACAAGTTATCAAAGCCAAAGGAGACCATATCGACAAAAACAAACTTACGGGCTAAATAATGCATAAATATTATTATGTTTGAATTAATTAGTTCATATATTTTTATAGTATTCAGTATTCTATTTCGTTTAGGAAAGAATATCTGACTTTTAATACATTTTCTTCTTGATTATGAAGACTCGCTGCGAGGCCGAGGAACTCCTCAACCGCTGGCAGTCGTATTCACGCCAACGGTGGTGGAGTTACCACTCCTCACTGCACTCCACTGGAGCAGATGATCTTGATTGTGATTATCACCTTTTCACTTTACAACTTTACGAAACGATATCATTATAGGAACAAAACATTTAAGATCTTGGAATCTTTTCTACGAACATTGGTTTGCGTCTCTAATTGCATAGAGAAAATTGAAGTAATTTAACTGTTTTTAATACGATTGTTGATTATTTAGAAAGATGAATGTAATCTAATGAATTTATATATTATTTTGTAATGTGAAATAGCCTCACCTATTTCTAATTGGTTATTTGATTTATGTTTTTGACATTTAGCTAACTGATATTTCCAGATCATATCTATATAATATCAAGTTTGTATCTCAAAGTGTTGTTGTACTGTGGCTAATTCTTGAGTTGTGTGTCGTGATTGTTCATAAAAATGGATCCTCTAGAACAAAGAGCCGTAATAAAATACCTCCAGAAAAACCACCAGGGACATTGTGGAAGATACCTACTTATTGTATCGTGTGGTGGACAACATGCTGACTAAAGAATTAGATATGAAGAAGATGAGTGCAAGATGGGTGCTCCGAATATTAACTATTGATTAAATGAGAAATCGGGTGTTGATTTGTAAGCGTATTTTGGAAAGGTACCAAGCAAACTAAGAAAAGTTTCGTAGTCGGTGTGGCCCTGGATGAGTCAAACCCGAGTGCAAAATCAAGAGTGAAAACATCACGGTTTTCCTCCTCTATGCAAATTTAAAGTCGTGTCACCTAGTGGAAAGGTTTTACTATCTGTGTTCTGAGGTGTTCAAGGAATCATCCTCATTGACTATTTGTAAAAGAGACAAAGTATTACAGGGACCTGCTACGTACAATTGATTTCTAAATTGCGAGGCACTATTAAAGAGAAACGCCGTTATTAAATCTGAATAATGTCCCCAGCCATTATCTGGTACTGCTATGGCTATTTTGAGTTAGTGAAGCACCTGCCATTTTCGCCGGATCTGGCCCCTAGTGACTACAGGCTATTCCCCAAATTAAAAGAAATCTTACGTAGGGAAAAATTTTCCGGTAAATACGAAGTGATACAAGCTGTAGAGAGGTGGTTTGCAGATTTCAAGGAAGCTGTTGGAATGTTGGAACACCGATAGATCAAGTGCATTGGTGTAGAAGAAGACTATGTCAAAAGACAAGAAATATAATGCCACTCTAATTTTACTGTTAGGGGGCCAGAAGCACAGCATAGAACCAATGAAAGCCTCATATTAATTTAAGCATTCCATTGTTTACGATGTTTGCTCGACGGGGGTTATCTACATATCTCTAGTTATCTTCATTTTCTATTAAATGAAATCGGGGCAACCTCCAGCGCTTATAATCTTTCCCTAATAAATTGTAGATTATTACATGTGACGGATTTACACCAAATCAGAATACGTCTATTATCTGGCTGCAGTGTAGATCTGAATAATACTCGTTCCAGTTCACGATGACTTTTATTAACATCCCCATTAGCCTATGTTGGTCAATTGATGGCTTGATTTTTTATATAAATAAGGGAAATAGGGAATTCATCACGACGACAATCAGTTATTCCAATTGTCAAAGATTCTGTCAGGAAGTTAACGCCAGAACCACTTGCATTAATTATTACATATAAAAAAGGACACCTGTCAAAAAGTTATAACCTAGACTCCTTGATATGAATTTGACAGATAACATATGACAGATCAATTCAAATCACTTTCTTAACAGTACCGTTATTTTCCTTGACGATTAGATTACGAAACCTTGACCTATGCCTACTTAGAAGAAGATTAAGCTTTATAAATAGACATTACCATAACGATACACCATACACTGTTCACATTATCCCATCCCATTCCCTCCTCTAGCTCGCCCTACCTTTTATTTATCTATTAAATACGCTGCCTACTACAGTAAACATATTTACTATTAACAGAGTGACGCAATACAACGTGCCTGTTACATTAAATAAGATTTTTTCCTAGAGATAATGTGCATTCTATAAGTAGATACCAGATTATGTGCACGTTATACACCATATACACGAGATATATAGGTTCTGAAGGGTATTGAAAGTGAAAGAAATTTACGAGAAAGTTAATAACGTATTGGCAGCTTTAAAATGTATAATTAATTCTCGTGTTTTTATAATCCGATTGTTAAAAAAATAAACGATTGTAAAAACTATTTTGCTGTTCTGTCTGACGTATATTTTCTATTAATTCAGCTCAAGCGCTTGTAAATGTGGCTTATAGGTGCTAATTTATTTACATTGAAAACAAATGCGTTTGGATTTATCGCTCCGCCATTTTTTCTTTAATCCAACAATAGAATATTAATTAAAGATACATGTAGTATAAATCTCATTTAGTGTCAAAGATAAACTTGTTAATTACTTTTTCGAAGAATTTAATCAGATTCTAAAGAATTAAAACAAAACAAATTAACAGTTCCACGTCTTTAATGTCCATTTAAACGTGGAAAATATTCGAACTTAATCCTGTCCTGTGCAGTTTTAATTCGATTGGAATCCGTATCCGCAACCCAAAATACATAAGCAATAGAAATTTTGCCTATTTTGCGGATGTCGACGTGTTAACACACTGGTATAATGAGACCCGGTTCGAAGTTTCAAATTTCATAACGGGAAATGGAAATACCCGGATTTAAATTAATTTGCAGAAGTAAGTTTCCAAGCATTAGAATAATATAGTTTTTTGTTTTTGTTTCTTTTTCGAAAGATTGTTTTACCTTTTATAAAAGGTATTTGCAATAATGATAATTTAAAATAACGATTTCTACAGGTCCATTAACATAAAACGGATAAATAAACAAGAAATTAACAGTTTTCTGATGGGTTTTGGGGATCCTTCATTTCAAAAAACTTTACTTCCTCCAGTCTATCCACTTAATCAATGTTGAACCAAGAATGTTATCCTAGCATCTCTTTGTCGAATCTCACTGACTTTGTTGTACCGCCTCTTAGGGGCATACACCTTTGGTACTAATATTCCCTACAGATTATCAATGGGATTCAACTCAGATAAGCGAGCTATTAATCGTAATGGAACTTGATTTTCTTTTTAAGGAACTAGTTCTTTATATTCGCGATAAACTTGAGGATGATATATTTAGGAGTTGTTGGACAGAATATTTTCATCTTTCGTTTTTTTGGGATAGTCTCGGGGGGTAATCTTCCGCCATCTTCAGGGTAGCTCTGAGAATTAGTATTTGTTTGAACTTCGGTGCGCACCTTCTACATATACACTAGGGTGACAGAATAAAATAGACACCTACCAATTAAAAAAAAGATTCTATTCTCGTTATATATACAAAATATTTTAAAATTTTTAAACTAGAGTAATATTTTGTCAATCCACCCTTACTTGCGTGAAGTGCTGCGAGTCGTCGTGGCATAGAATCTATTAAATGATTAATGGTGTCTTCTGGAATATTTAACCACGCTTCTGTAACAGCTGCCACGAGTTCTTCCTTATTGCTGGTTTTTCGGGGTCGTTTCGCCATATTTGTCTGGATTATGTGCCAAACATTCTCTATCGGATTCATGTCTGGTGATTGGCCTGGCCATGGTAAAATTCGAATCCCCTGCTCCTCTTTCCATGTGGTTGTTGTTCTTGCTTTGTGGCAGGGTGCTCCATTCTCCATAAAAGTGGCGTTTTCTTTAGATGAAATGGCGTTGTCGAATATCGGTAGTAGTCCTTCTGTTAATATTAGGATATATTTTGCCGCATTTATATTTCCGTCGCAGATTACTAATTGCGATCTTCCACCATACCATATCGCGCCCCACACCATGATGTTCATACCGCCGTATTTCACCGTCTGATGCAAAAATTTGTCGTCCAGTTGCTGTGACGAACGTCTCCATACCCACGTACGACCACTATCACTGAATTGGCAGTATCTGCTTTCGTCTGAAAAAATGACAGACCGCCAAAACTCTTCGGGCTTCGTTCGCATTTCGATTGCCCACGCCATTCGACGCCGTGTTTGAAACGCGTAAAGAGAGGTTTTTTCTTTGCCACCCTTTTATACATCCCCATGAACGGTGCGCTGACTTTTCTGTGAAATTGCCGCAAGCTCAGCTATACTTTTTTGCGGTTCTCTTAACACCTCGCGCACAAGCACCCTTTTACTTCTTTCAGAAGGTCCGGCACGACCTGGTCTCGGCTCCACTGTTGTTTTTTCCTTGCGTTTAAATTGTGTAATCACACGGTTAAGTGTGGACAACGGAATATTTAAAAATTTACTTATTTCACGTTGCGAAGCGCCGCGTTCACTCTGGCCAACGATACGACCCCGGGTGAAGTCGCTAATATCACTCGAACCTTGTAAGCGAGGTATAGTTGTAACGATACTAAACTATGACGAATTTCTTGCTATACATCTACCCCTACCCTAATGACAAGAGAAAGTTCTTAATTCGTTCTTAGAATTTAGCTGTTTACATATTTATACCGCTTTACCTGGTGTCTATTTTATTCTGTCACCCTAGTGTATATTTGTTGGTATACGAATAATAAATAACACCCAAAGAATAAATAAAGATATTCTTTTTTTTCAGAATATTGAGCTTGTAACTATAGTATATATACCAGATGTATGCATAAATTTTTTTTTCCGGTTTTTGTAAGAGATAGCGTCAGCTATAATATTATATAATTAATAGAGTACTAAAACTAGATACCGCAACAATTCCTTCAGGACTTCATATTCATATCTGTAAAATAAATATTTCCATTGCAATTCGTAATTCTAACGATTCTATCGATTCAAAAGAAAAAAAGAAGAACAGAGTAGATACTGTGTTTGTTGGGATAAAAACAGAATTGTACATGACCTTGACATTGCTGAGATTTTGATCACCTCTGAACTTCACGCATGATAAGTAACTGTCGAGGCAGCCGTTGAAGGACTCTGCATACTGCTTTCGGAAGTAATAGCTGTAGACCAGAAGGAATTCTTCGCAAATTGGTTACTGCATGTGCAAGTATTAAGAAATCTATCAATCTACAATTTGAAATTTTCAATCAATTGCACATTTGACGGTCATTGTATAAAAACTACTTTTTATTTAAATCCAGTGAAAGAACTATTTTCAGGAAGCTATTCGTTTGGTTTATAATCGGAATGACACTAAAATATGTATATGCAAATAAAAGCATTCATAAGGATAGTTATCTTTAAAACAAAAACAAAAAAAGAGAAACACCGCAAGACGTTATGTTCAACGTAAATAATAAAAAAAAAACTATAATAACTTATTGCAACTTCAAAATTCAAAGAAGGTGCAAAACGGGTTTCGAAAACGTTTCTAGATACCCACATGAATTAATATCATAGTTATCTAGATACCGATGATGTATGCATATGCATTTACCTCGATAATTTATTCGTACGCTGCAAAAACAAAAGTGAATCACGTCGTTTATTGCACTGGTCGAACGTCAGTTCGTTAATTTGAATTGCAGATTTTGTTTATTTTATCGTAAGACAAAACGAGTATGCATTTCAGAAAATCAAGAAACAACTAATTATCACATTTTTTCCTTTTCATGAGTTAATTATAGAAATACATTCGGTAAATTAATATTTTTGAAAATTAACCATTGACATTCAAAATTGGAGATAAAATTACTTTTACAAGAGGAAATGAATAATACCAGATACCATATGCATTTATGCAGTGTCCCCGGCACGTTAACTGCATTAAATTATCTATGCTTCTGGTTATAATATGTAAAACATAACTGTTTACCTAAGTCATGCAAAATGTTTACATATAAAGTTATTCAGAAGAAAGTTGCATTTTGAACTCATGCAATGCAATGGTAGTTATTCGATTTAGTTTAAATGTTGAATTGCATCCGCTATTTTGTTTTTATGCAACCAGTCACCTATCCACCGTTTTTATAAATAATAATTTCTAGTTAATATTTTTGAATAGCTTCAATTAGAAGCTATGTTCTTATTTAGACTTGAATAGACAAGAAAAGTGTGACGTCATTAAGTGTTGCTGCTGCACTGAAAAGTTTCCAAACAAAACAGACACGTGATAAAACTAACTTATTCTTGTCAAATCCTTTTGTATACTGTGCTATTTTGCGACCGTAAGCAGCATTATGTTGTTCGTTAAGTAAAATTATGAAATTCATTGCAATTATTATTGGAATTTCTACTCGTTTGGTTAACTTTAAAACATATCTAGAATGGACCGTACCAAATATACCTAAAGAATAACAACTGTTAATTACGTAAATGAAATGAAGCTTAAGTTGAACTTGCATCGTGGAGATCTGGCTCTGCATGAGATTTTGTGTTACCAATTGATGAAATACGTATCAATCTCTAACATATACCATCATGCTTTAGTACATTTACAAGTTGTCGTATTATACTAGACTATACTAAGATCAAATTCGAAAAGTCTGCTTTACATGATTAGCAGAAATTAATATACATTTCGTATAAATATGTGAAGACTTCCCAAGGGCTTGCTGGCATATATCTAATATATTAATCACTGGTACTCTTCTTTAACATCAGAAAGAAAGTGTTAAAAATTGCGGTGTATTGGAAAATATGATGCTTGGTAACCTATGTACTGTGAGCTGACAAAGGATTTTAAATCAGAGACTTATTATTTTCATATATATCGTTGGGCAGATAAGAATAGAACTTTACATCTTGTATATGAAATATCAAAACTACAATCTAAACTAAATACATCTTTAACTTCTGAAATTAAAGGAAATTGCATGTTGACTAATGCCTCCCAAACTTGAAATATTATTGTGGCAAAAACGATGGTAAGTCTTTGATTACAATCCTTTATCAACTAATATTAGGTCAGCAAGGAACATATTTTTCAATACACGACAATCTTCGGCACTTTCTTTATCTGAAATAGAGTACGGGTGGTTAATGTATTGTAACGGTCCGACAATCATGCAGGTCAAATGTAGGCGTTTTCCCGTCTTCTAGAGATGCTGTCATTGGGGTAACTGTTGTCAAATAAATAAATTTGTCAGAGAACCATCCGGGACAACTTACACATTGTCACGGATGGTTCTCACTAACTTATTCGCTTAAAATTCCGTTGCATAAAAGGCACATGGGTAGATGTAGAAATGACATCGAACTTAAAATGATCAATGCTACACTGCCTATATTTCTTTTTAGACTTAGCCACGTTGAATAGTATAGGAGGTATGTCTAAAAATTGATGAGACTAGTTTGAACGTATTTAATTGTCGCTTTCAAAGCATCTCCAGTAAGTTTCCCATTCCTGGTAACAATTCTGGAAGTCTTATTCCATTAGGCTGTTCAGAACCTGGATCGCGACATTTTAGATGTTATTTATTGTTCCGTAATGGAAACCTTTCAATTACCACTTAAGCGTTGGAAAAAGAAAATAATCACATGCAAAACCCTTTTCCGCAAACGTTCAAGAACGTCTCGATAAAAGGTTTGATTCATTGTCCGCCCTTACTGTACGAATCCTTTGTGGACAATTCCACGTGAATTAAAAGAAAAAATGATGAGCATGAACTTGATTCGGGACTTGGTTATGCGAGCTTTCTTTAGCCGCGGTGATGCCACTTCGCACTTTGTCGTCTTTTTAGGATCGTATTCTAACGTTTAAGTGGAAATTGAAAGGTTGAAGAAAACGGCTATCGGAAAACAGGTTAACTCACACAGGTGAAATAGGGACGGTTGTTACCTCCACTGGAGCCCAGATCCTAATTTTCATCCGTTTCAGTATTTCTATAAGTAAATTGTACACTTCTCGATTGTTAGAATGCAAAAGTGTAATAATAGAAGTGCGTAGTGGGAACTTTAGTGAGACTAAAAGGTTAATACATGAGTCAATAGTGCTTCTATGAGAAACGCAACCAAGGAAAATGTATTTCACATCAGCCGTTTCATAGCCACAGCGACATGCAGCTGATTCAGCAAATCCCAACCTAAATAAAGGAGCTGGGTAAAGACCATGTCCAAATTAAATACGGGCAATTGTTGGATGATAATACCGAGATATGTTATCATTCGTATAATACCACGGTTTAATTTTATATACATGGACGAATATAAGTGTACTTACTCATCCTGTTGGTACATATTGTTTGTCACAAATCTTCCCATTCTTTATTCAACATATTCCGTTTGCAAATTGCAAAAGACTCTCCACAAGAAAGGATGAGATTCTAAATTACTTCATCAGTACAACTGACTTTAGCGTAACTGTAAACAGTTTCATTACTAAAAATCCCAACATGACTTCGAACCCAGTAAAATTTTGTATATGTATCTTTGGACTCCATGTATGATACAACTTTCATAATATCTAATAATATGATTTATTTTACTGATAGATTTGAAAGAGGGTCAGAACATTATAACGAATTGCTTCTAAGATGGCTTTGGCTTCCGCCAATGTCTAGCCAAGAAAGTTTTTCGTACCCATTGTTATACCAGTAAAAAGCGCATCCACATCCATTGCTACTTTTGGATTCGTCTCTAAATATAATTAGACTTTGCTGGTGGAGTCTTCCAGTAGATGCGTAAAGCTGCATGTCGTGGTCCTGTTGCTCAATGTAAAATTGTGATGTTTGTTAATTATATTTAAACACTCAATTCTTTTGCATTTTTATTTCGATACTATATGACAACTGATAAGTGAACATTGTTGCTGGCACGTAGTTAGGAACAATATCCCTACTCCAAGTGTCCCTAGTAAGAAGTATCACATACACATAGATATGGCAGAATACGAAGTATTTATTTTGTTTTAATTTTAATAATAATAATAATTATAAATATTATGTACACACAATCTATTAGACGTATTATGTTATGCCATTTAAATCACATTGATTCCCACATTGTTCTTCTGGGTGACATGGACTCCCAGCGAGACAAAATGGACCCATAGGGCCCATGTACACTACTTTGGAAAATATAGTGTAATTTCTGATGGTATTCAAAATGTAGTAAATCTCTTGTAGATTTACTAACGCAGTCCTTTAACATTAAACGCTATACGTGGGCATCAGTGCGTAGCACAGGTATCTCTGCTTTACGTAGTCACCTTCGAACGTTAAAAAAGGAAATCTGTTAAATATGCACACGCGTATATTATAATACATGCTGCTTAGTTAGTATAATACCTTTTATCTGAATATCCACTGGTATAGGTATAAATAAATTAAAATTACACCACATCCCAGGTAGATCGAAACAAAACAATTTATTATTAAACCGATACATATGCCTACAAGGTCGTATTACGCCACATCATTGCCGCCGTTTACAACGGTGCAATTAATATACAATCATATCGACAGCGGCTTTTCCTTAATTATTCGCGAAACATGAATGAAACGCTACGATAGGTCGATACCTACCGCAATTGTCCGGGTGGCGTGCCGTTCTTTCCTTCTAATTCTTTTTTCGTCTCTTGAGACGTGCATGTTTATTGTTACGTGCAGAGCCGAAGCAAGACGGCGGTTCGTGTCGCGAACGGTTAACACCTAGTTAATGGCGCGTTTCCGGTTAACGAGGAACAGTCGAGAGAAGTGTGTAATGTTTCGCGGTGTATAGCAACGACAAAATTGTACAATAAATGTTTGATCGAATATTTTTTTTTTATTAATCTGGATTAATTAGCTTACTGGATTATTTGAAACTCCTCGGTGTTGTCAAATTTATTTCTACGTTGAGAAAAATGTGTTGTCAAATTGTATTGTGAGATACCGTATTTATAAAACTTGTATGTCTAATATACTACGTTGTTGCGATATTTCTATAGCTTCATATGAATTTTTGAACAGAGTATTTAGTGTTCTTAATATCTTCGGTAAATTATGTATCGAATTTAATGCTGAACTACAAAGAAACACATATGCAAGAGAAAATAACATAAAAAAAATAATATTTTACTCAGGAAATAATACTCAAAATAGCGAAATTTCTATAGGCCCATTAACACAAAATTAATAAATAAAATAGATACATAAGAAATGTACAATTCTTTCTAAACTTAGCAGTGAATGTTAGAGCCTCTATTCCAAATAACTTCAAACGTTTGGATCTTCAAACTGTCTATCAATTCGGCCACATATGTACGTCTGCATGAGCCGCAAACTTCGAACTTCCACTCGTCACTCCACAACACTCTTTACAGTCTTCGATGATCCAATTCTTCTCTGCTCGCACCCACTCATACCGCTTCCGTTTGTTTTGTTCCTTTGTTAAAGGTCTTCTTACCACTTTTCGTTGGCGAAGTCTTTACTTGAGCGCCGTTTCACTGTAGTCACACTAATTGGCTTCCTGCTGCCCTCGCTCACTTCAGCTGCGATTTCTGGGGCAGTTTTTCGTCGATTTCCTTTGCCAAACCTTACGATTATGCGATCTTCTGCTGGTGTCGTTCACTTCTCTTTTTGTCGGAAAAGCCACCACTACTTGACTGTTTGTCTACTAATGTTTAATTCACGTGCAATTTGTCGATTACTTTTGCCGGTTCTATGGTAAATAACAGTCAAAGCATGCATCTGTAAGGACACCTCTTTAGTTTTCGCCATTATAACACAGATAACTAAGAAGACTCCCTGGTAATAATTCGCTTGTGTGTGTAATAGTAAATTTCGAACTAACACAAACTAGAATGGTATGGTACAAAGAGACCTTTGGTCATAAAATGCAATAAAGCAATTAACTGTATTGCCTCAAAACTCCAAGCAAATCTCTTTAACAGAGTTCGTGCGCTTATAGCTTAGGTATAGCTGAAATAAATTTTTATTTCTCAGAACTCACTAATGGAGCTCAGACTAATGAAACTTGCTGATAATGTGCATACATTTGAGGGTTGTTTGTATCTGCTCTCGTTATTTGTAGTAGATAATTTATAACGAAAATTAAGAAAAAACAAGTGACCGAATACTTATGAACAGTAGTGTACATGCTATAAAAATCAAGGTAAAGAGTACGAAAATGACGAATGCAGGAACAAGAATACACAATTAGTGAATAATTATATTAAATTACTTTTGCATTTAGCATGGAAAATACCGTAATGGATAACACTTTAGAAATTTTAAATATAGAAATATGTCATTCAGTTAAGGCTAATTTTGAAAATATTGAAAGTGATTTGGTCTGACCAATCAAATATTGGTCTAAATAAATACATACCGTAGTACCTAAACTGTACTTAAAAGGACATGCCATTCCTAATTTTTTTTCTATTTTATGGCCACTTTTAAAATTTCTAACAGTTTTCATTAATGTTTACCAGATACGTAGTCCTTCTTGATCTAGATCCATGCTTCATAGGACAGGAGGGACCTTCCTACCTCAATGTATTACCTCCACCATCATGCATCAAGCATGGTGGAGGCAGGATTATGATATGGGGATGCATGACGATCGAAGCTGTTGGAAATCTATTCATGTGCGAAGGACGGACGAACATCAGCAATCACCCGACCTGTCTCCCATTGAGAATCGGTGGAAAAATTAATTATTTATTTATTTATATCAGATTGAAGTGCGTAAAGGTCTTCAAGAGTTTCTATAAATGAAAAAATATTCAAACCGTCAGCAAATATGCATTTCTACACTTCTTTAGCTCTAGAAAGTTGTTGAAAGAAAGGAAAACTAACATAGGCCCAAAATTTGATCCCTGAGGGACGCCAGACGTTGCGAAATAGACTGCAGAGTTATATCCTTATATGTAACATATTGTGGTCTTCTCAAAGGTAAAAACTGAGAAGCAATAACGAGTCACAAAAGCCAAATTTCTTTAATTTAGTTAGAAGTATTCCATGGTTGACCCTGTCAAAAGCTTTAGCGATATCCGTGTGTATAGCATCAGCTTGTCCACTATTTACTGTATCAATCACAAAATGGGAGAAGCACGCTAGGTTAGATATTGTATAGCACTTTTCAATGAATCCATGTTGTTCCAATGGTGCATATTTGGTGTTTGATCATGGCATATATCCTAGCGTAGAGAATGATTTCGAAAACTTATTAAGTTACCCTAGAGCATAGTAGTAGGTAATGTAATTACTACATTTAAGTATTATATTAACCGTTTCGCTAAAATAGAGTTCAATTATTAACCCAAAATAAATCTCAATATATTTTTTTACTATATATCAGTAACAGGTGCAAAGACTTTGGACATCATCAATTACCAATTAGTTCGCCCTTATGCATAACAAATTAGTACCCAAAACGAGCTATTTTCTAATAAATGAATCCGCGAAGACTAAAAGGATCTACCTCGAATTAGGTATTCAAGAACTTCCATCATTACATCGAACCAGTTTCGAGCCAGTCGTTTTTGCTCGTTAGTTTCCCACGAAGTCAAATAACTAGCTACATACGTATACATTGCCTTATCCGTATTTAATATTCATAAATTATAATCTCCTCTCCCATTAATAAATGTACATCTATTACAACCCTAATTAATGACTTCCATATTTCTTTGAAAAGTCTCAAATGGAATTGCCAGCGATCGCAATTTATAAGTATTAAAATTAAATATGATCGATTAGATTCGTTTACTACCTTACCGTAGCGTTAATATACCTGTATCGAGCGAATAATAAAACCCTTCATGGCACCTCGACGAACGAC
This sequence comes from Trypoxylus dichotomus, assembly GCA_023509865.1. NCBI lineage: Eukaryota > Metazoa > Arthropoda > Insecta > Coleoptera > Scarabaeidae > Trypoxylus > Trypoxylus dichotomus. Next base: position 8,046,371 of record CM042081.1, on the reverse strand, counting down.
GCCGTATTAAGAAAATGGAATGTAAACGTGGAGGTTGCAATTTCCATTAGCAACATCTGTTATACATTTTTCTCTGTTGTGTAGTAAAGTTGTTTGGGCAAACAAGACAAGTTGGGTTTTTTTTATTTTGACTCCGAAGCTTTTCAAACTTAGGAAATTATTTAAAGACCTCTTGATTACGTCCTACTAGATTTGGGTCTGTTTTGACAACTTGCAGCAACTTCTATTATTGACTCTCTACTTTCGTTTAAAGTTCGTTTTGGTTGTTACAGAAATATTTTAGGAAAGTGCATGTGCACATGGTTTATTTACTTTATCGAAAGTGTTTTATACGGACAAATTTTAATGTACGCTGTTAGAGTACTTTACTAACGTTATTAGAAGAACCATGAGTAATTTGATTCCAGAACAAATGGCTGGAATAGTTGCTTTAGTCGAAGATTGGTGAACTCAAACATATGTGGCTAATTTGATGAATATCAATCAGTCAAATGTTTCTAGAGAAGCAGTCAGATACAGAGAAACAAAAGGTTATATACGAAGACCGGTGTCAGGTCGTCTAAGCTGTGCTACTTCTCAAGATGAGCGATTTGTAAGACAACAAGCATGACAACGGAAGCGACCTGGCTACAGTCATAAATACTTGAATAAGTTCCCAAGTCGTTTGTAATAGGTTGAGTCAGAGTGGAATAAGAGTCAGAGTAGCCGCTGCAGCTCCTCATCTTACTAGGAATCACCGAGTGGCCTGCTTAAGGTTTGTCAGAGAACATGTCAATTGGGAAATGAATGACTGTTCCAGCATACTCTTCACAGATGAGTTAGATAGATGTATACCAGTATATAAATAAGACGGTGAAACCTATTCCCAGTGTAAAGTCAGATCTATGCCTAAATTTGGTGGTGACTCTATCTTTAGCAGATCATACAGAGTTAGTAAACCGAGGCATATAACAGATATTTTACAAAATCATGTAATACCATACGCACCAGTAATAGTCACTGGTGAAAGCTTTGCCAATGTTAGTTAGTCACTCCATTGGAAATTAGACAGCCGCGCCCAAAATACCACGTTTCGCATTAGTAAACCGCCAGAAAACTTCTGGATTTCAAGTCATGCTGTTTTCAGTAGCAACTTGATACTACATTATACTATATAATACTTATTATAAATCAGATCATTGATTAATTACAATTATTTCTTTGAAATGGTATTCACATAGTCATATGTTGTCTTGTAATTACCAACATTTTGAAATTTTCCGAAACATATCGATCTCGGTAGGAATTCAACCTACGTCCTCTTGCTATTAGAGGGAGTGCTATGACCGTTGGTTCTCGGAACTAGTGGTCTGGGGCGTAGGTTCAAATCTTACCAAAACCGACATTTTTTCGGAAAATTTAGAAACGTTAATAATTACAAGGAAAATTACAATTTATCATTATAAGAGGTTAACGAGAACTTCACATACATTTAGTTAATAATATAGTCATATTTTTAACATTTAAGTATTTCAAATTTTCTATAGGGCAGGAAGACCGAAATGCAATTAGCAGAAGCGGCCGTGAAAGCTCGAAGACTACACTAATTTCTATTATTTTATGCGTTTTGTTATTTTGTATTTAATCAAAATGACAATTATCTATGTACGCTGCCGTTCAAAAGTTAGGACGCAGCAAAGATTTTACCAAAAGGTCACAGATACAGTAAAATTTCATTATGATTATTAATGAATTTACACAACGTAAGTGACTGTGGTCAGTAAATCAATTCGAACATAATATTTATGCATTATTTAGCTCTTAAGCTTATTTTTGTCGATATGATCTCTGCTGCACAAATTTGGGTATCCTTCGGAGTAATCCTTACTACATGTTCTATAAATATTCCCATACATATTGGGTATTCTGAAGTTGTCACTGTCTAGCCCTTCGATCAAGCTCATCCCATAAGAGCTCTATGGGGGATAAACGTGGATTTTGGGGACCTTGGTACTTTCTCCTCTGAAAAGTTTTTACAGATTCGAACCGTATGTTTGGGGTCATCAAAAGACGGCTCCCACACGGAATAGCATGATCTTACAAAATACTAAAATACCCTTCTCTCCACATTGCAACACTAATTTTCACTAAATTGTGTAGTTGTTCAAACAAAACAACCCCAAACCATAACACTACCACTTGTATATTTTATGAACGGCACTAAGCCTTCATTATCTCTTCATTAGATCTTTCCCGTGGTCGTCGATGAACAAAAACTTTCCGTTGCGTATCAAATATCTGAAATTTGAACTCGTCGGTCCATAAGACTATGTTCCAATTATCCCGTGAGCAGTTTGCGTGCTCTCTTGCCCATGTTAACAGTTTTTCTCTATGCTCACGTTTTAAAAACTCACTACCAAAAACTGTTTCTTGACGGTCATAACAGAAATATTTATTCGTCACTGTGTATTAACGCGCACTACGATATCCGGTACCGTTAGACGTCGATCTATATCCTTTGTCGCGAAGAGTACACATTTTACGCTCAGTACTTTACCAAATTATTACAAATGCGCACTGATTGCAATAAACTAATTTCGCACAGGAAAGCCATAAGACAATAAAGATTAATATATTTGCCATAATGCTCTAAACTATTACCAAAGTAGTACTACACCGTTTGACCGAAAGTAATTACTGGAGGTATCCTACCTGATCTTCGTCTAACAATAGCCGTATTCTGGGAGAATAGCATCGAAATGTATTCGGATAAAATTTATGCTTACCTAACTGTTTGGATTTACGGATTATGTGCAACAACTTTATATTTGCTTACAGTAGTTTATATCAGGGATTAACGATTTCACGATATGCCTATCAGTTATATTATTTTAAAGAAATTTCACCTTGCTTCCAAAGTTATGGACAGTAGTGTATGTACATATGTACAGCAACTAAGCTTAATTGTTTTTTAATATCCCCACATTGCTTGACTGTCTAAATTTGTTATACAGTACCAACTTAATTTTTGATAAATAAAAAATAAAACAATCCCATACATCGTGCGCCGCCATATATTTTTTCTAGATATAATTTGGATCATCACTATATAATGTACCTCAATTTATACTCAAAGAAGGAATCTGCTATAGTGTCCGAGATGTTTATAAAAATTTAAAAACCACTAAAAAAGTGTTCGCTCCCTAGAATTTTATCGAAATAAGATAATAACCAGAAAGTCTTGCAATCAATCACATAGTGTTATTTTTATAGATTCTCAGTTTCAAGCCGTATAAAAGTTGCTTGCCAATATTAACATTTACTTCTTTCAAAACTTTTCACTCGTCTGCGAAATTCCAAACGTCTCCTATTAATCTAACCGCAGCAATAACATTCGAAAAAAAATGAGAAACCGCCATAGAATGAACACGACTTATTATAAATTGCACCTCGCTTACATTAGACTAATAGAGAAGTAATAGGAATAGGCGGTCAGGCGGCTAACCCGAGCCCGCGCATGGTCACAGTCACGGGGACGCGGAGAAAAATTACGTACACATGTACGCGTCGTTTTATACGTCGGTCAGGGGGAAACGCTAAGGAAACGTCAGAGCTGCCTAATGTTATGTTGCGCGAGCTTGTCGATTAGAAAGGCGAGGTGGGGCACGACCTCCAAGTTTCATGGACGAGGTAAATGGCACCAAGTTCACGTTCAAGCATCACCGGGGCCGAGCGGCTCCTTCGTGTGCGGATAGATACGCTACGGGACACTAGATTGTCAACACCGGGTTTATACGAGGATTGGTTGGAAATATTTGCGGCGATGATGGATTTATATAGAAACATAAAATTTAGTAAACATGTTTACTTTCGACATTTATGTCGTTTTACGTACACTCCAACAATTTTTTTTTCTATTTTGCAGTTGATATTTCAGGAAGTATTGTTCGAAAGAGGGAGCGTGAAATTGGTCCCCGTTTTTCAATTTTTATAAATTTGGAAATGTCTAGACTTTGGTCTGCTGCACTGAAAATAAAAATGTGAGACTCCAAAAATTTTGCAATCGATTAGATGTAATAACGTTAAATACATACTGTTACACGTATATCTGCTTTCTAAAAGTATTTTAATAATAGTTCCTTTAATTTTACAATAAAATTTGGGATAATAAATTGTATAAAGAAAAACTACACACAAAATGCGAATCTATGATATTAATACCATTAGATTGATTAAATTTACCCTCTAACAAGCCATGAAATTCTACTTCGTTAAACTTAAGTTGGTAGAATAACTTTAAAAACGTGTAAATTTACTTACTCTATAGCGTTAGTGACAAAGCTTAAGTGTAGGCGAATCAGTTTATGATACATCGTTCACATGCGGTTGTCAGATTAGGTTTTGACGTTTTGGCGAATAGATACACACATAAGTTTCAGCTGGGGAAGTAAAAGTTTAATAATAATAAAGAATGGTCACATTAAATATTCTCCTTCATTTTCGATACATAACGCCACTCTTTGTTTCATGTTATTGATTGATTTCCTTAAATTATATGGTATAACTTCTTCGCAGACATTTAGATAGCTTCAGTAAGTTCGTCAATTGTATAAGGACGATTTGTAAGTATTCTCTTTTTTAGGTGTGGGTATATGAAATAATCCATAATTGTCAAAGCGGAAAATCTTGATGGAAAGTCTACTATCCGATTATCAAAGAATTCATGCAATAAGTCCATTATTTCCCTTGTCGTAAGGGGTGTTAGATCATCTTGCTGGAAATATACCTTGCGGAGTTCGCTGTCATGCAAGTGATTTAAGAATGGTTGTAATAAATTGTTACGATATCGTTCCACATTTATGCTGTCATTGATGAATATTGGGCCAATAATCCTTTCATGAAAAACAGCAAGCCAAACCTCTATTTTTTGAGAATACAACGGTATCTCAAGATAAGTGACATGCTTCATCCGAGAAGAAGGATTTATCAAGAACATTTATTCATCCTGTTATATGTTGCAGGAAAATTTGGAAATTCTGCGCGAAATTCATTTGTTTCTAATTTTATACCATTTCGGAAGTATAATTCGATAACGAAAACTCTACAATTTATTGTAAAAATATTTGTGTTAATAAACCAATACAGTACACTACTCCCTACTCACTATCTATAAGATACTTTGAAGAAATAATTTCATGGCAGCTATAAATTTACCCTCTACCAAGTGAATTTATAGCTGCTCCTTAGTAGAAATATAATTATAAAATTAGCATTACTAGACTTAGATTTGATTTTGTTTCGATTCATATGATGCTGGATACATATCGTGCATTTACTTAGAAATGAAACCCACGTGATCTCTGACGTAACAGGTTAATAATAATAATAATAGAAAGCCACCAAGTCAATATTTGACAGTTGATTTTTACACACTCAGGTTTTATATTGTCTTACATATGTCTTGATTACATTTTTGTAATATAATTGTTTTCCTATTTCTTACTTCTAATTATTTACAATATCCTAACCTATCTAATTTTATTTATCAATAAATGAAAATCTATGCAGGAATTTTATTTTTGAGTATTAGCACGCTACTAAGTGGGTTGCATAAGTAAAAGTAGTCACGTGGGTTTCGTTTCTAAGTAAATGCACTGTATATTCTACGACTATTTATATTCAAATGTCCTGGAGTGTATAGCGTATCCACAATCCATCTAATTGACCATATGTGTTATATGATTTGTTTTGTATACAAACATGTTCGTACATACATATATAAGTTTCAAATGGATTATGTAATTAATAATATACAAATGCTATTAATTGCGCAATGCATGTAAATTATGTATGCAAGCACCTACGTAGGTAATAGTTAACCAAAGGCTAAAAGAACGAAAGATAACTGTCAGAGATTCTATTATTCATTTTGTTGTCACGTAGCGAAGTTAAAGAAATCGTTAACAGATAAAGTTTGGTCTGAAAATAATAAAAAAGAAACTACGACATGGTTACAATGTACATAGCTATTGTTCACTGTAACAGATTGCCAATAAATAGTTAAAACGAACGTTTCGTTAATACATAGCAGAGGCAGCTCGCGACTTTGTTTCACGGATGAGCACAAAACAAATAAACGTTAAAAAGGATACTGACCTTATCTAGTGTATCTCAGAATTAACGTTACAACAGATGAATTTGAAATTTTCTTAGTTTGAAAAAAATGTTTTCAGTTATTGAAAAAAAATTATAATTAGGGATAGGTGTACATTCCAGGACCGGACTTATCATATATTACATGTTTAACATATGCTCTTCGTCGAGTATCGGAAGAAGTCAGGAAATGCTACCTAAATGCATATCATCTGTCAAGAAAGTCTGCCGCATGTGCTCCTATCACCTGTTATCATGCGCACGGGCACATGGATAGAGGCTGCATCCTATTATTACATTCTTTTTCACAACGTTAAAACTTTAATACAGCTACTAGATTTAGATGTTGTTTATATATTTGAAGCTCAACAACCATTTATGGTCCCTATTATTCGGGTAGACTTAGCCAATATTCATGGACATTATTTCAGCATACTTTTGGTCATGCTACATCTAGAAGTTACTCGGACCAACCCACAATATTCCATAACTATCACCATGAATATTGTATATGATATCCGTCAATTCTTTTCCTAATTATCAGGAGATGTTGCTAATTCTTGTGAAACAAAAGTTTGAAGCAGTTCCAAATAACAGTCGCGGATTTCGTAATAAACGTTTACGTACGAGGAAGAGTTATTAAATAAGTCACAAACTGCCGTGGTAAAGCTGATAATACCAATGAGCTATTTCTCTATCTTGTCACTAGGTGTCAGTAGAATCCAGCTTCATGATACTCAAGTGACAGTTGTTGTGCGAGTACACAGGCAGTGTTAAAGTGGCAACCGTGCTCGAACAGTGTATTCTGGAAGAGCAGCATGCTGTTGCGCGTTTTTTTTTTCTGGGCAAAAGGACTTCCTGCAAAAAATATCCATAAGGAAATGTCTCCTATTCACGGTGAAAAGTGTTTGTTGCGTAAAATCGTGTGGAGAAATTCTCTCAAGGGCACTCGAAAGTTGACGATCAACGAAATGGCCGCCCCGTTCAGACTGCGAGAGCACAGCAACTGTAATAAGGTATTCTCATGGTTTAGATCACGAACTGATGCAGGATCGTTAGAGTTTTTGAAAAGTTTGTTCACGGTGGGTACCTAGACAACTAGCCGAGGAACACAAAAGGATTAGATATGAAAATGATGAGTGCAAGATGGGTGCCCCTAATGTTAACCGTTGATCAAAAAGGAAATCGGATCCAAACAAACAAAGAAAACTTCTTTAGTCGGTAGGTGACCATGGAAGAGTCATGGGTGCACTACTATGATCCCGAGACCAAAATGTAAAGTAGAGAGGAGAAACATCACGGTTCTCCTCCTCCACGCAAATTTAAAGTCTGCTGGAAAGGTTTTGCTATCTGTGTTCTGGTATGCTCAAAGGATCATCCTGACTGACTATTTGCAAAACAGACAGAGCATTACAGGGGCCTACTACGCTCAATTGATTTCTAAATTGCGAGACGCTATTAAAGAGACACTCCAAGGTGTGCTGTTCCATTAGCATCATAATCATACATCTGGTATTCCTATGGCTGCTATACACCAATCAGGCTTTGAATTAGTGGAGCAGCCGCCATATTCGCTGGATCTAGCCCCTAGTGATTACAAGCTGCAAATTAAAAGAAATCTTATGTTGGCCAAAATTTTCCAGTAATAATAAAATAATGATAAGAAGGCTGTTAAGGTAAGGGGCTCAGGGATACAGCATAGAGATCCACCCTCGTACATTCTATATCCATGACTATGTCCACGTTCTTGGCGAAGCCACAACAAACAAATAAAATTAAAGAAAGCAATTTTTGAAAAACAACCCAGAATGGTCTATTAAAAAATTATTTTATCGTGCGAGTCAAGTTTTTGCAAAAATTGATAAAAATGGAATCTCCAGTCGTCAAATATGGTCTGAAATGATTTCCACTCATTTTTCAAATTCAATTTTTTTGTTGCTGGAGAGAAATTCCGGTTGTATTAAGAAGTTGTAGCAAGGAAGCAGTATTTTTAAGGTCTCAAGAAAGATCGTTAGAAAAACTGCTGAATGGCATTTTAATTCCGTTGGTACAAGTCGGCAGAACTTGAAAAGAAATAAGAAACTTAATATCTTAACTTATTTGCTTTCGTTTCACGTCCCAGCTCTCGCCAAGTCATCGTCGTACTTCCTGATTTTCGCGCACAGTATATCTTCAGCAACCGAAGAATTGTACACATACGCAGTTAATTAAACAGAACTGGCACGTCGTAAAACGGAGCATTTTTAACGGTCGAACTGAGAAACCTTTCGTTTGAGTAGCATTTCAGTATTCTACGCTATTTAAATTTCCTGTATTTGTTCTTCTAAGGTACTTGTCCGTTGGCCACTAAGCGCAGCGGCCTACGCCGATTCGAAATTACACGTTAACGAATCAGGTAAATAAAAAAATCTTCGGTTAAATTGACAAACAATGGATAAAGTGTTTGCACGTGGAATGCGTATGAGTTATATGAATAATGAAAGGTATTTCCTAGAAAGACGCGATGATGGGTGTAGGTTTTATTAAAGGATTTCTTTTGTTACTGATATTTGTTTGAAGACGATACCGTAAGTCATACTAACTTGGACTATATCCAATAACTCTTTTAAAGAAATTCCTCGTGGTGGTATTTCTTCCATATCTACGTGAGCAAAATTTAATGAAAGAGTACATTCCCCGTCAAAATTTTTGCTGACTTCTACGTGAGACTTGTTTTTTATTAATTTGGATGTGCTGAATTCGAAAAGCATACTAGTTTTGAGTATCACGTCACAATTTTACTCTGTGCCATATTATACTCTTTTAAAAACCACTAATGTTGCCAAATTTTAACAATTCATTTATTTATTTAAATAGAATGTGAGTCACGAATATAGCACAAGTATTTATTTTAATAAGCATTAAAAAATTACAAGTGTCCTTGTAAAAACAAAAGCAACAATCAGGGTATAAATTTTCGTATGTTGCATTTTCTGCTGTTTATTTCATTTTGGCAATCCCTTTGACACTCCAACAGCAGTCGGCCATCATATGAGGATTCCATCCTCCTTGGTACCGAGTGTCCATGGTTTTTAAATCTTGATGAAATTGCTCGCCATTGATCATTGCTTACAACACCTGAATTTTCGAGAAACCGATCAAAATGACTATGAAGGAAATGAAGCTTTATGCTCATGTTGTAATCTAGGTGGTGAAATTTTGTATGAAGTATTAATTTCTCTAGGTCTTTGTAATTGGAGGCCCTTTTGTTTCCAAGAAAATTATTCTCAATCACAGTGAATGAAATCGAGGCTTCTTTCTTAGCTTCGTTCATAGAGTTGATGACATTTTGATCTGTCAATAAATAATTCGAGGTGCATGAAACATCCCAGCTTTGACTTTATCGTAACTTAGTCGTGGAAGCTTTTGTCATATGTACGTGAAACGTTCCCCTTGCCAATCTGGATTCGAACGTATTGCTTCATAAGACCCAATTTCGGCAAACAAGAAATGCAGTAGAAAAAAAAAACGTAACGTGATATGGAAAAATCGATTTCATATTTGGCGTTGTCGTACCCATATTAGTTAAAAATATGTGTCAGATCTTATGCAGCAGAAAAATAAATTTACTTGGCGAATAGTAATGAAGACTGTTGCCAACTCAACCAAAATAAAGCATTACCACCGCCTATGTGTGAGTAGAAAGTTTATGATTACCTGTCTTAAAGTGCGTGTAGAAATGTAAAAGTAAACGTATTAAGAAAAATATGATATTCCTCTTCTCTTAAATTTTAACCTAACCTAGACTTTTTTGCTGTTAATCCGTTATCCGAAAATGCAACAAGAAAAAATTTACGAATGAATTGTAAACGTACAAAATGTTAATCGAATTCAAAGCTCTTAATAGAACGGCGGGATATTGTGGCATTGAGAGTTTGATATTTACACTTAGGACCTTCCGCAAAATAAATTCCTATCGAAGTATGAATTCATCGGAATATACATTTTACAAAAATGGTAACAAATTTTTAAGAATTTGATTTCATTCGCTTTTAATATTTTTAAGCAAGTATTGGATTTTTTTGTGAGAAATTTTAATAATATAAACAGTACACCACAATTACAGAAAGGTCTCCAAAAAAAAACAGAAACAGTTATCAGAAGGTATCTGGAAAATAAATATTTCGTACCGTATGTGTTAACGACACTTTTAAATCAAGGCGTGTCAGTACTTCTTTTACACGAGCACTATGTCTTAGCACCAGAATTGATAATTTTGAAAGGATACCAGAGGAGTCAATTTTGTTATTTGAAATGTTAACAAGATATTATATGTATCTATCTCTAAACAATGGAAATTATGTGGACAGCTCGTACGTACTTACGCGTGCTCTAGTATTCAGTTTATTTTCTTACAGAAATAAAGTGATTTAATTAGTGATTTCTGCACGACTATTTTCAGTTACTTTGCTTGTGTCTGTGGTGTATCATTTTGTAGTTCGTTGATTTTCAATTTAAGTTAAATCTTTTGTTTTAGGTTGAAATCGTACTATTATATCCAAAGGTATTTTTGTTTGTATTAGTTGGTACCTAGTTTCTTTTCATTTTCTTTTTCTTCTTTTTTTATTTACACTCTTTTACCTAGATATATAATAATAGTAATTCATGTCTTCGTATCCCGAATAGCTTTTCGCCAGTTATAGGAGGCATCTACCTGGCATGAGTTATTATTACGCCCAGGCGTGTGGAGCGTCTTAAGATGATACTCGTTCTCAGCATCCACCATGGAGTGAGGAAAATCACAGAGAAACCTCAACCCTGATAAACAATCCCGAATTTCGAACCTGGGACCTCTGGACTGATAGCCAAGCGCGCTAGGCACTGAGCTACCAGCCCAACATGTAACTATTTATAGTGAAATTTGGTTTACGATATATACTGTGTGCTCTAATATTGTATGTACTTTTGGTTATTTAGTTATTTCTTCCTTATTACCTTTGTATTGGCCTAATTACATTACCGTGGCCCTCTTTGTTTGTCTTAATTAGTCAATATGCTCCGTATATTGAAGACTTGTATCCTCCTTTTTATTTTGTTAACAAATAGTTTATATAAATTTAACTAACATTGTTACCACCGAGGCATGCCTTCGACTGTAATTTTATTGTTTCTGTTAAAAAGCTATTATTGAGGAACATCAAAGAGTACTATGTTCCATTTGCAAAAAGTCCTTCAGTTATATCTGCGCTGAGCTTAATCTTTCTAAGACTCGGAGTCTCAAATCAAAACGTGGACTGACTTGGACTTGCAAGGATTGCGGCTCCCTAGGAAACAACATAGTCGACCTCAAAGCCGTGATAGTTGCCTTTAACAATGAGGTAATGAGCTCAAAATACATCTAGCCACGACCTCGACTACTTCTGTAAATGATATATCCTTTGAGGAAATAATTCAGGAAGTTCGATAAAGAGATAAGCGGAAGTGCAATCTTATCATCTATGATAGCAAAAGCGGTGCGTCGTGCGAGGGATGATGAAGAGGTTGGAAAGATTTTGGAACATGTTTCCATTAGCCGGGAGTCATCATCTTCATCTTTGTGTTTAGACGGTTTTCATACAACGAGATCAACTCCGAGACCGGTGAGAGTAACCCTGGATAATGAAAGCTAGTTCATGATGCTATTATGAAATCCAAAAAATTACTAGTTTTAGGAAAATTAGAATCGCTTATAATCGTACTCCTAGACAAACTCAAAAAAAAAAATTAAATAGTCGTAAAACTTCTGACGAAATTGATATTTATTTAAGATATGTTAACGGTATCCCCAAAAAAATAAAAATCTAAAAAATCTTTAAACTAAGTTCGTTCAAGACAATTACTCAAACATATAACACCCGTGATCAAAACACCCATGGAATACGATCTAAATTGAACGGTATATTTACTTATTCTGGTACTACTACTGCAATACAGAAATTTATAAATTAATTTCTACATTGTTTTGCTAAAATATCAGAACTGCTTCCAGAAGTTGTATATAAGAATTACACATCATTCACGTAGAAATACAATATATGGGGATTTTATTATTATGGGTAAAAACTGCCCCAACTATTACACTACCGCCACTAAAATTTGGGCTCATCGCAGCTGCAGTGTTCTTGCGCAAATCGTGCCAATAATTTTTGAAACCATGAGGCCCGTCCAAGTTAAATTTCTTCTCACTAGAAAATATGACGTTGTTCTACTCATGATCCCATCTCATATGATCTTACGCAAATTTCTGTGTTGTCCGTTTATGTTTCTCTTTTAAGGGTGATTCTGAAACCTCGTTTTGCAACCGAAAACGTTTACTACCGGATAGAATTTGTTGTACACATCTGTTTCTTAATGGTAAAATTAAATTACGTTTTATTTGTTGCGCGGTTACATTAACTCTCTAACTCTGTGGACCTATAGAAATTTCGCTCTTTCGATTTACCATTATTGTAAATATTCTCTGAATAAACTGTAATAATTTTTTTAATGTTATTTTCTATTGCATTTGTATCTCTTTGTAGTTCAGGATTAACTTCGAGGCATAATTTGCAGAAGTTATTAAGAAAACCAAATATTCTGTTTAAAACTTCACATTGAACTATACAAATTTCGCTGATTGTATTATAAATTATGTTCATTGTTTGTTTAAACCGAGAAAATTAGAAATTCGCCTTCGTTAAAGAGTAACCAACACAAAGTTAATGGTTTAATATCTACACTATATGAATATTGCTAACCTATAAAAGTAAATATCATAGAATGATACAGATTCAAACGGACTTCTTTAAATTGGATTGTTAATTTTTTTTTTATATTCACTTCAAGCAGAACCTAATCTCATTTTTTTGTTTTTATAAATAACAAACCTTTCCATAAATACTGTTCTAAAAGCAAACATAATGTTTGGGATTATTGTAAAAGTTGTTTACACATATGAGTATGTACAATATACGATTACTTACCGCTGACAAGTTTACAAAGGTCAAATCTTATAGCTACCGGTAGGTGGAGACTCTATTGTAAAAATGAAGCTATTTTTAGCTACCAATATATTTAACGGTGCGCCAGTGCTCAACAAAGCATCGCACACCATACACAAACGGTAGGTTATAGACATTATATAATGATGGAGTAAAACGACAGACACATATGTAGGTACGACAAATTATAGAGTTGAAATATAGGCTTGGGAAGGCAAAAAAGACCAACGGCCATAACTTTACCGGTAACCGTAGTCACGCCAAATAAATAATTCTAATTATCGTTACGACAACAACGGGTAGATTGGCCGTTGGCAAATTTGTAATTATATGTTAATTAAACCATTGTTTTATGGTATTTCGAATAATGTAAACCTTGAACTTAAGTTTTCACCGTATAACATTCAAGCTCAGCGGTTGATGTTATGTATTTGCATGTCTTTCTGTTTAACGTCGAAATAGTACGATAGGAAATCGAACGAAATAGCATCCGCTATGTTATATAAGATAAAGTTATAACATGACTATTAATTATTTTATTGCTTACAGAAGCGGCAATAAATAAATATTATATAAATACATTCGTGCAACTTTATATTTTATTAACTTTACAGTTATACGGTTACTTCCGATTATAACTTTTAATTTAAATCTTTAATCTAAAACGCAATCTTTTCGCACAATCGCGCTGATTTGATGACTAGAAACTTTAAATTTGTTAAGGTGGTAATATTCTGAAGTTATTGTTAAATAACCAAAAAGTCAAGAATTGTCACCAGCCTGTGACAACTAACAAGGAAAGGTTTCCTGGTGTCAAATTCAGATCTCAATAAAACTTGGTAGATAAGTGGAGTATGTTGTTTTAATCCTTGAACGAAAATAGATAGAACAAAAATGTGAATGCAAATGTTATACCTTATCGAAAGGCCTTTTAAGACACTTTGTATGTACAGGGTGTTGCATTTAAGCGTTACCCTCTCGCAAAAAGGGTCATTTTCTATACCACAGAAGGTTATAGAGAAATTATAATCTATCTCGCACTTACAGTTTAACAATACAAATATTTTAATAGGGATAAAAAACGGTTTCTTCGAAAACTCTCCAATTATGCGGATGGGCAAACACTTATGGCGTATAGTGTTTATGATAACTTGAAATTGGAAAGTTTCAAATTAGAAGTCAAGTCAGACTGCCAAGCCTATTACCAATCAAACTTAGCACTTGTCTATTAGCAGGTGCATGCATCCGTTTTTTTCCCGGTTTAACTAAACTACAAACATACACAAGTTGAATCCGCCAAAAACTAGCTTCTTTGGTTTATCGTTCAGTGATTATGTCGAATTTTGTGCCTGTAAAAAAACATTTGCGGTACGCATCACTTTTCTTATTTAATCGAAAGAAGAAAGCCGTTGAAAATCATCGTTTGCTGGTAGAAACATATGGTGAACACGCTCCATCGATTGGAACAGGTGAGAGATGGTTTCGTCAATTTAAAAGTGGCGATTTCAATTTGAAAGACAGTGAACGCTTTGATAGACCACAAAAATGCAAGACGAGCAAAGCAATTGCAGGAGTTATTGGATGATGACCAAACTCAAACACAACGGCAATTAGCAGAAGCATTACATGTGTCACAAGAAACAATCAGCAGACGTTTACGGGCAATGGGGAAGATCAATAAACTCGGTAAATGAATTCTACATGATTTGAATGAACGTCAAATAGAAAATCACAAAGTCACCTATGAAATGCTGCTTCCATGCCACGAAAGGAAATCATTTTTGTATCGAATTGTGGCGGGTGACGAAAAATTGATTTATTTTGAAAATCCAAAGTGGTAAAAATCGTGACTTTCGCCTGGCGAAACCGGTCCTTCAACACCAAGGCCAAATCGCTTCCGCAAGAAGACCATGCTCTGTGTCTAGTGGGACCGGAGCGGTATTGTGTATTACGAACTCTTGAAGCCCGATGAAACCATTAATACACAACGCTATCGCCAAAAAATGATTAATTTAAACCACGCATTAATCGAAAGATGATCGAAATGGGCCAGAAGACGGCAAAGTGATTTGGTCATATGACTCACTGAAAGACACTATGAAATCGCTTCCATACCCACCGTAATCCCCAGACCCGGTGCCATCTGACTATCACCTCTTTGCATCAATAGAGTACGCGTTCGCAGAGCAACGTTTCAACAATTTCCAGGAAGTTGGAAAATGGTTCGACGAATAGTTTGCCGCAAAAGGTAAGTAGTCTTTCTGACATGGTATCCATAAAATAACCTGAAAAACGGGTGAAATGTGTTTTGAATAAAAAAAAGTTACCTTTGAAAATTACGTGTACAAATTTCTACAAAACAAAAAAAAAAACAACAACAAGAAAGACTGTTTGGCCGCAAAAGGCAAGCAGTTCTTCTGCTTTTATGCTATCCATAAATTACCTGAAAGATGGGTGAAATGAATAGAAGCCGATAGCCAATATTTTGAATAGAGAAAATTTCTTAACAAAAAATCGGAAAAAACTTGCGCATGTACCTGGTATATTTACCAAAGTAAAATTTCATTAAATATTGCCATTTACAATGCATGCAACCCATTTCATTTTTCAATCTAAAAAATTCCTAAAACTTAAATCTACTAAAAGCAATTTCCTATAATCTCATGATGTAATCCAATCGACAGTTTAAAGGATCAACCAACACAATCCATTGTTCGTGTTCGATTAAGATTCTAATATGCATATGTAGCTCCTAATATATCTACACAAACGGCGTGTAAATGAGTCGGTATTTTTAGAAATCAGCTGGTAACGTTTTGACATTTATTTCGAATATCATACCTGTATGAATTATCTAAAACAGCCTTTCCAGTGAGCGCGGACATGGTTGAGTGTTATGTACATATATTGAAACGTACATACATACATACATATGTAAAATGTAAATAATGACAGTATCATCTGTCGAATAGAAATGTTACTCACACAACTATATGTATGTATACATTACACATAGTTATGCAGATACTGTTTAATATATACATATATTTACTGGCGTCTGTTTGTTGTATACACATATTGGAAAGGCATTTTTACAAGAAAATATGCGTACAAATTGCCGTTTATTTTAAAAACGTAGATACGTATTACGTAGATAATGGACATTTAAAACCAGTAAGTATAATAGCAAATTATTTTATATGGATATAACGCAATAAATGTATTCCTTTTTTTAGCATTCCTCTCTTTTATTAATTATTTTATAATCATTTAAATCGTGAAGATATCCTTTACTCTTTGTTTACTGTGCGATTTTACTAGAATAAAAGGAAATTAACGTCAGATTCGTCAGAACAAAGGAAATTAGATCTAAATGAGCACACAATCGAAAATAATACGAATTATTATAGCACTGGCATTAAGAAACCTTGTAACTAATATTACATTAGAAATAACCGCCGTCATTTTGAGCTACTGCTAATTTTGTCTATTGTTCTGGTTAGCTCATTTTCTGCTTTATACGAGGGATGTGCAAGTTTAGGAGCGCGACTAATCTAGTGTCAATGGTAATAGAGGTATTTGGTATCAATTTTAATCTACGGTAGCCCATTAAGTACTTTTAAAATTTGGTCAGTGACACTGTTGAAAGTCGCATAAAGAAAGTATTTTTATTATACGAACAGTAAAAGACTCATTGTGCTTTTGTTCTTTAAAGTTAACCATCCCTGAAATATTGGTAGCACTGAACTCTTCTATAAGCTCTAAACTGCGCATGCGGAATTAATAAAGATGCATTTTTTTGGTTGTTTCAGGAATGACAATGCGACAACCTTTAGGAAGATTTAGAAAAAAATAGGTAATACCCTTCGTATAATGTTGCCAGCATAACCTCTTCACAACCTATATCTAATACAGTTAGACTTTTAATGAAGTTAATAATCTATAACCTTATACGAGGGATGTTCTTAAAGTTTTGCATAATGGTAGATAGAGGGCACCACTAATCAAATGTCAGTACTAAAAATTGACTTCCATTTTTAGTTGATTTAAATCCAAAGTTTCAATGTGAAGCGTGTAGTATCGTAACCACAACGAACTGTTAAAGTTGACAAGTTAATTGAAAAGTGTAATTAAACCGAGAACATTGTCGGGAAATAATATTTTGTAATTTTCGAAAACAATTATCTCAACAAAAATGTCTCGGCAATACAGCACCACTCTTGACGTGATACTGTTGACGATGGATTGTCATAATAACTAGAGTTTTTGTTCAATAATCATCGAAGCATGATTGTTACAAACGAAACACTATCCACATAGTATAGCGTTCGAAAATGTACAGTTTCAACATTTGGGAAATTTTCCTGGTTTTGGATCTTCATAATACTTTTATCACACTATACATACAATACTGAGTACTTTGGGTTCTTAAAATTTCATTATTTTTGCTTACATTAAATGCATCTACAATAAAATTCTTGAAAATAATGTTCTTCATTTTGGTCCAACTAGAGTCGTAAAATGGATTACGGTGCGGCCCTAAGAGCTTTAGGATACTCCAAAACTAGATTTACTATGACAAAAGACACAATGAATGACGGTTAATCGCTTATCATCAAACAGAAGAGAATAACTTGTTATAAAATCATAAAAATAAATATAACCCAATCTTTGTTTTGATACTTTTAAATTATGATCATACATTAATTTTTACATGGAAACTTTTAAGCAAGTTCCCATTGTTAGGCTTCTATTACCAATACGTACAAGCAAATGTAATTTTCGATTGATCTTTAAAGCTTCTACTATTATAATGATTAACAAGTAACATTCACAACGATATATAAAAAGTGATTTTTACGCTTGTGTAACGTATCTACAACTCCTTCAAAGATTAATTTCCATTTAGTAATTATAATGCCATTAAGAACTTCATGTATTACATACGTACGTACTCGTGCTATTTTAAAGTATGATTATGCTCGAACATAATCATGCGCTGGCTTTTTAAATTTCCTCTTTTTATAACTTAGATGTTGACCTAGACCTTTCTCGAAAATGTAAACCAGAAATAACTTTTTCGCTGGCAAAGTTCATCCACATCGATCTGGTAACGTGAATGGTTATTGATAATTTTCGCCATCTCCGTCGCGTTTTAAAAACATATGTTTCTGTTAATTATCGACTAATTTTGATTTGATTTTGAAGCTACATTTTTAAGTGCCGATTTAAGAATATTTATTTCGTAAAAGGAGATAATTGGATGGCAATTAAGATATCAGAATGTGTATAGGTTACATTAGTTATTTTCGATTTATGTACCGCTCGTTGTTGACATTTCTTTAACGTTATACCGTATTGTTTAAATGTTCCAAATGCGTTGTAACGTTACTTGACATCATCCTAATGTGAAAACAAACAGAAATAGCACAGATCTTTGTTGATTTACCAAGAGCTTTCTGCCGATCCAAGAATCTACGGGAAATTGTAGAAATTATAATGGGATTAGTTAGGTAATCAATGTGAGCAATACTTATAAATATAAATCTAATTTGTTTTTCTTTACTCTTGCAATTAGACAAATTAAAAAAAAACTAGGAAAGGCGGCCGGGGAGGATGGAATCACAGCTGAAATGATAAAATATATGGGACACAAAGGTAACGAAGAACTCTCTTAAACAACATTATAATAAAAAAAGAAATCCATAAGGAATGGAATATGGGAGTAATTATGCCCATATGCAAAAAGGGAGACTCTAAGGAATGCTCAAACTATAGAAGAATAACATTAACTAGCATCCCAGGAAAAGTATTGACAATAATACTAGAAAAAAGTCTCCGAGAGAAACTGGAAACAACGCTGGAAGATACTAAACATGGATTTAGAAAAGGAAGAAGCACCCTGGACTTAATATTTGTAATCAGGCAATTAGGAGAAAAACTAATAGGGAAAAGAAATAGATATATATGTTTTATAGATCTTAAAAAAGCTTTTGATAGGGTAAGAAAAGAAGATGTATGGCAGAGCCTGGAAAGGAGAAGTTTAGAGAAAAGAATGATAGAGATGATTAAGGCATTGTATAAAAGCAATAAGAATAAGGTGAGAACTTCCAATGCAGAATCAACTGAATTCGAATCGCAAATTGGATTAAAACAGGGATGCGTATTGAGCCCATTCTCTATATTAATAGACGACTCTGTTAAAAAAGCTAAACAAAAAGGAAAAAATATGAAAGTAGGAAAATGGAAAATGAATGCAATTAACGCACAGGAACTAATGTTTGCAGATGATATGGTACTGACAGCACACTCGGAAAAGACATTACAGCAAAACTTGAAGATATACCAAGAAGAATTAACAAAGATAAACATGAAGATAAACACGAGAAAAACAAACACAATGATAATAGCAGCAGAAGAAAGAAAACATAGCATCAAAATCGGGGAAAAAGCATTGGAACAGGTTAAAAGTTACAACTACTTAGGAACAATCATTGAAGACAATGGGAGAATGGAGAAAGAGGTAAATGAGAGGATAGGGAAATCAGCAAAAATATATAACATATTGAGAAATTCGTTTCTGGATAAAAAAGAAATACCAAAAAAAATAAAGACAGAGGTGTATAAAAGAGTCGTCAGACCAACATTAGCATAGGGTAGTGAATCATGGATAACCATGAATAGAATCAAAAGTAGAGTTACGGCCATGGAAATGAGATTCCTCAGAAGAATGGAAGGAGTAACTAGAAGACACAGAATCAGAAACACAATAATCGTTAATAGTCTAAATATCAAGCCAATAGAAATAATCATAGAAGAGAGACAATTGGGATGGCTTGGACATCTACACAGAATGGAAGAAGATCGAATCACAAAGAGGATATTTGAAGCCAAAACAGAGGGCAAAAACAGAATAGGTAGACCCCGAAACACCTGGAAGGAGGAGGTGTATAGAACATTGGAAAGGAGATGTATGGGATGGATTGAAGCCAAACAACTGGCTCAGAACAGGAACCTGTGAAAGGTAAAAATAAGAAAATAAAAAGTCCGACACCGCAAGGTACAAAAGACATAGGATTAAAAAAAAAATTAAAAAAAAACTGTTCGTTCTAAATACAGCGTTATATTTACTCCCATGAGTAAGTACACTGAAAACCACGAAATTTTGTAATTACGTCATTATTTCATCGAAACGGTCACCTGCTAACATGACATAAATCTTGTCGACCATTTCATCGTTGGTAGCAGCTTTTGGAGTGGTGGCTGCGTGGTTCATTACTTGTGCTTATGCGGCCGCGTTTGGACTCGCTCACCTAGAAACTGATGAGCGAAAATGATGGAGTATATCCGCCACGAAACTCTAGTAAAACATTTCGAATTTTCGTAGCCGTTTTTCAGAAGTGTTTTATCACTGCACCAAGTTCGATTTTATCCATTTTTGCTAAACCGCCTGACATGCTACACAATACACACTCGTAAACAACAACTACTGACAGTAGAAGTCTGAAATTTTGACTGTTGCTGTAAAAAGGGTTCCCTTTGCCGACCAATAAATCTGCTTCAACCTTCGTGCGCCATCTCTTGCCAATTCCGGAAACATCAATAAATCTCAATTATTTCTTCAATTCACACAAAACTTGTTTATTCAACAAAATTTCTTCTCGATGTATCTGTCAGTAATCTTACCTTTTTTTACTTCCATACTGCAAAATTACTATACAATTATAATCACTTCCTCCTATTTCTTATTTGTTTTCCATTTATAATACCTATTACAGTGGTAACATTAAAAGTGTCTAAGTAGTAAAATTTATTGTCTATTGTATTACCATTATTATTAGCAACGTGCTGGCGTGAAATAAATAACAAAACTTTAATAATTCCAACTCGTTTATTTCGAAAGAATGCGCTTAGCTGCGTCGTTTTTCATCCTTTGTAAAAAGTGCGTCCGTCTCTTGAGCGTTAAACGCCGTATTAACTAGTAATATAAAGAGACATCAAGGCATGTACAGACGGGAAACCTTACAGCATTAAAAAGCGATATTAAAAATCTTAAATTCGCAATTAATCATCCGGCATGGCGACGACACTAAACCGTGGCAATTTTAACGTACACACGTACAACTCGCCAGACGTTAGTATAAAGAGAAGGGACGCAACAGAAAAAAGGAAGAATAAGCGGACAAGAGATGACAGGGATGGAAAGCTGCATCTGTTGCCTATGTTCATAGCTTACAGTCCGCGTAAAGTTTAGTCAGCAGCGAAGGATCAAGTCTGCTATGTGTGCAATGCATTGTATTAGTATAGACCGTTGTATATATATACATAGCCTACTTGTTCTTTTCCTCGTCTCGGTCGTGTGATGTGATGAAGGTGGACGACCTGTTCAGGGTCGTGCGATTTTTCGTAATGCCCGTTGGGCAATTAGCAATTGGCGACATAAAATAGGCTCAATACTATTCGTTGCGCGTAACTGAAACGGCAAATCATCCTCGCAGACGATTTGCTTGAGGTAGATTGAGGTACAGTGATGCGCAAAAGTAACCAGCATCACGATTCTGGTATCTTAATGGAGTAGGATTTCTACGTTTTAGTGGCGATCTTTTTTTGTAAGATGGTCATGCAAGTAAGCATATAATAAAACTCCTAAAAAATGGACGTTTCTTTTCTTATTGGACAGTTGGTTTGATGGCGTTGGGATTACAGAATAGACGTTAGTATTGAAATTTTCATCCAGCATCAAGTACTAATATTTTTTTCTTTATGAATAGTTGGTACTAATCATCAATTTTTTATTATAGTATGGATTTTTTGCTTTCTCCGTAGCAACGAATTAATATTGATAGTAACAGAGTGTATCAATATTAAAAATAATTAATGAAATGACTTACAATTTTAGTTTTATTGTGTCTCATGTCTCTGTCTTATTCCCACTGCGAGGTGAAAAAATATTAGTGTATATGGAGTTTCAAAAAATGGGAATTTCAAAAGGTCTTTCGCATCATATTCGCACCATTGGTTTTCAGTTAAACTTAACTTACTTTACTCGGAATTCTTATTTGTAATCGCACACAATTTATCGAATGTTAATCTTCGTATACTATCTGTTAGATTTCCTAACGAAGCGTTGAGGTAATCTACTATTTTTAGCGTTTCATATAATGATAGCTTGGAATGATAATTTGAAAATAGTAACTTAAAAAAATTGAACAATTTGCTGGTCTCTTGCGGATTTAAATTGAAGATAGAAGGTTTAATAATCTGTAAAAATATTTCATAATATAAAACAGCTTTAAACTACCTCAATGCCGGCAATGGTGGCTGAGCAATGCCCGAATGTACCTGTTTAAACTCAGGAATGCGTTTTGAAAATTGAATAAGAACTTTTTTAGCAGAAACTGTAAACTAATCTACTTTTGGATAACTGTTTCTAATAAATTCAGTCACAAGATGACACTCATGAGACAAACAGGTTACACGAAGCTCTTGAGGATAAGATTGTTTTAGTAACTTTCCAACTTCAACCATGTTCGAACCCCGATTTGTAACCAACACAAGTTGGGTTGCCGATATATTGAACATCCCAATGGTATTTTCTGTAGTTTCTACTGTCCTTTCCGTGTTCGTCTTCTGTTATATTCTACTACGAAAAGGAAGAGGCATCCTCATCGCTTTTGAAAGTGCGTACCAACACATTTAAGATACAATTCTTGCTTGCATCCGTTGTGTCATGTACTGTCACTCATACTTTTGATCTTTTAACTTTACCTTTATTTGACCCGTAACCGTGTTTTTACCCGTTGAAAATTATACTGTAATTAACTTTTTGTTGGTAATCTCCATTCTGGAATGTATTTCCCCCAAAACTTTCGAAACTCTTCTATAATATTTTGTGAAAAGTTGCCCACACTTAAGATATAAATAAAGTCATACAGTAATTTATAATATGCTACATCACGTTGCACGTTTAACCGGAGTTTTTTGCTATTGACACACAAAAATACTGTACGGTAAAATACTGATATTGCAAACAATACGTTTCATAATACGCGTATGAATCCCGATTTCGGATATGCCCAACCGCTTTCAAAATATATCATCTCGTTTCAGCGGACTTATTATCTATTATTTCAAAATTCTTGAAACACTATAAATACCATCTTTATGCTGATAATAAACAAATTTATTATTGTTTTAATGACTAGAAAATACGCGAGGCTCTTTCTAAAATAAATAACGAATTCCAAACGTTTGTGAGCATATCGCTCGTCTTCGTATCGGATACAAGGGAAACTTCTATTTTGCTTTTTGGTGGTACTATCAGTAGCGGACAAGACATTAATAATACCAGTTGTGAAATATGGTTCGAAAAGAAGATACTGAGGAAAATTTACGGGCCAGTGAAAGAAAAAGATGATTGGCATATCAGGTACAACTTTGAATTGGAACAATTGTATAGGGAAGTTACCATTGTAGATTATATTAAAATTCAACGCCTTAGATTGCGCGGGACAAGTCCAGAGAATAGATCCATAAGGGATGCTGAAGCAGGTCTTCAGTGGAAGTATCGCAGGGGAGGCCCAAGTACCTGGTGGCAGGACAACATACAAAGGGATGCCAACAAGCTGCTAGGTGTAGGGAACTAGAAAATAGCCACCAGAGACGGATCATTCTGGAGACGGAAGTAAGGGGTGGTCGAGATCCAATAGAGCAAGAGAAGAATCCACGTTCATTTAGAAATTTTAAGAGTCCCGTTGATTATAACTGTTCAAAATCCGCTTAGATGACCAACGGCATATTTCTGGAATAGTTCCAGAAGCACTTTGACCCTCAGGTGTACCAATAAAACTGTAATAATAAGTAATGTAATGTAATGATACGTATTCAATTTATAGATGAAAGATTTCTTAAGATAGCAAAATCTTCTAATAAAGGCTGTGGTAATCTTGGACATCGCACCAAGTCATCCTCCTGAGGAACAATTAAGAAGCAACGATGGCTCCATTTTTGTTATATTCATGCCGCTCAAAGTAACTCCACTTATCCAATCGATGGATCAAAATGTTATTATTTTTCAAAATAATGTAAAATTTATTTTTTATATGTATTATGTAATTCATTGTTCATTCAATATAAACAATGCTAGGCTGATATCGTTCACATAATCGAGCGTCCACTGTAATTGAAAATGAAAAATTAAAAAGTTTTAATAAGCAATTACAAAAAGTCATCTTCGATCATGTAAAAGTAATTTAATATAAAGTACTAGCACCTTCTTCCCTTAAAAGGAAAGGTATGCTAATAATAAGCTGTTATAGTAAACATAAGATAGATGACACAAAGTTGCCAAGTTTCAAGATGGTAAATTAAAGCCACATCGCGCCATGTGTGCGTAATTTGCCCGAGATAAATTGAGATTCTTTTCTCCTATTTTTAGAAACCTTCTGCGACGAATAAAACAAATTTCTTATTTATTAATCTACTCCGTAGTTCGTTTACTTTATAATGATTTATGTATAAAAGGACTACAGTGGTTATTCCGGCTAGTTTTTTTCATACGATACGTCAAGACGAGTCATTTGCTTCACAACAACAGCCAAGGTATACCCAGCACTACCGCAACGCGGGGCCTAAATTAATAGATGAGGTATTATTTAGATACACATAGCTCGCTCGAAACAAGAAGTCGAAGAGTGGAAAAAAAAACATTTCCCTTGGACTCTTGTCGTCCTTCGACAGGCCATTGACTCATCAAGCAACTGGTTGGTTAGATGGTAGATGTGCCGTTTGTGAACGTATACGTGTATGTTGGTATAAAGGTACCTAAGAGATGCGGGTGTTTTGAATGCTTCTTTTAGGAATACTTTTCAATATCGTCGTTGGATATTAGACAGGATATAAACGCATTCTCTAATAGAAAAGGTTCTTAGATTAGAAGAATCTGTTTAAAGCATATTTCATTAACAACAATTATTTTTTTTTAAACTTATTTAAATTTATTGTTTGCTTGGTTATGAATTTTAAATCCGTAAGATGTTACTGCAACTAAATAAAATATCTGTCAAATGATTATCACCATAATATTAAAAGTGAAGGAATTATTTATTTACGTTCAGAAGATTCTAATCTTTTTAATTTGTTAATATATTTAGCGAAATCAGAAAGATTTTACTATATTTCCAAAGGTTATTGCAAGGAACACTATTTCGCATGTTTATCAAAGACCATTTCACCCAGGCTTCGAAGTATTAGATTGTATACAGTATGACTCTCTTTTATTATCTTATGTAGATTCGCATCTAAGCATCCTTTCTTGGTACTACGAGCGTTGAATTTATTTTTTAATTATTTGATCTGACATCGTACAGAATAATTCATCTCGCTTCAATAATTGGTTGAATTCTGTGCTGGTATTAACACAGCAAATTTACATTCTGAAAATAACATGAGCATAACCATCAAATTTTGACATGAAAGAAGCTAATACTCGTAATAGTTGGTGTTTTGTGGCGTGCGACTATTTTTCTTACCATATACTAACAGAATACAAATGCTATATTTATAAAAGGATCCAACAAATAGTTTTCAATGTGAACATAATGAATATTATATTAGAATGCAAGTAATACAAACTAATGACACTGCTTATACGCAAGGTAGGCATCTGTACGGCACGAAAATGTGTTGCTCTAGGGAATTTTTTTAATGCCAGTGCATTTCACTACTTTAATGAAGATAAAAATGTAATGAAAGTCTTTTTTAAATAAAATACCAAAAAATAAACATAACAAAAGACCCAAATAACCATAACTTCAAATTACGTTTATGTAATGGATAGATTAACAGTTACCTAAATTTTGTGCGTATCTTTCTCATTCTACATTCTATATCGTTCACCAAGTGATTATTTGTGTTATTAATGTTTTAGAGTTTAACCATAGCAAACTTAGAGTGACAGCAGTGTACAAATAGCTAACTTACGTTTGTTATTTTATTGGTTATATGTATTCAATATTTGCAATTAACTACAGTTTAACTTTTATGTAGTCAAAAAACTAAACTGAATTCCATTTTATTGTTCCTTTGCTATTGTGTAACGTCTTTGGAATTCCCTTGTGATGATTATCAACAAAGAAGAAATACATGTTTGTAATTTTCTTTTAGCAAATTTACTGTATTGATACATACCATAAACAAATAATTTCTCTTTCAAATACCAGAAAAAGGAGGGGAGCAAGGTTACTTCCCTGTGCGATTCCAGAGGAAGGAGCAAATCTATCAGATGTATGACCAAGGTACGCAACATACTGCGTTCTTCCCAATAAATATGTTCAAAATAGTGACACTAGTCTGGGTAAAAAATAGTTCTGTTTCAACAGAAGTAGCTCGTAATCAACTCCGTCAAAGGCATTCGCGAAGTCTGTATAGATTAGATCAACACACATGGGCTGAAAAGTCCCAGGCCTAACACATAGATGAGGCTAGTTTTATTGCAGTCACCTTTCTCTCAGTTAGTACTAACCTTCAAAAGACAGCTGTTAAAATTTCATGACATTCTATTCATTACTTTGTGAGTTATTGTGCTAAGAGTCACGCAATTTTTGTTATTATCAAAAACAATTTCGTGTTTTAATTTTACACTGCTTCTTGATGGGAAAAAATAGCGTTCAAGCAAAGCAATGGCTTGAAAAGTGTTATGGGGACTCCGCTCCATCAGAAACAGCAATAAAACGTTGGTTTTCTGACTTCAAACATGGTCGTAGAGACACCGATGATGCAGAACGCAGTGGGCATCCAAATGAGGCGGTAACACCAGAAAACATCAAAAAAATCCACAAAATCGTTTTGAATGATCGAAAAGTGAAGTTGCGTGAGTTAACTGACATCGTAAAGATATCAAAAGAACGTATTGGCTTTATATTGCATGAGCATTTGACTATGAGAAAGCTCTGTTCAAAGTGGGTGCCGCGTTTGCTCACTGTTGACCAAAAACAAGAACGTGTTGATGATTCTGAGCAGTGTTTCGCCATGTTTAAACGTAACAAACCGGAATTTTTGCGTCGATATGTGACAATGGATGAAACATGGATCCATCACTTCACTCCGGAATCAAAACGATCGTCACCTGAGTGGACAGCAACTGGTGAACCTCGTCCAAAGCGCCCGAAAGCACAACAATCGGCTGGAAGGGTTATGGCCTCGGTATTTTGGGATGTACGTGGTGTAATATTCATCGACTATCTTGAGAAACGAAATACCATCAACAGTGAATATTATATAGCGTTATTGGAACGTTTGAAGGCCGAAATTGCAAAGAAACGACCGCATACGGCAAAGAAAAAAAAATTGTTTCATCAAGACAACGCACCGTGTCACAAGTCAATCAAAACAATGGCAAAACTACATGAATTGAACTTCGAATTGCTCCCACATACACCCTATTCGCCAGATTTGGCTCCCAGCGACTACTGGCTGTTCACAGACCTCAAAAAAATGTTCCCCGGTAAGAAATTTCGCACGAATGAAGAGGTTATCGCTGAAACTGAGGCCTATTTTGAGGCTAAAGATAAATCGTTCTACAAAAGTGGTATTGAAATGTTAGAGCGGTGCTGGAATGATTGCGTTGCTCTTGATGGAAATTACGTCAAAGCTAATTTTGAACCAAAAAAAAACGTGTTTTCTTTGCTAGGCCCGGGACTTTTCAGCCCATGTGTTATATAGAATCATTTCTTATACTTTGACAAAGTTATTTATTAAAGCAATAGCTCTGTAGTTGCTAATTAAAGTCGAATCCTTGTTTTTTTTGTGAACTAAGAATAATTTTTCGGTTTCAAACAGTTTAGGAAGGTAGATGTCGATAGTTGAATAAATAACTCAGAGGCGTGGCAAACGCATTAGCGAAATCTCTTACGAAAGAAGTAGGTATATTATCGTCCCCATGGTATGTTAATTTTTTTTTTTTGAAATAGTTCACCCTAATCAAAGGAGGTGACATCGATCAACAAATTCCTCTTAGTCATAACTTGCGTCAATTCATGTAATCGATGAAATGGAACTGATTACACATCTTGTGTCGTGATATTTACTTGTTTAAAGTTATTGTAATTGTATTAATTTTTATTAATTCAAACTACACTAGATATGAATTTTGTGGAGTGACACTAATTATATTGAATATTGTCTTACCTATAAACAGTTGCTAAATTGTTTTTTCCCTTTATTTTTTTGTGACATAGAGAACACTACAAAAACACTAACCTTGCATACAACTGAATATAACGTTACATTGATACCATTTTCCGCTTTTGTCCATAAATAATTTTAAATTATTTTTTTTATATCGCTTACGGAGGCAATTTTACTTTATAAACTGACATTCAACAGATTAAAATTCTGGATCATACAAAATAACACGAACACGCAGAATAGACCGTGGTATTTATTTATTTATTTATTGGACAGTGAAAGTCGAAACTGGATTATAAAAAATTAAAGCGCCGCCAACTTATACAGACAGACAGCTTTAGCAATTTTTCGTTCTCCGCCTTTTTCGTGAAGGGCGCCTGGTTACTATAAATTGGATTTTTTTCCATCACTCACGGCTACTATCATCTTTCTCTCGTACACGTGTTTTCTATAGACGCGTTTTGAATTCCTTAAAACTTTAGAAAGTCTAATAAATTATGCATTAACTATGGATATTCCTCAAGATACGTTTCGCTTTGGGCAATCTAAAAATAAACGTGTGGCTTTGGTGTTATTCATTTTTGTTAAAAAAAAGAAATGTAAAATTACCTGCTCCTATTAACGTTTTAATGAACTTCAGTTTTCAAATCAACTTTAACAGAAACCTCAGAGGTATACATTTGACATTTGATCGTATTGCAATAGCATTCGTAGAAGTTTTCAACATGAATTTTGTACGGCAGGTGTTTGGAGAATGTGGCATTTTTAAATTGATGCGATAGCTTCCCATTACGAAGTTGGTTTTCGCTTTGAATGGTGTCTCAAAAAGTTAACACACGTAAATTCTTACCAGGAAGAACGCAGACAATTTGTTACGACAGTAATACATCGAGAACTTTGAATGTTTCATGAGGTGTACCCCAAGGTTCTATTCTAGGATCACTACTTTTCATAATTCATATAAATTCTAAACTCTCCGCAAACCTGTAATGTTTAGTCCTATGGAGACGATACCCAGTTGTTTGTTCTCGTTTCCTATTGGTAATTATCAAGAAGCAATGGATGCTACCAACCGGGATTTAGATATAATTCACCATTCATTTGTTCATAATTTATGTCTGATGTTTTAGTGTTTGCTACTGCAAGTCAACATGATAATAAATAATCTAATTGATAAGAGAAGTTTTCAATAAATTGACTTTATTATGACAGTTGTCAAAGTTTATCTTTCGAAAAACATTTCTGTTCCACAGTGTTAGG
Source organism: Trypoxylus dichotomus (assembly GCA_023509865.1). NCBI lineage: Eukaryota > Metazoa > Arthropoda > Insecta > Coleoptera > Scarabaeidae > Trypoxylus > Trypoxylus dichotomus. The sequence goes on along the minus strand of CM042081.1, from coordinate 8,016,795 downwards.
CTACTCTAAGTGAAAATTTAATTCAAGGCATAGTATATTATCTGTTGGGTAGAAGAAAGATTATTATAACTTAAATAAACCAAAATTATTCAATTTCAGTGTCAATTCTCCAGGTGTACCAATCTAGTCAATACTTCTTTTAAAGAATGAAGGTTTCGGGTTGAAATCGCATCATAGTTGCATGAATCTCTTGACGTTTCACTTTTCTTATAGCACCCCAGAAGAAGCTACATGCAACCGAGAACGAATCCTTGGCAGACTCATGCTACTACGACGAGCTTTCAACCCAAGAATCTAAATTTTTTAAAAGGAAACAGATACCATACACAGAGCTTTGGAAATATAGAGGATTTATACTACACCTAAGGCTTCCACGTGTATTTAATAAATATTGGAAAAATAGTATTATCCCTGATTATTGGAAAAGTGAGAAAGCAGTCTCGTTGATCAAAGAAAGTGATAATACTAAGCTCTCTCAAAATTACCGAGGCATCAGCTTATTAGACATCGCTTATAAAATTTACACCAGAATATTAAAGAACAGGTTTATAGACTTCGAAAGGGCTTTCGATAATATAAACAGATATAAATTATGAGATACTTTGAAAGAACAGGGATATCCACATTTTTAATAAGAACTATACAGGGTTTATACACTGAATGATGGCAGATATACATAGACGGAAGATTAACTAGGGAAATACCAACAAACAAAGAAGTTACACAAGGCTGCTGTGTGTCGCCTACATTATTTAGCATACATATTGATGCCATTATAAAGGAATGGAAAAGAAAATACCGCAAAGGAATACATTTAGACCAGAACATCACCCTAAACTCTATCTTATACGCTCATGACTTAATACTCTTAATTGAAGCAGAAAAAATGTGGGCAGACAAAGTAAAAGATAGATATCGTAAATGGCAAAGTTCCTAAAACCTAAAGTGAAGAAGAAGAAGGAAACAAATACCGCAGAAATCTACAACACGCACAATCAATACTTTTTGATCACAGTGTATATTATCCCCAAACAATATTTATATACCAACCAAATTTCGCAATATAACTACTTAGAATGAGGGTGATCAAAAGAATAATTACTACAGAACGTAAATTACAGGTCAAAAATGCCTTGAATATTTATAAATTTCGCCGAAAAACATAAATCACCCCCACTTATTTGTTTATTCATTGGATAATTACGCTTGAGTGTAGCTAACAACGTAAATACACCGCAAATATCACAAACCATAATTTGTATGTTGTGGTTTCTTATCGTTTATACCAAATACATAATTAATAGTAATTTATTTTACTATTACTTAATAATCAAGCAAGTCAAGCGAAACCCAAAGTTTCTTTTATGTTAAACACACCTTGTTCATGGCTAATACAGTGTTACAGGTTTAATGACATGAGAATTTAAATACGACAAGTTAAATGTAAAATTTCAAATTTTTTACAGTCTCTATATAAATTTCAATATTATATCTACCTATTTTTACCTTAATTAATTATGTTTGCATTTCCTGCTGTTAAGGAACCTAGATATTATTAATTAAATTTAAGTCCTACAGCAAAAAGTTATATTTTAAATTTCACTCAATCTTGGTCTTTAACTTATATTTCAGCTACTCAAAATACACTACTGCTCATAATAGAATGGACACTTTAAATTTTAACAAAATATGTTAAGAGAACTTTTATTTATGTTATAATTCTATGAACATGTATATATATAATTTGTTAATTAAAGAAACTGCAATATTACTTATCAATATTTAATTAGGTGCAGTACAAACAATACCAGGTGTACAAATTTAATATACGGGTAGAAATTTATTGGTACTATAAATGAAACCCGAATTCTAAGAATTGACTGAGTTCCTACAGAGATGGTATTTACCCCATAAAGTAGGCATAAATTACAATAATGACATTAGTTTATCATTAGATACCGTTCCCTGCAGTTTGATATTGTTATTTCTTTGTGCGAGTAAACAATTTATATGGAAAAATGCTTCGCTGAAAACTACTTACAAGGGAACACCGGCGGGTGTCTCCCTCGATTTCGATGAAACTTAACAAATCGAAAGAGCACCTTAAAATAAGAGACATGTATTTTCTTTTATCGCCGTATCCGCACGATTTTGGGATACAGCCCCCTCCAAAGTTTGGACGATTTTTCAATGTTTGCAAATATTTCCTAAATTATAACAGATATTAAAATTTCTTCTTAACATAATTTGCAGCATATTGCATAGCCCTAACGGTGGAGTCATCCGTATTCGCAAAAAGTTAATAACGGGGGACGGGGTACCCCGTACCACACATTTCTTTTACCTTTTTTCTTCTTCTTATTCATTAAAAGAAGGCCGATTTTACATAGAATACGATGATGTATAACAAGTTTAGAAAATTAATAATTGTAAAAATAGACAAATAATAATAAAGCTTCAAAATTAATAAACTTGTCTATTGATATAAATCAAATGAACTATAACAGAAATAAGTTTTTATCCTTAACATAATTTCCAGCATAATACATGGCCCCAAGGTAGATACCTTCACGAAAAGCTAATAACGCGAGACGGGGTACCCCATACCTCCGCATTTTTTTAATAATAAGTTTATTCATTATTCATCAAAAAAAGGTCGCTTTTACATAGAAAACGGTGATGTATAATAAATTTAGAAAATTAATAATAGTAATATAAACTCAAAATAAATATGTGTCTATTGTCATGAATTTGATATGCACTTATATACGCATATGTGAGTTTTACTAATGATCCAGTCACTTCAGATATAATTGGTAATTTGCATGATAAATTTAACGCGATAAGGGATGTGGTGATTGATCATATTATTATATAGATAAAAATAAATCCCCGAATGCATAGTAATTAACCACGAACGTTTAAGTGGTCACGTTTGCATTTAGGAAATAGGTATATAAGACGAGTATTCCAAATGAGAACATTAGAAGACGTTTTTCATGCAGTGTAGGTCAGTACCTATAGTTTGGCACAATGGCGGTCGTAAATATAGCAAGTGTGCTTGTAACGATTATAACATTTTGGAAACAATAGAACAGAATTAGAAAAACATTGTAATGCTTATAAATGTTTAAATACATGACATACTGTAATAGCTGGTTTATTGCAAATACTACACAAGGGTGTAGACTGCGCATCTTTATTAAAACAAATCTCTACAGGATTTTTAAAGTGCTCAGGTCTTTCCTCAACGTATCCACTCTTATACCACGAGTACTTTAATACGTCGAAAAATCTTGGGGAAGAAAACTGGTTATGGGTTAGAGATTGCAACTTAATAATATTATTTCTCTGATGTAAATCTGTGTCATAGTTCATGAGAATCACTATATCCGAAAAAGTTCTAACAACATTTTTCCACAGTCTAAAACCATATACATCGAGAGGTTATACCATCGCTGTCGTGTTTTTTGGTATATTTAAAATGTTCAACGTTTTGTCTTTTGGCACTAATTGCTGAAGTTCGGCAACACAATGCCCACTCCAGGAATCAATCAAAAGAACACTCTTCGGTATTCGAGAGGGAAACATCCGTTAGCCAGGTTTTGAAATGATTTGAAGTGAGCTTACCGGATACCGAAGTAGACTCCTTTAATACTAAAAATTTTAATATCTGTTACAATTTAGGGAATATTTGCAAAAATTGAAAAATCGTCCAAACTTTGGAGGGGGCTGTACCCCAAATTCTTGTCTCTTATTTTAAAGTACTCTTCCGATCTGTTAAGTTTCATCGAAATCGGAGGGGGACACCTGCCGGTGTTCCGTTGTTAGCGTTGAAACACGGTCAGTAGTATTAACACTACAACAAGAAGGATATTTTGTACGGAATATTTCTGGGAGGCTTAATGTAAAAGAAACGACAGTAAATTTTACCATTCGCCCCTTCGAACAAACTGGTACACTTGCTAGCATGAATCGTCCAGGACGTCCTCAAACAATATCCAAGGGCGACGATGAACGCATAAAATTGCTTAGTAAGAGAAATAGACGATTAACGGCACCTGAAATTACGGCGGATATGAATCGGGTTAGAAACAGGAAGATATCCATTAGCACAGTGAAACGTATTGTTACACGAAAACAATTGCTACGTTGCTTCCCACAACGTGCCCATACTGTTATGAGCGGTAGTGTACGTACTCCTGCTGTAAGAGCTTACTATTAATTCAAATTTTATTGTAAATTTTATTGCAATATAACAACCACATATTATTCATTATAATACATGTTCGAAATGACCACCATCATATTCTGAACATAAATTGTGATAAAGTATTGATAAAAATAAATTTAATATAACTTCATAAAAACGTATCTGTATATTGATATACAGTTGCTCTAAAATGAACATATTTTAAATAAAACCGAAGCAAATAATAATAAATTAAATGAATGTAGATAAGGTGCAAGATGTGAAACGCCCAATAATCCATGGCGAGAAATTAAAACTATTGCTAGTTTTTTAAAAGTATTTTTGAAACAGCTATCAAAATAAACATCAAATACAGAATGTTCTATTTGTAATAAGAAAATATGTATTGTTTTCCTATTTAATCGAGTGTCATGGAAATTAAAAAAATATTTTCTATAAAATATGTCCCTACCCAAAGAAGATAGTAATAGTCGATTTTTAAATTTATTTCCCAATTGTCACCAATTTATTTAGAGTTTCGGATAGTGGAATAAAGTATTAACATTTTAAACGAATTTCTACCATAATTATGTGAAACTATAATCCTAGTTGTAAGATTCGGTTCGATTATCGGATATATTCACAAGAAGACAGTATTGCCAACTTCTTGAATCGTTTCGATTCCACTTTGTATTTAAATAACGTAATGCATCTAACGTGAAAAACTTCCAAGTGTGTCATTGTTGCGGTTGTTCTCCATGTTTCCAATAGCGAATCGTAAACCTAAGCGAAGTGTTGTGAATATTAAACAACGGTAAGGAGGAATATTTAATCCGTTGATATGTATACAGTTAAGCCAGGCATAAAATTCCAAGTTTATTACCGTGAAGTGAAAGAAAAGAATTTACTAACGTTAAGAAAGGATTCCCAATGATTGAAGAATTTGGATTGTTTTAAAAAGTAAAAGAAAAACCAAAGTTTTCTTGGATTTTATTGTAAAATATACAGGAGATTGAAATAGTATCTATCGATTAGTACTTAAGTACTTAAATCGGATACTTTAAGCGTCCTTGGAATTGATACCGACAGATCAAGCTTAGTTGCCCACACTGCTCTGTAATCCGAACCGGCCGTTATACAATAGAAGATTGTATTTCCGATCTCAATAGCACCTATAATATATGCCTTATAACTTGTCCATGTACTGTTTTATTACTTGTGAATCGTATACTTGTAATTAGATCAATACCAAGGTGTAGTAGGAATTTTATCACTCTTCATGGTCGAAAAATGACAGTTCAGGACGTGTTACTCTAGACACTTTTAAAGTGAAGACGTAGCATTAGACACAATCAAAATTTTTCATAATATATACATGGATTTAAGCACTATTTTACCTGAACAGCGTTGTGATGTAAATACCAGATAAATTTTAAATGATTGAAAAATTTATTAATTAAAAAAAATATTGAATTAATTCATAGAACTGTGTGAAGTTAGTAACACTGCATCTTGTTTTTTTTTGGTAACTTTAAGTAAGTAGAAGTTGGCTAATCTTGCAGTAAGAAAGCGCGAAATAGACGTTAAAGATTAGATGATGTAATAGCATGTAGTAGCGTGTAATAGTTAAATAAAACCACAAAATATATTTTAAAGGAGTTTCATTGCGTTTTATTTATTACTATTCTGACATTTATATTTTTGTCAATTTCATATCTATCTCCAACTAACTTTTCATTAAAAAATGGTAGAATGCTTTTCACACAGAGATCACAAGTTAATTTTTGATGTAGGTGAACGTGTATCTTGATCAAAATTAGAACGAGTGTACATTCAAATCAATGTTGCCGAACAAGAAAATTAAGAAATTCCCAGTGGGATTGTATCGAAGAATCTACATTATTGTGTATATTTCTATAATATTTGCTATGTTAAGGACAACAAGTGGTCATAACTGGAAACTCTGATAATATAGACTGAAGCATTACTAACTTTGACACCTTGCAATCAGACTTCTAACATGTATACTTCATTCACATTAAGAATATAGCGTTGGGCAAGATACCCACCCCTAATACTGGATCATAATTAGAAATGTCCTCACGAAGTGATGATTCAGAATTGTCAATATAAAACAATATATATATATTTGAAGTAATTGTCACATCGTTGTATAATTGTTATTTTTGTAGCTATTTTAAAAAAAGAACTATCAGAGTATCTCAGAAGTCTAATTATATGTGATTTATAATAAAATATATTTTAAAGAAAATTATTATCGTTCTTTTAGTAGCTATTATTTAATCAAGTTAAGTTTTGGCAGTGTAATACGGACGGCGATAGCAGCGCTATCTATTGCATTTTTAAAGTGAATGGAGCAGATAATAAAACCTGCTTTACAAAATTTCAAATTATTTTGGTGGTAATTAATCAGTGAAAACAAAAGGTAGTGACATAAATAACTTGTAATAACAATCTGACATTTGCAGTAAAATGTCGGTGTTTTCAAAGATATCTTGATTCTACATGATTAGACTTTTCTAAATTTGTTTTTATTAGTTTTTTATTAATAAAAAATAAAGATGTTGATATTTCTGCATCCGAAAATTTAGCGATATTCATATAACGAAATGGATGTTCTATTTAGAAAAAAATAAAAACTATGAAGCATTTCCTCTCAAACCGTAAAATATTATAACAAATTCGTTATTGCTAATTATAAATTTCGATTCAAATTTCAAAGAAGACATCTCAAATAACAAAGTTATTCGGCCATTACAGAAGTTTTTACTAACCCTGTATAAAATACAAGAATAATTTCTCTCATCCAATTTTTATTTGAATCTAGACTCTATTTTTTAATTCGGAGGAGTAAAATGAAAAGGCGCGTTTACACAGTGTAATATTTCAAAGCTACTTTTTGGCGGCAATTTTTAGGATTTTATATAAGTTGTAGTTATATATTTAATTACATATTAGTTACAAAAATAAATAATTAATTAATGAAATATAGAAAACACCACAGAATAATATTTATTAATCAAATACATATTAACGTCAATCAGTTGCTGTAACAATATGGCGGCCGGCAATATATTAAATATCACTAGTATAATTTTTGCCGAAAACTGACCAACAGGTAGCTTACTTTTTGGCGCTTTAATTTAAAAAAACTCCTATGTATTAAAAAATAGAGTATAAATATTTATGACGCTGTGCTATTGCGATTATCATTTGTTTAATTTCCATAATATAACAAATACTTTTTGAAATGAAATCTCAATATAATAATAATAATAATAATAAATTGCCTTTATTTACAAGAAAATAAAATGAAATGTTGCATAACAACAAATGCTGGAATACATACAAAAAAAGTTGTTTCTACGAAATATACGAGGAGTGTCTCATAGTTTTAAAGTGTTTAATTGAATGTAAATGATTTCACTTGTTTGACTATGTGAATTCACAAAATTGTAAAATTTGGTAAATTGAAAATCTACATGCCTCTATTGAAACAAGTTTATATCGAGATTAAAATTTGTATGTGGGCAGCAACGTCTCGTAGATGAACAATAGGAACCACTTTCTGAAAGATATATGCAAAGAATTTTGAATACTTTTCTAAATCAGATAACTCCAGGGTATATATCCAAAACAAAGCCACAGTACATGTAGCTAATTTTTAAGGTACACCAACGCAATTAGTACATTTCGATAATACTGTAGAAAAATATCATACATAGCAAAATAAACATATCTTTTTGATAAGCTTATCATATGAAAGTCGCAATACAATATCCATGAAAGCAATTATACATTCATCCATATAAAGTAACTATGGTTCAGCAATTATTTCCCCCGAATTTTATTGGACAAATGAAATAGTGCCAATGGTTTTTGAATAATATTAACAATGACGACATTTTGTATAAGAAGCTCCTCATAGATGAAGCTTGATTTCACTTATTTGGCTACATGAACTCACAAAATTGTAGAATTTAATGAATTGACAATCTACATGCTCCTATTAAAACAAGTTTACATCGATCAATGTCTCAATGGTGAATGATAGGAACCATTTTTCGAAAAATATATGCAAATAATTTTGAACTCTTTCCTAATTCAGGTAACTCCAGAGGATATATTCAAGACAAAACCATTGCACATACTGCTAATTTTTCACGTATGTATTACTATATTTTGATCGTAGTGTGGAAATATGGATGGCGGTGGATTGGTAACCCTGTCGATACGTTGAAAACAAAATGGATTCGATTTTTTTTTCGATATGTAGCATCAGTTTTAAATAAACTCAACATTATTTAAGATCAAGAATCCAATAACCACGAAGGAAAAACATGGAAGAATAGAAATAAAACAGTTATGAAGAGAATTTTCACAGTTTGGTATAATAAAGAAGAAATTATTGATACAATATCAAAAACTTATGTATATTGTATGGGAATTATTCTTTTTGTAATTATTAATTATCTTAATTAACTATTTGTAATACAATAATTCAATTCAATCAAATTCAAATTGACTCTTAAATAATTTCACATGCCAATTATTTGGTGACTAACCTCGGTGTACAATGCTTCATCAGCATATTCGAATAAATATTACTATAACTTAGTTAGATTTGCACTGTAATTAACGCATTCTATCTTTTTTTATAACCATATTACTTGCAAATGGTATTATATACAGTACCGTCAATAGAAGTTTGGCCAAGCGAGAGAAATTCTTACAATAGTTAATAATTTAATAAGCTTTATTGTATTCAACGATGATAATTTTAATAAACATCTATTTTAAATACATCTGCAACTCAAATAATGAAAGTATTACGAAGAAAAGAAGTAATGAAACAGTAAAATACACTATTCGCCGATATCAAGAAACAGGAGGCTTAAAGGACCGAATAACCACCCCAGCAGACGATCATCTGCTGCAACTATCAAGTAGGCGAAATCGTAAAAAAAACAACACCAGAAATAGTGAGCAAATTTAATCGCGGATGTTAGCGTCCGATTTCAATTACCACCGTCAATCGGCGGTTAGCCAAAGGAAATTTACATGGTCGCGTAGCAGCTTGCAAGCCATTGCTAGGCCAGGATAACCGACTGAAAAGGCTGCAGTGGTCCCGTGAACATCGGGATTGGACGGTAGAACAGTGGTAAAATACTTTATCGTGTGGCGAATCAATATCTAAAGTTTGGCCAAAGCAGGAGAGGGCTTGTCAGATCTTTCGCTAACGAAAAGATGCTTTCTGAATACATTGTATCGACAATAAAGCACGGCGGAGGTTCAGTTACAGTTTGGGGTTGCTTCTCTTACTCACGAACAAGAATGTTCCATGGGATCGAAGAAATAATGCTGAAAGAGCAAGTCCCTCGAAACATTGGATACCCATTTCTTCTGGGCTGTGACTAGTCTGGAACAATTTTACTTTTATGCAAGATTACGATCCGAAACACACATCCAGAATATGCAGACAGTTTCTGAATGAGCAAAATCAAACAGATATTTTACAAGTTATGACATGGCCACCACAGAGTCCAGATCTTAAAACCTTTTGAATTACTGTGGGATGAATTTGATAGAAGAATTCGAAATGTCGGTTCTACCTCCAAGGAACAGTTTTGGAATTTCCCTCAATTAGAATGGAACAACATCCGAAACGAAAACCTCATAAAATTAATCGAAAGAGTGCCGCGAGTTGTTCGAACAGTAATCAATGCAAAAGGTGAATTTTTTTACGAAAAGAATGTTTAAGAATTTTGTTAGCAATAAATACGAAAAAAAATAAAATTTTTCGTTAGATTTTGATAGTTGTTACTTTTAAAAGATTTTTCAAATTTTTGTTACTTGGCCAAACTTCTATGGACGGTAGTGTACGTCGATTCTTTGATAGTTTTCCATCTCTCATACATTTTACGCCAAAACATATAAATCTGATTTTATTTGTTAGAAAAAGATAAGCATAATGTTTTAATAAAGAAAAACTTTTTAAGAACTTAAATTCAAAGTTATATTGATTATAGGAGGAAATATTTGGGATGAATATATTTCATTCCAACCAGTAAAGAAGATGGCAGCTACATGTTAAACATATTTAGATTGGAGATACATTATTTATTTAAAGTAAAATATATCTCGCTATGGTTCCATTGAAAATTCTTAATATTAATTTAAGCAAGAAAATGGTGGAAAAATCATGTAAAAAGTAGTAGAGGCCATTCAAAAACAAAAGTAAAGTATTGTTAATAAAAATATACAATAGCAACAAAGGACCAAGTATAAGAATTATTCAGCAGAAAAAAAATTAAAAGCATGCAATTTGTTTAATAAGCTTCAAAGTAAAATTATAAAACGGATGTGGTTTCAATTATTCCCATCCTTTTCTTAAATATACTCGAGATAAAAAACGGTATCGACATTCCCGCCACAATTCAACATCCTAACCTCAAAACATATTCTAACCTCAACCGCGCTTTTCGAATCGATCAAGATCTAAAATTACCCGCAATTTTTAGCGTACGAAAGGCAAAGAGAGGCCGCGATTCCCTTCCTTTTTAGATTCGCTACACAATCGAATAAAAAAAAAAGAATCCACATTTAATTCGATCGCAACGACTATCAAGCGAAAGGCGCATGTGCAGGTGTCACATACAGAAATACTAGCGAACGTCTGCAGCTTTGCCTTCCTCTTACCTCGCGCAACACCCCCTACAGGTTATTGCCTGCGTACACCTGACCTTGGGAGGCCAACCCTACCCAACCAGCGAGCAAGAAGCAAGTGTTTTTAGAAGAGGCCGGAACATTTTTTATGTGCGCTTTACGATATTGGATCACCCAATCTGGGATTATCCATCTTTTCCCCGTATTATTTTTTTTTGTTTATTCCAAAGAGTGCTTTTAATTGGGAAGAATAAAATTTATTACTTACATTATTCGAAATTTTTCCGAGTGGCATTCTGTTAGCTCAAAGAAAGGACATTCTTCTTTTCCCCGTTGGATCGTTTAGCACTAATAGCAAGCACTTCAGTTCTTCTTTTTTTTTTCTTATTGGATTTCGAAAACTGTACGGTTGCTGCATTTTCCTCGGCTTCGAGAAGGTCTTTTGAAAATTCGAAGCGAGTGAATGGAATCGGCTTGAATTGGACGACGTGGAAAGGCGAAATTCGTACAGTATTTCGATACATCTGATGTATACGCGAAAGTTGCTGCAACAGACGTTGCAAGTGCCATGTAAAACTATAGGTAAGCCAATAAACGATCTGATCGGACACTAGTCAGAGACTGGACAGGTACTTCTCATAGCCGGCTTTACCTGTGCGCCATATCGCGTCTGTGTTTGTCGCGGCGTCCGTGTAGAGGTAAACGTATTTTACGTGAATGTATGTAATATACGTAACGTATTATTGTGTGTGTGCGTGCGGTGTGTATCTACAAGAAGCTAGAACCTGGCGGTTTGGATATCGTGGAGAGGGAAAAGAAGGGACGGTCGTCAAGCAGTAACCAGCCAAGAAACAGAATGAAAATAAAAGGAACGTGCGGAGAAAAAGTCAAGCGACTGCGAACGCTGGGGGGACCGGTTTGTTGTTTAATGTTGCCTTTGTCAGTGAGACTTGGCCTCGTCGGCCCGGCTGGCGTATAACTCTGGGAATATACGAGGAGCGTTCAAATTTTTACCTGGAATAAGAACCCTTTTTCCAAAGAAAAAGCTTCCAAATACCCTACCTTATTTCCTTTATGGCTTACAAGGAAAGGTCCCTTGGCGTCAAATTCAGATTTTACTGAAACTTGGTAGATAACACAGATTTTCTGTATTCTTGATTTAATTCTTGAACGGAAATATACAGAACAAAGATTTAAATGAAAATATTCTACCTTATCGTAAGGTCTTTCAAGATACATGAATGCTGTATGTACAGGGTGTTGCATTTAAGCGTCACCCTCTTATGCTAGAGCTGATCATAGTGATATGGAAAAGAAATTAACGCAAGTTGTTAATCTTTAACATATGGAACAAGTCATACCTTATGTTACTTACACCAAAACCATATATTGCATACATGTCTTCTATTAAGCAAAATATATCATTAATTAGTAAAATTGGATCAATTATTATGGCCTAATGTTCACAATTCATTCAAAGGTAAACACGGGATAACAACTCCTTAGTATTAATAATAATGAATAAAGTATTTACTTCAATGGGTATCTAAATTATGTATTTATGACTTGATATGGTAATGAAGGTCGCCAAAAATGCATAAAGCATAAAATGTTTTCGCACCAAGAACAACGAATGAATGCAAAAGCATCACATTGAAGATAACGGGGAGGAAACAGAAGGTCTTGGTTTGAAAAGACAAAATTCTTGGGATGTCGAATGACCTACGTCGTTTCTCTAAATGACTGGATTTCTACCATATTCCTGGTACAAGTCCGGTTATATATAGAAGCAAACATTTTAGGGCATTATTTCGCAAATGGAGATTAACATCATAATTTGAGAAAATTGTCGACTAAATTCCTTCGTTGTTCGAAATCCATAGACGTCGACTCTATACTGTTGTTTTCTTTGGTATTGTCGACCTCTACTCAAAAAGTCTGGACAGCCCATGAATCTAATAGACTATTTGACCCAATGCTTGATAAGTAAATATTAAAAAACAAATTGTTAAATAGATCAGTTAATTTACCTAAAATGAGGCTTGAATAACAACGTTTGCAGGTCGAAATAGGGTTTGTTGTACTTGGGGCCTAAATTTGCCATTAGGTTCTCTTAGTACTATCAGTAATAGAGACAGTAATAAGTAATAGAGAAGTTTACCAGTTACAGGTATTATTACATGGTATTGTATATTATAAGACTGTGTTGGATGTACCGCCTTTATACACGATATCTGCTCGTTTTTGAATTCGTCAAGTAGGTGATTAAATGTTATATTATAAAATCATAACTTTATCTCTATTATATACTTATTTTTCTATACCTTAACAAAACACCAATTTTGTGGTACATTATCAAAATATCTAGATTCAGAAAAATACCGCCAATATCGAAGTATGTATACCCTTAAAATTGATATTAAGAGACAATAATACCTTAACTACGGATTTTCAAATAATAAGCTGTGGTTTGTAAGTATTTCGTTTTAAAGAGATGTGATATTTTTGAATATTTACGATAACAAACAGCTTATGTTAGTAATACCTTTGGAACACCCTGTGTAATTGAAAATTCTTTAAAATCAATAAAGGATTTAAGAGATGAATAACTTGCGCTAATTGCTTTTCCACATTACTACAATCAGCTGTAGCATAAGAGTGTGGCGCTTAAACGCAACACCCTGTATATGCCACATTCACGTGCGCTGAAACATCTTTTGATAAGGTACAATATTTGTATTTAAATTTTCGTTCCATCTATTTCCATTCAAGAATTAAATCAAGAAAATCTGTGATCAAAGTGAATTTCTGCACAAACAAAGATGTTTTATTTTCAAGTCTTAACATACTCTACTTACCTACCAAGTTTCATTGCGATCGTCCGGAACCTTTCGTTGTTAGTCTAGCCATAAATATTGCTACACTGTAAATGGACTTGCAGAAAATTTTAGTAGTGTTTTCACCGATCCATCATTAGCAGCCAATTATCGAAACATATGTAACACTAAGTTCTGTATTAGTATAACTGAGTACAACTGATAAATAAACTAGCAAATACTCATAATTCTGGTCATGATCCAATTCCCACATTTGTCATTACAGATCGCAAGTACGTATTAGTGAATCATTTGTATAGAATCTTCTCTTTAGCCTTAAAAGCTTCGCTGTTCCTACCTAACGCTTCAGACATTTCATGAGAGAACGTGCACAAGTTGGATACCATTGATCTACCTTTCATAAAATCATGTTGTACTGGCGACAGTTTAGCATCAACGTGCAAATAAATATATTTGTTTGAACGTTGTATAACATAGTTTCAAAAACTTTACAAAAGTTGTATAATATAGATATTGGACGATAATCCCAAATGTCATTCCTTGACCTGGACTTAAAAATAGGAATAAAACGAGATACTTTCCAACAACAAGAAAAAAATTCCTGTTTCAATACCAAATCATAAATGTAAAGGAACGGCCAACAAAGAACAACTCTACAGTACCTAATATTAAAATCGGGAACGGTATCAGGACCAGCTGTCATTTTTCATTTCACTTGAGCCAAAGCCTGTAAAATATCTCTTTCAGTGAATTCTTTAAGGGAAAATGAATCCAGAACCAACCGTTGTTGGTATAATTTGTAGTAACGTTCGCGTTAGACATGGTCGCCGAGAAATGTGTAGCAAAATCCTTTGTAATCTCATCAAGAGACGCTGTTACCTACCATAATATCCGGTATACGTGTAGAATTCAGTTTAGTGTTAATGTAAGGCCAAAAGTTGTTGGAGTTGGCCTAAATAAATAGGCCAATATCCCTAATATGATTATCGAAATCCCGTTTACCAAACAATTGAATATATTTTCTGTACTCCTTAAATATCGTATTGTTATACGATATTATATAATTGAAAACCCATTTTTCTATACATTTTAAGATAATTATGCTTATGATTTTAGTGTTTCTGCGTGTTTCATTCTCCCTATGCACTATCCTTGGAATATTATTATCAAAATAATCAAGTAATATAGAGTAAAGCTCAGTGTAAGCATCAACAAAATCACAACTAATCACTAAATCCCATTGTGTATTTAGTAAAAGCTCATAAAGGTGCATCGGATAGACACGTCTGAAACTAAAATTCGCAACGTCAGACACTTTAAAACCTTTTTCTACTACCGAGGCATAAACAACATCAAATACCACTAGCAAAACATCGGACCGTTGAAGATCACACTTCTAAACTCTTCAGCAAAAAATATTATTACTATTTTTTACGTAATTCATCTGTAGGGCATCAAATTAAGTAATAAAATTATTCACAATTTTTGATTAGGCAGAATCAGCTCAATCTAAAGTAGGGAGGTTAAAATTCTCTGCAAAAAAGAAATAATTGTCCAATAGACAAAGCAATTTCAACTTAGATATAGTAATCGGTGATATATAAAAAACTATAATGGTAATAAAGCGATTGTGTAAACTTAACAGCAAGCAAATCAACATTACTACTAATTAAGTTAACATAATCATTAATCGCAATCTAATCACACAAAAAATTAGACCTGACAGCAATCAACACACCTCCATGCGTCAAAATCTTCACAAAATAACTCTGAGTTCAGTAAAGTATCAATAAAGGATAGGTTTTGCGTTTTATTTCATCTAACTAATAATCAAATGTTCAAGTATAACTTTAGCACCTCCATATAGTGCTTTGAGTGCAATTTTCACTTAATTCTCAAAATTCTTTTGAACGATCCCTGTATACTTCAAACAGCAATGATTACTGCTTTACTGTAATTACCCCATACCTCTTATATATACAGCCAAAGCTACATACGTTGTCATATACTGGGTACATACCAACGTACATAACCACTACTCCACAAGATGGCTATGAAAACTCGTCGACGTATCTTCTCTTTCAAGTTTGGTCGCATTCTCCATAGGAGTAGACTCTCTTTCTCGTGCCTGGTTAACGTATACGTTGCTATCTTTATCCTTTTCTAAAAAATAGAGACGGCGATGATGACTTCTATCTTGTTCTTTCTCGGCCGTCATCCGTGCGCCATCTCCGTTACTTCTTCGTTCATTTCGAGCTTTCCTGCTTCTTCTTCTTATTCCTTGCATCGACATTGGCTACCGGGATAAGTCGCTGGTCTTTTGCTTCACTTTAGTTATTTTTTCTAGTTTTGCGTGTCCGATGGCAAGCTCTTCCTTCTTGAAGGGAATTACTTTTATATGTCTGTAATTCTTTTTCGACGTATCAGATAAAATCTGTGTATGCGTATATGGTTTATGAATATTTATTGCTTCGGAAACAGATGGCGTTGATAAGGGGATTAAGTAATGTAATGGTGCACTGTCCAAGATAGTGAAGAGATATTTCATAAAGATTATAATTTTTTTTAAAAAAAGTTTCAATATTTGAAGCAGGCATCTGAAGACATTATTATGTTTTGAACTTGTTCGGAAGGATTTTAATGCAGTCTTATTTGGGAAATGTAAAATTTTTAAATTTTTAATGTATGAAATTGGCCAAATCTTCAGCACCCCAGGTCCGGGCTCATCCGGATGCACGACCGGTACAAAAATTGAGCGAGTTCGTTGAAGAAATCTATCTTAATTTCTCTGCTGTGTATGCTCGTATGGCACATAGTATTGCGCGTTATTATGTATTTATACTTCATTGTATGAAAGAACACTTAAACAGTTTATCTGTATGTATTTCATGAAAAATAGCAATAACACATGGGCTGAAAAGTCCCAGGCCTAACACATAGATGACGCTAGTTTTATTGCAGTCACCTTTCTCTCAGTTAGTACTAACCTTCAAAAGACAGCTGTTACAATTTCATGATATTCTATTCATTAGTTTGTGAGTTATTGTGCTAAGAGTCACGCTGCTTTTGTTATTTTCAAAACAATGGATCAAAAACAATTTCGTGTGTTAATTTTACACTGCTTCTTGATGGGAAAAAATACCGTTCAAGCGAAGCATTGGCTTGAAGAGTGTTATGGGGACTCCGCTCCATCAGAAACAACAATAAAACGTTGGTTTGCTGACTTCAAACGTGGTCGTAGAGACACCGATGATGCAGAACTTAGTGGACGTCGAAATGAGGCGGTAACACCAGAAAACATCAAAAAAATCCACAAAATCGTTTTGAATTATCGAAAAGTGAAGTAGCGTGAGTTAGCTGACATCGTAAAGATATCAAAAGAACGTATTGGCTTTATATTGCATGAGCATTTGACTATGAGAAAGCTCTGTTCAAAGTGGGTGCCGCGTTTGCTCACTGTTGACCAAAAACAAGAACGTGTTGATGATTCTGAGCAATGTTTGGCCATGTTTAAACGTAATAAACCGGAATTTTTGCGTCGATATGTGACAATGGATGAAACATGGATCCATCACTTCACTCCGGAATCAAAACGATCGTCATCTGAGTGGACAGCAACTGGTGAACCTCGTCCAAAGCGCCCGAAAGCACAACAATCTGGCTGGAAAGGTTATGGCCTCGGTATTTTGGGATGTGCGTGGTATAATATTTATCGACTATCTTGAGAAAGGAAATACCATCAACAGTGAATATAATATAGCGTTATTGGAGCGTTTGAAGGCCGAAATTGCAAAGAAACGACCGCATATGGCAAAGAAAAAAACGTTGTTTCATCAAGACAACGCACCGTGTCACAAGTCAATCAAAATAATGGCAAAACTACATGAATTGAACTTCGAATTGCTTCCACATCCATCGTATTCGCCAGATTTGGCTCCCAGCGACTACTGGCTGTTCGCAGACCTCAAAAAATTGAGGTTATCGCTGAAACTGAGGCCTATTTTGAGGCAAAAGATAAATCGTTCTACAAAAGTGGTATTGAAATGTTAGAGCGGCGCTGGAATGATTGCGTTGCTCTTGATGGAGATTACGTTGATGAATAAAGCTAATTTTGAAACAAAAAAACCGTGCTTTCTTTGTTAGGCCCGGGACTTTTCAGCCAACGTGTTAATTCAATCACCTTCGTATTCTAAATCCGACACCTCCTTTTTGCCGAGAGTAGAAATTAGTTAACGGATTTGATTTTTATATATTTGGATATTTAAAAAATTAAATTCATCAAAATCTACATCATAATTTGGAAGAACTGCAGGCAATCATAGAACAAGAAATCCATAATACTAAAAAGTCTGTCGTTGTTACTTACCGATGTGTTTACTGATACCTTATACAGGATGTCCATGAAATAAAATAAAGAAGTATGAAAAAATGGAAAGGTCTAATCTTATTAGACTTAAATCCAAAATATTTTATGAAAATTCCTTCGCAGACGAGAGAGAGAAATGATAAAGATAGTTAAAATAAAAGTTTATTTATTATTCACAGCCAAAATATTAGTACATAAGCATGTTATTAAACTCTTAGCTTTCTATTTGAAAGGTAAACAGTGTTATTGCAGTGAATAGAGTCTGTGTGTATGTACATACGTTTAGTTGGGTGAATGTATTATGTATACACATTCTGCATCCATAGGCGGCACATATTACAATTTCCTAGGGTTCTTTTAATTCTGACTATAAATATTTTGGATTTACGCTCTATATAATTACACCTTTCCATTGTCCATACTTTTTTATTTTATTTCAAAGACCCCTCTTTTCTTCTCAAAATAACTACTTCAGTTTTGCAGCAAAGAAAATACAAGGCTTTAAATTTTATAAAGAAATAGTCTTTTTGTAACTCCGCATTGAAATATTTCTGTCTCAGTGGCGAACATTTGTACCCAAGAAAAAGAACTAAAGACTAGAACAAATACTGACTATAATATTTATATGTGCCGAGATACATAGAATTATACGTACTCTAACCGAATATTCTTCAAATAAAACATATATTCCTCTTCAAAATCATCGATTTATTCTATCTAACAATAATTCAGCTCTACTGGATGTTTACCTTCTTTAATCGAAACATTATATTATTTAAATTAGAATCTATGTATTCAGTTTCTTCTGTAAAAGATACTTTTTTTTTTTAATCTAAAGGAGTGTTCTTAAATTGTAGCGCCAAAACGAAGGCTAACTATTGGTCACTTTTTGGCCAAAATTACACCAACGATATTTTATGTATTGCCGGCCGCCATATTGTTACAACACCTGATTGATGTTTAGATTGTGTATTTTTGCGAGTGTGTTTGTTTTTTCTCCCTAAATTTGCATTCTCATAATGAAAAAAATTCTTCTGAGAAATAATCGGCTAACATATTCTCTGTGTAACACATTTTCACAGCGTTTTTCGCGGATATGGAGGAAGTGTCAACTATTTCTAGAATTCAAATATCCCCGCAGAGAAAGCGAAAATGTCTGAGCTTAGGACATAGAGAAGCAAATCATTGAGTATATTCAAAAAACTTCGAACTGATGACCCTAGAATGAGAATTACTGCTATTATTATCAGAATGGTTAACATATCGAGTTACTGTGACTTTCTTTCAAAGGCGTTTCGCTTTTAGCGTGGTTTATATGTCGAGTTACCGTGCGATTTTGGTTTCTCTGAAGAAACCTCCCACGATGGAGGTGAAACGTCGAGATCCCGCCTTTGGTTTTCCTGTCCCCTTTCTCCCTTTCCCCCTCTTACTCTTTTTTCACCTTTTTCTCACTTTTTTTTATTTTTTTTTTATTTTTATTTCTCTTGATTTTCTCCTATACCTTATCATGACACGGTCGAATTCCGGAAGCAATTCGTTTATCACTGAATATGTAATTAATTACGTAACTACAACTTATATAAAATCCTAGCTAGTTTTAAATCTGCTGCCAAACAGTAACTAAAAATTTCCATCGTCTTTTTATTTTACTCCTCAGAATTAGAAAATAGAGTATAGTACATCATTTGTTTTGAACAGTGTATTACGGGTTTGTATCGTATAGCAGCATTGGAATCTCCTAATATTTCTGTCTTCGCTAGAAAATATGAACTAATTTTTGAGGTATGAATCACAGAATATACGATATTGTCTGTATATAGCATGATTTTTTTATGTATATTGTTCTACAGTTAAAAATAAAAATTAAAAATCCTTTCCCTTTTATTTTAAAAATGTAATAACATGAAATGTATTCTACAAAATTTTATATATTATTCAGTGACGTTCACAAGGCTCTTTACAAATATATATATATATATATATATATATGTATATATATATATATATTTGTTGGGATATATATATATATATATATGTATATATATATATATATTTGTTGGGATATACATATATATATATATATACACATCCCTTGGTAAACGTAATAATTTCACCAATAATATTTAACTTCGACGTATCCTGAGGTAACAGCGAGTCGAACTGCAGTTCAAACAAGTAAAATTAATGAACGAACGCTAGCTTATTAACATATTCCATGCATAATTTAAATTCGAACTCTTCTGGTCCATGAATCGTCCGCACGTTATTCGTGAGCCGGACCGTTTCCTCTACCTATTGAAAGCGCGCGGTTTATGCTTGCCTGCCAAGCTTAGTTGACCGCGCGTTTCTTGCTGCGGAGACGCGAAGAGATAACGACGACGATGATGATCATGGCGATGGGGTCGACGCTCTGCGTAAAATTGCATCTTAAAATTCCTTCGCCGCTATCGAAAAAGGTTTTATATCTAATTAATTGCAATGCGGGGCGCACATGTGTGAGTGCGTGACCGGCGTGTGTACCATCGAGAGATTTTTAAGCGACATCGAACCGTAATGGAACGTTACGAACTTCAAACGGTGTTATTTTATGTTATAATATTGGTAGTAGTTTTGATCATTGGCGTTGACACGAAATTGACAGATGAAGTAAATCTTACTTAACCTAGACTAATTCTAATATCCAGTAACGTATTAATTATATTTAAATTGTAATTGTTTTGCTTCTCTATACGAGGGTTGCTATTTATGTATCCGGAATAATAAATAAAAATAAATATTTGTTATTGAAAATGGTGTTATTGCTTTTCAAATTATTCTCCACTCTTGCATACTGTAATGATTTGTATTATTAACTTAAATTAAATCTTTTAAAAATGTTTCTCTACATTTTTCTTATACTTCTATAATGGATATTTCTCATCAGTGTATAGTCCACGCCATTATTTTCCTATTGTTGATGTTGTTCTTGGTGGTGGACAAAGTACCAGTTAGGAATCCTTCTCCTTTAATATTTATTCCGTACAGTTTCCTTCCTGTGTATTAAATTTTACAGATATCTACTTTAGTTTCATTATTGACATATAATTTACAATTTTAAAGTTAAAAAAAGTCCCTTAAATGACATGGGCAGTGGAACAAATTATGCGGAATTCAATGCGCACAAATTCTTTTTCACGGCTAAGTGTTCATAAAAAATCTTGTGTGTGCTTGTCTCGAATCTCTTCTATCTCGCGGTATATCACATGACGATCTTGCTTTATCACTTCGCGCACAGCATCGATGTTTTCCGGAGCAACAATCGATTTAGGACGACCTTCTTTAAATTTGTCACAGAGTAAACGACGACCACCACTGAATTCACTAAACCAGTGATATACAGTGGTTTTAGCCGGTGCTTCATCGCCAAATGCTGAAGTGAGTTGATCGATGTTAATCCACGTCGAAAGTTGTAGTAAATCATTGCACTAAAATTCTGATGTGTTAATTCAATTTCTTGATTGAGATGGACTTTTCAGGTTACTAAACAACACAAATAGTATCCGTATAACAAAGCTTTCTGAGTGCGTATACAGTCAAATAATGTCAAACTTTACGATGTATATGTCAGATGGCGCCTAGCAACACCATTGTTGCCAATTCCCCATACATAAATAGCAACCCTCGTATTATTAAATGCAATTATATCAATAGCTTTTCATCCATCGAATTTGTTATAGACAATATCTCACAAAGTTTCATCTCATTAACGAAAATAACTCATCGCAACCTACCTTATCGACAAAGTTATTTAATTTTGAAATGGTCAGTTAATATCATTGCGGTTAGCTATTTTTATAGACATTATACTTCCCCTACATCGAAATAATACGTAATTATTTAGAAATTAAATAGTATATTTTATAAATTCACGTTGAAGTTTTACGGATTTTAGTCTTATGAAATATAGTCTCGGCACTATTGTCAATTCCTTTTTCAAATTTTTATTTCCTAGAGTTACATACACATTTTATTACAATGTTTTCAAAGCATAAAATTTAGTAACATTGTGAATTTCAATAGATATAGGGAGTTGTCTGTACTATATAAAAACCACATGCTCAATGTACAAAATAATATTAAAAACAATTCTAAGCAATTCTGGATATTTATTAATTCCAAAAAGAGATCCTCTAGTTTCCCTAACGTTGTGAAGACAGAAAATGGAGACTCGTTTACAACACCAACTTCAATTGTGAACGCTTTTCAACATTTATTTCGATCAGTTTATGCACTTTCTTCCAACTCTGACTAGCAAAATCCTGCAGCATAAAACAATAGTGAATTTATCTATGTGATGTTAATTCGAGAATCAGATGTCTATCGTGTATTGAAACAGCTAAAAAATAAACACACAACGAGACATGAGTACTTACCCAGCTTCATAGTTAATGTGTAATTTTTGCTAAACCATTATACTATCTGCTTAACCTTTCTTTAACAACTTGTGTTTTTTTTTTCTAATTTGCTGGAAGACAGCTAAAATCACTCCTATTCATAAAAAAGGAAGTGTAAGTTCTATTGAAAATTTTCACCCAATAACGATCATTAATAACTTTGTTAAAGCATTTGAAATATGTCTTTATCATTGTATATACCCACAAATCCAACCATCCCTTTCAGAATATCAGAATAGTTTCGTGAAGAACCGATCAACGGTTGCCAACTTCTCCATACTAAGTCAGCATCTTTTAGAATGCCTGGACACTAACGAAAAAATCGATGTCGTATACACGGTCTTCTCCAAAGTTTGATAAACTTGAAACTGTTGGATTTGCTCCACGTCCAATATCATTGTTCCAGACGTACCTGCTAAATAGCAAACTGAACTTGTGTTTTATGTCTATCAATCAGATTTACTTGTACCTACCTCAGGAGTCCCTTAGGGAAGCAATCTAGGCCCTTTGCTCTTCCTACTGTACATCAATAATCTTTGTGATATCTTGAGAAGTTGTTATTCGCGAATGATCTGGAACTATCTTATCGGATTCAAACAAATTGAGACTGCACTTTTCTGATACAACAAATCACTACTCTCGCTGCGTCGTATTCCTCAAACAAATTAGACGTGAATGTGTGCAAGTATAATATCCTAACTTACACTCGTAAAATTAACCCGATTATAACAAATTATCGTATTAACAACATCGTTACAAATTATTCACGACTGTTAAGAACAGGGTATCACATTCCATTCTAAATTCTTTTCTTTCTCTTCTTTTCTAGATTATATTTTAAATATCGTTAAATCTTCTCTGAACGTATTAGGATTCATTATGGACGCTTTAAATTTTTTCAAAACATTTTAAAAAGTACTTCTATTTATGTAATAATTTTATAAGCATGTACACAATTTACTAATTAAAGAACTAAGTTGATAAATAACGAAACTGGAATATTACCTTTCAAAATCGTGAAATAATTAGGTACAGAACAAACAATATCAGGTATAGATATTTTAAGTAATATATGGATAGAAACCTTATAACGCTATAAATGAAACCCGCATTCTAATTGACTGAGTTCCTGAAGAGATACAATTTACTTCATAAAGTATGCATAACTTACATTATCAGTGTGTTTAGTTTGTCATTGGGTACTGTTACGTGCAGCTCGATATTGTTATTTCTTTCTATTGTTGTGGAAAATCTCAGGCTCGTTAAATTTTTTAACTGGGTTCTTCGATTAAAAAATTTCGATTTATCTTTGCACAACCTCACCCCAGTACTTTTGTAGAAACATAGTTCGAAACTCATCGAAGCTATGGCAGGTATCTTGGATGATGGAGAACCAAGTAGCTACCTCAAATTCTAACGATAATCTAATACACGAGAAAATATACTCGAGATCCTGCATAAACGGAAGAAGAACTTTTTCTAAGGAAATTATAAAGCTTACCGGATTCTCAGTGTTACCATTAAACTTTAGCAATACATTTTTTATTTTAAGGTTGGTATTTTTCCCTCGAGATGAGTTTATATTACTCGAATTAACAGAACGTTCAATGTCCGAAATACGTTCATGGATGCTTAGAATATTAAATTTTACATAGTTGTCGATTAAATCAATCCTTTTTTCTAATGTTACCAAATTAGCATCGCGTTCATTCATATAGACATTTATTTTATCGGCGAGACTCTTAATTGACTTCTTAAGCTCGGTAGTGTTGTTGGAGGATAAAGTATCGGCCATCTCGGATTCCTGTGCAAGTGTTTCGAGCATTGCTGTTCTACGTGTATTAACCATTCATATAAAATAGAAAAATAAATTGAAATTAAATTTGTTCAAAATTTTAAACCCACTTAAAAAATTTAACGAGCCTGAAATTTGTTGTGGGGGTAAACAAAATCTTCTTCAGTGGGCTAACACTCACAATGAGGAAACGTACTATAGGCTGATACGTAAAAATATGAAGTGTTTGGTCAAAACTGCGGAACATCTGTCAGGCGCTGAAAAGAAAAAGAAATGCGTCCTCTATGCAGATAGGTGGTGGTTCCATTCATTAAATGGAACAGGAGAGCTTTTAAAAATTGATGGAATGATGAGGAGGAAGAATTATCGCGAGATATTAGAAGAAAATTGCGTTTAATAGGAAATGCACGATAATAATCCGAATCATACGTCATTATTATGCAAAAATTACCTTGCTGATGCAGAGAATGAAGGAATATTAAAAATAATGACTTGGCCTCCCCAGAGTTCGGATCTTAATCCGACAGAACTTATGTGGAACGAACTGGACAGACGAATTAGAAAAGAATGTCCAACGTCCAAAACCCATCTCTAGACGGTATTGTAGAGGGACTGAAACAACTTACCTCGAGATATACTGTATAAATTAGTAGAAAGAATGCTATGAATTGTGCGAGCCGTTATTAAATCAAGAAGTTGATTTTTCGATGAGAAAAAAGCATAACTTTATGTTTTTTAATGTTTATTATTACTTATAAAAAATAGGAAGTGTCCGTACTATTATGGCCGCCAGTGTATTTTGTCAATTTATATAGCAAATGAAACTAATTCTCTCTAAATATATTATACTTTCATATCAAGGGTTAACTAATAAATAAGAGATGTTCAAAATAAAACTTTATAGTTCACAATTCATTTAAAAATAACATGCTATCTTTTTTCCTTTGAAATCTACATAATAAATCCACAGTGTATCTTGACATGGGCCATTTGCTTAGTTAGAGATGGCTAATTTTCTGTTACTACTACCACATTAATACGTAGTACCAACATTATATTTGAAAAGCAATACATACTTCAATCACTACCCAAAATTTATTTAAGCTATTCCATTCCCTAACAGCTACGATACTGACATTTAGCAATCACGCCATTGTACAGGTATTATAAGTATAGTACGTCCAGTTCCTTCGAGACAGTCGCCTTTATCCGTAATTGCGTTTTCGTTAAGCCGACCGGGAATGACAAGAACAAGAAGAAGAATACCACAAGATGGCGTTCTCGGAACAAATCGTTGAGTCGTAGAATTAGATGTTGGTCGATGTTTAAGGTTTTTTCTCCTGAGTTCGTTGGATTTTTCCCGTCTCTCGTTTTGTACTCGGTAGCGTTTGTTTCCTTTTTCGGTTCGTAGATGAAATAGACTGATGTTCAAATAGCGCTGGTATACAAAACGATCGATCGATACTGGACTATTACAGAATGTAATAGGTTTCCCCTTATTCAGAGTTCTAGGAAGTATGCCTTAAAGAATTGCATGCTCTTAAATGTTACATAAAACCTGTATGTTCTATTCTATTGGTCGATTAGAAAAGCTTTTATAAATTAATACAATATTTAAACTGACAAAGTGTTAAATTCAGATCGTAATGAAACTTAGTAGTTTCAGTTTTCTTGATTTCATTCTTGAAAGGAAATAAATACAAGAAAAATTAAAATGCAAATATTGTACCTCATCGAAAGGTTTTTCAGGGCACATGAATATTGTACATATAGAGTGTTGCACTTAAGGCGCCACACTCTTATGGTAGAGATGATCATAGTAATGTGGAAAAGCAATTGAGTTGTTCATTTTTAACATCCTATATCAATTTTAAAGCATTTTCAATTATGCAGGATGTCCCAAAGGTGTAAACCAAATCATACCTTATGCTACTTACATCAAAGCCATTAATTAGTAAAATTGCATCAGTTATTATGACCTAATATTCATAATCCATACATAAACACGACATGACACATTATAACAAATCCTTAGTCTTGATAATAATGAATATAGTAGTTATTTTAATGCGTATTTAAATGATGTATTTTTGATTTGGTATGGTAATGAAAATCGTCAAAAAATGCCCAAACCATCAAGAGTTTTCGCACAAAGAACAACGAACGAATGAAAAAGTATCACACTGGAAACAATATAATCGGGCATGCACCAGGCACGTGCAAAGAAATTGATATATTTTTCTGTTTCTGTGTTTTTGGACTTCCGTAGGCCTTTTAAAACTATTGATAGAAAACTATTAATAAAGAAATTAGAAATGTATGGTATTTGCGACAAAGTTAAGGACTGGTTTGATTCATATTTAAATAATAGAACTCAAAAAGTGAAATATAACAATAGGATGTCTGATAGTTTAAATACAAAGAATGGTGTTCCACAAGGGACGGTCTTAGGTCCCTTATTATTTAACTTATATGTTAATGATTTATTGTTGACAGTGAAAGGCTGTAATATATGTATATTTGCGAATAATACCATATTGTACATAAGTATGGTTATAGATAGCATGCATAAGTTAAATAATGTAGATATAGCTAGTATTAGAATAAAAATTCATAACAGTGATTTACATTAAGTACTTGGGAGTTACTATAGATAAACATTTGCTATTCAAAGAAAATGCACAAAATATCTTGAATAGAATGTCAAAAAGAGTAGGGTTTATTACTAGAACTTGCAAATAATTATCACTGTATATAAAAATACTTGTTTATAAATCTGTAGTTACACACATATAACACATGGGTTGAAAACTCCCGGGCCTAACAAAGAAAACACGGTTTTTTTGGTTCAAAATTAGCTTTATTCATCAACGTAATCTCCATCAAGAGCAACGCAATCATTCCAGCGTCGCTCTAATATTTCAATACCACTTTTGTAGAACGATTTATTTTTTGCCTCAAAATAGGCCTCGGTTTCAGCGATAA
This sequence comes from Trypoxylus dichotomus, assembly GCA_023509865.1. Taxonomy (NCBI): domain Eukaryota; kingdom Metazoa; phylum Arthropoda; class Insecta; order Coleoptera; family Scarabaeidae; genus Trypoxylus; species Trypoxylus dichotomus. The sequence goes on along the minus strand of CM042081.1, from coordinate 7,989,500 downwards.
CCTCTTTATCCGTGCGAAATTTCTTACCGGCGAGCATTTTTTTGAGGTCTACGAACAGCCAGTAGTCGCTGGGAGCCAAATCTGGCGAATACGGTGGATGTGGGAGCAATTCGAAGTTCAATTCATGTAGTTTTGCCATTGTTTTGATTGACTTGTTACACGGTGCGTTGTATTGATGAAACAATTTTTTTTCTTTGCCATATGCAGTCGTTTCTTTCCAATTTCGGAATTCAAACGCTCCAATAACGCTATATTATATTCACTGTTGATGGTGTTTCCTTTCTCAAGATAGTCGATGAATATTACACTACGCACATCCCAAAATACTGAGACCATAACCTTTCCAGCCGATTGTTGTGCTTCCGGGCGCTTTGGACGAGGTTCACCAGTTGCTGTCCACTCAGGTGACGATCGTTTTGATTCCGGAGTGAAGTGATGGATCCATGTTTCATCCATTGTCACATATCGACGCAAAAATTCCGGTTTGTTACGTATAAACATGGCCAAACACTGCTCAGAATCATCAACACGTTCTTGTTTTTGGTCAACAGTAAGCAAACGCGGCACCCACTTGGAACAGAGCTTTCTCATAGCCAAATGCTCATGCAATATAAAGCCAATACGTCCTTTTGATATCTTTACGATGTCAGCTAACTCACGCAACTTCACTTTTCGATCATTCAAAACGATTTTGTGTATTTTTTTGATATTTTCTGGTGTTACCGCCTCATTTGGACGTCCACTGCTTTCTGCATCATCGATTATTATTTGTAAGTGGTCTTATGTTATATAATGGTTTATCATATGAAATTAAAACTAATGACCTAGAGTACCTAAAGTACCTTTAAGAAGTATTTGTACATGCCTATTGTTGAGCACTATAAGTGGTGGTATATTGAATTCCTTTGTTTCTGTCTTATTGTATAACTTCTTAGCTAAATAAACTATCTATCTATGTATGTATTTAGAGGACGACAATTGATTGTGTACTAATGATTACAATTTTATGATATTATTTCGCAAATGGAGATTAACATCATAATTTGAGATGAGAACCAGGTCAGAAAATCGTCGATTCCATATTCAAAATGCATAGAATCACACCTGTTGTTTTCTTTGGTATTGTCAGTATTTGAAGATCTTTGTCGGATGCGAGCTCTTTCTCGAAAGACTCTGGACAGTGACCTCTCCATTAATCTAAAGGCATAAGACTGTTTGGCCCAACGCTTGATAAGTAAGCACCAAGAAATCAATCGTTAAATAAATCAATGGTTAATTTACCTCAAGATGAGTCTTGAATAAGAACGTTTGCTGGTCGAAATAGGGTTTGTTATACTTGGGGCCTAAACTTGCCACCAGATTCTTTTAGTACTATTAGTAGTGGAGAGATAAGCTTACCAGAAACAGATATTATTATATTATATATTATAGGACTGTGTTAACACCGCCTTTATATCTGTTTTTTTTTCTTGTTTTTGAATTCATCGAGTAGGTATATAAATGTTATAACGTTATCTATTATATATTTGTTTCTCTATACCTTAACAAAAGAATTAATTTTGTGGTATATTCTTGACGTGACACTGTTGACGATGAATTCTTATAACCAGAGTTATTGTTTGGGTTATTTCGCCTGTTGAACTTATAGTGTCCAGCATTTATTTCTGTGTATGTCGTATTTCGGATACCACCGACGCTGTGGGACCCTTCTTTAATTCCTCATATTTCCCTGCACTTATTATTTTCTGTATTTTGATGTTGTATGTTTCAACAAACATTATTACCGTAGCGTTTCCTTTGTCCGCTGGAAAGATCTTAATATTCTTGTCGCTCAGTAATTCTTTGAGGCTGCGTTGCTCTGCCGTGCTAATATTTTGCCGTATCTGTTTCGGTTTCGCCTTCTCTATTGCTGTTCTGAAATTCCAACGATATTCATCTACTACTTCAGAGGGTTGTGTTTTTTCTGCTGCAATTTCTACTACTAGTATCATATCAAGTGTGGGTACTCGCGTGGGAGCTATTGCGAATTTCATGCCTTTGGTTGATATTTTAATGGCGTTGTTGTCCCACTGCTTACTAGATAGATTGATCACCGTATTCGAAGGATCAACAGAGTTGCTTTCCTCTTGACGTGTTAGTGATTCCAGCTTTTCCCGATGTTTGTCTTTGAGTGGCCCATTTATTCTGCTGTAGCTCCATCGTACTGTTGCACAGATGTTCGTATAGTCCTCCCCATTAACCATTTCTCCTATCTTCTGCATGATCTTCTCGCATTCTTGTGTAATTCGAATTTTGGCAAGTCTGTGGCAGTTGATCCTTTCCCCAACCGATGCCTCTGTAGCTCTCTTAGCAATTCTTTTGGCTCGATTGCTTGAAACGGGAAGCGTGATTTTTAAGCCTTTCAGGATGATCTTAAGTTGTCTTGCTTTAGAAATGTGAGATGGTTAGATTCGTTGGCAAGTTTAATCATGATCTTTCGTATTGTCTGAAAGACCTGTTTAATTCGGGCTCATACCGACTTTCTAACTCGTGACGTGATACTGTTGACGATGGATTCTCATAATAACTAGAGTTGTTTGGACTACATATTTCTATGATCTGTTAAACTTGTATAGTCGATTATATAAGTATGGGTAAATGGGTCCCACATGATTTGAATGAACGTCAAATGGAAAATCGCAGTCACTTGTGAGATGCTGCTTCAACGTCTGTCTCTTAAACTTATGTACTCCACTATATAAGTTCAACAGACGATAGAAATAACCCAAACGAAAACTCTAGTTATTTTGTGGTATATTATCAAAATATCTAGAATCGAACAAATACCGACAATATCAAAATATGTATACCTGGTATTAAAAAACAATAACATCTTAACTATGAGTTTTGAAGTAATAGGATGTGGGTTGTAAATATTTCGCTTTAAAGAGATGTCATGTTTTTGAATATTTACGATAACAAACATCCACACACGGCAATGTGTCAATTTTGTCGGGGTTTACTTATATCCAGTTGGACTAACAACAGCTACATATAATACCATATCAATTGGCGATTGCAACTATGTGCGAATTGAACTACCTAAACTGTATGAAGTGGGGTTATATAGAGTAGTGGTATAAGGTATAACTTGCTCTACACCTTTGGAACATCCTGTATGATTGAAAATGCTTTAAAATCAATAAAGGATATTAAAGATGAACAACTTGCGCTTATTGCTTTCCCACATGACTATGATCAGCTCTAACATAACACCCTGTATATGCAACATGCATATGTCCTGAAAGACCTTTTGATAAGGTACAGAATTGCATTTAAATTAAATCAGGAAAACTGAAAATCTCTGAATTTTCAAAGAGCGAATTTCAGCACAAACTTTATTAACAAATTTATTTTCAAGTCTCAACATACTTACCTACCAAATTTCATTAAGATCTAAATTTGACACCCGGGAACCTTTTCTTGTTAATTAAAGAATTTATTGATTAATCCACCAGAATCTTCCAATCTACAAGCAATTTTGCATTTGCCGCATTATCCTGATGTATTGTAGATATCAATCATTTTAGTTCATCATTTTTTTTTCCAATATCATTTCTTTTCCAATAAGTTTTTTTCCCAAATAATAAGCGTTCCGTAGCATGAGAGATGATTTTTCGAATACATATAAATATATACGGTATGATGGCTAGGAATCGAAATAAAAGTTCAAAGTAACCATAGCACGTACCGTAAGTAAAAAAGAGCTAAAACGAAACAGAGAAGAGAGGTATCAAAGTGGTAATGCAGGTTTGTTACTAAGCCCTCTCGCGACTGTTAGTACGTCTTCGTGGCCGTTGCCGTTGCTTCTTTAATGTGACGCGGCAGCCGATAAAAATTGAATTTCATACAAGAAAGAAGAACGTTGTTTCATCTGTGTATGGGTATAACAATGATAAAGGAAGGCGCAGCGTTTTGCCCGACTTGTAATTGAAGAAAGACAATTATTTAGACACAGTAAAAAGTGTACCTAATCGATCACGTTGCTTATATACTGTTTGATGATTTTATGATTTTTAATAATGCCAACACGACTAAATTTAGATGTAGGTAGTTTTACACAAAAAAAAATATATGTCTAAACCTAAATCCATGGTTTGTATTACATTTTAGATGTCAAATATTGTCTGTCAATATTTGTTAGAACCAACATAAATTTGGAATTATTACAAAGTACGTGAGTTAAATAGCGACAACGAAATCAATGAGACAGACACTTGAGTTTGAATTTGGGAAACTAATCCATCGATCGTTTGGATTAAGCCTAGTGATACAAAGACGTAAGGAATTTTCCAAATTATCGTCAGTCAGCCTTGTACGATGTTTTGATTTACTAACTTTCATCATGGAAAAAACTGTTCGCATTTATATACTGCCAAACACACAATTAGATCTTCTTGCGAATGTTATAAGCTTCGGAAAATGGTCTTCTTCGAGGTATTTTTTGTAGATATCGCACAACTCCACGTCTTCAAATTTAGATTTTAGGAGTAAGTTTTTTTGAAGCTCGATCAGCAGGCTTTGCTTTGTTGGACTAGCAAATAAATTGAAACTGTCTTTCATGTTTTTGAAATCGCTAAATCTGTTCGAAAATTGCTCCGACAGTAATTTGAGATCTTCAGCATATTGAGCATAAGCAGGATTTTCATACGCAGAGAGCGTGGTGAAATTGTAACTGTTACCAGACAGGATCTGTGCCTCCCATAAGTGGATTTTGTTCTGAAAAGCTTTCAAACGGCTGTACAAATCATTCAAATGGCCTGTAAGGCCGACCAGAAATGCTAAGTCACATATCCATTTTGGGTCACTTTATATATATATATAGTAGTTTATCTTTTATTTGCATAAAATATGCTATCTCATTTCTAAGCTCGTAAAACCGGTTCAGCATTTTCCCTTTTGCTCAGCCATCTGACTTCACAATAATATCTTACGTCCTCATATTCGGCTGATGTTTCATCCAAAAACGCCTTGAACTGACGATGGTGAAGTCCTCGAGATCGAATAAAATGGATGGTTCTGGAGTCGAATGAACTTAGAACACAACTTCTGTCATATCGCTCGATCTTCCTCATTTGGAGTGAGTATGAGTAAGTAGTGTAATACATATTTTTTAATTGGGTTTTTCAAAATGTCGCACGGGCCTGATCAAATCTTACAGCGGGCCGGATCCATTTTTATGAACACTCACGACACACAATTCAAGAATTAGCCACAGCACAACAACAGTTTGAGATACAAACTTGATATTATTTAGATATAATCTGCAGATACAATAAAATAACAATCTCAGCTGGTATTTAAAATTTTTCTACTAGAAAAAGGCAAAATTAAAGCAAGTGTTGAAATTGTTCACCATTATTTACAATTCCCAAGTTTATACGCCTTCTCATGCTGTTAAAGGCATTTTACAGCATTGGAGGCGTTATAAATGCTGCAGATCTTGAAAATTATCAACTGAAGTTTGAAATATTCTATTCTTTAGGTGAGAAAACTTGAAAATGTTTTGTCAAATTTGGTGATCGCGTTGGAAATTCAACTTCCATATGTAAGCTTATACTCTAATCATCAAAAAACTCACGAAGAAATCAATATTTTCTTGTATTGTATGTGCCGGTGCACTATTTTTCTGGAGGCAATCATGTTATAATTCATCTTCGTGCAGCTGTTCAATAAATGCATTCAAAATGTCTCTACGCCTCTCAGCATTAATTCTAAAATTGAAAAGAGAAAATAGAAAACAATTTTGCGGCGAAAAACTGCTAGCCAAAGAGTAAGTTTCGAAAGATGCAAAAACGATTCAGCAAAAATATACGACATCCGAATATTTTGGAAATTGACGCAGTCCGAACGATGAAACCACACTTCATCAAAGAAAAATGTCAAATTTAGCAGGTCATCATCTTGCATTAAAGTATTTGCAAATCATTGGCAGTAAGGAAAACGTCCAGGGTAATCTACCGGCAAAATAGCCTGATTTGATGACATCTTATACGGATGCATGTATAAGTGCTTCTTTACACTTGTCTGGTATGTTCCATTAGAAAGTCCACTCTCTTGAGAAATACCTTTCTAAGGTTTTGTAAATTCATTTTCCATCCGTTGACGAAGATCATTTGTATCTTCTTCCGAATGAACAGTTGGTTTACCAGGACATGATTTATGACCCAGAGAACTAGTTCCGCGAAATATACCAACACAATTATAAAATCTTTTGGGAATTACAGCTAACAATTTTTTCAGGAAATAGTCAGTCGCTTATGGTATGTGGTATATCGGTAAGCTTACTGTTACGTTCTCCTGGTTTGAAGAACAACGCCGCTGTAGCCTGCTCGTAATTTCCTAAATTACTTGACCAATACTTACTTGTAGAGTATGTTCGCTTATTTACTAGAGGAAAGGTTGTACAGTGAAACTCAATGCGCATGCGCAAAAAAAAATATATTTAAAAATGAAATGGTTACACGGTTTCCACTCTTGCCTATGTACATGTACGATGTACGTAAGATATATAGATTTGCAACAATTGCAGTTATTCGAGCTCTCTTATACATGTAATGTACATTAGCATTTGTATATGTATTTTCATTGGTAGCAACATAAAGTAATGCCTCAGCATGTACGTTGCAACGCTATGTCTTAATTCTGTTTAAAAGGTTAAACTCTTATATGCTTCCGCTGAAGCTTTGCTAGAGGCATGTACTAATGCCTCTATCTGTTTGCATGCACCACTACCTTTTATAGGAGCCAACTCTATTTATTTCTTAAATTTATAAGCGCACCTCGGTGCTATGCTTATTTATATGTCCCTTTCCGGGAGCCTAATATACTTTCCTTGTTTGAAATTTGCCTAAGGGACTTGGCCCTGTATTATTGGCATGTATTTGTACTTGACCAAATACGTTTGTTATATTCACATTCATAGGGGAACCCACCCTATCTCTTAGAGCTTGAACGCCTGGTCGAGGGCGACAGTAGCGATAATAGCCGATCTCAATACAAAAGTAATGTCACAGCTACCCAGGCGTTCTCGTTTGAAATATTACGCTATGTGCAATCTTTAGCTCTATACTACTGCGCCCCAAAGAAGGGAAAAAGACAGTAACCAGCAAATGTGCGAACTGCGCACCGACAAGTAAAACGGAGCGATGATGCCGACGCTACATAAGAAAACTGGTCCGTGAAACTCGTCCGCTACAACGAGCAACTAAATGAAAAAATTTCTAAGTCCCGATACGACAAGGACCGAACAAACGTACAAAAGACAACGGGCGCTGCGGCCGCAACGACCGTCAGCAAGAAGCGGAGTGATCGTACTTGTAGAGGAGGTCTATACATGCGCGCCGACAATCTCACCAAAATAATTACCGACACAAACTTAACTGAAGACTAAAAATATGTATAGACGACAATGGACACAGTAGCCTCGACGTACGATGATAGAAAATCGAGAATTTATACTTATTAAAAAAATCTATACGTGTGGTCCGACGACGTTACCAAATGACTCCCGCCAGAAATAAATGTATAGACGACAACGTCCTCGACGATTCCCGCCAAAACTAGAAAAACTTAGAAATCTCTAATAATCTTACGACGACGTTACTGTACACGTTACGACGAGGCACGAAAGGTGACCGAGAGTGCACGATCGCTAATACCTCGACTGTCGCGCGGGAGACGACTGCCTATGCTTGTGTACCTTAAATTTCAAGAAAACTCCCATTACATATCCGACGACGTTGCAGTGAATGATTTCTAATTAGGCAGTTTTAGCTAGCGTAATGCGAATGGCTGACTTGCATACATATACAATGCGTAATGTACATACATATTAAAATAAAATTGGATATAAGAGAGCAAAATAAATAAATATAAGAATGAAAATAAATAAATATAAAAATGAAAATAAAATAATATTCTAAATGAAAATAATAATGCACAGAAGATAAAATACATAATAGTAAAAAAAATTTAGAAAATGCAAAAAACAATGTTAAGTCCTTAACACTTACCACATGCAAAAGGGTTTTTAAAATCCGCTTGGTTGATTATTTAAATATGAAAACGTGAATATTCAGTTTAAAATAAACAAGATATAATATTCAATTTACACTTTCCAAATTATTTAATGAAATATTCATCTTAACGTTATGGTAAAGAATGTATGTTCTAGTTTTCGAAAATATTACATCTTTTACAAACATTTGTTATCTAAAGTGTGTATTCTTCATTAAGAAACTAATTTTCGAGGTGTGGTTTATCGAATTGTAGGTTCCAAGAATACATTTTCTGCAGGTAATACTCTATCTATTCTAAAGTGGAATGTTGTGTCAAATTTTATAAAAAGGGACTCTTTTATCTCCAAATTTGCGTCTTGCATAAAAATATCGCTAATATAACCGACGCAGGGTTGTATTAAAAAGAATATTGGATGCTCTTTTATTTTGCTAAAGACAGAAATTAAAAAAGCATGTTTAAAATTATTAAGCACCTTTTCAAGATGTAACATTTGCCTAATCTTAAACACTCCGCATGCAATTACAAATTCCTTTTATAAATAAATACCTTACTTTGACAATATTTGCTTTAAATTACGTGTGGCGACTACTTACTGCTTTATATCAACAAAACCCCGAGAAAATAGACAAGGAAGTCAAGGTTACAACCTGAAACACCAAAAAATGAGAACAATTATTTGATAATTACGACCCATGATAACTAAAAAGGAAAAAAAATAGTGTGACCTTATCTTGTCTCATCTGAACAGCATTCAATTACTCACGTTATTTATCTTTAGGCATATAGATGCATTTTAGTTCATATCGGATATAAATTGCATCAGAAATAAAAAGTTACGAGGGCGACCTGAAATGTTTCCGAAATCGGCAAGAGAAGGTTGAGGTAGATTCATTGATCGGCAATGGTAACCATTTCTATGGCAATTGTCAAAATTTCTGACGTTTACTGTCAATAGTTGTTTAAGAGTGTGTTTTGTGTAGCAAGTCAGGCGGTTTCATAAAAATGTTTAAAATCGAATTTCGTGCAGTGGTAAAACACTTCTGGATGGCTGGGAAAATGGAAAAGAAAATTCGAAATTTCTTGCTAGAAGTTCACGGTGGATGTACTCCATCATTTTCAACCACCAGCTTCTGGGTGAAGGAGTTCAAACGTGGCCGCATAAGCATAAGTGACGAACCATGCAATGGACGCCCAAGAACCGCTACCAATGAAGTCGTGTTACCCGATCGGCGATTGAAACTGAAAGAGATAGCAGACAACATGCATCTCAGAAGAACGCGTTGGCCATATTCTAAACAAAATTTTGGCTATGAGAAACCTTTTGGCGCGATGGGTAGCACGTTTGCTCACACCAGAGCAAAAACGAAATCGGGTGACCGTTTCGAAGGAGTATTTGGGCAAGATCCAGCGCAATCCAAGGGATTTCTTCTTGCGTTACGTAACCGTAGATGAGACTTGGATCCACCACTGCATACCTCAGACCAAGAAACAGTCGAAGCAGTACACTTTTCCGGGCGAATCGGCTCCGAAGGAAGCAAAGACCGTTCCATCGACCGGAAAGGTCATGGCGGATGGAAATGTATGGTACGCCATTCAATTCCCATCTAAATCTTCATATTCCCAGAATTTGATCCCGTTTTTCTCCAACATCGTTGTTACCTTTTTTTTTTGACCAATCTTTTTCAATCCTCTGCACTTGAAATGATCTATGTACCTTATCTGAGTTTTTTATTACGATAATGTCTCTTTTTAATTCCTTAAATTACTTGAATTATTAGATATTATAGAACTTTATCCCGAAATTGGTTATCTATTGAACAAATAAATCACTATTATTAAAAAGTCTCCAATAAAAGTCTGGATGGAAAACAGATAATCTTAGAATCATTGAAAAATCGGAAAGTATAATATTAACAATACTCTATAAATCGCTTTATCATATTTTTTTCAACAAAAATGCGAAAGCAAACACTTCAATAATGGAGCTATCACAGACATTATATTTTGTCGCGTTCTAGGAGTTATACACATGATACAATAACATATTTATTGTTTTTAAGGTGCGATAACTTTTTACCTAATCATGCCGCACTTGAACTGTAAACAGCCTTGTTTTATACCACGATATATTTGACAATGGCTTTGTTATGCAATTAATCTAAATATATTGCAAATATTTTCAAGTATTATGCAGACATCTTTAAAGAAAAAATATACATTTAAATGGTATTTATTTAGGCAACTATGAATTTGATTGTTTAAGCTTAATAAAAGCCCCCCACTGAATTTTCTCAAACAGTCGAAGATTGCAGACGTATAAAACGATGAGAAAAATTGAAATTGTGATGACGATTATATACATCACGGTGAGATAAGGATATGTAGCGTGGGAGTCTTGGAAACAGTAAGAACAAACAATTCGGTTAAATGGAACAAAAACACCGATTATTTTTATTGCAGAAGCATTTGTAAACAAAGCGAATTTTTAATTTTCATTTTTATCTCTTTCTTGAATTTACTTAAAGAGATATAAACAAATGAAGGCACTTTTTATTTTTTGCCAGCTGACAATGATATCATTTTCATACGACGTTTGTTCTTATAAGTACACTGTAAAAAAATTATACCGTTTTTAAATATCACGTATTATTGCAAAACCAACCATACGCAACATGAACCGCTTATACATTTCTTACAAAGAAAAACAAAATTTCCTTTTCCGTCTGTCTAATATGTGTTATGAATAGAAACCGGATTATATGTATAGTGTAAAAATTTAATTCAATTTATTTATTATATTTTACGTCTATTTGTACATGTCTTACACTGATTAAAGTTAATTAACGCTATTAATCTAATCAGTGTAAGACATCTACAAATAGACGTAAAATATAATAAATAAATTAGAATTAAATTTTTACACTATACATATAATCCGGTCTCTAGTTATGAATATTCTCAAATCTACATACATATATACAGGGTGAGTTTGATGTCTCGGAATGCTAGAATAAATGTGCTGTTTGAAAAGTACTCTTTTATTTTTAGGTTATGGTGTACATTAAGTCTATAGAAACCTTGCTAGTGGACTTATGAGCGGCGATGATATATTTCGAAAGAGGCCGGAAATACTCGAAGTCGGGATTCATACACGTATAATTAGTATGTGTACGAATGCCGGATTAGATTGATGATGGCGAATTGATGGGGTTCTTTGATATGTTCGACGAATATTAATAGATTACATATTTAGTATTAAATGTACTGTTTGTAATATCAACATTGTTAAGGACTTAACATTGTTTTTTGTGTTTTGTAAGTTTTTTACTATTATGTATTTTATCTTCTTTGCATTATTATTTTCATTTAGAATATTATTTTATTTTCATTTTTATATTTATTTATTTTGCTCTCTTATATCCAATTTTATTTTAATATGTATGTACATTACGCATTGTATATGTATGCAAGTCAGCCATTCGCATTACGCTAGCTAAAACTGCCTAATTAGAAATCATTCACTGCAACGTCGTCGGATATGTAATGGGAGTTTTCTTGAAATTTAAGGTACACAAGCATAGGCAGTCGTCTCCCGCGCGACAGTCGAGGTATTAGCGATCGTGCACTCTCGGTCACCTTTCGTGCCTCGTCGTAACGTGTACAGTAACGTCGTCGTAAGATTATTAGAGATTTCTAAGTTTTTCTAGTTTTGGCGGGAATCGTCGAGGACGTTGTCTATACATTTATTTCTGGCGGGAGTCATTTGGTAACGTCGTCGGACCACATGTATAGATTTTTTAATAAGTATAAATTCTCGATTTTCTATCATCGTACGTCGAGGCTACTGTGTCCATTGTCGTCTATACATATTTTTAGTCTTCAGTTAAGTTTGTGTCGGAAATTATTTTGGTGAGATTGTCGGCGCGCATGTATAGACCTCCTCTACAAGTACGATCACTCCGCTTCTTGCTGACGGTCGTTGCGGCCGCAACGCCCGTTGTCTTTTGTACGTTTGTTCGGTCCTTGTCGTATCGGGACTTAGAAATTTTTCATTTAGTTGCTCGTCGTAGCGGACGAGTGTCACGGACCAGTTTTCTTATGTAATGTCGGCATCATCGCTCCGTTTTACTTGTCGGTGCACAGTTCGCACATTTGCTGGTTACTGGATTTTTCCCTTCTTTGGGGCGCAGTAGTATAGAGCTAAAGATTGCACATATCGTAATATTTCAAACGAGAACGCCTGGGTAGCTGTGACATTACTTTTGTATTGAGATCGGCTATTATCGCTACTGTCGCCCTCGACCAGGCGTTCAAGCTCTAAGAGATAGGGTGGGTTCCCCTATAAATGTGAATATAACAAACGTATTTGGTCAAGTACAAATACATGCCAATAATACAGGGCCAAGTCCCTTAGACAAATTTAAAACAAGGAAAGTATATTAGGCTCCCGGAAAGGGACATATAAATAAGCATAGCACCGAGGTGCGCTTATAAATTTAAGAAATAAATAGGGTTGGCTCTCTATAAAAAGGTAGTGGTGCATGCAAACAGATAGAGGCATTAGTACATGCCTCTGACAAAGCTTCAGCGGAAGCATATAAGAGTTTAACCTTTTAATCAGAATTAAGACATAGCGTTGCAACGTACATGCTGAGGCATTACTTTATGTTGCTACCAATGAAAATACATATACAAATGCTAATGTACATTACATGTATAAGAGAGCTCGAATAACTGCAATTGTTGCAAATCTATATATCTTACGTACATCGTACATGTACATAGGCAAGAGTGGAAACCGTGTAACCATTTCATTTTTAAATATATTTTTTTGCGCATGCACATTGAGTTTCGCTGTACAACCTCTCCTCTAGTAAATAAGCGAACATACTCTACAAGTAAGTATTGGTCAAGTAATTTAGGAAATTACGAGCAGGCTATAGCGGCGTTGTTCTTCAAACCAGAAGAACGTAACAAACATTTTACCATTCTGCATTTTCGTTGGTAAAAAACATGTAAATAGCAAAAAACAACGTTTAAATGCTTAACGCGATGTACCATATTATATATTAAGTGTGATATTTGTTAATTGTGTTTAAACACCCAATTATTTCATACTCGTTTATTTCGACATTATCCTACAACTGTTAACTGGGCACTTTATTGCTAGCACGTGATTAGGGACAATACTCCCACTCCAAGTGCTTCTAATAGGTATTTTATTTCCATATATTACATTAAGTATGTGCGACATTGCACAAAATATTGTAGACAATGAAGATTTTATCAAGTTTTTGGGGGAAATGCTTTTCGAAATGGAGATTAATTTTCATCTGATAAAAAACACGGTTACGGACCAAATAAAGTTAAAACATCAAAGAATATGGCTGATGGTAGATGAAACAACGGATGCAAAAAGGAATTGTATTTTAAACGTATTAGTGTGTACTTTAAAAAGATGGTGAAGCATTCCTTGTCTCTTCTTTTACGTAGTAGAATATTACAGAAGACAAAAGCGGAAAGGGTAGTAGAAACTAGAGGAAATCCAACGTATAATGTTGGTTACAGATGGGAGTTCGAACATGCTTAAGGCTGGAAAATTAATTAAAACAGTCTTATCCCCAACTGCTTCGTATATCCTGTTTGTACCTGAGTTTATTAGAAACAGTTATTCAAAAGTAGATCGATTTATAGTTTCTACCAAAAATTTTTTAATCAAATCTTCAAAACACATTCGTGGGCTTAAATAGACTTGCCCGGCCATTCCTCAGATACTACAGCTCGCATTAACAGGATGGGATACATGGCTTAAAGATGTTTTATATTATGAGAAATGTTTACGCATTATTAAATGTTGTATCTTAAATTTAAATCTGCGAGAAACCCAATCAATTTCAGTAAGTCACCAGCTGGTTTCAGATATCAAAGTCCATACTCAAATAGAGCAAACTTCTGAAAATTAGTCAATTGATTTAGTTACTATTTCCAAATTAGCTGTCATTACATGAAGCGCTAAACACAGTAGATTACCTCAAAGCCTCTTTAAGAAATCCAACAGGTAGTATAGAAAGATTAACAACCGATAAATTATGCGCGGTTATAAATAGGAATCCAGATTTTCAAACTATAGTGCGTATAAGTCACAGTTTAACTGAAAACCAAGAATGCGAATATGACGCGAACAACCTCTCTAATTCGCGAACACCACATCAATAGACGCAGAACATTCCTTTTCCAGATACACTAACATATTTTCATGCTATTCCGCATGGAAGCCGTTTTATTGGTGAGCCATTTGTGTTCCAGCAAGACAATGATCCCAAACATGTGGTTCGAATTTAGAAAAACTTTTTAGAGGAGGAAGCAGCAAGAAATGAACTAAAGTTAATGGTTTGGCCTCGTCAAAGTGCGGATTTATCTACCATAGAGTTCTTATGGGAAGCGCTTAATTGAAGGACTAGACACCGACAACGTCAGAACACCCAATACCTATGGGAATATTTACAGAACGCATGGAAACAAATTGACGCGGACTGTCTCGAAAACTTGCTTCGAATAATGCTGCTTCCAAACTTTTGGACGGTTATGTACATACATATTTTCAACGAAAGGAAATTTTTTTTTTAATAAATATGTTATCGTAATACATTTCTTTTCTTTAGCACGGGGAAAGGGGGGGATTTAATATTCAATTTGAAGCTCCGCCACAAACAACAGTCAAGATATTGCTGAGTAGTGGACAGCTTTGAATGATTAGATAATCCTGGTGTCTCAAATTTTAGTAAGTACGATAAGAATCACCGTTCTATTACTTAATATAGATTATTAAACGAACAATTGTCTTTCTAGTACAAACTACGAGTCTTAATCGATTGCTGTAGTGTGTGCTTATTGTAGTCTCCTGGTAAGTAACTGAATTAAAATAACTTCCTCTTAAGGTTTTGCTGTGTTTTCTTTTAAATAAGATTGTCGTATTTCCAATTTAATTAGATCAGAACGAAATTCGCATTCAGATGCACCTTTACTAATACGAGGGCGAAATATTATCGGACTCGACAAGAAAACCACGGTATTGGTGTGGTTTTTTTATTTCTCAATGTAGTCCCCTCGAAGATCAATATACTATTTCAAACTGTGCTCCAGTCTCTTCAAGCCGTCGGAAAAGTAGGATGTTTCGAGGTTTGCAAAATAACCATCTGTAACGGCAATCACCTCCTCATTTCAGGCAAATATCTTTCCTCTCAGTGATTTTTTCTAGTTTGGGAATAGGAGAAAGTCGCTGGAGACTAGGTCCCGTGAATATGGAGGATGAGAGACTAATTAGTAGCGCAACTCATTCAATTCGGACACGACGATGCGAGATAAAGCCGGTACATTCTCATGGCAGATAAGAATCTTTTTCCGCTGCAAACGAGGCCGTTTCTCCTTCGATACTGCATCGAATCGGGTCAATAAATCGCTCTAGTATTACCCCGTGATTGTCCTTCCCTTCCGCAGATAGTCGACGACGATCACACCTTGGGAATCCCAAAAAATGGTCGCCATGACTTTTTCGACCGATGGAACGGTCTTTGCTTTCTTCGGAGCCGATTCGTCAGGAAAAGTTCACTGCTTCGACTGTTTCTTGGTCTCCGGTATCTAATGGTGAATCCAAGTCTCATCCACGGAAGAAATCTCTTGGATTGCGTTTGATCCTGGCCAGACACTCCTCCGAAACCGTCAACCGATTTCGTTTTCGCTCCGGTGTGAGCATACGCGGTACCCATCGCGCCGAAAGCTTTTCATACCCAAAATTTCATATAGGATATGGCCAATGTGTTCTTCTGAGATGGCTGTTGTCTCAGCTACCTTTTTCAGCTTCAATCGGCGATCGACTAACACATCATTGGTAGCGGTTCTTGGGCATCCACTGCATGGTTCGTCACTTATTCTGCGGTCACGTTCGAACTCGATCACTCAGAAGCTGATGGTCGAAAATGATGCAGTACATCTGCCGTGAACCTCTAGCAAAATATTTCGAATATCCGTGGCCGATTTTTAGTAATCTAGAAGTGTTTTGTCACTACACGAGATTCGATTTTATCCATTTTTGCGAAACCGCATGATTTGCTACGCGGAACACACTCTTAAACAACAACTAGTGACAGTAGACGTCTGAAATTTTGACAGATGCCATAAAAAAGGTTGGCCTTACCGACCAATGAATCCAGTTCAACCTTCGTGCACCATCTCTTACCGATTCCGGAAACATTTCAGGTCGCCCTCGTACGTTTTCTAATTAGCGGTGATCTTTGACCTTAAATAGTTATTAAATTATTATTTAAAGATTAAAAACATTACAATATGTTACTTAAATACCTTATTACGATTTTGTTGGATAAGTCACCCTATGTAAATATCAAGAACAATTGCAGAAAAACAAACAACAACATAATAAAACCCTCTATAAAAGTAAACCAGCTAATCTCTAGGAAAACACTGTTTAAGTATTTCAAATAGTCCCCTGCCTATCATTGAGCAGTGGACGCGGTCGAACAAAACAAAACTGCGGTAAAAAGTTGGAAAACAAATAATTTCTCGGTAATCGTCTAATTTGCAAAACACGCGCAAAGTGATAATGAAACGTTCATTAGTGAGAACGCTTATATTTGAAAGGCTGTTGCATAAATACGTTCATATTTCCAGGTGAACTATATCGTACAAAAGTCGTAACGAAGAGACATATCCAGAGTTAAGGACTTGAAGAGAAGCAATGGAAAAAGTAAGGTCGTCAATTTTTATGCTTTTATTTATTTTATATTCCAATTTGGTTTAAAATTATATCTTAATATTTACTTGTTTGTAAAAGCTACGATATTTCTTGTGGTATTTTACACATTGTCCTGTGAGGCTGCAGAAACGAGCTGCAGTAGCATATGGCTATATGTTGCTACTAACTGCAACATTAAAAGTAGTTAATGTTACTACTCACTATTTTAGTTTGATTGTGTTGTTGATGTAAAGTGACGCAAACATTCGCTGTAGTATTGTGTTATTAGCATAGCTTCCAGTGCTAACTCTACCATACTCCTACGGCGAGGTGAAAATATGTTGGTGTACTTGGAAAAGGAAGGTTCTACGTCGAATAATGTGGTGTTCAGGAATTGAAAAAGATCGTTCGCATAATATTCGCATTCTTGTTTTTCAATTAAACTCTTATCTATACGCACAATAGTTTGAAAATTGGGATTCCTATTTATAACCGCACACAATTTATCGGTTGTTAATCTTCCTATACTATCTGTTAGATTTCCTAATGAAATTTGCTCTTTATTTGAGAATGCATTTCCGTATCTGAAACCAGTCGCTGACTTACTGAAATTGCTTGGGCTTTTTGCAGATCTAAACTTAAAATACAAGGTTTAATAATGTGTAAAAATGTCTCATAATATAAAACAACTTTAAGCCACGTTCCCCATCTCATCAATGCTGTGGTGGGTGAGGAATTTTTTGAGGTTTAACAAAAACTGTTTTGGTAGACTCTATAAATTGATCCACTTTTGGATAACTGTTTCTAATAAATTCTAACTACAAGATGACCCCCATGGAGCAAACAAGTTACACGAAGCAGTTGAGGATAAGATTCTTATAGTAACATTCCAGCTTTAATGAAGTTCGAACCCCCATCTGTATCCAACATTACAAGTTGGGTTGCCGATATATTGAACTTTCCAAAGGTATTTTCTATAGTTTCTACTATCCTTTCCGCGTTTATCTTCTCTAATACTCTATTCCGTAAAAGAAGAGATAAGCATGCTGTTATATTTCACTATCTTTCATCTCAACTAAGGCTGGTAAACTTAAAATATGTATCTGTTAATACAACTTCTTCAAACAGGTTTTCCAGCATATTTCAAACAAATAAATGCTTTCTTAGTTCTGGATGGACTCCATATTTTAAAAATACCTGCCATCATGGAATACATTTCTGTAATATATTAATTTAATAGTAGCTAAGTTCATTCTTATAGCAAACGCATAGACAACTTCTGGGCAGTCACTTACGTGATAAAATATTTAATATCGTTACCAAAATCACATGTTAGCTATAAAATTATTCTTCTATTGTGCCTAGATTCTATACGGGAGTGTCCACTCCGCGTTTATAATAAAATTAACCACGATTAAACCATGTTAGAGTGCTTGTAATTTCTAGCAACGTTTGCACTTTGAAAAGAAAATGACATCGAATTTTTATCTACTTCACATTTTTAATGAGACATCTATTAAACAGAAAAAAAAAGATGAACGACTTCTTCAAGCTAATCTTTTGAACCACTAACTAACTAACGATATTTATCCATTTCAGAGTTCCACCAAGAGCGAAACCAGTTTAATATCACTAAGGAAGGGAGGACGAAGCTTTCAGATATTTGCTGCATTTGCTGGTAAATGAATACATATATTCGGATTTACTTTAAAAACAATTAAAAACTATTTATATCTCATAAAAATTGATGAAGAAAACCTTATCAGATGTAAAACTATGGTATAACTAATATTTCCTGAATAGTTTTGCAAAATTTTAGCCACAGATGGTCACACGTTTAAAAGAAAGAAATACATTGATAATTTTTTTGCATGTTCCAATCTTTCCTTTGCATATTTTTAATGGTATTAGGAGAATAGCAAGAGAGCAAATAATTTCTTCATATACATTTAAATGTCTAGCGAAAGTAAATTATGGGCAGAATATAAAATATAAAAACGAAGAAAGTTAATTGTCTAGAATTTTAAAATTGAGTAACAGATAACAAACTGTAATTACATTTTATTGTGAAATATCACATGGAAATCATACTTTTCTTTTGTAAACAATCGTTACGATGCCTAACAAAAATAACAAATGAAACTTAGATCTACGACAAAAATGACAGCATACTATGAACATAGATGTGTAAAACGAAAAAAATATTGTTTAGACGAGAGTGGATCTCTGTACTGTATCCCTCACCCCCTTACAGTAAAACTGCAGTGGTATTATTATTATTTTTCCACATAGCCTCCCTTTACATGCACTTCGACCATCGGTGCTCCAATATCTCAACAACCTCCTGGAAAAATTTTTTTCCGACCTCTACAAATCACCCCTCTACAGCTTGCATCACTTGATAATTCTTTCAAAATTTTGCCCTACGTAAGATTTCTTTTAGTTTGAGAAACAGTCTGTAATCACTAGGAGGCATATTACTAATTCAAAGCTTGGCGTATAACAGCCATATCAATACCAGCGGTATGGCTGGGAGCATTATCGTGATGGAAAAGCATACCGTCCCTAAGCGTTTATCTTTAATAGCGTCCCTGAATTTAGAAATCAATTGTGCGTAGTGAGCCCCTGTAATACTCTGTCCCTTTTGCAAATTGTCAGTTAGAATGATTCCTTGAACACAGATAGCAAAACCTTTCCTGCAGTCCCCACAAGTTTAAATTTGCGTGGAGGAGGAGAACCGTGATGTTTCCACTCTCTACTTTGCACTTTGGTTTCGGGATCATAGTAGTGCACCCATGTCTCATCCATGCTCACATACGGACTAAGAAAGTTCTCTTTGTTTGCTTGGTAACTTTCCAAAAGACGCTTGCAAATCAACACCCGATTTCTTTTTTGATCAATGGTTAACATTCGGGGCACCCATTTTGCACTCATGTTTTTCATATATAATTCTTTAGTCAATATACTGTACGCCACATGATATGATAAGCTAGTATCTTTCACAATGTTCCTGATGGGTATTCGTCAATCTTGCAGTACGATATCATGTACCTTTTTAATGTTTTTGTCTGTTGTTATAGGAGGACCACCGGCATATTGATTTTCACAGGATGCTCTTCCGCCTTTAAGATCTCGACATCAGCGTTTGACTATATCATAAGGAACTGCAGACTCACCAATAGTTGCCGCAATGTCTCTAAGAATTTGAGTTGGCGTCATGCCCTTTTTTTGGAGGTATTTTATTACGGCTCTTTGTTCTACAGGATCCATTTTTATGAACAATCACGACACACAATTTAAGAATTAGCTGCAGCACAACAACACTTTGAGATACAAACTTGATATTATGTAGATATGATCTATGACTAACTAAATGTTTGCTCCTTTGGAATACACACAGCGTCTCCAGCGAATGAGAAATTCTCGTGGAAAGAATCTTTTATCGCGAGGTTCTTGAACGTTTGCGGAAAAAAGTTTTACGTATGCTACCTGACATTGCCAGCTCATGGATCTTGCATCACGATAATGGTCCTAGTCACAGATCATTGTAGGATAGAGAATTTTTGACAGAGAAAACCATTCCAGTATTCTGACACCCTATTTCCTTTTTCTGACGCTTAACCGGAAATTGCAGGGTTTCCATTAAGGAACAATAAACAACGTTCAAAAGGTCATGACGCATTCTCATTAATTCTGAGACATACCTCGTATGCAGTTGATTAACTTAAACGTTATATTTCTCGGCAGTTAGACATTAGATGTCATCCACTAAATTTTATTCAATTACCTTACTCAAATTTGTATTTGATTGGATAACTATTAAGTTATTTTAGTATAGAATTTCACAAATATCATTACTTTTATTTGAACTAAATGTCCATGGCTCCATACCTTATCTCAACTCAGTATAATAAATGCATTTACATTATATTATCTTGTTTGCAGCTTCGATATCAGCATTTTCACTCGGCAATGTCATCGGTTGGACATCTCAAATCTCCGCGAAAATGACCGAAGGCGAAATGGGTTTCGAAATAACCACCGATCAACTCGGCTGGATAGGTAGCTTGTCGGCCATAGGAGCTGCATTCATGGCCCTATTAATCGGTTACATCTGCGATAAAATCGGACGAAAACTAACTAAACTCCTACTAGTTTTTCCCATGGCTTCCGGTTGGGCGTTATTGGTTTGGCCCAGCAGCGTGCCAATGTTATACGTTGGTCGCATATTAACAGGAATGTCAATGGGTGCTTTCATGGTAACTAACCCGGTTTACATTAACGAAATCACCCAGAAGGAGATCAGGGGAATACTAGGATCGCTAACCCAACTCTTCATATCCGGTGGGATATTATTCGATGCAATTGTTGGAAAATTTGCGTCGATACAACATTATACGCTCTATTGTTTCGTCGTACCTCTTATCTTTGGATGCGTGTTCGTTTTCATGCCGGAAACTCCAATTTACTATCTAAGGAAAGGCGAAGAAGAAGCAGCTGAAAAAGTCCTGCGGAAATTGAGACCTGAAGACTACGACATCGAAGCCGAAATTGAGAATCTAAAATCGTCACTCAGCATGCAGCAGGAAGGCAATTCATTTCGGATCTTCAAAGATTCATGGCGGACACATCCTTCAACTAGACTGGCTTTCTATATAACGTTGGTGTTGATGATCTTAAGGGTATTATGCGGAATAGATGCTATCACAGTGTATACATCGCTGATATTTAGAAATGCTACGGACTTCGATCCTAGTCTAGGTACCATTATAGTGATCTCTATTCAATCGTTGGTAGGCATTTTCCAATCCGCGATCATAGATCGTGTAGGACGCAAAATTTTGCTCCTAATATCGCAAATTTTAATATCTATTTCACTACTCGCTGTAGGAATATCCTTCCTATTAAAATCCAGAAACATCGTTTCATCTGATGCTCACGAAACTCTTGATGCCTTAGCTTTAAGTGCTTTATCCATTTATAGCGTTGGATTTTCGTTAGGAATAGCTCCCATACCACTAATACTGAACGCAGAATTGAATCCTCCGGAAACCAAGTCGTTGGTGTCGTCCTTTAATACGTTTACATCGTGGTTGGTTATATTTGGCGTGACCAAGTCTTTCTTGGTAATGGAAGAGGGTTGGGGCATTGAGAGCGCTTTTCTCTTATTCGGTGTATTATCTTTGTTGGGTGTGCTGTTCGTAATCGTATTCGTACCGGAAACAAAAGGAAAATCTCACAAAGAAATACGGGAAACGCTTGAAAGTCACAGATTGGCTAGATTCAGATAGATTAGGATAGGATTTTCGAAAATCAAGTAATAGTTTTAGATGTATTTATTTATTTTTGTACATATCTTGTAAATAAGAATAATCTTTTTATAAGCAATGAGTTGAAATGATTAAAAGTATACTTTAAGAAAAGTAAAATAAAATTTTAAACAATAATTTTCGATGTATCAATTTAACAGTGATTTCACACCCGCGTGAATATGATAAAGCATTTTCCAATTAAGTCAACACCACAACTAGATTGTGTCAATTAACGTCATTGAAGTAGAAAAGCTGTCGCATTCCACCTGTCATTTTAACTGATGAATTCAAAATTAAATTTTAATTCATGACCATACCTCATACTATTCTTTATCAATAGATTATGTTGCGATAACAGTGAAGCTGTATCGTTGTTCTTTACCTACGTTTATTTTAACTATCGTTTGGTTATTTATTTTTTTTATTTGATAAGAAAATTTAAAAACTGTAATTTTTCAAAATGGTTTTCTTGATGGAAAAGAAATAATTTGGATATAGAGGATAGAAAAAAAATAAATTTGGAGATGCCGGGGATCGAACCCGGGGCCTTTCACATGCAAAGCGAACGCTCTACCACTGAGCTACATCCCCACACAAAAAGTTGTTTTCCATAACCATATATATTATTACTATTTCTTAATCATAAGTTTTTTTTTGTATATTATTATTTTATTTTTATATTTTTATTAAATTTTAATTCAAACTAAAAAAACACAACGGTACACACTACGAAAGACTTTATTAATAGACTATTACAACCAACAACCACAATTAAAACGGCGGGATTATCAAATGCAGAACTTGTTTATAGCAATTCTCTTAAATAGAACGAAAAGCTAAATTTACATTGTTAAAAATCTATATAATTATACTTAATCGATATAATTAGACATTTTTGAATTTAAAACGGAAAAGGAAATCCAAGTTATGTACACACAGTGGCGTAATCTATGATTAATTATACCTACTATTGTTCTATTTTATATGTAGCTTCTAGAATATAACTTATTATTACAAATAAATGAATAAACTAATTTCAATTATTTAATTATAGATAATAGCAATACTGCACATTATATATTTCAATTTGAAATATTCCCTTGAAAATCCCAGCAACCAATTTAAGCTACTCAACAATAGATGCCACGCCAATCTATTCACAATTGAAATATAACGTATAATTTTTATTGTTTCTCTATATTTCAAAAGGCGTGTTTGAGAATATTATATATTATCTATCAGTTAGAAATACCAATCTGTTGAAAGTATTAGTGTTTTATCAGTAGGAATATGGATTTTGGTGATTTATTAAATGATACGAGGATAAAAGAGAAACTACTAGATTTGCACACAAGCATTGAAGAAATTGAAAAAATTGTAGATACTGCCTTAAACAAATTTGATTACGATAACCTCACCCCAATAGAACAAGTTAACTATGACCTGTTTAATTTGTACAGCCTGAATATTCTGTGTTGGATGTATTTGAGAACGAAAGGGCAGGATCCTAACAAGACTAACATTAAAAGTGAACTTAACCGAATCAAAATTTATATGTTGAGAGCAAAAGAGGTAGGAACAACATTAGCATTGTTAATGAGATATAATAATACAACTATTGCAGGTGCAAGAAAAGAATTTAAGACCGAAAGTGGATAAGCCAGCTGCTGAAAGATTTATAAAGCATGGACTGAGTTATTCAAACAGATCCGAAAGTGATAATTCCGGGAAAAAACGAAAGTTTTCTGATCTATCATAGTTTTCCGTTTATATAAATAAATAAAATAGAAAAAAATGGAACTTATTTGTTCGCATTTTATTAAAACGGATGTGTCATTTGTTAAAATTCTACATGATTATATTTTTATTGGTAAGTTGTGTTAATGTTATTATTCTGTTGTATTAATTCAACAAAGAACTTTAGGAAATGGATATTATTTACATGTGTATCATATAAAAAGTAAAGTTATGTTAAAGCGACTGTATATATTTGATGAGCACATTTTTGGAATTGATGTATATCAAAATAAGTTATTATTATATGGAGGAAAGTACCTCAAGATCTTTCAGTTTGACCTTGCACAGTTAGATTTTAATTATTTAACATCTTATACCAGCTCTGACTGGATATTACTTGCAAAATTTTTAAGTAACGGCTGTTACATAACCACTGTTTCAATGCACAATGTCGTCACACTACTGGATTCTTTCCTCGATGTTGTTGAAGATAAGGAATGCATGGAAAGATGTATATCATACTGTGCTCAGGTTGTTGATGATAATTGGAATAATTTAATTATTTTATCGGGTACGGTATTTAGTCAGATTTTAGTATGGTGGCCAACAAAATCTGCTGATAAATTGTGTCCAGTATTATACAGGCTTATTGGTCATAAGGTAAGTTACAAAATAGATAATGGAAGTTGTTATACCTGTTTTATTAAGAGTAGGAATTTTTTATTGTAAGATGTTGGTTATTATTTGAAGCTAGAACTGAATAATCAGTCCTGACATTTTGGTAATTTTATTGCTAGATTATAGTATTTTTTTGGGCTATGGGGTGATTATTTTATACAGGTATTAGGCAATTATGTTTTTCTGTTATAATTACAAATTTGTTAATAATTTATTAATGACTACATATATATTCAGTATATAAGGTTATACAAAAACTTACTGGTCATGCTTCCACATAAACGTTTGGCGATATCTAGTGCTTTTGTTTTAAATTTAGTTTTTAGATAATTTTTCTCCAAGAAACATTTGGCAATACTAAAAATATTAACTCTATCTCTTTCCCCTTCCTTAATGATTAGTCAAACGAATTTATTTTCCACTATAATAGCAGAATTTTACGTTATAGGGTGTAATTTTCTCCATTGACTATAATCCAACACTAAACATAATCTGTTCAACATCAGATGATAGGACAGCTAAGGTATGGTCCATTAAAAATGAAACATTAGCCAAAGAATTAACACAGAATCCTATCAGTATCAACTTAAAGCATACTTTAATTGGCCATACAGCTCGAGTATTTAAGTGTAAGATACTCAACGATTCTATAATAACCGCAGGTGAAGATGGAATCGTCAATTTTTGGGATAAAAATGGCGAATTGATAAAAAAATCGGATGTACATCAAGATGGTCCTGTATGGTCCCTTGATTGTTGCGAGAAAACAGGCACCATCGTCACCGGTGGTGGGGATTGCGGGGTATTCATGTTTAAATTACATTCGAAGGTACTAAAATCGAGTTTAGAGACCGAATTGGATAATCCAAGGAAATTATTGATATTTTCATTGGATAATGTAGCGTATTTAACTGAAAACGGTTTATTTCTGATGTACAAAAGGAAAGCGCAACAATTTGCGGGTTTGGCTGTCCACGAAGATCTAAAATCGTATGGTTTACTAGAAAAATCACCTTGCGGATGTCGAATCGCTCTAGCAGGGTACCGCGGTACTATCCACGTATACCGAGTCGTACCTAGATGGTTAGATTACATGTATTCATGCCAGATCAAATCAGAAGAACGGATATATTCAATGCACTGGTTAAGCTGCCAGATGTTATTGACTTGTGGGGCTAAAGGAGTACTAACTCTGTGGATAATGCAAGAAACTGTAATGATGCCGATTCATTTTTGGGAATTACCGCACAGTAAAGAAAGGTGGTCAACTGCTGCCTGTTTCTGCGGGATAAAGACAGTCTTGGTAGGCGATAGGAGAGGAACTTTATATGTCTATTCAACGGATTCGAGCCAACCTTTACAAATCATCAAGAAAGCGCATAATTACTTGGGTATATCGGCTGTGTATTTTCGAAATGACAAAGTGATATCTTTAGGTGAGAGATAAAAATAATTCGCAATTATACCAACCCTATGTTTTAAAAATTTGCAGGAAGAAATTCTACGATCAACGAGTACATCTTCGACAACAAAAAACAGCACCTGATCCAGATTTCTTCCCATAAAGTTCCTTTCACCTGGTTAACAAGTTTGCTTACACAAAAATCTAGCGGTCCTCCACTCCTGCAAGGGTTCTCAGGCACAAATTTCATTATTTACGATTATATTGCACGTAGAACATTGTTTGAAGTGGAATGCGGCGGAGGCCATAGGTCTTGGGATGTTTTCGTCACAGGCGATAACTTAATTTTCTCATACATCAAAAACAAACGAATAAATATTATACAATGCTCTCTAGGGGACGTAGTAGGCGTTGATGTTATCAAGGGATACCACCTGAACGAAGTAAATGTTTTAAAAACTATAAAATGTGATCGTGAATCATTAGAATACTTCTTTATCTCAGGCGGCGAAGATACCGTAATACGATTGTGTTTCAAGAGTTTTAAAGACGATTTAAGTGATTTTAAGTATTTTAACGTATTAAAATCCCATCTATCAAGCGTAAGAACTATTTCATTAACCAAAGTAAATGAAGAAAAATATTTTATGTTTTCTGGAGGTGGCCGTTCACAAATTATCTTTTGGGAATTATCGATCGATAAAGTAGGGAACGAAAATGTTGTAAATTGTAGCGAAAAATTCAATTATTATGAAGAAGTGTCCCATAAGGGCGATTCGGAAACGCGAGTAATGGACTTGACTACTGTTACAATCAAGGAAACCATGTTTCTGTTAGCGGGATACTCAGATGGTATTGTAAGGATATTCAAGGTGAACCCTGATAATTCCAATGGAACAAAATTAGTCTACGTTAACCATATTCCGATCTACAAATTCAAATGCATTTTCAAAATATCAATTTTAATTGTGGAAAATTATTTTATCTTGACAACAATGGCTTCGGATGGTTATATTGTTTTCACAAACGTAACAAATGAATTTGTTGAAGTACAAACGGGAAATCCACAACCACTTGTTTCAGTGAAGGCGCACCAATCCGGGATTAATAGCTACTCAAGCTTGTATACGCCATCTAGTGGTGAATTGGTGTACTTAACAGGAGGTGATGACACCGCTATTGTCTTAAATGCGTTTAATGTCCGTAGAAATGAAGATAATATAAAGCTGGAATGTTTATGTAGTTTTTCCGGGCAGAATTACCATGGAGCTCAAGTGACGGGTACCTACATTACAGAAAACTATTTCTTAACGGCATCTATTGATCAAAAAGTGTTACTATTCACATGGAATCTGCGAGATAAATTTAGCGTCGATTGCGTGAAGGTATTTAGAAGTGGGATATGTGACATCCAAGGTATGGAATGCGTTTTATTAGGGGATGTTGTGAAGGTTATCGTTTACGGGAGAGGATGTGAAATTATTACCTGTAGACTTCTAGATACGTTTTCCAAAGTGAATTAAAGTTTATATATTTGTAATTTCGAGTTTTTTTTATTTATAAATAAATGGCATTATCTTCCAGACATTCTTACTTTTCTTCTATTGTCAATAAATAACACAATTAAAAATCCATATGGAGGATGACAAACAGAAATCATATCAAAATTCGTCTTTAAATCTGAAGCTGGGTTTGTCAAGGTAGTTTTAAATCTCTAAGCGGCATTGTACGTTTTCGATTACGAACCACAAAAGAAACGTCCTTTTCTGAAGTAAATCTAACGTCATACATAAGAAATCTTTATTGACGACCCAGTAAAATTTTAATATTGTTAGCTAATGATTGCAGTAATTGGCATCGTGGAAGTGCAAAGTACATTCCATAACTCGACGCTTCCCCATCAACAAAATTTTGGTTATGGCTGAAGAAGTAAAACACAATTTTACAAATATTTCCAATATACTGGGTGAAAAGCTGCAAGCTATCGATTGCATTCTGGGCCACTGAAAATGGGAAGGATTCTAGCTGTAGGCGCGCATAAGCACGAGGCCATAGCAGAGATTTGTTAACATTCGGCGACACGTCATAGCTTAGCCGAAATAAAATGAACGCGATATTCGTTTTCTTGCTAAAGCTCACTCTTATATCGCTATTGATGATATGAATAACAGATTTATAACCAATTAGCTATCGTAAACACGATTTACAAAGTTTGTAAGACTAATATTAAATTCAATGCTACATTTGTATTAGTGAAAAGGGAAATAATAAGACAATACTCATGTGAAAAAGGAAAAGCGCTATAAACTGCGATGTGTAGCATTGACTTGTTTTATTCATATCCAGGTATGTATGTCAAAGCATCAGATAGTGTAACTGATAACAGATACCAGTGACAGAATTAATCATAGCCTCGTGAAAAATAAAATATTAAACTTTCTAAACTGAATAAAAATTCTTATCAAATAAAAGCGATAAACATAAATGAAATTCTGAAACAATAAATTCTTATTAGAATAAAGAATTAGTATATATAACAGTAATAACTGCAAACTAACAAATATCAGTCCCGTTAGTATTTGAACACACGACTTCTGCGTTACCGGCACACCAGGAGACCGAATAATTTAATTTTAAATTTTGGTTATATTTACTTTTACCACGACTAGAAGATTGAACATGTAATACTGCTCTCCTATTTAAAAAATTGTTCTCGTTATAAATTGGAACAGTGTTTCATAGTAAACACAATTTATTTACAAAAGAAAAACATTTTTTATTTAAAAAAGCCATAAATAATTGCACTACAAAGGTTATTACATACAAAATACACTTACACATGGTACACACGACATATTATAGCGTGAGATTAAAATAGAAATAAATTAGAGTTGGCTGTGAAGGTCTGTGCTAACGTTATATCGTTCAAATACAGGTTGTTTGTTGTATAAATGCTTTCTAAATCGTATACGTAAATATATACCATTTATAAACTCACGGCTAACTATAATTTATTTTTATACAATCTTACGGAAACTGCTTCTTTAATTTCTTTTCTATATATACAAAAGTATAAAAAAATGGACGTCAAAGATGTTATCAAAGAATTGAGTCAGTCTTTCTCATTTTACAATTATATCCAATTAAATGCAGTTAATCCTGAAGAATGAATCATACTTTGTACTGGTTGAAGTGAACAATGTTATGTTCCGTTAGTTAAAAATTGCATTGACATATACCTAATCGATAAAAGAATAGCTCACTAGAAAGTATACAGGATGTCCCGTATCATCTTATTCAAACTTCGTGGAAGTACTCATTAATTGAACTGTAATCTACTAAATTAATTACAATAATTTTTTTACTTGTTAAAATGTCATTTGTAGCATTGTTGTGATAGAGCACTACAGGACACCTTGTATATAATTTTATACAATTGTGCGCGTTAAAAATATATCTCATTTTTAATATTGTTAAAATCTCGTATATAAAAAATTGTGCGGTTAGAGAATTATTATAAAATCACATTTAAGGCACTTGTGCGCAATACACAATGTGAATCACAAATAAATTAGAATAAGCATACAGTAGCGTAAGTAAGAATCTTAAAAAGGAAACTAAACGAATATTTTAAAAAAGTATATATATAAAAATACGGCAAGCTTGAAAATTATCGACAATAAAAAATATCAAAATATAAAATTAGCTGTCCGTAAAGTAAAATTGTTAGAATATTGTGAGGCACCTATAAACATAAAAGAAAAGAGACTAGTTAGTGTAGATTACATATACATTGGCGTGCAAAAGAAATAGGTGCACGTGCCATAACAAAATTGAAATTTAATTAACTTATTAGTTAAATCCGCGAGACCAATGTGACATCAGTAGATACAATAGAAGTACTTAGCCTGAATACACAGAGATTGATCGTGGCAGTTAATAGTCGGGGATATCCCTAAATCTGTACGTTAAGTCGTAGAGTATAGTATTAGAATAGGTGTACGTCTGTTTACTGAATGAAAAGCAAATCTAACACTTTCTTTATTAGTTTAAAGTGCACAAATAAGTTCAGACAAGGTCGTATAAAGGAATTACAAGTACTAAACGAACTGTTTCCGGAATTTGACCGTGTCATAAGGTATAAAAGAAAATGAAATAAGAGTAAGAGGGAAAACAAAGAAATAAAAAGGAGAGAAGTGAAATAGGTGAAAAAAGAAAGAAAAGAGAAAGGCGGGATCTGGACGTTTCGCCTCTGTCGTGGGAGGTTTCTTCAGGAGAAAAAGCAAGGGAACCAAAGTGACACGGTAACTCAACGTGTAAACCACGCTAGAGACATGACACGGTCCAATTCCAAAAACAATTCGTTTATTACTGACTCTGACCGTAGAAGCCTACATATTCATTGCAAGTACGTAATAATTTAACCTGTAACTTATAGCTATGGGTTGCAGTAAGTATTGTTGGAAAGAACGAAGACTTATTGAAATGAAACGAGACAAAACTTAAAACTTTCTGGAATATTGGGAGTATGTTGTAAGTAATATGGTTACAAATGCCATAAAATAAAACAAAAGAATGAAAAACATCTGCTAGTGGAGATACACAAATTTTAAGAGCAGTTAAACTTAATCCATTTATTAAATATTCAAACTTTAAGAAGCCCAAGAGAAGTGCCTTTGCTTTCTTGGCGAAATGCGCAACTACGGTTACAATTGGCAAAGGAACAAAAATCAACCTCTTTGTTTCGAGTCGTTCCCTTAGTTGTGTTCGAAGACTAGCAGGCAAAGCGTACGATCCTCGATTCACAAGTAGTGAAACGTGGTGGTGGAAATATTCTTGTCTGGAAGTGTTTCTCTCGGTTTGCTGGTACAGACCCGTTATTTTGGATCGGGGACATAATGACGTAAGGTGAATATTTGAATATCTTACGAACGGTAATGTTACCCTATGCAGAAGAACACATGCCGCTGCTTTGTATGTATCAAGAAGATAACAACTCAAAGCACCAAAGGCTTGGTTTTTGGAGAATAAAGTACACATTATACCTTGGCCTGCCCAATCGCCTGATTTAAATCCCATAGAAAATCTATGGAGTGAAGTAAAAAGACGACTTGCTGTAGTGAAAGTATCCAACAAAGAAAAACTTTGGTACGAAGTACAGAAAGCTTGGCATTCGATTCCTTTAGAGACCGTAAGTTAGTGGATTCTATGCCCCAACGATGTGCAGTAGTGTTGGGAAATCATGGTTATTCTATTCAATATTAATTACTCATGGAATTACTCTTATTTTGTGCATGTAGTTATTTTTAATAGTAATGCGTGTTTATTTTATAGACTTCTTATTTTTCAATGAACATGAATTTAGTTACCATTTTATTTTATCTATAAATATGCTTTAATAAATAAATTTTATTGTGTAGGCTCTATATTTAATGATTACATTCGCTAATACCTATATTTTGAGTTCGTTTTCCCAAAAAAAGTTCTTGTACCCATTTTTTTGCACACCAGTGTATATTATAACGGTACACTAGTTCTAGTTTCTGACAGCGTATGTTGTTGGTCCCGAAAAGAACTGTTTCGACGAGACCTCACGCATCCTCTTCTGGACGATTTGAAACTGAACTGAGTTCACTCTCCGATCGCTAGCCGAACAAGAGCGTCCAGAGCGAGATCTCATCGAAACGGTAACTTTCGGATCAAACAACATACGCGGTCAGAAACCATAGAATATAATTTTACATATCCGTCTCAACATAAAGATACTGAAAAAGTGAATAGGTTAATAAAAGAATTGTTATGATTCATAAAATAATAAGCAAAGCAACAAAATTGTTATCTACGGTAATTTTTTTTTCAAGATTTAATTTAGAGATCTTGGAAATCATAAAAGGTACGAAAGCAGTTAAAATGGAGAAAAAAAAAATACAGTTACAAGTTTAATTTACGTTTTACAAGGGTTTGACCGTTTTTATTAAATAAAAGTCAAGACCATAAAACCACATTTCCATCTTTTATAGTTTTAAAGCTCTCTATATTAAAATTTCGATAATGGAAGAAAAATATTTTTATTTCATTGTAGCATATGTGTTAATTAATAAATTTTGCGAAGTTTCGTTTTATGTCATAAAATAAGTCCTTATAAAATCTTAAACATATTTAAGTTAAAAAAATAGCTACCTAATTAACTAAGGTAATTACAGCGAATCTTTGGCAACTAGTTAAATCTAAAAGAAATACGTATGCATGTAAAAAATACAAAATAATCTATGTGAAATCTAATCTAATAAGTGCATATGTAATATGTTTAATAAATAAGATATAAATAGTGTAGTAGGTATGTTTATTAACATAAAACATTAAAAATTGTGATCTTTTTAATATTAAAATTACTCGAATAAAATCTGAATAGGCAACTACCGTCCAATAAATGGTCCACTATAATATTGAGTACTGAAATTTTTGTATTCTGTAACAAATGCAATATTCGCTTTTTATCACTAATATCGTCCGTTTTTTTTAAATTCCAGTTGACCACTTAAATAATTGATTCTATAAACTAGACGGATGTTTCTTGATTAAAACCTATTATTCGTTGTAATAATATAGCAAAAAGTAGTTCATCTAACAAAGTGCTTAAGTTATCAGTCAATGGTAAGCTTTGTGTATGTTGTATATCAATAGCACAATTATAAGTAGTTCACTACAGAGAGTTGTAAAGAAATTTTGTTATTCAACATACTATTACGTAAGCTTTACAAAAAAAAATGAAAAATGCGTATACAGGACGTCCCAAAAGTTCATTAAGTGATTATAGCGAATAATTCTTCTTAATAAATAAAAACCAATTTTATATAAGAATTTCACAATAATTCCGGGCAAATGACGATTGCACGTGGGCTCTCTCAGCTCGAAACGCTGCGTTCCGCATAATTAATAAATTTGTGTGAGTGGATTTTACTGCTATACCTGTGAATTCCGGGCAAGGCAATAAAACCGAGCGTTTTTAAGAAACGTGTATGGTGGCGGCGTGTGCAATTGTGAAAGTTGGCAGTAACTACGTTCTGCACTCCAAAAAGTTTAATAATCATGCAACGTTTGTTGAATTTACGTATGTGCATAACGTAACAAAATGTTGCTACATTCTCTGTCTGTTTTTGCTAAATCTCTGTCTATTTCTGGTTAATAGCTTAAAAATAATAGGTCAAGCAATAAGAGGACGAGATTGATTGCATGTAGCCCTGCTTGAAAACGACCTACAGTTCATCAATAATCTATCGATGAGCGCTGAAACTCATTTCTACTTCAGTGGATATGTTAATATAATTGTTGTTATTGAACCATTATCAAACAAACCATCAACAACATCATTACCGACTTCTCCATTCAGTCAAAGTATGCGATCTGTGATTGGACTAATGGCCCCATATTCTTTTTTTTGCGAGTGATAAATGGCATGAAGTTACGATAACACCAGCACGCTGCATTCAAATTCTGAAAATTTTCCTTGTTCCATAACTTGAGAACATTCATTTCCAATTAGATTTCAACAACTACACTTCGTTTAATTTAGTAGCCCACCTCCGTAATCAATGACATAAATATTATCTTTGTTCTACTCTAAAAACGAAAATACTACCAAATATCGATTCGCGACAACGTAAGCACTTTGTTTGCTAAAGATATTTGTTTTAGCATATTGTTCCAAATTAAATGCAGACCGTAATTTTAAATTAGGAGTTACATTCTAAAGATAGCTGCTGTTCCCTCTTAGCCTTCAGTATGCTCAAAGGACTCTATAATCTATTCTGATCAAAAATTAAAGAAAGATCTGCATTTCTAAAGCGCATATCTTTCTACGCAATTAGTTAAAAGCTGGTGATTAGGTAATAGGAATTTACCTGTTTTGTACATATTTTCTACACAATATTTCAATGAAAACCGATTATATGAAAGCGACAATTATTCATACGCATCCATATTCATACCAAATAGCATTCTCCTTAGCGCCATCGGTCTTTTTCTTGTTATCGGTAGTGGAAGACGTATCCTTCTCTCTATTTGCATTTCCGACGGTGTTGCCATCTTCACCAACGTTCGGTGCAGAAGAAGGACGTTGTGGTTCCGCTCCTATTACAGTTGATATGCGGTTGAAAACAAGTAAAGGGGCTGGACCTTGATTAGCCGGTGTTGACGTGGCAGGTGGTTCATCTTCACTCAAATAGACAGTCCTCCTTGTACCTACTGAACCTAGGCTTAGGGCGCTGCCAGGTTCTCTGGAAGAATAGAGCGGATCTCCTGTAAGTATAAAAAAAAGCAAAAATAATTTTTACTTTAGATTTTTCTCTGAAAATATTGTCTATATATATATATACAGTACCCGCGATGCTGTTTCTGTGTGACGATAGATCCCTATGAGATCTTCTCAAAGCTATCTCGTCCCTTGGTTTGTGACCGTGCAAACTTCCTGAACCTTTTCTGGCCGGTTGTTCGGCTCCTCGGTGAGTTGGATCCTCAACACTATTGTCGGAATCGTTACCGGCGGATTCTCCGGAACCAGCTCCACCCAAAACTAGTTGGGATTGGGTTAGGCGGCCATCATCATGCCAAGATCTTCGATTCTAAAGACAGTAACAATATACATTCACAAATTCATAAATATTTTTGAATGGATGACGATCTCATTTTTTTGTTGCTAAGTTATAAATGACAAACTTCAGAAGATAAATGGGAAACACAAACAGATGAGTACAGAAGAATTATGGATGCTGTTTAAAACAACTCTTGTAGATACAGCAAAGGGAATATGTGGCACAAATAAGATAAATAACTATAAAAAACGGTACCTTTGAAAGTGCGAACCGCAGTTGTTCGCGAAATGTTAGGGACAAAAAAAAAAAGAAAAAACCTAATGACGCGGCGGAACCCGAAAACCGTTACGACTATGACAAACGGCCGTGAAAGTCTGAGATATTATATAAAAATCAAATTTCATGGTGGTCTGATGAAAATTTTAAAAAAGGGATGGCAGACTTATTTAAATACTAAAAACGAAAAAAAGGTATGAAATATACAAAGAACAACAAAAAGTCCAGATCGCAGCAATGGAAGCGAAACAAAAATCATGGAAGGAATTTGGAGTAAAGGAAACAAAAAGCTATTTTTTAAAGTACTCAAAAATATGAGAAATTACAGAAAAGTGGCTTCAGTAGCATTAAGGACAAAGGATAAATACTCACAGACCGAAAAATGATTATAACTCGCTGAAAAGAATATTTCCAAGATTTGTTGAATAGCACAAGCGAAATAACAATACAATAAATACATAACCCAAGGCGACAGTTGGGATAATGCAACCAGAGTATACGAAGAGAAAAAATTCACAGAAGAATAACTATAGTCCATTCACGTTAAGAATGCAGTTAGAATAGATAGACCTTAAAAAATGAGCTTACCATTGGCTAATCGGCGAGGCATATTCACACAGAAGAACCGGATGAAATTTCTCCAAATGAAAATTCTGTTAGTGTTCAAATTTACTTATCATTTTTGCGTGATTATTTCCTGCAGTTTATATATTTTATCTTTATTAAAAAATTGTTGCAAAAATAGTTCTCATCATTTAATAATTCAATTATACAAACAAGCGGACAAACAACGAAGCGGTAGTATATTAGTATAGTAGTTACAATTGATATCTGCAATTGAAGCAGGAGAATGGCAAGTCAGCGTCTGTTAAATTGACTGCAACACAACTTGGGTTAAGTGAAAGAATTGTGTGGGACATTGTCAAAGAAATTAATGCAACAGGAATTCCCAGCTCCCCCTCTAAGAAACGTCTTCATGAAACAATATACGATCACTTAGACGAAGTCTACGGTATTATTCTATCAGGTCATATAACCATAATGTATTGAACATAAAGTATGAAAAAGTCTGATGTTTATTATACAAGATTTTGATAACCAAACTTTGACGTTTACGATGTTGCCATTTGACAATTCCATCGGTTAAATTTCACCAATCTAATACAGCCGCCGATCGTAGCGCTACATACTGCAATCTTAACGTGAATGAAGTATAGAAGAAGTAATAGAAAGAATAAAAAACGGGAAAGCTCCAGGAGACAATAAATTAACAACCGAGATGTTCAAAAATATGAGGTACCGCGCAAGGAAGCTATTGTTGGATATTTATACCGCATGGGAGAAAGGGAAAATCCCATACGTTGGGTCTTAGCCTAATAGTACCAATATACAAGGGTGGCAACAAAGACTGCAACAATTACCGAGGAATTATGCTGCTAGACACAGTAGTGAAGATTTACGAACAATTGTTAAAAAACAAGTTGAGACAAATGATAGAAGCGACAATACTAGAAGTACAAAGTGGATATAGAAAAGGCAAAAGTATACAAGACCATATTTTTACACTAAAAGAGATAGCGTACAAGATGACTGCAGGAGAAAGCGTATACATAGCATTTTTGGACATGGAGGAAGCATCTGACAGGGTACCCAGAAATGAAGTATTGGCATGTTTACACAAGCGAGGAGCAAATTCATCATTCAGCTGTTAAAAGTTTATATGAAGAAACAGAAAATTCTAATTAGCAAAATGATATCAGAGGTATTCTAAATAAAGAGAGGTGTTAGATAAGGAGATGGACTTAGCCCTCTACTATTTATAATATTTATGAATGAAATTATTAGAGAAACAAGGAGGAGAACAAGAGCTTTTCACGTAAGACATCCGAACATAGCAAAGGTAGTAAAATTGACAGCCGAAAGTTAAAGAACTCTACAACACAACATACATGTTTGGAATAACACACTCACTGATAACGGAATGAAAATAAATACAAGTAATGGCTATATATCAAAAGAAGAAAAAAAATACGTACAACTTGGAGAAACATATGCAAGTTTCCAGTACTTAGGAATTACAATATACAAGGAATGAAGACAAAAAGAAGAACTTAATAACAGAATATAGAAACCCAACAAGGTATACTACGCTATGAACTCAGGATTTATAAACAGAAATAACAAAACAAACAAAAATGACGGTCTACACAGCAATATTTAGACTAATCTTCACATTTGGATGTGGAACTTGGGTACTCAAACGTCAAGAAAAAAATTAAGATCCAGGCCCTAGATATTTAAGAGACTATTTATAACGATTGCATGAATTTGCAAAACAATAATTAGAAAAGGAAATGAATTACAGAATAAAAGTAATAAATACCCTGCTTGTTTTGTTGATGATGTCAGACCCTGCTTTTCTAACTCTTCTAACCAAAGTGGCACCAAAACTTTTCCTGGAAATACATATATGAACACATATAGAAAGAAATTAAACAAAAAAAACGGTACTTTTTAGCAGAGGCATTGTCAAGTTTACGATAATGTTCCATAATTTTCTCTTCAAGCTTTTCCTTTTGCCGGCACAAATTATTCAATTTATCCGTAAACAACTTCTCCTCCAAATGATAGTGTTGCTTATCTTCCAGGGAATGAGTCAAAAGCGAATGGTACTGACTCAACAGCTGAGAGACATGGTCCATTAGAGCTCGTCGATCGGCATCCAATGAATGGTTCATTTCAAATAACATCTTAAAACATTTGAAAAAATAATTAACATAGAAAAACATTATGGAAAGACCTTACATCGCATTTCTGTTGTAATTTCGCATTGTCTAATTGTAATCCGGCTACTAAATCTGACCGAGAATTTAACTCTCCTTGCATCTCAGTGTTTCCCAATCGCAAGCGTCCAGTTTCCGACTTCAAACTCCTATATTCCTCCTGCAATCCTCGATATTCGCTCTTCAACCTTTCGTTGGCGGTGAAAAGATTCCTAAAATCGTCCTAAAAAATATTTCTGATGAATTTCCTTTATTTTACTGATGGGAAAAATACTTTTAATTTTGAATGTTCCGCCCTCAAATTAGCTAAAGATTTCGATTCGTTCCTTAGGGCTTCTTTTTCCTGCTCTAAAGCGAGTACCTTCTTCTCAGCGGCTAAATTTTTATCCTTAAAAGTACGCAGCTCGCACCTTAGATCTCTGTTTAATTTCTTCAGCGATTCCTGCTCTACTTTTAGGTCTTCGTATTCGGCACTGAGCTGTTCGTGGAGCGTTCTTATTGTTACTTGATCCAAAAGTAGCGTATCATGTTGATTGTTTTGTATTTTTTGCTGTTCAGCCAACTGTGATTGGAAGGATAAGAAAAAATGTGACAATGAAAATTTGTTATGGAGATATCGATATGTTGTTTGATGTGGCCTTCATGCCCAATGAAAATTAGTTATTTCAATATCTTGAGTTGTCTTTACGTGTCTAAGAACGAATAATACAGGTGTCTATTTAATAAATATGCATCAAGTATAGTTAATACTAATAATAACCATTTATTGCCCAACAGCCCAAAGGCCAATTACAGGACAAATTTACAAAATTACTGTTTAAAATTTGTTGTTTGTAAAAAAATATGTTGCTTACAGTAATATTTGCAATAAAAAATACCAGAATAAAAAGTATGCTAAAAATATATATCGTGACAATAGTGACTATAGGAACAAGCAAAAAGGAAAAAATGGAGACTCACACAAATGGATCAAGATCCCGTTTGTTTGCATTCTTCATCATGTGGCTAATAGGTGCCTTGAGCATAATGTTGGCATTGGCTCTAGGTAGGACGAGTAGGCATTGTAATGTATATTTGCACCAGAAGAGCTGGTGTGTCGATATTATCTTTTAAGATGTTGCAAAGAAACTCCACACTGTTATGCTTATGGCGGTCAACAAGGGACAGAAAATTATACTTTCAATGTAGACTATCATATTCGATACCTTTTTAGGGTACACGTTCTCCATTTGAAAGGAAAGTCACTTTCAAAACCTCTTTTCGACACATTCGATAATAAGATCTTGGTATAAATAGTGGGAATACCAAATAATGGAGGTGTACTCAAGCTTAGAACAGACACAAGCACAATATAAACGCTTGATTATACTTAAATCTGAAAAATGCTTACAGGTGCGCATGACAAAACCCAGAGTTTTGGAAGCAGCTGAACACATTGACGAAATATGTTCAGTGAATAACAGGTTGTTATGGAACAAGACACCAAGATTAATCTGATAATTGTAGTGTATAGTGATGTGAGTGTTATTATAGAAAACAACGGTGTACTTATAGATGTTTAAAGGCAAGTAATCGTCTTTACTCCAAGTATTAATCAGCAGAAGATTCTCTTGTAAATGTTTACAATTATAAATGCTATTAACAGTATTAAATATTTTTACATCTGCGTATGCTAAGACATAAGTATAGTAAATCATTTACATACAAATTGAAGAGAAACGGTCCAAGATTTGAACCTTGAGGAACACCCAATGTTGGAGGAAATGGCCGAGGGGAAAAATGTGTATTTATTTAGAATGACTTGCTTGCTTGATGTTGTTTCTTTTTTGTTAAAAAAAGGATATTCCTTTTATTAGTTAAAGTACATTACTCCACGGTAGGCTCTGCTCAAATTTGGAGGTTATGGAAGAATTACAAACGTTCGTCAAATATTAAATTCGTTATATATTCGGCATATGGTTTTGAATTTGCGGGTGTTGGTGCATGTTACGCTATTGCATTGTGATCGTTTTCACACTATTACACACTAAACACTTCCCACCATATCATATTGGCTACTTACATGTTAAAGTCGAACTAACTAAAATGATATCCACAGCCTGATATTCTTTACACGATTGTTAAATTTCTCTACCCTTAGATATAAGCGCCATATACAGGGGGGCTTCAAAAGAGTGCAAGAATTGAATTGCACGCCAAGTTTGACAGTCATAATGACGCGTGATTATGACGTGACAGATCGAAAGTTACCAGAAGGGAGTTAGTAAATATTATTAACCATGTTTGTATTTTTTGTTATATTTTAAGTTAATAACATTGAAAAATAAAATTGGGGCTTTTAGTCTATTATAAGTTTTACAAACATCAGCCAGAAGTTAGCACTCTCTGCATCAGAAACTATATTTCACAGAAAATGTTTCGCATAAAATATAGTTTTTGAATGAACCTCTACATATTTACGTTCAAATTTAAAGCAATTAACAATATACATTTTCTGCCAATACATTCAAATAAAGTGTTTAAATATTCCACTGATGTCAGCCACGCGGTACAAAGCGCCATCTGAGAATGGCTCTGCGAAATATACATATACACTAGGGTGACAGAATAAAATAGACATCAGGTAAAGCGGTATAAATATGTAAACAGCTAAATTCTAAGAAGGAATTAAGAACTTTCTCTTGTCATTAGGGTAGGGGTAGATGTATCGGAAGGAATTCGTCATAGTTTAGTATCGTTACAACTATGCCTCGCTTACAAGGTTCGAGTGATATTAGCGACTTCACCCGGGGTCGCATCGTTGGCCAGAGTGAACGCGGCGCTTCGCAACGTGAAATAAGTAAATTTTTAAATATTCCGTTGTCCACAATTAACCGTGTGATTACACAATTTAAACGCAAGGCAAAAACAACAGTGGAGCTGAGAGCAAGTCGTGCCGGACCTTCTGAAAGAAGTAAAAGGGTGCTTGTGCGCGAAGTGTTAAGAGAACCGCGAAAAAGTACAGCTGAGCTTGCGGCAACTTCACAGAAAAGTCAACGCACCGTTCTGCGATACGTCCACAGTGTGGGGCAAAGAAAAAACCTCGCCTTACGGTGTTTCAAAAACGGCGCCGAATGGCTTGGGCAATCGAAATGCGATCGAAGCCCGAAGTGTTTTGGCAGTCCGTCATTTTTTCAGACGAAAGCAGATACTGCCAATTCAGTGATAGTTGTCGTACGTGGATATGGAGACGTTCGTCACAGCAACTGGACGACAAATTTTTGCATCAGACGGTGTGAACATCATGGTGTGGGGCGCGATACGGTATGGTTGAAGATCGCAATTAGTAATCTGCGACGGAAATATAAATGCGGCAAAATATATTCAAATATTAACAGAAGGACTACTACCGATATTCGACAACGCCATTTTATCTAAAAAAGACGCCACTTTTATGGAGGATGGGGCACCCTGCCACAAAGCAAGAACAACAACCACATGGAAAGAGGAACAGGGGATTCGGATTTTACCATGGCCAGACCAATCACCAGACATGAATCCGATAGAGAATGTTTGACACATAATCCTGGCAAATATGGCGAAACGACCCCGAAAACCCGGCAATAAGGAAGAACTCGTGGCAGGTGTTACAGAAGAGCGGCTAAATATTCCAGAAGACACCATTAATCATTCTATGCCACGACGACTCGCAGCACTTCTCGCAAGTAAAGGTGGATCGACAAAATATTAGTCTAATTTAAAAATTTTAAAATATTTTGTATATATAACGAGAATAGAATCTTTTTTTTTTTTAATTAATAGGTGTCTATTTTATTCTGTCACCCTAGTGTAGCTATCTCACGGACAATTCTTTTGCATTGAATCAGTCATATGGAGTGGTCTATGGCACTACCAACATATTGAATGAAAGTAAACGTTATGATGTATCTAAGTCTGAATA
This sequence comes from Trypoxylus dichotomus, assembly GCA_023509865.1. NCBI lineage: Eukaryota > Metazoa > Arthropoda > Insecta > Coleoptera > Scarabaeidae > Trypoxylus > Trypoxylus dichotomus. Next base: position 7,947,971 of record CM042081.1, on the reverse strand, counting down.
TGGATACCTCTGCATATGCTATACTTTTGAGTTAATATGTATAACTGAACAGTATTAGAGTTTATTATTTTTTTAAAGGAAAGAAAGAAAACAAAAGCATGTCTTACCTCTTCCTTTTCAGCAACCAATTGACTATTGGCTAACTGCAACGCCGTCTGTTGCGCGGTCAAAGAATTAACCTGCGACGTCAACGTAGCGATATTGACTTGCATCCTGGCGTTTTCCGTTTGCAGTTGCTTATTCAATTGCTGCATGCTCGTCAATTCCGTACACAATTTCTCGCACTGTTTATTCCATTCGGCGCTAATGGACGAGACTACCTGCTCAGTTTGGGATAGCAGGTCCGACTCTAAGCTATCTAAAGTGCCGGCGCATTTCGCGCAAGTACTCTCATCGCTAATCTCCTCTTTGATGCGGTCTTTTAATAAAACCGCGATCCTATCGGCCGCCTCCGGATTGCGTAATATGTTCTCCAATAGAAGACTGAGATCGTCGCTTTCGGTAAGGCTGAGGTTCAGACCTAATTTTTCAAAGCACGTCTTTAATTTTTCGCTGTTAATTTTTTCGGTAATTAAATCTTTTTGTAGGGCGGCAATTGTTTCGGTGTAAATTGCCGTCTGCGATTGTAATTCTTGGGTTTTCTTCTCGAATTCCTGCAGCTTTTCTATCTGGGCGATGTTAAGTTCTTTCTCTTTTATTAGCTTAGCGACGTTGTTCTCTAATTTTTCGCATTTCTCGATAGATTGATCCAAACTCACATCCTTTGTCTGGAAGTGAAGAGAAACATACAATAGCGACCTTGAATCATTGAATAATAGCATATCTTTTTGATATTCTTTCACCCAAATTCTAACAGATTACTTGAACGCCGATATCTAGGCGAACCAGTGAGCATAATACTGTAAAATTTTAGAAATAGCTTCCGAAAGTTTCGCTTCGAAATAGTGTCCTCAGAACGAAGGCATAAAAACAATATACGAGGGTCGTGTAGAAATTAAAGAACAATCGCACATCACACTGCGGGCTTATCCCCCTACTGCGACTGCGTGTTCCTGTTCCTGCCTCAGTCTAAACCAAGACTCGTTAGTATAAGGTTACATTTGCGTTGATAGCAATCTTTTAAAAGGTAACAAACAGTGCTTTAAATAGCACATCTTTCTCCAAAAATAAGAGAGACTGATGGTTCAAAAATCATAATGATCTGAGAGAAGCAATAATTTCATGTCTACAGTGATTAGTGGCATATGAAAAGACAACAACGATATTGGGAAATTTGTGCCACGCTATGACAAATAATGGCAATTATTTTGAGAAATAGGGATGAAATGATTTTTTTGTTTTAATTGAGTAATAACTAAACGACCTCTACTTTATGAAAGATCCTCCTATATATTTTTTTTGTTCAAAAGGTATGTAGTTAAATTAGTATTAATGTTAAACCATCATTGGTATTAGTAATGATAAAATTACAATTTCTTTGCAATTAACCAACGTAATTAAATTCCTGAAAAAATACCAGTCACGGTAGGATTTGAACCCACGACCTCTGCGCTACCGACGCATTGTGCTACCATTACACCACGAGACCGAATGTGAGTTCAAATCGCTTTTAATACCTAGATATATTAAATCGAATTGTAATACGTTATACCGTACCTCAACGATCTCTTTCAATCGTACAACTTCTTTCTGTAATCCAGCATGTTCCTTCTCTGCAACGGAAAGCTTGCCTTGTAATTCCTCGCGATCCTTCTCCATATTCTTAACGCGATCCGCGTCAACCTGCAAGATACACACCCTTTCATTCACCTGAGCCAATGCCTTCTCAGCATCATCGGCTCTTTTACGGATCGTCTCGCAGAAGCTCTGTACCCTCTGCTTTTCCTTAGTTAGCGCTTCGATGTTCTTTTCCAGTTCGCCGATTTTCGTCTTTTCGTTTTGCAGTTCTTGAGTTTGCCTATCCGAAAGAATTTTACCCGTATCCAGCGAGTCCTGTAGTTTTCTATTCTCCTGCAGAGCGTTCCTGAATAGATTCTCCAATTCGACGTTTTGATTGGTCATCCTTTCGACGTTTTCTTGCAACTGTTCGACTTTCAACGTTAATTTTTTTTTCTCCTTTTCCAAATCTAGGATTTTCTTCGAGTTCTCGTGGAAGGATTGTTCTTTGAGCGAATCGATCATCGATAGTAACCGGCGGTTTTCCAATTCCAATTTTAAGGCTCTCGTTTGCGCGTTGTTGGTTAGCTGTTCGGAAAGACTGTTGTCGCCGGAATTCGGTTCGTCTATCTCGGAGTCTAGACTTATAGAGGTGTTGCTTTCTTGAAGAGCGTCTTTTGTTACTTGCTGGAGTTGTATGTTCTCATCTATAAGCTCCTGTAATTTTTCCTTAACTGCATCTCGTTCCTGTTTTTTTTTTGGACAGAAAAAAGGATTTGTAAATGTTTAGTTGATAAAAAAAGAACTGGTATAATCTATAATAAGTGATTATCCAAATGTGACGATATATACCAGAAGTCCCCTAAATGCGTGCCGTGACAATCCGGCAAACCCAAGCAGACATAACGGTTTGAAATACTCTAGAATGAAGATTTTGAAACGGCTTCAAAGCTAATGAAACTTCCTGGAATATTTAGACTAGATCGTTCCCATAGCTTGTACAACTTTCTAAAAAGGTATGGAACATTCAAAGCATGTAGAATATTCCAGAAAACTATGAAACGTTCGTGAAGTTTATAGAACTTTCTATACTCTATTTTTTAATTAGATGGAGTGTTTTTAAATCGAAGCGCCAAAAAGTAGACCAGCTATTGATCAGTTTTTGACAAAAATTACACTAGCGATATTTGATGTATTGCCGGCCGCTATATTGTTACAACAACTGATTGACATTTAGATCGTGTATGAGTGCGTTCGTATTTATTTTTTTCTCTTTAAATTTGCGCTGTAATAAAAAAATCCTAGCTACTTTTAAAACTGCCGCCAAAAAGTATCTTTGAAATATTCCATTGTGTAAACGAGTCTTTTCATTTTACTCCTCCGAATTAAAAAATATAGTATATTTACATTAATAAGTAAGCCAACAATTTAAGTAGGTATGAACCATCGACAAATGGTGGGGAAGCAAAGAAATGCACTGTAAACGCCAAATTAGATGGCGAGCGGTGGGGATGCACCGTAGTTGTTTTTAAAAACGTGCACGCCCACTTACTGAAGTAATAGCCAGAGTATATTTGTTCCACTATTTCTAATGCTGCCGTTACTTTCTCCCACCGCTCACTATCTAATTTGATGTTTACAGTAAATATCCTAAATACAATGGGTGCGTTCAGAGAGTTCTGGCGCTAGAAGTCAGAACGACGGCGCTTGATGTCAGTGCTAAAACTAGTTAAACGGTCTACAGCATTGTTTTTTTCTACTTAATTGAGGGTTTGACGCGAATAGACGTGATCGCAGCGTAAATTTTTATATAAAACGTTTCCTACCGCACGTTGTTGGGGGGGTGTAATGGAAACAACCACTCTTCTCCACTATCTCGCACAAAAGTATCATATTACACTTTCTTACTTTACTAATGCATATGAAGGAATACGAAATCCATAGAAGACTCTATTTTACTTAAAAATAATACTTTTTGAAAACATGAATATTTGATTATTGAGAGACACCTCCTCATTCGCCCTTATGCGCTTTGTAAATACCGGGATACCGCCGGCGGCGCTGAGTTCCGCCAGTTCGAGCGGCGTCCTGAACGCGACCGCTAGGTGCCGGCGCTCGAGCCAGAGGTCGCCATCTTGCGACAAAAAAAAGTCCTGGACAATCTAGCGAAGACTGGGGATAGGCGGCCAACATTCAAATACGAATTCATCGCAACATACGTTCGGCGTAAAGAAGACTGGAAATATCGTATTTTAATGTTAAAGTGACTTGAATCGTGTGTAGAAGTTTGGGGTAGGTATAGGCACTTCTAACGCCAGAACTCCCTGAACGCACCCTATAATTGCTTATGCCGCTCAGATTAGATCAGGGGCGGGATTATCTAAGCTCAATATGAAACTCGAAACGATACTCTACTCTGCTCAAAGTGGAAAGATTGATTTTGTAAGCTTTTCGAGTAGTAAACTCGGATAATTTTGATGACAAATATATAACCGATCTAAATAATTGGAAATTTTAGTTCAAAAGATCACATTATTCCAGATTTACAGCTTTTGACAACCTTTAAAAAATTGTTAGTTATTTACTTACCAAGGCAATATCATTAATATTTTGTTTAGCATTTAAAAGTTCAGCTTCCAACTCCAATACCCTTTCCGATCTCTTCCTAGCTCGTGCCAATTGCACTTCTAACATTTCTCTTGTCTCCAATAACACTCGATTATCCTCACGAAGCTCATCGACTCTAACTTTATAAAATTCAGCATCGGCGAGTCTCTCTCGATAACGCTGAACTTCCACTTCCAGCTTATCTGCTCTTTCAGCTTTCTCACGCATAGCATCAACTTCATCCCTATACAATTTACCTTTTCTAGCTTCCAAGACAAGATCTCCATTCTAAAAAAAATCATACTCTCTTACAACGAACATGTAAATCGCCTAAAAGCAAACCTCGGTTTTTAACTTTGTGATCAGCTGATTTGCATGCTCTAATTCCTCCCGACATTCAGTTAATAATTCATTTTTCTCGTCTCTAAAATGTATATATTAGGGAAAGGAAATATACATTATTTTTTTACAAATTCTTACAATTCTTGTCTTTGTTTTCTAAGTCTAGCTTTCCAATCAGCAAGTTCTATTGCTAAGTGATTTGAATGGACTCCTTCTGCGGCAATACTAGCACCAGTTCCTGTTGCTTCCTGTCCTAAATCAACGACCCAATTGTGAAATAGTCCATCCCTCTCCAAAGCTAATGATCGTAAATGTGTATATAACTTATCAATAGATTGCTCAGTGGGATCTTCTGTTAATACTACGCACTGATCATCTGTAACCTAAATTTAAAATGAAACTAGTAACATTATTAATTTAAATAACATTTTCACCTGTTTAATACATTCAACAATGTCATGTTGCGTTTCCAGTGGTAATTCTTTAATTTTTGTAATGAAATGTTCCTTTGTGGGCCCTTGAACTGCGCAGCCTAAGAGTAACAGTACTAATAAACGTAATTGTTCCAAAGCTTGTTGGGATCCTGGAGATTTTCCAAGAACAACACAATCTGGTAAAGCAATCAAAAATTGTCCTAGTTCATCCTAAAGTGTATGACATCAATACCATATTGTAACAATAAGAAAGTTTATACCTCATATATACTTTTAACATTTTTAATTATACTGTGAAATATTTTTATTCTAGCAACAACGATGCTCAGGCCTTGAAGATTAGTAATAGTCGGAACGGGGTGAGATGGTTCTGGATCTATACGTAGCAATACCTCATTCAAAGGACTACCATCAAAGAATGTATCATAAACTTGCAAAGCTTCAGGTTTCTTAACACATGTGCTCAGCTAAAAATAAAATAGATATGCTCCATTTTAAATCTAACAAATTTGTAGTTAGTACCCATGTAACTAAAGGTCCAGATAGAAATTCCTCGATATCCGCCGAAGATGCAGCCATTGCTCAAGATAAAATAATGAATTAACACTTAACATAAACACAATGCAAATAAAACAGCTAGGCATACACGAATTCTTATTCAAAACGTTTTATATCTGTCCCAAATTCAGAGTGAATGGATAATAAACAAGCGAGTAGAACTTAAAATTGTCCATAATTAATAAACATCGTGAGTATTGTGGATTATCTTCGAAAGTACGATAAAAACATCAGAGCCGCAGATGAGAAACGGAATGAAAACATGAGAATTAGAGCAATGTATTGAAAATGTGTTACAAAATCGAAACACTCTTATATATTTTTTGTAAATGAAAGAACACCTATGTGTATGTAATGGGAAATAAACTGATGACGTCAGTCATCCCGCCGATTATTTAAAATTTAATCCTAACAAATGATTGGCAAAGAAATACATAATAATTTATATTTTTCTAAAAAATATCACAAATAATCTTCTAAATTAACATATACAATATAATAACTTTATAAAATACGATCGAAGAAAAAAAAGAACAAATGTAGCAGTTAAACGTACATCTCCAAACAGCAATAGTAATATAGGTGTATACTTATCCATGAGAGCACTGAACTCACGCTAATAAATCGCAAAAACATATCTCAGTAAATACTACTTTAACTGTATAACCATGTTAACATATTTAAATAGTTTCATCTTATAGTTTACGGTATTATATACATTGTATCATTTCTATCAAAACATAAATAATATTCACACAATCAATTAAATTAGATTCATATAGAAAGCCATGAGACAGAGAAATAAAAGAAATTTGGAAAAATAAAGACGAGTGGAGATCGAACTGCAAGATGCGGCAAAGGCCGTAGGACCCTCGCTGTAATAAAATAAATTAAATTAATTGAGGGTGATGTCGCACTGCGACCTATCGATCTATTGTGTTCCCTTGTATGAACTGTAAGCTGCTACGGTTTGCCCGCACTTATAGCTCCCTATCCTATCTAAGAGCTTTAATAAACTCCTATAGCTGAGATGGTTGGCACAGGTCTCTATGATAACAATGCAGTTAGATGTTAGGTATTCCGGACTCTCAGCTTCCGCCCCGCAAAACATCTAGTCGTTATTCTGTTTCAGATCTATCATTGTCATGCTGCCTAAAGTGATAAGGCTCTGTAAGAAAACTTGTGAAGACGCGTAGTCTATTTCTACTTAGTTGTAGCATGGTCTTTTTTTCTTTGCATAGTGAAGTTTTCAAGGAATACTTTGGAATGTCTCAGACCAGAAAGATCTCCCAGAGAGATGCTCTAGGCTTCTTCTCCCTGTCTTTGAGTTTTGTTTATAGGAACTTATCCCTATACCACAGAACGGTTCCGGTCTCACAAACGAGGTTGTGGTGGTGCAACTGTGTTTTCTCTGCGTAGATTATGTAGGTCTATCGGAAAAAATTGCAATGCTTTGCTCTCGATAGTTCCTCTCCAAGTTCAATTGAGTACGTCCTCCAACTGCATTAATCTCGGTTTGGAAGACGTTAAGGTATATTGCTATTGACTCTGACTATTTGGTTTCTGGCCCTAACCTGTTCGTTTATCAGATTTGGATTAAATGGTTTGTCTTTAAAGTGGAGGTGAAGGATTCTCTGACATTGGAATTCTGAACACGTTAATAAATGGCGCAGTTGTACCATTTTTTGTACCGATCGGGATGCCACAAGCCATTACGGAATTATCTAACTACACAAAGTAAACTAATTCAATTTGATTTTGTTTATGCAAAATTAATTGAATATTAACAATATAATGAGTTTCCATTTTGTCAGAGATTAAATTTAAACGGACTATGTTAATTATTACTATTCTGTTAATTATTGTTATTATAATATCCACCGAACAATTCCGATATTTCACATCGGCATGCACCGTTTACTGCTAAGCTAAAACGTTCGAACTGTACCTAACCCCAAAAAGTTGGTTTGGTTACCTGTCCAAAATTCTTAGCTAACCTATAAATTTCATAAGATGTTTCTTAAGTTGCAATTATAAACCACGACGAAAACATTATAAACTCAAAGTAATTAAAACGAAAGTATGGAAGATGGGGGACTTACCTATCCCTAAAAGTGGCTGCTGGGAAGACATTGAAGATACAGACTTCCAAATTACATTTCGAATGACAAGAAAGACATTCATAGCACTACAAGCCGAAATTGACGAGATAGAAGGTATTGACAATGAATTAACCGACACAAACCTTCTATGCTGTATATGGATTTTGGGAAATACTGTCTCTTTCAGAGAAGCCAGTCTCATATTTAACGTTGATGATGATTTTGAAGACGTGTTAATGCAATATTTAAAAAAGATCCTGACCTTAGGCGAGATGTACCTAGCTTGGCCTACTGATGAAGAAGCAGTTCAAATTGAAGAACGTTTTCTGAGCAAATATAAATTTCCTGGAGTTGTTGGTGTCATTGGTAGCTTACATATTAGCATTTCACCAAACAGAAAACATGCTTTGTATTATAATAATGAAATGAACAAGCATACGATAGTACTTCAAGTTGTTTGCGATAGTAATCTAGTATTAAGAGATGTTTGTGCGGGTTGTCCAGGTGGAAAAGACATTCAGACAATATTAAAATCTAGTCCGCTATATAAAAGGCTAACTGATGAAGATAGTTATTTAGTTATGAACGATAAACATTTGTTAGGAGGAACAGAACACCCACAAATGAAGACATTATTGACGCCTTATGCTGGAAACGAATTAACTGATAAGCAAACTAAATTTAATATATTGCATAATTCTGTTATGTATACAGTTGAAAAGACATTTTGTATGATCGAGAACAGATTTCCACGTTTAACATGTATGGACAACTTAAGTCCACATCTGGCAACATTTTTGGTATCAGCAGCATGTATTTTGCATAATTTTACGAGGATCCATGGAGATTATAGTGATTTATATACAAATACTGCATAAAATGATAAAGTTTTAAATAAACAAATAAACTGGTTTAAGGCTAGTTTAGTTTTTATTGTAATAGTGAAAAGTTAAAATTTAAAAATAGCTTGCTTCAAATAGAGATCATAAATTAGATACACTTTGAATAGTTTATGATTTCTATTCAAATATATTGAACATGATTAAGTGCATATAAAATAAGTTACGAATTGAAACTAAGTCTTTAATATCATTTTCGTATATAAAAGTGTGTTCCGCCAATATTAACGCTTGTCCCTGGTTGAATGTCTTTCGGCAGATGTGAAATCATACTCTGAAATTTATTTGTATAAGTCTAAAACAAATGCATTACAAAATAAATATAAAAAACCTTCGCTCTCTGATCTGTCGATCTCATATAACCCACACTCATCGATTCTGTGGTATGACCCCATAAAATTGCACCTTCTCCCGTTTTTGAAAAGTATAACACCAGTGCACCTCCTAATTTTTGCTGTACATTACTTAGGTACCTTGATTCTGTAAAGATATAGTTATTTTATTGAGACATACTCATATATTTGTTAACTTACTTAAGAATTTTTCTGTAATAGTATTACAAAGTTGTGTTGTCGGACAGGTACAGTTTTTGAGATCAATTCCAATTTCCTTAGCTAATTGAGTTTGTACTAAATGTTCTCCACAGCCAGTTGTACACACAGCCACCGATGATTCTTGATCACTATTAAAACTATCGGCCCAAACACCACTTGCATATAAAGCGGCTTGTCCAACTCTCCCTGGGCGTTTCATTAAAAGCCCACCTTGAAGTTCACAAAATTCTTTATATATATATATATTTAATCTAACATATTAACTAACCAGAACTGCATCCAGATGCGACATGCCCTGTATCATCGATACAAACAGCTCCAACAGTGTCCATTCTATCATTCATACATTGAGCATCTAATAGTTTTTTATATTTCTTGAATTGTTTGAGAGCTTTTGGGCTTATCAGTTCTTTATAAGGAATAGTCTTTATACCAGCAGTCTTTGCATGTAAATATGCTCCATCTCCCACTAACAGAGAAGGTGGTATCAATCCCAATGGCAATCTTTGCGTTTGATTAATACATAAGTTATGTGCTAATGCTATCGGATTTTTCACCTTTTGTACAGCACCACAGCCACCATATAAGAGGGTTTTCCCATCCATTATAGAAGCGTCTGCTTCAACAACACCACTTGTGGTTAAGTTTGAACCATGTCCAGCATTTGTTAATGGATCATCTTCTAAAACTGAGTTCTTTGTGAACAAAGATACATTCAAGTTATTGATATAATATTTACCAATCACTGCAGCTTTTACTGCTTCAAGTGCTGATCCCCCGTTTTTTAATATTTGCATTCCAGCCCTACATGCCTGTCGCGATAATTTATTGTACTTACTGTAATTTTTTTCTGTATGTTGCCCTGCACCTACAAAATGTTTAATTTATTGCATATTAAAATGTTATCTATTAAACAAAATTATACCGCAATGAACAGCTATGAATCCAGTCATACTCCTTTTTCTAAATACAAAGAACACGTAAGTAAAATAAATTAATAAGGTAATTATAGGTTACGGGTATCTTGTGTTTACATCGGGGTTCTCTTGGAAATTGGGAATGTAGAGAAATTAATTGTGAAGGAGTTGTCGACATTGGATGACTGAAAATCGTACCAACTGCAAATTGCAGAAGCGCCTTATTTAAAATCAATTTCACCCAGGTTACCCGGTTAGAAATATTTTAAGCCTTTATTACTATGTCATTATTTTAATTATTCACATTCTAGGCATTAAAACGCCCTCATTTCATATTTGTTTTAGTTATTAAATTATAATAAAAAGTACTATAATAAGTAATACTTTAATATTGATTGTGGCTGAACAATAATCTAGCGCCGTAACTCCCTGAACGCACCCAATAATGATTTGCTATATAGGTGAATACAAATAAACAGTTTTAAAAACAAATAAAAATGCCATTCACAGCGGATGCTATTGCCGCACAGCAAGTTCAAGAACGTTTAAAAACACTCTACCAACTTGTACACGAAACAGAAAAGAAAAGGCAACAAAGCGAGCATGGAATAAATGCTATTCTTAAAACTCAAAATACTCAAGAAGAAAAATCATCTCAACACTATCAAATGAAACTAAAAGGTCTGTACAAAAATGCTATAGCGTATACTGAGCAAGAAGAGGAAGTGTTACGAAAAGCATTACAGAAAATAACTGAAATTCGCAACATAAAAAATGAACGTAGGATACAAACCCGACATACAGTAAATAAAGAAACGATTCGACGGGGGCCATGGATGAAGATGCTCCTAAGTTCTGCACAGACATTACCATTATTTGTCGGAAAAATTGGAGAAAAACCACCACCACTATGCGGAGCAGTTCCCGCAGATTCAAATTACGTCGCAAAAGTTGGAGATATGGTAGCAGCTCTAGTAAAAGTAGCTGATGGCGATGGAGATTGCATATTAGCAGAAGTTGTCAGTTTTAATCACACAACTAATAAATATGAAGTTGATGATATTTTGGAAGAACAAAATCAGAAAACAAGGCATACTCTTAGTAAGCGTAGAGTAGTACCCTTACCGTTAATGAGAGCCAATCCCGAAACTGATCCCAGCGCTTTGTTTCCTCAAGGTACTGTAGTGATGGCATTGTACCCACAAACTACATGCTTTTATAATGCCATTGTCAATAAACTTCCTGCGACACATTTGGATGAATACGAAGTGCTTTTTGAGGATCCTAGTTACCCCGAGGGATATAGTCCGCCATTAGGTGTAGCACAACGTTACGTTATTGCTGTAAAACAGAAATCGAAGCAAGCCTGACCCTCGACTTCTGACGCTGTGTCAGACTCGGAAGATTCAAATGCTGAATAAAAAAACAAAATGTGAAAATATGTAACTTCAGAAGGATAATATATTCTAGACTTGTAGACATGTTTATAGTGTTAGACTAAAGCTAAGATTGCTATTATTATCACTATAGCTTCTAAGAACTTTTATGTAAGATATAAACTAAATTAGTAGGATACCAAAATAAATTGTAGCTTTTTAATGTCTAGATTTAATCACTCATTGTATTCAGATTTCACAATTAATATACATTTATTAAAGGAGGTTTTCTTTTCATCAAACTGGACTTAAATAATTCAGTTTCCTATCCAATGTTATATTTCTGAGCTGTTTCAGTATTAATAGTGATTGATTTTTTTATATAGATGGTTCTTAATTTCACTAACAAACTTTAGGCTGTAGCCTATACCAGACCGTTCCACATCGAGTGATATTCTACTTGCAAATTTAACGTCATCCTTGTGCCAATTTAATGGATTTTTCGATGCACTTTCATAAATTTGTCTTATGAGAAAATCTGAATTTTTGTCAACAGCACTTTCATCATCCACAATTTGAATAGAATCCACAAACAACATTGAATCATTTTCTAATTTTTCAATTCCCTCCGATAGTCCACAGTAGTTCCTGCGAATACTTTCTAAATCACATTTTACCTGACTACCTTCAATCATTGGCAAGCCAAAGCTATCAATTTGGCACGTTTCGAATTGTAAAACTACTTTCTTTACATCATTAAATAGTTCGCAATAGCAAAACGCAACCTTTAACCATGTTCTCCAACGCGTTGTAATTGGCTGTGGTGGTTCAGGCACTTTGGGACGCAATTCGTGAAATCTTTTGTACGTTTTGAGGACTTTAGAAATACTGCCTTCGGATGAACTATTAAAGCATTTACTCATGGATAAGATTTAGGGAAATATTCCGCCAGAAGGATTAAAGCGTAGATTTTACATATAACCGATCGCCACTTTCTTCTTTAAAAGATCGGCCCAAGGAAAGCACGTTAGCGGCACCGTCACTCACAAACTCTAATAGTTGGGTTGTTGAAACTTGAAATTTGTTCAATGCTCTCAACACCTTTAAACATCTATATCAAATAATTGTTCAGTGTATAGTTTGCCACGTATTCCGGAACAGTGTTTTATATTTTTTAGGTGACGTTCACGCTTCCACCTGCTGGTACACATCAAATAGTTGTCGCAATTTACACATTTAATTCTATCGCCTTTGTATTTTAAAACCGGCATACTCGCTATTACGTTTTCTAGTTTATTAAAAATACGCCGTTTCCGAAATGCGACATTTTCTCTCAACTACCAGACGAATAATACTGAACAAGTGTGCTTTGATGCGGGTACTCGATTCTCCGTGCGGCGCGCTTTACCCTTCCACGTTGTTCTCCGTTCGGCATCGAAACTTGTCCCTCTTTGCCGTGACTAATTCTAACAATCACGGCACAGACAGTGCGCCAAAATGTGTAATAAGAAACATATTTATTTTAAAATATATTTTTTTCATAATTAAGACATCAAATATCAATGTAAAATAATTAAGAGTCACAGCATGTATGTGTATATGTATAGAACCTTATTTACAGAATAAATCCTATTTTGTCTTAAACTAAGGTAACTAAAAAACAAAAAAAAAATTATGATAAAACGTTGACGATCGATAAAACATCATTTGTCGCATTTTTTACACTCTCTTCCGTTACATTCGCATCATCGCACTAAATGTTCACTTCAAGGCACTTAAATGATTCTTCGAGAGACTGCAGTAGGCCTGAAACTTTTTCTGCATATCCCTGCTGCAGGCTTTCGTTACATTGTGAGAAAGATCGAACGGATCCTGAACGCATATCGGCGTTAGATTTCGGAAATACTCCGGATCGCGATTCTTCAATTTCTCCACATACTTTTCCATTTCCACTGGCAGAGCGGCACCATTACCGTTAAAATGACTTTTCTCGACCAGGAAGCCCATCAATGGACAGACTACCCACTTTTCGAAATCGAATTTGGCGTAATACTCGAAGAAATTTTCCATTAACTGGGCTACGGTGTAATCGCATCTGTTAATGTACTCTTTCATCCTTTGCAAAGAAAGTGTATACTTGATGGTCTCCCAACCTAGAGGACATCAAAACGTAGTAGTAGTGAGGTAAAATAATTGAAACATTACTACTAAATAAAATCTAACTTACCATCAATTACAGTTCCCTTTTCTGCATTAATAACTCGAAGTTCCTTTACAGATAAAAGATAGCCGGTCGTTTGGAGATAAAATATCATTAACATAGTAAGCGCGTAAGATGAAATTCCAGTAATATTTGTCACAGCGTACCATTCTTTCAAATACAGCATTGTTGGTCTGAGAATAGTTTGTAAATCCAAGCATAATCTGGAAAGAATGAACAGTTGTTAGTATTTCAATAAACAATACTATCAGTGACGGCACGTGTAATCGCGGGCCATTCTTCTGTATCTAAATAACGGCCATATTGCATTCTATCGTATTTCTTATGGGTGAAAATAAAATATGCATTTGGCATAATTTGTAAAATACTATATCTAATTTATAGAATTGAAGCAAATTATATACATATTTCTGGGGCTAGAATTATAATGACGCACGAGATAGTCAAATTCTGCTAAACAGAAATACCCAGTAATGTGCTGCTGCCAATCATTGTTTCGATTGTTGCGTTCGTTGATTCTATGTCACGTGACGTCAGAAAAACGCATGCCTTTTAAAAGAAACAATTACCTTATAAAAGCCGTATTTTCAACACTAAGCCCGTGCCTAAACGAAATATCACAGTCTATGTTAGACTCCTTATGAAAGACTTGAACTATAGGTGTCCGAGCCCCCGCTACCTTATTAATGTCGCTGAAAGACTTTTTGTGTTTCTCCAGCGTTTTGGCGACTACATTTACGATACCAGCTTGCTCATCGGCGCCTTGATGATGACTACCTTGGTACATATCACCTGTAGACAGAACAAATACAGAATATTGTAGAGCTCTTATTTAAGCGAGATATTTGGGTGGTTCTCTTCAAGTTCAATATTTATGATTAAAATTATGTTCTCCGTATCATAGCTTACGTACAACTCATGTACATTTTTTAATCTATTTTTTTATCTTCATTTTTATTTGTTCAAAAAATTTACGAAACTGTAAATGCAAGACGGAATTGTTATAGACAACGTAGAAAGTATATTCGGTAAAGATGCTTAGTAACAAAAATCGTATTTTGCTCTCTGTTACCGATACAGCTATAAAGTGATAGATTGCTAAAAGATGTGTGCCTCTATTTGCTACATGTTACATGTGTTGCTGATAGTTTCCAACCGGTTTATGAGTAGATTAGAGACGAAATTAGAACGATTGGTGGATTAATAAGTCTGGTAAAAAAGGCTTAGCACCATTGCGTGTTGTAGTATAAAGAGAAAAATGTACAGTTTTCTTTGTTACCTGCAGTTACCATTACGAAGTGGGTAATAGGGCTACAAACTGTCTCTATTGCTGTATTAGTAATTTTTTAGTAATTATTAAATCTGTTAAGCCACATTATTTTCAAGCTAATAACAAATTTAACGCCAAGAGAACAGCCCCCACAGTTTACTCTAAGCTTACCTATATCGAGGAAAACGTCCAAATCGCTATCGCAGTATCCTAAACCGGTCACGCGGGAACCAAACGGGTACGCCTTGCACATGGGAAACTTTTCCTTCAGCACTTTTACTAACGCCACGCAAACCTGCCGTTCTTTATCTTGATTTTGAGAAGCATTGTTCGCCTCTATCAATAAATCCTTAGAATTCCCCTCTATGTAGCTCTTGCTTGTAAGCAATTGCAAAACGGGTTTCGGTAGAACTAATTCCTTGACTTTCTTCTTCTGATACCCAGTGTTATGCCTTTGCAACGAAATCTCATCGCCGAATATGACGAGATTACAATTGGAACATTCGTACTCTGTAATTCGTTCCTTTCTAGTTTTACCCAAGTTGTTGAACCGTGCAGTATGAGTTAAATCGATGAGGTGGTTATCCCATGACGATTCCATGCTATAGTGTTTGTTGCATATTTCGCAGAAATATTTCATTTTGTTCCTAGGCACCTTAGATAAGGATAAATGGTTATCGCTATCCAGGTGCTCTTTGATGCTAATTATATCGTTTTTAAGCTTCTTCGAGCAACACTCGCAGAATATATTTTTCACCTTATCGATTATCAAGAACCTTGTCTGCTTACTGTATCGGTATGGGATCATTTCGATGATGCTCAAGCCGTTTGAATTTGGTACCGATCTTCTAATACTATGATACATTTTTTTATTGTTTGCTATAAAAATAGGAGATAGAAAAATTAATTAGTTATAGTATTAGCATTAGGTATATGTATGCAAAGTATGATTTACATTTCAAATGGAACTAATACTTTGGAAATTTTTATTCAAAAATCTCTATTTAAAAACACACTTGTAATATGTACGAGGGCGACCTAAAATGTTTCCGGAATTGACAGGAAAACACGGTACTGGTGTGACTTCTTATTTTTATCTTTCGATGTAGTCCCGTAGAAGATCAATGCACTTTTTCAAACGGTGCTCCAGTCTCTTCAAGCCGTAGGAAAAGTAGGATGTTTCGAGGTCTGTAAAATAGCCATCTGTACCGGCGATGACCTCCTCATTTGAGGCAAATCTCTTTCCTCCCACTGATTTTTTCAGTTTTGGGAATAGGAAAAAGTCGCTGGGGGCTAGGCCCGGAGAATATGGAAGACGAGAGACTAATTCGTAGCACAACTCATTCAATTTGGACACGACGATGCGGGATGAATGAGCCGGTGTACTGTCGTGGTGGAAAAGCACTTTTCCGCTGCAAACGAGGCCAATAAATCGCTGTAGTATTGCCCCGTGATCGTCTTTCCCTTCTGCAGATAGTCGATGAGGATCACACCTTGGGAAACCTAAAGAATGGTCGCCATGACTTTTCCGGTCGATGGAACGGTCTTTCGAAAAATCCACTGCTTCAACTGTTCCTTGGTCTCCGGTATGTAGTGGTGGATCCAAGTCTCATCCACGGTTACGAAACGCAGGAAGAAATTCCTTGGATTACGTTGGATCCTGGCTAGACACTCCTCCGAAACGGTCATTCGATTTCGTCTTTGCTCGTACGCCGATTTCAGAAACATTTCAGGTCGCCCACGTAAATGCTTAATGCCTTGTTTTGGGAAAATAAAGTTATTAAGCCGATAAAGTTTTTAATCTCCTTAATGACCCTCTAAATTGGATCCAACCGTACAAAAAATTGGACAGGTAAAAGGACAAAGCGCTGCCTAACTTTAATTCTTTATTTCTAAAGCATTAAAGTTAGTATGTCTTCGCAATAACTGTAAACGCCAAATTAGACGGCGAGCGGTGGGGATGTGCCGTAGTCGTTTTTAAAAACGTGCACGCGCACTCACTGCAGTAATAGAGTATATTTGTCAGTGGCGCATGATAATTTCTTTGCTAGGGGATCATAAAGTGATACAAGCCCAAAAGCAAGAAGTAGTTTTTTAACGTTTACACACATAAAAGTGCATCAGTGCAATTATGTGAAATAAAAGAATGTGTTAAAGAAGCAATTGGTGTGTTGGTGCGAACAATAGAATTATTCAAGAGCGAAATACAGTAGTCCACAAGTCCTGGTAGGGAGAGAGTGAAAGAGTGTCAGAGGTTTACCGGAGTATCAAATACGCATAGTGCGAGATATAATTTATGATTTTCGCAATACAGACGAGCGAGTTACGGTTTCAGCTCTACGCCAAAAGATGGAATTTTAAAAGATTTGGAATTCGAGTTTCGATGCATACCAAATAATAGAAAAGTATTGATACAGCGGTTAGACATACAAGCATTAAGAATTGATTACTTGCAAAAGATCAAACATTTTCGTGAGACAAATCGACCCATTGTATGTATAGATGAGACTTACATTCACAGTGGTCATACGTCTTCTAACATGTGAAGTGATGAAAATACAAAAAGTCTTTTCGAGAAGATATCTAAAGGACCCACACTAATAATTTATCCCTATTGATTTTTAAGTACCGCGTAAAAACTGGTGATTACCATTTAGATACAAACGCAGAAAATTATAGCAGATGGATAGAACAAAAGCTTATACCAAACCTGCCCACAAACTCCACAAAACACAAACTAATCATGCTGCAAGAAGTAATCGTAAAAAAAATGAAATGATAGAATAGTTAGAGTTAAAAAATATTTCTTTTGACGTTAAAGCCACATTATACCAGCTAATCGAAAGCTATATAAGGTATAAATTCGACGAAATTCTACAACGCAACGGACACACAGTTTTGAGACTTCCATCGTATTATCCCGATCTAAATCCAATTGAGTTGATCTGGGCTACCGTCAAAAACAATGTCGCTGCAAGAAATGTAAATGATGGTATAGAAGATGTTAGCAAAGTAGCGGAAGAAAAATTTTCGAGAATTTCTCAGGAAGATTGGTTATAACGTTGTAAAGATGTTATTAATATTGAAACTCACAAATATTAATTGATGAGACGGGAGAAAGTTTAATTATTAATGTAAATAATGAGAGTGATAGTCATGACACCAACTAAATATTAGGTACAGCAAATTTAGTTCAACTGTACATTAAATACTTTAATAATGTTTAACGTACCAGCGCTCGGAGGTATGAGTGGTTTTATAGCAGCTGCAGCAGTACCTAAAGGAACCGGAACTTGTACGACACCATTTTCATTTTGTACACTTCGACTTCTGACAGGGGTGGAACTATTGCTAATGCTAGAACTTGGATTCAAAGACTCCATGCTGCCACTTACATCGGATAGGTTCAGTGGCAAACTTATTTTTTGCAAGTGCTTTTCACTTTCTACATGAACCGCTATGTCATCGTAATCGATTTGAAGATTACACGCCAGACATTTCGATTGATTAAAGTATTTCTGATGCTCCTGCACGGAAGAGTTTTGCTTCATCCAAACTTTATGGAACGTTCGCAGTTTATTCTGTCTAGTTGGATTGGTCATTCGCGATTTGTGGCTGTCTTTTTCCGCGTGTACCTCGATAATGTGAGTGCGAGGACTTCTCTTACAAATCATGCACACGCAACCGGCCACCGTGTTTCTAAATATGGGGTAACGGATGTTGTTTATGGTCACGTAATACTTATCGAACTGGGGATAGTATTCTTCGACAAAGGAGTCGGGATAATTTCTGTCGTCATCGTCGCTATCTATAAAGAAAATTGAGAAAGATAAGTTGCGCATGTTGGTCAATACAAAAATTTAAATACACTATTTAACAAAATTATTTACACCCAAGGTCTCCGATTGTAATATCAACAGGAAATGTTGAAGAAAGTAATGTAAGTGTGTGTGTACTGACAAGTACTCATAACAACCAGTCGAAAAATACTGAACAAGCGTGCTTTGATACGGGTACTCAATTTTCCGTGCCGCGCGCTTCACCCCTCCACGTTGTTCTCCGCATAGCACCGAAAGTTCCCCCGCCTTGCCGAGACTAGTTATAAATGCAAACAGAGAAGCAACAGTTTCCATTCATGCTGTCAACGCAACATAAATATTCATACCTGTATAGAGAGCCGTCTTGTAACAGTATTAAAGTATCTCGCTTTGTAATGTTTTAATATTATAAGAACAACTCATTCATAGAGAAGTCGTCACCGCATCAGAAAACCAGAGTTAGGCATAGAAACAATTAGTTGAAACCTTTTTGTGTGAACCAAAACACTGTGGCAAGTATTGGGCAAAAATATAAAAAAATTCACAACACAATTGGAAAAATTAATGGAAGAGGTCGAAAGTCGAAGAAAACTTCAGGAAGAATAGACACGATTATAGTTAGAAAAGGGCAGAAAGATCGTCGAAAGATCTGAAGTATTTAGAAATGAAATTTCAAGCCAAACCGTACACCGACGTATAAGATCCACTAGATCTAGGGGAAGTATTGCGCTCAGAAAGCCTTTTATACAAAAAAAAAAGATATGAGTGGCCATGAGAAAAAGCGACATTGACAGTAGAACAGTGGAATCAAATAATGTGGTCTAATAAAACCAAAATTATGTTATTCGGCTCTGATAGAGTTAAAAGAACTTGGAGAAAGCCAGATGAACGGTATAAGGTGGTATGTTTGTCCCTTAGAGTAAAATATGGTGGAGGTAAGATTCGAACCTAATTAAAAATGAAATATTTAGCCATTTAATATAATTAATTTTTTATTTATTAAAATATAGGCAAACTGTTGCTGTGGAGGTGTATGTCATCGTACAGGGTAGGAAAGTTAAATTTCATTAACGGTATAATGAATAAAGAAGTGTATACCAGTAGACAGTATAGTTACAAACCGTGACCCTACTGCTGATATAATAGGACTTACCGATTAGTACACATTTCAGCACCATGGAAATCCAAAGCATACGACCAAGTCGGTCACCAACTGGCTTGAAGAGAATCATATACGAGTTTTGGATTGGCCTGTTCATTCGCTGGATCTAAATCCGATTAGGAACTTCTGGGCTCATTTGAAAAAGGAAGTTGCTGAGCAAAAACTTCTGGGTTCATTTGAAAAAGGAAATTGCTAAGCAAAAATCGACCAGCAAGTTTTTGATAATAAATGGAACAACATTTTACCAGAATATACCTAAAAGTTGGTGGACCTGATGTCTAAGCGATGCCAGGTTGTAATAGACGCAAAAGGCGGCTATACTAAATGTTAAAGTGGGGTGTGAATATTTATGTTGCCTTCAAACCATGAATATGAACTATTTTGTTTCGGTTTTTATAAAAAAAAGCTTATCCATAGGACAATGAATCATTATTTTCTCGTTACGCTATATTGCAAAGAAATAAATATACACATTCCACTTTTAATTGATTTTGTTCACATATTTTCTTTCATCAGACTGCAAGCCGAAGGCCGAGGTGTGAATAATTTTGTTAGATAGCGCATGCTGTAAGATATTAATGATATCCATGGTAATTTTTTTAATTTCCTTCAGATTTTAAACAGCTTAATTTACAGTTAAGTATTTTAAAAGTGAAAACGAAAAACCTTATCGAGTACAATGAGAATCTACACCAACAAAGATGGTATTTACGTACCTTCAGTTCCCGAGTCGTTTGCACGAGGTTCACACATGAGCGAGTGTCGAGATGACTGCACAATTGCTTTGCTTGTATCAGGTTGGGGCGTTATTCCGACATCTGTAAAAGAAAAAGAGATGAAACACGTGTACGCTTCAATTGTAAAAGATTCGACACTTGATAAAAGTTTGTAAAACAAGCATTTATTGCTATCACTTGAGTTACCGATACGATAGTGTTTCGCAAAAAGATAGGTGTTTCGGAATACGAGGGTGACCTGAAATGTTTCCGTAATCGGCAAGAGATGGCGCACGAAGTGGATTCAATGGTCGCCAAGGGCAACCTTTTTTATAGTAACTGTCAAAATTTCAGACGTCTACTATCAATAGTTGTTTACGAGTGTGTTTTGTGTAGTAAGTCGGGCGGTTTCGTAAAAATGGATAAAATCGAATTTCGTGCAGTGATAAAACACTTGCTAGAGGTTAATGGCGGATGTATTCCATCATTTTCGACCACCAGCTTCTGGGTGAGCGAGTTCAAACGTGGCCGCACAAGCACAAGTGACGAACCACGCAGTGGACGCTCAAAAACCGCTACCAACGATGAATTGGTCGATAACATTCACGATGTCGTGTTAACCGATCGCTGATTGAAGCTGAAAGAGATAGCAGAGATAACAGGCATCTCAGAACAACACGTTGGCCATATCCTACACGAAATTTGGGGTATGAAAAAGCTTTCAGCGCGATGGGGACCGCGGTGGCCCACGCCGGAGCAAGAACGCAATCGGGTGGCCGTTTTGGAGAAGTATCTGGTCAGGATCCAACGCAATCCAAGGTATTTTTCATGCGTTTCGTAACTGTGGATGAGACTTGGATTCACTACTACATACCGGACACCCAGGAAAAATCGAAGCAGTGGACTTTTCCGGGCGAATCGGCTCAGACCGTTCCATCGGCCACCACTTTTTGGGATTCCCAATGTGTGATCCTCATTGACTATCTGCACAAAGGAAGGACGATCACGCAGCAATACTACAGAGATTTATTGACCCGATACGAAGCAGGAGAAACGGCGTCGTTTGCAGCGGTAAAGAGTGCTTTTCCACCACGACAATGCACAGGCTAATTCATCCTGCATTGTCGTGTCCAAACTGAATGAGTTGCACTACGAATTAGTCTCTCATCCTCCATATTCACCAAACCTAGCCCCCAGCGACTTTTTCCTATTCCCAAACCTTTCTTTTTTTTTCTTGTCGATTCCGGAAACATTTCAGGTCGCCTTCGTATGATCGTGAACATTTTTCTTGGAAACAAAAAAGCCTCCAATTACAAGGTCTAGTGAAATCATTACTTTACAAATTTCACTGCCTAGGTTATAACATTAGCATACAGCTTCATTTCCTTCATAGTTATCCGGATAGGTTTCCCGAATATGTAGGTGCTGTATGCGATGAACAAAACTAGAGATTTCATCAAGATTTAAGAACCATGAAACTTCGGTACCAAGGAAGATGGGATTCTCCTCTGACAACTCTTGGAGTGTTCAAAGGGATTGCTAAACCAAAATACTCAACAGAAAGTGCAGCAAACGAAAATTTATGCCCTGATTGTTGTTTATGTTTTTACAAGCACTCTTGCAATTTATTAATGATTATTAAAATCAATATTTGCACTATACTCGTGACTAAAATCGTATTTAAATAAATAAATGAATTATTAAAATGTTATACCTTGTTTATATCTTATCAGCTCTTAAGTAACAACTAAGCCACAGTAGTGATTCTTCAAAGAGCATTGTATGGCATAGAATTAAATTTTGACGTTATTCGCAAAAACTAATATGATTTTCGGATTCAGCACATTTAAATTGGTAAAAGACAAGTCTCGTACAAAAGCCGGTAAAAATGTTGTTGGGCTGTCAAGTGACGTTAACTAAGTCAATCTATACTTACCATGAAACATATTCAATTTATGCAAAATATGTTCATTAATCAGAAACTTCTTCAATGAAGTTCCATGAAAGCCGTTCATGATGTGTTCTCGTAACTCGGTAGCCTTCAAATCCACCACGCAAATTTTGCAATAATAATCTCTGTCCTTCTCGAAATAGATCTGTTGCATTTGAAAATCTTCATCGCCGTCTAACCAAGTATCGTGATAGCTCTTCAACCTCCTCCTTGTCACAACGTTGACCGCGTTCGAAATATGTTCCGTAGAATTTAAGTGATCGTATGCGCGGTCAGGTATCTCCTTCCGGCATAATAGACAGCGTAAATTGTCATCCAATGTCTGGATAACGGGATAACTAACGCCTTCTAATATAACATCGCATTGGGGGACGTTATCTTTGTAGATAGTTTTCCGTACTTTTGCGCAGTATTCTTTTTTAGATATAAAGTGAAAATCTTCGTCCAATTTCAAATGGAATTCTAAAAACAAGGTTTCACTATTACAATTCTATTATGAAAGTGTTGATGGGGAATTATATAGACATATTCACTAATACTTTTTCAATATTCGGATATGAATAACAACAAATTCATTTTAAGTTACTATTGCACAAATTGTCAGTGCAACTTAATTATCAAATGCTCCAAAATGATGTTATTTGTTTGATGAGAAATGTGTGAAAACTGCAGCATTTGCACTAACCATTTGCCAATTCAGGGAAAGCGCAATATTCTTGTTTTTATTGAATTTCTCGAAACTATAGTTGAGGATTATAGCAATAAAACTTTATTCACGAGGTCTTATTGCTATTCAGATACTCTAAAGAAAGTATTGGACTATAAAATGGTGATTCTTAAATTTTTATTAATTGTTAAAAATAGTTAACAATATCAAAAAAATGCCCAAATTACGAGAACTAACAGAAGCTGAACGTGCTCAGATACTTGGAGTAAAAAGGGGCGAAAAGTACGCAGCGTATTAAACACATACGTTATTTTCTTCGTCTAAAGTCTTTGCTTTATCGTTCAGTCATCATATCGAGTTTTGTGCCTGAAAAAGAATTGCGGCAGACATTACTTTTCTTACTTAATTAAAAGAAAAAGACTGTTGAAAGTCATCGTTTGCCGGTATAAACATATGGTAACACGCCCCATCGATTAGAGCATGAGAGACATGGTTTCGACAGTTTAAAAATGGTGATTTCAATCTGAAAGACAGTGAGCGCCACTTTGGTAGACCACAAAAAAAAGAAGACGAACAAATGCAGGAGTGATAACCCAACTCAAAGTCAACGGCAGTTAGCAGAAGCATTACATGTGTCACAACTTGTTTAAACTGTTGTGTAACCATAAACATCCGATTCAAATACATGCTGAAATATGAAAAATATAAGTATAATCGAATCATTTCCTTGAAAACGCCGTATTCACACTATAATAGATTTTGATATTGAAATATCGAGGTGTAAAACGGTATCACGAATAAAAACATATAGTATTACCATCTTTGCCATCTGTTAAATGGAATTCATCGCGTAATATCAATAATACGAACTGGCAACAGCGCTAGAACATAACGTCATGATTATTAATTACGCAAATCGGGCGCTAAATTAGATTATAAAAGTCGTAACTGAATTGCCCCGTCAAACTTGTCTTTACTCACCGATATCCAGTAGATTATCGTGGCATTTCGTCAAATGGTTGTTTAGACACGAGTACTCCACGTTGAAGCCGCATTTCTTGCAGAACGCCAGCGTCAGAGCTACCGGAAAGAATGTAGCCTCCAACCATCTCTTGAGAACGTCCACCTTCTTCCATTCCCTATGAAATACCCTTATGCATTCGACGTCCGCGGAACGATGCGACGCCTTGATCTCGTGCTGGGGTAACGAAGCATGTGTAACCAACTTGCGAACTTCGCTCTGGCACAACAGGCAGAATAATTTACCGTTCGGCGTCGACTGCATAACGTCGACATCTAAACGGTGTAATTTTCGAATGAAGTCGTTGGCTTCCCTGGGGTAAGCGTGGCCCGGCAAAAAATCATCTGGAAGTCATATAAATTATAATAATTTTGCGCATAAATTTCGGAAATACAATAGAACTTTTATATACATAACGAACTACATTTTACAAGGACTTTGGATCTTGTGGAGGATTCATTAGATGATTTCAAAGGTCAACAAAACAGGAAAACGGATCCTTACCTTGTTCACAAACACATTTAAAAGACTTAGTTCATGATTTGAATTTGACAAATAATCAAGCAGAACTCTTATATGCAAAGCTCGAACAACGGAATTTATTAGTCAAAAAATATGCACATTTCGTAGTAGGCAGCAAAACTACAACAAAATGAACTAAAGTTTATCAAATAGATCTTTGGACACACGTCCTTGTTTGATGACATAAGCAAAAATCGCTGGTTAATCTAGCCACAATTCGTCCATTTTGACTTTTTACCTACGTCATTGATATTTATCCGTATGAAACAAAGCGATACATTTCGGTCAAATTAAATACCGTATAAACAGTTAATTTGAAAATCGAAAAAAATTAATGTATTTTAGCACAAATTATTTTATTTTAACAAAATTAATTATCTTTTGATTAATTAAGGTTTTACAGCAACTATTTACAAAAACGATGCCGAACCTAGATTTGACAACCGACAACAAACGCTAGAAGATAAACAGTACACGTAACGATATCGAATATTCACGCGCGGAAGATACAGCTGTGGCCATATGTATTCGCCACTCTCGTTTTGAACGTGTTACACGAATATTATTGTATTTCTAAGAAGCAGGGTCGACGACGAACTTAAGCAGGTACCTGGTAATGAGGGTTTAATGGTTTATCATAGGCCATTCTGAGTAAATTAGAAAATAGACGTAAAATTGTAATTTCTGAATATTTCTTCAGTCTTTCTTAAAAGTTGTAAGAGTAAGGTTGAGCTAGTTAGAGTGAAGATATTGTGTCTGTGATTTTGTCTGTGTAATACGATAGTATACAGTAAAAAGTAATGCCGAAAACACGCGAATTAACGGAGATAGAGCGAGGACAAATTGTGGTGTTAGAAAAGCAAGGGTTGTCGGTGTCTGCTATTGCCCGACAAGTGAAATGTGCGCGATCGACAGTTAGAATGACGATAAAACGATACAAAGAGAGTGGATCTTTGACAAACAAACCGAAAACTGGTCGAAACAGGAAGACAACTAGCAGAGATGAGCGAGTCTTAGAGCGGATGTCTTTGTGAGACCGGAAAAAAGGGTCTAAACAGCTTTCCAGTGAGCTTTTCCGGCTGCATAATGTTGCTATTTCTCCTCGCACGGTTAGAAGACGCCTTTGTAAATTAAATTTAGGTGGATACAAAGCTCGAGATAAACCACGGTTGTCTCCGCAACAAAAGAAAAAGAGACTGCTGTGGGCTAAAGTCACCGCGACTGGACCATTGACAATTGGGCCAATGTAATGTGGACGGATGAGTCAAATATTGAGGTAAGTAATACATAATTGTTGTATTTGCGGTATTCTGTATTCAATTCCTGGTATCTACAGTGTTTTTATTCTTTTTAATGGGTTCCAAAATGTAACAGTATTCATGTTTTTGTTGGTAGCTTTGTGGTAAACCTGGGCCTCAATAGGTGCGACGCAGGCGAGGAGAGGCTTTCCATCCAGACTGTATCATCCCGACTGTCAAGTTTGGGGCTGGTAGCATAATGGTTTGGGGTCCCATGAGTGCAACAGGCGTCGGAGAACTGTTCGTCTGCGAGGGCCGAATGAACAGTCGGACGTACATCGACATGTTGGAAGAAGTTCTAGAACCGTGTGCGTTAAAATTATTCGATAATGATGAGCCAGAGTATTACTTCCAAGAAGATAATGCACCGTGCCATAAATCTCGCGAAGTAACGCGCTGGTTCGAGGAAAATAACGTGCGGGTCCTGGAATGGCCGGCACAATCCCCGGACTTATCGCCAATTGAGCATTTATAGTACATTTTAAAGCGAAATGTAGCTAAATACTCATCTACCACAAAGCAATGCTTAAAAACAAAAACATTCGAAGAGTGGAATAAAATCAGTGCTACAACTTAGTGAGCAGTATGCCTCGACGAATTCGTGCGGTGATAAAAGCCCAGGGAGGAGCTACCAAATATTAAGCAATATCTGTATATATCTGTATACACTCACAATGAAACATTTTCATCGATCAATTTTCTTTTATTTCTTATATATTCATCGGAATAAAAAACAAAAAGGGTGGCGAATACATATGACCACAGCTGTAGTATGTCTGATAGAAATTACTATAGTAAGGTACTGCGTGAATCAATTGTCAGATTGGAATGTCTTCATTGTCCTGTGAAGTTTTGTGCGTATTAGTTTGAGTATTATTTCTTTTTTCCGTTCCATTTTAACTTATCTTTTATTCTTTCTTCGATTTTGCAGAATAATTCTTTTCAAAACACATCCGTAAGGATTGGAGTGCTATTATGTCTTCTTCTGATAGTTCCTAACCGTTTCGAATGTTGGCTACCGTGCATGCTATTTTAACTTTGTTTGCGGCTAGATGGAATAAGTCAGTCATATTAATACCGAACCAGACCTCTCTTTCCTATTACTTTTCCCTGTAAAAATTTCGGTGTGAATACGACTGAATTATTCCGAGCAGTAACAAAGTTAAAACAGCATGCATGGTAGCCAACATCGGAAACGGATAGGAACTATTAGAAGAAAAAGATCATGAATAAATCAAGCTTTAGTCGAGGACATGGTACGTCATTTCAAATGTAAAAGGCGAGGAAAAGAGTGTCAGCAAAATAACGGAACACATTTAGAAGTCATAATTTTTAAAAAATAAACTCCCAAAGCCTGTATTTTAATAAAAAAAATTAACTCCTTCATTAATCCTAGACATTATTTTATTATATTCTCTTTATTTTTAAAAGGACTTTTGAGATACCTTGTACTACTAACCTTCTATTACATCACATCCTTCCACTGCCGATTCATTCTCCATTTCTTCCTCCAAAACTGCATGGTTATCGACGAATGGATTTTCTTCGAAAAGCGAGGAAATTTGAATCCTATCCAGACTGACTATCACTTGTTTCTTGTTTGGAGGATCGCACTCAGATCGAGTGGACAACACACTTCCACTAAGTTCGCTCGAATCGGCAGTGTTGCTAGCAAGCGTGTCCCCTTCCTGTCGCTGCGACTTTTGTTGTTTCCGCAACTGCATATTTGCCTTAAGTTTGTTGAAATCCAAAGCGGACACATGTTCTAGACTATCCAGATGGAGCTTTAGTTCTTTGTTCCTTATACCGGTAGCGCAAAGAGTACAATAACACAAAAACGACGAGCCGTTATTAAAATGTACCATTTGTTGCTGATACTCGTTGCTTACTGACGTCCAAATATCGTGGTATTGGAAAAATTTGCGTTTAGCGGGTTGGCTTTCGAAGATGAGGTTTCGATGAAAGTCAGAGGTGAGATGGCTGTGTACGTGCTCGTTGACCATTTTTCTGCATAACAGACAGAACAATCCATCCGGCATGTTTAGAATTATTGGGTAACTGATCGTATCTACTACGATATTACACTGCGAAATATTGGATTTGAAGCACGTATCGAGTATATTCTGAGAATACGGCGTTTTTGGTTGATGAGCGTTTGGACTAAGTTTTTCGGAAAAATCTGTAAAAATAAGGTAGCTAGAATTCTACCGTAACGATTCGAAAATGCGAATTGCTCTCTTAATTTTAACCTTAATGCAATAGCACATGGTGTTTCGAATGGACGACATTTTTCGTTGAATTATGTGGGCTTTGTGGATGCGGAGCAGGGGTCCCCAAACTTTCCTGTCTTAGGGCCATACTAATTACCCTAGTAAGTTCTAAGAGTCAACACCGGTTCAATTTTCCTATCATTATCTATTTTTCTGTTGCGGGCCGAATTGATGTAGAGTGTCAACAATACAATCAAACTAAAATATTACATTCATTATTTTAAATATTGATAGTAATCGAGCCATAGACCACTGTAATGACACTCTTTTCTGCAGTCTTAATGTCAACATTATAATATGATTGTATACTGACTCCTTGGCCAGCGTACGTTCCAAATCAGCATTTAATATTAGAGTGAAAAATCTGCTAGGATGCATATAAAATTAAGAGAGCATTCCACGCTTACTACAAGCAGAAACAATGTCATTTCTTTGTTTCTACTACGACAAATATAGTTAATAAACAAATGTGCAAAGATTAAAAATAAATTGATTAAAATAGTACTTACGATGAAATACGCCGGTATGGAACTGAAGCAAATGATTCTCTAACATGTTGTATTCCACGTTCAACCCGCATTTGAGGCAAAACGTTAGGGCAGCTGATGCGGGAAGGAAATCATTTCTCATGCTTTCATACATCGTTCCAAGTTCGTTCCATCTTTTAAGAAACGCCAACGCTTTTCTCGACAACGAGAGAGGAGCACCATTATTTCCAAAACATTTTGCTATATGCTTGTCTGTACGTATATGATTTTGTTCATCAATGCATTCGCAAAGGATACAATACTCTTTACGAGCCCTTTTAATAACCAGGTCAAAATTATTCAGTTCTATGATCTTAGAACAATTACCGTTGCTGATATTACCTGTAATGAATGAAGTTAGATAAGATTTAATTCTAAAAGTAGGCGCATTATTAACTTCGTCATGGTTAAATCTACAAAGTTCATTAATTTAACAAATTGATGAAATTTCTTATCTCGAATAAAATGGTAAAAGAAAATAAACATTTTGTTTCGGAAATACAATAGACTCTTTATATCTCCCGAAAGAGGGCGTTTCAATTTTCTTTTATTTCTTATATATTCGTCGGAATAAAAAACAAAAAAAGGTGGTGTTAAGGACTTTACATTGTTTTTTATATTTTCTAAATTTTTTTACTATTATGTATTTTATCTTCTTTGCATTATTATTTTCATTTAGAATATTATTTTATTTTCATTTTTATATTTATTTATTTTGCTCTCTTATATCCAATTTTATTTTAATATGCATGTACACTACGCATTGTATATGTATGCAAGCCAGCCATTCGCATTACGCTAGCTAAAACTGCCTAATTAGAAATCATTCACTGCAACGTCGTCGGATATGTAGTGGGAGTTTTCTTGAAGTTTAAGGTACACAAGCATAGGCAGTCGTCTCCCGCGCGACGGTCGAGGTATTGGCAATCGTGTACTTTCGGTCACCTTTCGTACCTCGTCGTAACGTGTACAGTAACGTCGTCGTAAGATTATTAGAGCTTTTTAAGATTTTCTAGTTTTGGCGGGAATCGTCGAGGACGTTGTCTATACATTTATTTCTGGCGGGAGTCATTTGGTAACGTCGTCGGATCGCATGTATAGATTTTTTTAATAAGTATAAATTCTCGATCTTCTATCATCGTACGTCGAGGCTACTGTGTCCATTGTCGTCTATACATATTTTTATTCTTCGGTTAAGTTTGTGTCGGAAATTATTTTGGTGAGATTGTCGGCGCGCATGTATAGACATCTTCTACAAGTACGATCACTCCGCTTCTTGCTGACGGTCGTTGCGGCCGCAGCGCCCGTTGTCTTTTGTACGTTTGTTCTGTCCTTGTCGTATCGGGACTTAGAATTTTTTTCATTTAGTTGCTCGTTGTAGCGGACGAGTTTCACGGACCAGTTTTCTTATGTAGCGTCGGCATCATCGCTCCGTTTTACTTGTCGGTGCGCAGTTCGCACATTTGCTGGTTACTGGATTTTTCCCTTCTTTGGGGCGCAGTAGTAGAGAGCTAAAGATTGCACATAGCGTAATATTTCAAACGAGAACGCCTGGGTAGCTGTGACATTACTTTTGTATTGAGATCGGCTATTATCGCTACTGTCGCCCTCGACCAGGCGTTCAAGCTCTAAGAGATAGGGTGGGTTCCCCTATAAATGTGAATATAACGAACGTATTTGGTTCAAGTACAAATACATGCCAATAATACAGGGCAAAGCCCCTTAGGCAAATTTAAATTATATAAATAAGCATAGCACCGAGGTGCGCTTATAAATTTAAGAAATAAATAGGGTTGGCTCCCCTATAAAAAGGTAGTGGTGCATGCAAACAGATAGAGGCATTAGTACATGCCTCTGACAAAGCTTCAGCGGAAGCATATAAGAGTTTAACCTTTTAAACAGAATTAAGACATAGCTTTGCAACGTACATGCTGAGGCATTACTTTATGTTGCTACCAATGAAAATACATATACAAATGCTAATGTACATTACATGTATAAGAGAGCTCGAATAACCGCAATTATTTACAAATATATACATCTTACGTACATCGTACATGTACATAGGCAAGAGTGGAAACCGTGTACACATTTTATTTTTAAATATATTTTTTGCGCATGCGCATTGAGTTTCACTGTACAACCTTTCCTCTAGTAAATAAGATAACATACTCTACAAGTAAGTATTGGTCAAGTAATTTAGGAAATTACGAGCAGGCTACAGCGGCGTTGTTCTTCAAACCAGGAGAACGTAACAGGTGGCGAATACATATGGCCACAGCTGTGTATACATCAGCGCAGTTGTTACATGATAACATTGATTCGATTACGCAATTTGTAGGAGTGAGATATTTCTCATAGTATCACACAATAAAATAAACAAAAAGATAACAAAGAAGAGTAGTGTAACTATGTTCTCAATCACAATTGTAATAAATAATACCTATATAAATTTAATTTCTCTATTTCTGTGTATGTAATACACCAATTCATACATTTATTCACTTTTATGTATCGTAAACCTTGAAATTTTCCATTTCCTGTTATATCATATTTTTTTTAATCATATAGTTAGCAAAATTTGCATACCTTTTCCCATTGTATTATTAGAGTGATAAACAATTTTGTTAAGGAAACATTTAATAATTTGTTTAGTCTATTCAGTTCCTTTCCGTAAATACAAATGTATCAATACACTATTATGAAAGAATTGTCAATAAAAGAGCTTATTATTTATAATCCTGTTGTTTACAATCACCGATGTTTGTTTTTTACATGCGTCATTGACTAAAACGTTATTTAACCAAGAAAATGTATTAAAGATGATAATAACGTCATAAAATTTAGCAATTGATGTTTTCGAACAATTCATTGCAACATGATTGCTGCACCTGAATTTGTTTCAGTAGTCAACAGTGCTTGGCTGATATCGTTCACATAATCAAGCATCTACTGTATACTTATTTTTAATTAAGGCCAACAATTTCAATTAAATTTTTAATGATCACTAGAGACCGAATTATATGCAAAGTGCGTATATTTTATTTTATTTATTATATTTTACGTCTATTTGTAGATGTCTTACACTGATTAAAGTTAATAGTGGTTAATAACGTGTCACGTCTTAGCATACGCAGATGACGTAAAGATATTTAATACTGTTGGTAGCATTTTCGATTGTAAACATTTACAAGACAATCTTCTTCGCATTAATACTTGGAGCAAGGTCAATTATCTCCCTCTGAACATCAACAAGTGTACTGTGGTTTCCTACAATAACCCTCACACTACTTTATACTATAACTACCAGATTAATGATGCAGCCATACCACGCAATATCAAAACTTTGGATCTTGGTGTTTTGTTTGATAATAGACTCGTCCATGTGTTCATCTGCTTCCAAAACTCTCGGTTTTGTCATGCGTTCTTGCAGGCATTTCTCAGACTTAGGTGTAATGAAACGTTTATATTATGCCTACGTTCGTTCTAAGCTTGAATACGCCTCCATTGTTTGGTATCCCCGTTATTTACACCAAGAGCTTATGATCGAACGGGTTCAAAAGAAATTTCTAAAATATCTCTCCTTTCGAATGGACAACGTGTATCCTGCAAGAGGTATCGAGTATTATAGCTTACTTGTTGAGCATGGTTTTCTATCTCTTGCTGACCGCCGCGAGCGTAACAGTGTGGAGTTTCTTTGCAGGATCCTGAAAAATACTGTCGACTCGCCAGCCCTTCTGGCGCAAATAAACTTTACCGTACCTACTCATCATACTCGCTACTTTAATACATTTCAAGTACCTAGAGCTAATACCAACATTTTGCTTAAGGCACCTCTCAGTCACATGGTGAGAAACGCAAACAAACGGGATCTAGAGCCATTTTTGTGACTCTTTCTTTTCTTTTTTTTGTTTCATTATTATTGTATTATTATTGTAGGCAACACGATTTGAATTATTTTATTTTATATAAGAATTGTATTGTAATTTGTCCTGTAATTGGCCCCTGGGCTGTTGGGCAATAAAGGATTATTATTATTATCATTATTATTATAAAGGTATTTAGTTTAATACATCTACATATAGACGTAAAATATAATAAATAAATAAAATAAAATATATGCACTTTGGATATAATCTGGTCTCTAATGATCACTAACATATTCACTATTGTACATACACTTATCTTCCGACTGATCAATATACAGTACATTGTGCTCATCGGTTTGTATATGGAGTGCAACGTGTGAAGGCGTAGAATACGACAATCCGCATTTCATACATCTTACACCGCCCGTTTCAGGCACAAAGCAAATTTGTTGTATAGGTAGTTCGTTCTTTAAGGATAGGAATATATTGTGGTACTCCTTCACCGCGTCCAGCAAACGTATGTCAGCTTGATTGTTTAAATGCTCGCAGCTTAGAATATGCACTGGGACATCTTTCACTTTGCTTCTACATATCAGGCAGTACTTAGTCGCGCCTCGAATTTGGATATAAAGATATTCTACATTTCCAATGGCAACCGTATATTGCTGTAATCTTTCATAGACAGTCTTCCTTACAGTTTTAGGGTAAGCCTTTCGTAAGGCGCAAACTTTACCATCCTTAACGTTCGCATTCTTTAATCTCACAACTAATAACATAAATAAAATTAAATTAACTTTAAAATAAAGACAAAAAAAATATATATATAACCTACCATCCGAAAGCAAAAGGTTTCCTACTACGTTATTATGGCTTTCCGATTGTAAGTGCGATTTTAATTCCAGTGATGAAGGACAAAAACATTCGCATTTCAAACATCTTACACCGTCCGCTTGCGGTTCAAAACAGATTTGATGCAATTGCAAATTCTTATGTAGTGGCAGGAAGAAATCGTGAAACATTTTTACTAATTTAAGAGCTTTTGCATCGCCTTCGTTAGCACGGTGTTCGTCACTCACAACGTGGTCGTTGATATTTTCCAGATATTTTACACACAACAGACAATATTTAAGCATGTCTCTGTTTTGCATGTAGAGGTATTTTACTTCTTTAATAACGACGGTATATTGTTCCAGATTTGCATACATTGTGCACATTGCGTTTTTACAATACGTTCTAAGACTGAGTTCTGCAAGGAGAAATTGATTTTACAACATTGCCGATGAGAGTACCCAATTGCGTTCAAAACAATAGCTGCGATGTATTTCTTTATCAATTGGAAGTAAGGTATTTTTGACTCTAGGGTGAAAGATATAGCAAGCTACAAGCGTTGTTCTTGTTTGCTTTTATACCGAGTAAATAAGATTATGTTATGTGAATAAAAAAAGATAAATTTTGAGAAAACTAGAGTGCGACCAATTCTATTTGGGCGGCGGAAAATATGTGGACTAATACGCGAAATTCCTTAACCATCAAGTTCGGGTATAGTACAGTCAAGTACAACATCATATACATTTCCGTCATTGGCAGCGCTGTTTGAGTTATAGGTTAGTTGGTTGTTTCTTGTAATTTCGTTAGTTTATCAAATTTCTTTTTGTTTCGTTTCTATTTTCATCCTATTTCATTTTATATTTAATATTAACTATTCCTTTCAAAGCTACAGCGTTTTTCATCTGATTTCCAGGATAGTAATGTTAATTTTTGGTGCTGTGTAATGTGTGTTAGATATATAATTTATTTTTATACTACAACCATCACTGTGACTACTCCGACTAGAGCGGAGCGCTCACAGTACCGCAGAATATTATCACATTTTGCGAGAGGAAAAAGCCAGCAGGTTATAACTAGTGTGTCAGCAATGACAGAAAACTCTGAGAGAACAATTTGGCGAAATAAACAAACGCGAACCACAATCTTCATCGATGGATATTGTCAGAAAACTCCATTTTGGTTGATTATGCAGACAGCTATAACAATACTAACTTTTTGTGCGAGTATTTACTTGTAAATGTGTACATCCCAACAAAATTCATTCCTTATATGCAGTTGATAAGACAATGCTAAAATATTCTATATGCGTTTGTGGTAAATCAAACCCAATTCAAATACCATACCATCCACATACGTTAAAAATATGAAATTGATGAATATGCGACATCCAAGGATTATACTGAATTACGTTTCCTTCCATCCCACTGTGACTCGAACCCCATGGAGCTAATTTGAAGTGTGGTTAAAAGAAACTACATAGTCTCGGCAAAGAGGGGCAAGTTTCAGTGCCATGGGGAGAACAACGTGGAGAGGTGAAGCGCGCGGCCCGAAGAATCAAGTACCCGTATTACTGGTCGTTGAGTGTTTGTTAGTGTACACATTTGCCTCCTTCTGGAGCAAGTATTCGGATTATATAATATATATTACCAAGTCGGACATCGTTAAGAAACTTTGTACATCTGTTCGTGACTATGTTGAAAGAAGAATTAAAGCAGAATTGAAAGATAAAGACTTGTGATTATGTGTGGAGGACACAACCAATCGGCAAAAATATTCTGTGGTGAATATGATGGTACGTACAATGAAAGAGTTTGAACCGTCATCCCCCATCTTATTTGCTTCCAAAAGATTCGCAAAATATAGTAACGATGAAATTTTAAAAGTGGTGTTGAGGGTATTGAATAAATTTCAAGTTTCAACAACCCAACTTTTAATGTTTACGTTGTCCCAGTTTATAAAAGTGAAGGGTGTGTAATACAATTGGCCAAGAGTGTCTAATACAATTGGCCAAGGCTGTATAATCGAGTTAAATTTTGGCAATGTAATGTGAACCCCGATTGCAGCGCTATTTACTTTGTTCTCAGTGTAAATGGATTATAGGATAGTTCTTATTGTTTGGATATAGAGATATATAAATTTTCGTTCAATAACAGTAATCAACCCTATAATCTTTGCACCGCAACTATTTTAAACACAACTGTAAATAAATCAATTTTCGTCTTTTACTATAAGGTGCGCAACTAAGTACCCACTGTTTGTCAATAGATTGCGCCAGCAATAAGTGTAGGTCAATTTCGGCATATCCAAAACGTTATGAAACAAGCTTAGACATATGGTAAACAAACCGTTTCGACACAGTTATGATTTTGTTTTAGCGTAATATACTTTCGGTTGTGTGAAAATGTCTGATTTTGTGCTAAATAATCGTCATTTGCGGGAAGTGTTGATTTTCTTCTTTCAATTGAAGAAAACGGCGGCTGAAACACATCGAGAGCTCCACAAAGTTTACAGGGGACTGCCTGGTTATACTCTTACCTTGTCGGCTCGGCCGAATATTCACGCTGCAAAGGTTATGCTGTGTATTTGGTGGGACGAGATCGGTTTTATATATTATGAGCTGTTGAAACCGAACGAAACCATCACTGGGGAACGATATCGACTTCAATTGATGCGATTCAGCCGAGCACTGCCCGAAAAGCGGCCAGAATACGAGCAGAGGCACGAAAAAGTGATTCTATAGCATGACAGCGCTCGGCCTCATGTTCCCAAACCCGTTAAAACCTTCCTGGAAACGATTAAATGGGAAGTCCTATCCCGCCCGCCATATTCCCCAGATATTGCGCCGTCCGACGGCACATGGTCAGCTGTTTCGCTCATATGAAGACATTGAAAAATGGCTTAATTCGTGGACAGCCTCAAAAGACGAACACTTTCACCGTAACAGTATTCAAGCTCTGCCAGAAAGATGGGAAAAAGTTGTAGCTAGCGATGGCCAATACTTTGAATGATTGATTTGTAACCATTTTTTCACAATAAAGTTGCATTTTCATAAAAAAAAAATGGCGAGAACTTAGTTGCGCACCTTTTATTTCCCCTCTCCATATTATCCACATATACGCCACTTCATACCTTTGTTATTAGCTGTCGCTGAGCTTTCCGGGAGTTTTACCTTCCCCTTTTTAGATTTGTATATTGCAAGTTGTTCGTTGTGTTCGACGGATTTCAAATGTTCGCGAACAAATTCGCGCAAATATGGACAAAGCATAGCGCATGGTAGGCACACCATTTGATAGTCGCACAGTTCGAAGTAGATCTGCTGCTTTTGATGTTCGGGTGACAACCTCATGAATACCTCGTGATAATGAGACACCGCTTGCAGACGGTATAAATCCTGATAATTATCTACGTGTTTATCGCTGGAATTATGCGCTTCAATCTCCGAAAGCTGCGACACCGCTTTGCTACAGATCAGACAATAAAAACCATCCGATCGATGTTGAATGTAGGGGTACAAGAAGTTATTTATTCCGATAATATACTGCGCTAGATCTCGATAGATTGTGTTCATGGTATTTTCAGAGTAAGAATTTAATGGTGATTCGTCAATTTCTTCTGAAATGTGTAACTTGGTATAAATAATTAGATATATCGTCGGCTTAGTACCAAAACAAACTAAGTACATTTTTTTAGTTTCATTTAAGTGCAGCTCTTTGTCTCAAATAGAATAAATGATGTACTGGCAAAACTGGATAAATCGATAATAAACAGAAAAGAGTAGTACGAGGGAGGTCTTTTAAGTTTTGCATAATGGGACATAGAGGGCGTTACTAATCAAATGTCAGTATTAAAAATTAACCTCCATTTTTAGTTAACCTAGATAAATGTAGTGGCCGGCGAAAAATGTGTAAACTAATACGCGAAACTCTTTGCCCCTCACCTCCTTAACATATATTCGGCTATAGTAGTCAAGTACAACAATATACCTATGTATCTCTGTCATTGACAGTGTTCTTTGAGTTATAGGTTAGTTTGATGTTTCTTGTAATTTCCCTTTCTATTTTCATCTTGTTTCAATTTATACACTATTAAGTGCTCATTTCAGAGTTACAGCGTTTTTCATCTGATTTCCAGCTTAGTAATAATTTTAATGATGCAGATTAGTGTAAGACACAGAATATATTTTTAGATATATTACAAACATGCCTAAGACAAAATCCAACCAGAGCAATGCGCTCACTATGCTGCAGAATATTATCATATTTTGCGAGAGCGAAAAGGCGGCAAAAAGATATATATTTTGTGTGTCAGCAATGACAGGAAAATATGCGAGAACAATTCACCGAATTAAACAGACGCTTGTAATAAAAAAAATGAAGCGCCTTGCGCCGAATCACAATTTTCGTCGATGTATATTGTCAGGGCAAGCTCCATTCTGGTAGATTATGCAGACAGGTGTAAAAATATTATATATATTTTTATGTGAGTATTTACAATATTATTGTTTTTCTGTTGTAGATGTGTACTTCGCCATAAAATTCATTCCTTATATGCAGTTTGATAAGACAATGCCAATTCTAAATATTCTGCATGCGTTCCTGCTAAATGAAATCCAATTCAAAGGTTCAAAAGAGAAAGTGATATAATTTCCTAGTTACCATCAATGAACATACCATACCATCCACATATGTTAAAATGGGAACGCCTAGAAATCGTTAGGACGTACAAATTAATGCTGCAATATGTAATTGATAAGTATGCGATACTGTATTACGCCTTCCCTTATACCAGTGTGACTTGAATCCCACAGATCTAATTTCGAGTATGGTTAAGGGATAAATAATCTAACATAAAATTAGAACAACAAATACGGAAAATCTCATTCATGAGGCAGTAAATCAAATAAATCTGGAATTATGGAGCAGAATGTAACCACATCGACAAAACTAGAAAAGAATATACGACAAAAGATCAGCTGTTCAACAACGAAGAAGGGAGATTTATTATTCATCAGATGAATCGGATAGTGATACCTCATACAGTGATTCTGACTAAAACAATTTTTAAAAAACGTCTATTTCTTTGATGTATGACACGGGCCTAACACATAGATGACGCTAGTTTTATTGCAGTCACCTTTCTTTCAGTTAGTAACCTTCAAAAGACAGCTGTTAATATTGTTGTTGATATTCTATTAATTAGTTTGTGAGTTATTGTGCTAAGAGTCACGCTACTTTTGTTATTTTCAAAACAATGGATCAAAAACAATTTCGTGTTTTAATTTTACACTGCTTCTTGATGGGAAAAAATACCGTTCAAGCGAAGCAATGGCTTGAAAAGTGTTATGGGGACTCCGCTCCATCAGAAACAACAATAAAACGTTGGTTTGCTGAGTTCAAACGTGGTCGTAGAGACACCGATGATGCAGAACGCAGTGGACGTCCAAATGAGGCGGTAACACCAGAAAACATTAAAAAAATCCACAAAATCGTTTTGAATGATCGAAAAGTGAAGTTGCGTGAGTTAGCTGACATCGTAAAGATATCAAGAGAACGTATTGGCTTTATATTGCATGAGCATTTTTCTATGAGAAAACTCTGTTGAAAGTGGGTGCCGCGTTTGCTCACTGTTGACCAAAAACAAGAACGTGTTGATGATTCTGAGCAGTGTTTGGCCATGTTTAAACGTAACAAACCGGAATTTTTGCGTCGATATGTGACAATGGATGAAACATGGATCCATCACTTCACTCCGGAATCAAGACGATCGTCGTCTGAGTGCACAGCAACTGGTGAACCTCGTCCAAGGCGCCCGAAAACACAACAATCGGCTGGAAAGGTTATGGCCTCGGTATTTTGGGATGTGCGTGGTGTAATATTCATCGACTATCTTGAGAAAGGAAATACCATCAACAGTGAATATTATATAGCGTTATTGGAGCGTTTGAAGGCCGAAATTGCAAAGAAACGACCGCATATGGCAAAGAAAAAAAATTGTTTCATCAAAACAACGCACCGTGTCACAAGTCAATCAAAACAATGGCAAAACTACATGAATTGAACTTCGAATTGCTCCCACCTCCACCGTATTCGCCAGATTTGACTCCCAGCGACTACTGGCTGTTCGTAGACTTCAAAAAAATGCTCGCCGGTAAGAAATTTCGCACGAATGAAGAGGTTATCGCTGAAACTGAGGCCTATTTTGAGGCAAAAGATAAATCGTTCTACAAAAGTGGTATTGAAATGTTAGAGCAGCGCTGGAATGATTGCATTGCTCTTGATGGAGATTACGTTGATGAATAAAGCTAATTTTGAACAAAAAAACGTGTTTTCCTTGTTAGGCCCGGGACTTTTCAGTCCATGTGTTATTTATATGAATAGAGTATAGTATTGTTACTTTTAACATTTCACTTAATCTCGATAATGGTTATTACTTTTAATGTAAAATTTTTGAATTAGGCGCCATAAAATTCTTTCTCCGAGTGTCCCAAAAAAAAAAAAAGGTCACGATATTTGTCTCGAGAACAGGACATGTAGCAAGAATTACTCTACAAGATCAAAGAACTGTTACTGCCTATCGGTATACAACTCCGAAAGACGAATCATCCTCCACCAAAACAATGCAAGTTTGCACACAGCACGCAAGAAAATCGAATTTTAAAATTTGAATTGTTAGATCTTCCGTACAGTCCGGAACTAAGTCCCAAAGATGTTTCTACCTTTCCAAAAATCAAGAACGGACTGCGTGGTCAAAGGTCCAAAGTCGTCAGAAGGAACAGTCGATACCTTCGAAAACGCAATTTTGACTGTACCTTCAAAGGAGTGGAATAACTGTTTCCACAGTTTGTACGAGCGCATGCGAAAGTGTATTAATCTTAGTGGAGAATATTTCGAAAAACAACAGTCTTTAAAATCTATCTACTGTTTTATTCCAGCTCTATATGCAAAACTTAAAAGACAACCCCCATACGCATTAGGTGCAGTAAAAAAAACCATTCAATCGGCAAAAATAAAATGAGCAACTGCGTCTCCAAGTGTTATACAAATTATTTTCGCTTTACGTAATATTATAATGCCAAAGCAGACTTTATAGTATTTGTATTATTCTCTCAGATGTTTTTTCCGTCGATATACAGATATCCAAGTTTTTTGAGCAAAAATAAGAGAACTAGCACATATCGGGTTTAGGTTATAGTAATGTAGAATAACGTAAAAAATCTATTTAGTTATTTGATACTTAGTACATTTATGCTGTTTGCACAGTATAACCAGTAAGGACATAAGCTCGATTTCTAGGAATGTATTGTTTACATTTTGAAATGGGTTGCGATTTTGTTGCTTATAGGTTTTTATGTTACGTGAATTTTACACGAATGGCGCTGATTTTCAAGACAGCGGATATTGTGCAAGGTGCCTAAAAACGGTTGCCAAAACACCACAGATTTCAACAGTTTTGTTCATACTGGTTATACTGCGGCATATACATACCAAGAGATTTTATACTATCATCAGTGCCTTCCATAGCAATTAATTGATAATGCTTATCTGACTGCAAATGTTGCATGAGTTCTACCGTTGTACTGCAAGATGATAAACACTTCAAGCACTTAATACTACCCGCTTGAGGTTTGAAATGTATTTGGTTAAATTGTAGTTGGTCAGCTACGTTTAAAAATAATATGTGATATCTTTGAACAAATTCGCATATACTAATGTTTGTTTCATTATTCGAATGCTCATCGCTCTTAATATGTTCAGCAATCGCGTGCACAGGCTTCTGGCATAGCAAACAATACTTGGTTCCAATTCGATTTTGCATATAAAGGTAGCTCGACCCTTTCGCGTTAAAAGTATACTGTTCTAGATTTGGATATACCATTTCCATTATCGCTTCGGGGTAGCGTCTTAATACACCTGCTAAAATAAGAAACCCCATGATGCAGTTATCAATATACGTTAATTGACTGACGCAATTCTAAGGAAAACCAAGACATATTTAGACACTTTATTTATATTGTTCGTACTTTTAAATAAGTTGAAATTAAAATACAACTTTGTATCTTCCATTTTTCTCAATAAAATTAGTCAATTTTGAGTTATAATCACGATTATATAGCGAGAGTCCGAATTTAAAACAGTTTGCATAGGTGGCGAGTGAAACATATGAATAACAGCAAATATATAAAATTTACTACTGAATTTAAAAAGGGTCGTCCAAAATCGATTGTTGTGCTAGAAAACATCGGTGCTGTGCGCGAAGTGATAAAGCAAGATCGTCATGTGACGTACCGTGAGATTGAAGCATCCCTGAGCATTAGCATGACAAGCACACAGAAGACTTAACACAAACATTTAGCCGCGAACAAATTTGTGCGCGTTGAATTCCGCATAATTTGACAATCGTTCAAAAAGGGCTCGTGCCGATTGGTACAAAGAAATGCTCAAAAGAATACAATAGTGGTGCGTCACAAGCCGTATATACCATTCACACAGGTGACGAATCTTAAATCTATGC
This sequence comes from Trypoxylus dichotomus, assembly GCA_023509865.1. Classification (NCBI taxonomy): domain Eukaryota; kingdom Metazoa; phylum Arthropoda; class Insecta; order Coleoptera; family Scarabaeidae; genus Trypoxylus; species Trypoxylus dichotomus. Next base: position 7,905,875 of record CM042081.1, on the reverse strand, counting down.
GCATGAGCCCGACAGTAAAGAGCAATTGACTGTATCAGTCTTCCAAAATGAGCCAAACCTAACAAAAGGTGTTCGCGCCAGAAGCACCTCGAAGCAAATGGTCGTCTACGTTTCTTGGAATAAAGGGGCATGTGGCTACAGTGTCAGTACAGAATCGTAGGACGGTCAATTATGAATGGTACACAACCATTTGTTTCCCAAAAGTCTTTGAAGAAATAAGAAAAAACAACCAGTGACGTAGGATCATTCTTCACCATGACAGCGCGAGCTCTCACACATCGACCCAAACAATTCAATATCTAACCGGCCAAAACATCGAATTGATGGATCATCCGGCATACAGTCCTGATTTAGCACCCAATAATTTCTTTTTATTAAATGTTTTGGAGATACCTCAATCGTAATGGAAAAAGTGCTATGAAAATTGGTTCAAAAGTATGCAAAAGTGTATCGAATTTTGAAAAACAATAAAACCATTTTCAATGACAAATATTTATTTTCATTTATTATTCCGGATACATAAATATCAATCCCCGTGTTAGCTTTTTAATTACTTCTTCTTTGAAATAACCTCTCTATTAAACATCACACAACATTTATTGTCCCTACCATAAAAGTAATACTTCGATCTTTAACTGAAACCGCGTAAAAGAAATAAATTCGTACCATCTAATTGTACATTCGTCTTCGAATATGCCTTGGTCTGTCTTAGTATTCAGTAAATCATTGTAATCCCAAAAGAAATAAAAATAACGTAAACTAAAATATAGGTACCTTTCTTCTTGATCGCATTTTTAATTTTAACATTCTTCTCATTCGATTTCGGACTTAGACCGCATTTTGCGACTTGTTCATGATGCCTGTCAGTTCCTAGATGCTGCTGGACACATTCAATAGTACTCAACAGAACATGGCCACATGGAAGGCAAGTTATCGTGTTGCCAGGTTTAAAATAAATCTGTTGTGTTTGTTGTTCAGGCGACAATCTCATAAAGATATCGTGAAATTTCGTCAGTATTTCTAAACAATTTCCGTCTCGACATCTATGAGTATGTTTAGTACCCATACAATGCGAACTTACAAATAGAGGATCCATCTCCATTCTACAGATCAAACAATAACATTTAGCCAATCGACGTTGAATATAAGGATATATACGAGCGTTCACTACTACTGTGTACTGCATTAAGTCGAAATAGATCGTATCCACAATGCTTTGTGTATACAGCACTAATGAGTCGAATTCCTCCACAGCTGCAATTTGGATAAATTAAATAAAATCTTAAATCAAAAGAAATGAATTCAGGTAAATTTAGTATTCTTTTCCCTTTTAGTCTTAGTATTTTTAGGCAGGTAAACAATCTATTTTGAGTATCTCATCTAATTCTATATTGCCTAACAAAATAATACTGCCGGTGAAATCATTCACGAGAAAGACAGTGTGAAAATACAAAAAACGCCAATACACAAACAAGTTTCTGCCTACTAGACGTCATTAGTGTGATGTCGAGCGATTTTTGCCTAACACATTCCAATTCCCTCTCTGCTACAATCACTACATCTAACCCTACAGCTCAAGTGAATATTCTCCGTATAGAGAATAAAACACTCGTCTGCCGGCTCAAACAAGTGGGTACAGTTTCCCAACCCTTCTCCCAAACAACATATGGATTGCTAAACCAGAGAGGGCGCGCGCAAACAGTGCATGAGGGTAACTGCACGTATGACTGATGCTGACAGCAGTAAAGAGAGAATTGTAATGTGTTTAGCAAAAAAATTGCTCAAAACCACGCTGATAACCCGAGATAGGCAGAAACATGTCTGTGTGTTGGCCTATTTTTGTCTCCTCATGAATGATTTTACCAATACCATAAGTAGCTATATTTAGCAGCATTATTATGTTCGGTATTGTTTTTCTAGGCACTATAGATGTGTTCGTAATTCTATATTTCTTGCGACGCATTTGGGAGTTGTGTTACCCTTTCTTCAAGACCCAAAAACGTCGTTCTGCAAATGTATAGGAAATAATTTAGTTTTTCTTACAAAATTCACATAGTATCTTTGCGGAAACTCTAAAACTTATTTAAAAATGTTATATAATAGCCATCTTAAAATAATATTAAAGTTATTCTGTAAACTAAACTAACCAAAATTTACTACGCCAAAATAAAATGAGCCACTCTGCCTCCGAGTGTTATACAACTTATTTTCGCTTTACGTATTATTACAATGCCAAAGCAGACTTTATAGTATTTGTATTATTCTATCAGATCTTTTTCTGCCGATATAGAGATATCCAAGTTTTTTGAGCAAAAATAAGACAACTAGCACATATGGGGTTTTGATTATACCAATGTAGAATAACGTAAAAAATCTATTTAGTTATTTGATGCTTAGTACATTTATGCTGTTACACAGTATAACCAGTAAGGACATAAGCCCGATTTTTGGGAACCGTTTTTGAGTGCGCAGAATCTGATTCGCCACATTCAAAATCAGCGTTGGGTATTGTTTACATCTCGAAATAGGTTGCGATTTTGTTGATTATAGGTTTTAACCATGGGGTATTATGCTACATGAGATTTACAGTTTGAAGGAGTTTGTTTCCATGGTTGATTCAACGTATTTTACACGACTGGCGCTATATCTGACTGATTCATGTAAAACCGTACGCCATCGACGCATTTCGATAGATAGGAGGCCATCATTGGTTGATTATTATCATTTATCTTGCATTTTTTGCCACGCATTTGTCTTTAACAAAACTTCGCGCTTGTTTTCTCGTGTATTTTCCATTTTTGTTTTATAAAGTAGTTATTGTAGTGTTTCTCTAAAAAAAAAAACCGTAAAAGTGTCTATTATGCTTTAAAATAACATTAGAATGAAATTTGTTTTGTAATTGGTATGTAGATTGTAGTCATAGCAAGTACTTTTAACAGCAAAAAACACAAGTAAGGAATTGTATTTGTGACATCTTACATTCTTTAAATTACACTTATAGAAAAAATTCTATACATTTTTATTAGATCAATAAAAAGATTGCACTGACTAAACTTTTCTTAGTTAATGTGTAATCATCAGACCATCAGACTGATTTAATGTATAAGCAGTACATTTCTGATTCAAAATTTATCGTTGAAACAGCAATTGATGTTATTAAATAAATCTAGCTGAGAATAAAATATGCATATACAAATAGAGATTGACATCTATATCACCTGCTAACAATCTCAGAGCCATCTATTGAGGCAATCTGAACAACCTCGTACACGTATGCACGCCCTCCTTCTAATCTACGGTGAACTAAAACTGTATAAGTAATCGATTTCATTACAATGAATTTCCAATCTGTGATAGTTTATCTGTGGTTTTAACGTCTTCATAGGCAAATTATAGTATATGTATTGTAGACAACAAAAGTATAAAGCGGCAACCATTTGCTATGCATCTTAAGATAAAATCCGCGCACACCTGTAAACTCTCGTTTGATACAAATATATCACCCGTCTCTGACGACGCTGATTTTCAAGATGGCGGATATTGTTGGATGTGCATGAAAACGGTTCCCAAAACACCACAGATTTCGACAGTTTTGTCCTTACTGGTTATACTGTGGCATATACATACCAAGAGATTTCATACTGTCATCAGTGCTCTCCACAGTGATTAATTGATAATGCTTATCTGACTGCAAATGTTCCGTAAGTTCTGCCGTTGTACTGCAAGATGATAAACACCTCAAGCACTCAATACTATCCGGTTGGGGTTTGAAATGTATTTGGTTAAATTGTAGGTGGTCAGCTAAGTTTAAAAATAATATGTGAAATCTTTGAACAAATTCGCGTATACTAATGTTTGTTTCATTATTCGAATGCTCGTCGGTCTTAATATGTTCAGCAATCGCGTGCACAGGCTTCTGGCATAGCAAACAATACTTGGTTCCAATTCGATTTTGCATATAAAGGTAGCTCGACCCTTTCGCGTTAAATGTATACTGTTCTAGATTTGCATATACCACTTCCATTATCGCTTCAGGGTAGCTTCTTAGTACTCCTATTAAAATAAGAAACCCCATGGTGCAGTTATCAATATATGTTAATTGATTGACGCAATTCTAAGGAAAACCAAGACATATTTAGACACTTTATTTATATTGTTCGTACTTTTAAATACGTTGAAATTAAAATACAACTTTGTATCTTCCATTTTTCTCAATAAAATTAGTCAATTTTAAGTTACATTCTGTATTATATGGAAAGCATCCGCATTTAAAAACGTTTCCATAGGCGGTAAATGAAACATATGAATAACAGCAAATATATAAAATTTACTACGATTTTCGATGTGGATTATCTCGACAACAGTGCATCAATCAACTCACTTCAGCTTTTCGCGATGAAGCACGACCTATCGTGGCCGTTATTCACTCAAGGATGAATTTAAAAAGGGTCGTCCAAAATCGATTGTTGTGCTAGAAAACATCGACGCTGTGCGCGAAGTGATAAAGCAAGATCGTCATGTGGCGTACCGTGAGATTGGAGCATCCCTGAGCATTAGCATGACAAGTACACACAAGACTTAATACAAACATTTAGCCGTGAACAAATTTGTGCGCGTTGGATTCCGCATAATTTGACAATCGCTCAAAAAAGGCTCGTGCCGATTGGTACAAAGAAATGCTCAAAAGAATACAATAGTGGTGCGTCACAAGCCGTATATACCATTCACAGGTGACGAATCTTAAATCTATGCGCATGAGCCCGACAGTAAAGAGCAATTGACTGTATCAGTCTTTCAAAATGATCCAAACCTAACAAAAGGTGTTCGCGCCAGAAGCACCTCGAAGCAAATGGTCATCTATGTTTTTTGGAATAAAGGGGCATGTGGCTACGTAGGACGGTGAATTATGAACGGTACACAACCATTTGTTTCCCAAAAGTCTTTGAAGAAATAAGAAAAAACAACCAGTGACGTAGGATCATTCTTCACCATGACAGCGCGAGCTCTCACACATCGACCCAAACAATTCAATATCTAACCGGCCAAAACATCGAATTGATGGGTTATCCGGCATAGAGTCCTGATTTAGCACCCAATAATTTATTTTTATTAAATGTTTTAGAGATACCTCAATCGTAATGGAAAAAGTGCTATGAAAATTGGTTCAAACGTATGCAAAAATGTATCGAATTTTGAAAAACAATAAAACCATTTTCAATGACAAGTATTTATTTTTATTTATTATTCCGGATACATAAATATCAATCCCCGTGTTAGCTTTTCAATCACTTCTTATTTGAAATAACCTCTCTATTAAACATAACACAACATTTATTGTCCCTACCATAAAAGTAATACTTCGATCTTTAACTGAAACCGCGTAAAAGAAATAAATTCATACCATCTAACTGTACATTCGTCTTCGAATATGCCTTGGTCTCTCTTAGTATTCAGTAAATCATTGTAATCCCAAAAGAAATAAAAATAACGTAAACTAAAATATAGGTACCTTTCTTCTTGATAGCATTTTTAACTTTAACATTCTTCTCATTCGATTTCAGACTTAGACCGCAATTTGCGACTTGTTCACGATGCCTGTCAGTTCCTAGATGCTGCTGGACACATTCAATAGTACTCAACAGAATATGGCAACATGGAAGGCAAGTCATCGCGTTGCTAGTAGGTTTAAAATGAATCTGCTCTATTTGCTGTTCAGGCGACAATCTCATAAAGACGTCATGAAATTTCGTCAGTATTTCTAAACAATTTTGGTCTCGATATCTACGAGTATGTTTAGTACCCATGCAATGCGAACTTACAAATAGAGGATCCATCTCCATTCTACAGATCAAACAATAACATTTAGCCAATCGACGTTGAATATAAGGATATATACGAGCGTTCACTACTACTGTGTACTGCATTAAGTCGAAATAGATCGTATCCACAATGCTTTGTGTGTACAGCGCAAACGAGTCGAATTCCTCCACAGCTGGAATTTGGGTAAATTAAATAAAATGTTAAATCAAAACAAATGAATTCAGGTAAATTTAGTATTCTTTTCCCTTTTGGTTTTAAGATTTTTAGTCAGGTAAATAATCTATTTTGAATATTTCATCTAATTCTATATTTCCTAACATAATAATAAAGCTGGTGAAATCATTCACGAGAAAGTGTGAGGAGACAAAAAACTAACACACGGATATGTTTCTGACTACCCGCCGTCATCAGCATGGTGTCGCTCTCTGCTACTATTACTATATCTAACCTTACAGCTGAAGTGAGTATTCTCAGTATGGAGAATAAAATACTCGCCTGCCGGCCCAAACACGACGAAAACAAGTGGGTACAGTTTCCCAACCTTTCTCCCGAGCAATACATGTATTGCTAAACCAGAGAGAGCGCGCACACAGTGCATAAGGGTAACTGCACGTGTGAATGATGATATATAGGCAACATTCAAATTTTATGGATGTAATACATTACTGTATACGTACGCTACCGTTCATAATTTTGATCGCACCTAATATATTGTGTTACACTTAGAACTATTTTAAAAACATTTAATCTTTTTAGAATAGCATTTACAACCTAATGTTGATAGTATGTATTCATAACCATAAGACTTAGATGTTTACAAAATCCATTCAAACATGAAAACAAAATATTCCTATGCAATAAGGTAATTATGCGTTAATAGTAGCAGTGAATGATGCTAAACACACCGCAAAGATGGTTAAAGCTTATTTTTAAGACAAATCTTCTAATGGTGTCCTATTCTTAATAGAGTTGTCGACACAGAGCTCTGTTTGTAACCCAATTGAGCTGTTGTGGGATCACTTTGATCGTGAGGTTCGGAAAAAAAAAATTGCGACTGGCAAAGCAACATTCTCGACGTGTGGAATGCTATAGACAAATCGTATTTCGAGCGATTAGTTCTGAGAATATAGCATATATCGGGTAATTATCAAAGCAAAAACGGGTTACCACGAAGAAACATAACAGTATGTATTTTTTTAGAATATATTATTTTGTCAATAAAACATTTTAAGTTAATGAGTAAAGTTCGTTTCTTTAATAATTTTTTTAAAAACATTATCTGCCTAGTTTACTTCGTTACTGCCATCAAAGCTTAGCGCGGCCGCACACCAACGAAACATCAAACATGCAACGTGCGACATGAGGTAAATATTGCATGTTGCATAACCGCGCAGACAAGTGTGACAATTACATTTGTACTATTCAAAATGTCGTCAAGCGAGGAGGATGTCGTAGTAGCTTGGCAATTTTTGCGAAATCGACGTAAACGAAAAAGGTTGCGCCGATATTGGATTCATCCGCTATTTGTACATAATCTAAGCCATAGCCCCGTAACTGTTGCACAGGAGCAATCATCCCTCAATCCAGAAAACTTTAAAGAATATTATAGAATGAACCAGGAAAGTTTCAGAGTGTTGGTGGAACTTATAGGACCGAGAATAGAAAAGCTAGATACCCATTACCGAGAGGCTATTTCTTCAGAGGAACGTTTATTAATAACATTAAGGTACGTAGTACAAAAATAAAATATGTAATACCATTAAAATTAAACAAATACTTATAGGTAAAATATTGGTTTTTAGTACCAATCAACTATGTGTAGCGAATATCTTCGTTTCTCTGAAAATCATTTGGATATTCACTGTAGTTTCCGTGTATTTCTTGCACTGACCATGCAGGTCTTGGTACATCCGGGTATGACATTGGGCACTGTAGACGATTATTAGGGCTTGGTGTTGGACAATATACAGACGATATTCAACTTACATTTGAAGTAGATGAATGACAGACACGGATATCCGCATCTTCAAGTATGTTATCGATTAGCCCTATAACTTTTTGACGAAATTCTCTGTTTTGTTTATCTGTATTTGGTTTCTCTTTGCTGCTATCTCTTTCTTGTTTGTTTTTCAGCCATCCAATGAAAGCAGCATCGGCGGAATTTGAAATTGTTGAAGCATTTTGAGAAAATTTTCGCTTTGTAGAAGTATATGTCTTCTTAGCTACAATAATGGATTTGTCAATGCCTGAATCTTGAGTTGATCCTTGATCTGTCATATCAGGTGGCGAACTTGCGTAACCATGTATTGCAGTGTCCTGACCTCTTTGGTCAGCTTAGGATTTCATAGTTTCTTCTACATTGTCTGTATGGTCCTCAGGGTCGCTATTATCCTCATCAGAACTCTCGTTTCAGGCGCTCACAGTCTTCAAATTTCCATCGCCTGCTTTATTTTTTACGTAAGGCAAAAGAAATTCCAAGCTTTCATTTAAATAATATATTTTTTTTATTTGCACCGGTGCCGGAGGGTAACCCGGATGTTTCTCTAGCGTTCGCGACAATTTGACACTAAAAAAGAAGGAACTCTATTAAAAATTTGAACAAAAAGCTAGAGAAATAACTTTTTTTTTTCAGGTATCTGGCAACAGGTGATAGTTTTAAAAATCTTTCGTTCCAGTTCTATAAAGGAGACACCACAATTGGTAGAATAGTAAAAGAAACAACTGATGCTATATGAGAAGGTTTGCAACCATTATTTATGCCAATTCCTAATGAAGAAATATGGAAACGCAATGCTGAACGGTATTACGAATTGTGGAATTTACCAAACTGTCGCCGCAATTGACGGAAAACACATCCGTATAAAAAAAATTGCCAATAGTGGCTCAAGTAATTTTAATTGCAAAGGTTTCTTTTCTCTGGTATTAATGGCCACTGCTAATGCAGATAGTTTGTTCACAATAATTGACGTAGGTGATTTACGACGCAATAGTGATGGCGCTGTCTTTAAAGCATCTCATATTGGCAAACTGTTAAGAAAACAAAAAATAGGAATTCCCGAGCGTTCACATTTACCAAATAATGAAAGTGGAGAGCCCTTCCCTTATTACATATGTGGAGATGAAGCTTTTCCATTAATGCCATATTTAATGAGATCTTATCCACAAAGAGTTTTAAATGGTACAAGAAGGATCTTCAACTACAGGCTTTCCCGAGGAAGAAAGAGTGTCGAGTGTGCATTTGGAATACTCAAAATTCCGTGTATTCGAGGGACCAATTTGTTGTGAGGAGGAAATCGTAAAAAAAATTGTGAAAGCCGCCTGCGTTTTACACAATTTTATTAGAATAAAGGAAGGAAAGTTTACTAATCCAATATATTTCGAAGAAAATATACTGAACCATCCACAAATAAATGAAGTTCAAGACGGATATCGCGAAACAACATTAGCTATGAAATTGCGATCATCTTTAGCTAAGTATTTTATGACACCAGAAGGATCGATACCAATACAGTGGAAATACGCATAGTTACTTGAATAGAACATTAAATAAAATTATCTATATTTACCTGAATCTTTTATTTCATTTGCCACCTCCACCCATGCTTTTTCTGTTAAATTTCGTCTGCTATACTCCGTTAAGGAATAGTTCCATACACAAGGACGTTTTTCGATTGCTTTCACAAAATTTATATTAAACACGGGATTTTCAGACATTTTTCTAAACGGTACTTCTATTTTTAATAAAAATACGCGATCTTGCGTCTTCAATCACGCAACAAATACTGCAGCGAGACATACACAGAAAAACGCATGCAGTTTATGTTGCAAGACACGTGCATCCGCCGCATTGGTGTACGATGATTTCAACGAAATCTGTGTGTTTATATTGTCTTAATGCGGCACAAGCCTATGCGCGGTATTTACCTCATGTCGCATGTTGCGTGTTTGATGTTTCCTTGGTGTACGACCGCGCTTATGAGCGGTAGAGTATACATATGTTACTTAAATTTTTAATATCGTTTCTATCATTAATTCTATTTGTGTCAGATTTTATGTAGATTATTTCCTTACCAAGTCATTTGTTATAATATATGTCTTCCTTTTAGCATGTAATTTATGTGCACACATTCTTTTATTGACATAACATTAAAAAAAAACGCGTTACAAGGATAGAATTAAATAAAATATGTAGAATAAATTATTTACCTGACTGAAACGCGCCAAAAGCAAAAGAGAAAAGAATACTAAATTGAAGGTTTACTATGCCCAGAGTCAAAGATAAAATAACAACAAAAAAAAATAGAAAGTGTTTCTAATGGTATTTAGTGTTCCCTAATTTATTTCTTCTTGATTAAAGTTTTAAATCTTCAGGTCGTGAAATTATACGTATCTGTAAATATACAGGGTCCATAAAAAATATGTTAAAACAGACTGGGAAGTGCTAGGGAAGATCAAAATAAACATTTTTGCTTAGAAAACTATAGGTGGAAAAGTTATAATTTCTTTGCTAGTTAAAACTTAGCTTGGTAGTGGTTAAATACAAGTAACGATAATTTCGAGGGATAATAAAATTTAAACGCTGCAACATAAACATGGCTTCTACTTAGTCAAACAAAAAAAAAAAGAACTTGTGTGATACTATCAAAAATTAGCTCTCATTCATAGTTCATTAAACTTGTTATATATTTTTATCAATTTCTGCCATTTGTACACGTGTCCTGGTGATTCCTCAATATTGACGAGACAAAAACATATTTGGAATGTTCAAATTTTACTACGTCAAGATTTCATTTAGGGAAACTGCGGTTATAAACCAGAACACTGCGCAAAGAGTATTGTTGGAATTTTGATAATCATTAAACATAAAACACATAACGCATATTCAAGATACGCGTTCCACTTGTACATCTTATAAATAAATAGATGAACACAACTTGTACACATCACGAGTGTACACTTTAGTTGTTAATAATGCGAGAGGGTGGTAAAGAGGGTAGTTAAAAGTACATTTATGTAGATTTATGTAAGCAAGCTTTGTCAATAAACTGTTAATAGCTGTTACATATTAGTTTTACTTAACAATATATTTAAACACAAAAAGAATTTACGGTCCGTCGAGGCAAACACAACCAGTATCTGTTTGTGTATTACATACAGACACACTACGTGTTTTTAAGTTTCATTTCTTTAATGATCCTGAATATAATAAATTTGAGCGAAGAGCGAATGTTAATTAAAAAAAAAAGGAACGCACCATTCAGTTGTTTTTCATGGACAGGTGGCAAACCTGTAACCAAGTCACTTGCAGTCGATTCGTTCACAGCAGGCTTTTTTTCCGTCACTGGTTGAGGATCGTTGAAATCTATCAGATCATCGCTAGAACGTGGTGCTTTTTCTTTAACCTTGTGTTGAGCGTTCACTACTTTTCCTGAAACCGTAGTAGTAATTCTAAATTAAATGTGAGAATGCGAAGTGCAAAGAAAAGCGGAATTTCAAATGACGGAGAAGGGAATACAGATGGCGTACCATTGCAGCTTGTGCCATAAAGATTTGACCCTGCGTCATTTTGTTGAAGAATGGGAAAATATAAAACAAACCGTAAAAAAAAACGACATCTGAAGTCTTGGGTAGAAAGAAGAAACTCAGAAAGGCGAAAGGATTAAAAATATGGCCAGATGAGATGGAGGAAGCAGTGAAAGAAATACAAAAAACATACATGCAATATAGTAACAACCCTATCGAGGTTAATCATGAAATTTACTAGCATGGTAGAAATGTTGTGAAACAAATCAGCAGAACATTAAAAAACAAAACAAGAAAGGGTACACAAATAAAATTTTACAAGACGATAGCAGTACCAACCCCCTTATACCCCCCGCTATTGAAACATGGACAACGACGAAAAAACAATAAAGTAGGATACAGACACAAGAGTTTTTTAGAATAGTGAAAGGTTGCACAAGATCTGATATTAGAAGAAATGGAGATATAAAAACAGAACTAAACATCTTCAACATAAATGAGAGAATAAAGGAAAAAAAAAAGTAAGTAATAGGTTGCTAGCCAGGGCGAGATTTTATAGATGTTTTGGAAGAAGAAGTGTAGACAGATCAAATAAAAGATAGGTATCCTAACACGCAAAGTGCCTAAAACCTGTAGTGAAGAGAAGAAGAAGAATTTGTCAAATCTAGCAGGCTTTGACGAAGAAAACTAAATTAAAGCCAAAAATACGCAGTACAAACTTCCTAACAAAAAAAAAAACTACACCATCTAATCTAAATTCCATCAGTGTACCTCACCTGATCCCGTAGACGATTGATTGTTTAACTCCCACGTCTTATTTCCATGGCCAGTAGAAAAGATATGCGCCGTCAACGCTCCCACGTCGTATTCCAGCACCTTCTGGCAGGGGGAACACGACAACTTCTCCCCGACTTCGAAGTACTTCTGTTCGCGTTGATAGGGCTCCGAGAAGTTCAACCATAGGTCGTGGTAGCTCTTCAATTGCTCCATTTTCTTCGGATTATTTAGCATGGCCACATGCGGTGGGGAATTTACATGGAAGAGGATGCTGTTTATGAGATCGATGTTGCATATTAAGCAACGTTTATAGGTGCCCATATTTTGGATGAAGGGGTATCTGATGTTACCGATGCGAACGTGATAATGTATTAGTTCTTCGCTGTATAATTCGTCTAAAGTTTCTTGGGAATAATTTACAGGAACTGTAACCAGACAGAAGGTAATGATTAATACTAAAACAGAGGTTGATTTTATAAATGTCTTTTCTAAAATCAATAATACGATATAGAAGGCGAAAATATTTACATCATTTTTTCCGTAGTTATAATAATACTTTCTTAGCCAACTACCAAACATTGGTAAGATCATATAACTGGTATCAGCACCTATTTATGATGTTGATCTAATTGCAGAACGATATGGTAACAAAGTTCTTCAGCTACCACAATATCACTATACCTTCAACCCAATTGAGAATATCTAGGGTATAACAAAAATTATAATGGGAATGTTGGAGAAATTGATCATTCTCTTGTAAGCTCAAAGGTGATATGGAAAGAAATTTGGAAGAAAACAATATAACATAATAAAAGTCTTAATGAAACTTCGGTGTTCTACTTAGACGAGGTAGGTTTTTCAACATTTTTTCATTACATAGCTGAAGATTTTATATTTTACTAGAAACAAATTAAGATTAGCGTATTGACATGATACCTATGTGACTAAGTTTGTCAGCAAGTTAAATTTTTTATAGCTAATCCATTATTTAATTTTGTGCATTTATTATATTTGGAGCTTTGTGATTGAAGTGAGACAAATTAAAAGAGATTATGTTTTCAATTACCAATGGAAATACACATTGAGCAAAAAAACCGCCATCTTAAAATATCTTTTAAATGTATATTTAACTTCAACACCAATTCATTTAACTAATTATATTTAATGCTCTAAATGAATATATGAATATAGATATATAAAGATACCTGCTGGCTTTGTAGACGAATTATCAAATTTCCTTTCCGCATTTTTCGTAACTGTCGTATTTGTTTTATTTTCCGATGGACTTGTAAACTTGAAACCGCTCAGTAAGTCTAAAAACAAAGAATAAAAAATGGAATTATACAACATACGCACATGATACAAAGTAAATCATAACTATTTGTCACGATAAAAAGGGACAAGTTTGTACAGTATTATTCGACTGGTCGTTGTGAATGCTTGTGAATACACACATACTTAGAAAATGTCGCATTTAGGTACGTTTCGGGAACGGTATATTTCGAATAAACTAGAGAACATAATAGCGACTATGCCGGATTTAGAATAGGAAGGCGATAGAATTAAATATGTAAAGTGCGACAACTATTTGATGTCTACCAGCAGGTGGAAGTGTGAACGCCACCTAAAAAGTATAAAATACTGTTCTGTAGTCCGTGGCAAACGATACAGCGAACAATTAATATAGGTGTTTGTTTTATTCTATGTAAGGTACCGTTCACTTTACTAGATCCATAAGTATTTGTCTCCTTCTGGAGCAAGTATTCGGATCATACATTACCAAGTATCGTTAAGAAATCTTATACCATCTGTTCGTGACTATGTTGAAAGGAGAATTAAAGCAGAATTGAAAGATAAAAATTATGTGTGGACGTAACAACAGATCGGCAAAAATATTTTGTGGTGAATCTGATGGTACGTGCCATGGAAGAGTTTGCACCGTCATCCCCTAGCTTACTTGCTTCCAAGACAGTTGCAAAATGTACTAGCAATGATATTTTAACAACCCAACTTTTAATGTTTGTGAGTGATGGTTCCGCTAATATGCTTTTCTTAGACCAATCTCTTAAAGAGGAGAGTGGCAATCTGTTGCATGTAACATGTAAAATCCATGGTTTGAACTTTGTGGCGCAATTGATCCCTAAATCTTATCCACGAGTAAATGCTTTAATAGCTCATACGAAGGCAGTATTTCTAAAGTCCCCAAAATGTACAAAAAAGTTATCACGAACTGTATACCGAAGTGCCTGAACCACCACAGCCATTACTATGCGTTGGGGAACATGGTTAAAGGCTGCGTTTTACTGCGGACATTTTGATGATGTAAAGAAGGTAGTTTTACAATTTGATCCGAGATACGCTAAAGCTATCAAGAAAAACAATGTTTCAAGATAGCCAGGTAAAATGTGATTTAGAAGGTATTCGCAAGAACTACTACGGACTAGCGGATGGAATTGAAAAATTACAAAATGATTCGATGTCGTTTGTGGATTCTGTTCAAATTGTGGGTGATGTTCACTCACATCTATGTACGGCGGAAGGTGAAAAAATGAAAGTGTAATATGAAAAGGATTCAGATTTTCTCATACTAAGACAAATTTGTGAAGGTGTGCCGAAAAATCCATTCGATCTGGAACGGTCGTTTTCATCATTAAAAATATTTATTCCGTACGCCGTACTCATTTGACTGAAACGAGTGTGGAAACATATTTAATGATTAGATGCCACCCACTTTGTAATTTCGTAGAAACTTCCTAAAACAGTAAGTGTTTCAACGCGTTATATAATATATTTTTTTTCATTATTTTATATGTAAACATTCCTGCGTCCGCATCGCATATGCTCACTCATGAAGGTCACGATAAAAAATTATGAAAGTACGTAAACGTTACCTTGAAACGGCCGCTTGGCCCCTCCACGTTATTGTCCGCACTGCACTGTAACTTGCCCCACTTTACCGAGACTAGTAACGAAAGTCGACCAGTGCCTTTAAAACTTTTCAACAAAATGAACACATGCAATTTCTAAGTTACAATGGAAGTAGGATGAATATTTACTTTCAAATAGGTGTCTTTTTTTGAAATTTAGCCTGTACATTGAGTAAATTATATTTCACTTATGTACCTTGCAGTAATTTAACTTTTTCAGTTGGCGTTTTGGGAGTCTCTTCGCAAATTTTGTCGTCAATTTTTCTTGGAGAATCAGGAACTGTACCGTTATTGGCAGCTTGGGAGAAAGTAGGTTCTAAAATAAATTATACCGATTACACATTCATATTTGTCCACAATTTTTCTTTTCTAAAAATGTATATTACCGATCGAAAAAAAAAAAACAGAATGTATTTACATGCTACTTCTTTATATTTTAAGTAATAGGGACTATATTGATAGAAACGGTTACTGCTTCAAATACTGAATGTCCTATAAGACACAAATAAAGCGAAAGAGTCTTATACGAGGGTCACGCTATATATTTTGGGATACGAGAAAACTAGAAGTTTTTTTTCGAAAATAATTTTCTTTACGTTCAAAGTAATAGTCTCCTGCAGCAATGAACTTTTGTAACCGAAGCTGCCACAATGTAAAACCTTGAAGCTAGTCTCTTGGTATACTCTCAAGAAATTAATTAAAAATAAGCAGATGTTCAATGACTTTTGCATTATTTTTACGTAAAAATGCAATTGTCCGCTGTAATGACGCATTGTCCTGATGCAACATCAGCCCGCGAATGTTGACTGACTCAAGAACTGCAGGTAAACATACTGTGGGGTGCCAGTTTGCTGTGACTGTACGTTGATTTTCGAGCTTGATTGCTTTTAGTAGGCCTGTACTATGAAATGAAACCTGTGTACATAACTTTCTTGACAGCCCTTTGCTTTTTGACGATTGTTGGTGTTGGTGCATCTTCGAAGATCCACACACGGCTCCCCGTGCGGGTAGGAACATCGTAAGATAGAATGTAAGTTTCATTACCTACATCCAACATCAAGAGTTGTCTCAATCACTAGATAGGTGCATCTTAGATGTTCGCCGATCATACGTCTCATTTTCTCAACATATCCAACGGTAACTGAAGAAGAGGGCCTACCAGCACGTGCTTCATCACCAAGCGATATTCGCCCTCTTTTAAATTCGCTATACAAGCGAAACACAGTTGCACGTGAAGGACTTTCATCACCAAATGCGAGTTACAATCGCTCAAGACTTAGTTGTTCACTTAAACCGATCTTAAAATCGTAGATCATTCCGCGCACATATCTATGTTTCGATAACAAATCGTACGTACCACGTTTGCTCTACGGCAGCAGCTACTTAAGTGACAGTCAGAACTTACTACTTAAGAATGCTGGTATTTAAAATTACAGTGTTGCCAGCTCTAACGTCTCTAGTTTCGTGGAATCTCAAAATATATAACGTAACCCTTATATTATTCATGGCGTTCAAATTATAACAATTTTTGGAAATTTATAATAAATAGAAACATTATTACATCAAGAATCTAACAACTACGAAAAGGGGCTTATTTTCTTCCATTATATCCATTACTAACGGAACACCGTGTATAAAATAACATTCTATACATTAATTGGAACATAATACAAACCTTGTACGGTTGCATTAGTTCGCGTAACCATAAGTTTCTGTACATGCTCCCACGACTCTAAATGCGATTTCACTTCATCGACATCATACGACATTTTTTGATTACATAAGGAACAAACGAGATCCTCTTCGATCGTAAACAACACCTGTCTACATTGATCGGTTTGAGGTAAACGGATCCACAGCTCATGAAACTTCTTCAATAGCTCACATCTGCGGTCCACAGTCATTGCCTCGACGTGCTGGGGCGAATTGGCATGTAAAAGGACCGTTGTAGTGATATCCACGTTGCAAAGAAGGCAATACTTGCACGCTTCTCGTTTAATTATTGTGGGGTATTTCGTCGAACCGATTGTTACGATGAAATGCACCAACCCATCTGAGTATAAATCGTCTAGGACGGTTTCATCGTATGGAATCAAAGTGGCGGTTTCTGTAAACGTACGTTGCTTGCTAAAAGTTACGATATGATAGATGTACTGTAGTTTTACCCGAGAGGTTTCTTGAGACCGGAGAATTTGGTGTTGGTGGGGAAGGCACATCAGCCATTGTTGAATTCGCAACAATCCCTAGAAGGTATAAGAAATAAATACAAATATATTTAAAAAAATATATAAGGCTTAAGTTGCTATGGCAAATTATTTTTAAATTCCAATTACTTAGTATATCTTAGTGGTGTAAATACACTAGTGTTCATACATTTGAGGTTAAGAAATTCATACTAGCCTTCTTGGATTGCCATTTATAATCTAATGTCAACAGCATATACTCATAACAATAAGACTCATTTACAAAACCCATTCAAACACAAAAACAATGTATTCCTGTATTAAATTTTATTATAACAATAAACCAATAATGTGTTAATAGTAGGAACAAAGTAATTATCTTACCAAAAGTCGAAAATATACCTGACAAAAGTTAAGCAACCTGATATGTTGCACTTCTGGGAACCCCCTAAGTGTATGTTTTATGCTTGCATGCTGACTCATTTCCTAGTATGCGATAAGATTGAGTTTGTAAAGATTTCTACCAATCATGCCGCGAAAAGTCTATTCAATGGATATCAAGATGAAAATCATTGAGCGATATCAAAAAGGTGTATCACAAGCGACCATAAGCTAAAATTTTGATGTAAACAAGTCCATAGTATTGAGAATGATACAGAGATATAAAGCTACACGCACAGTGGCTTTTCGCTCTGGACGAACGCAAAGAACAAAGTACAGAGAAGATAAATTTATTCTTCGTTAATGTAAAATGAATTCCTGGATAACAGTTCAAGAAATAAAATCTTCGCTAGATAGCAATCTGAAGACACGCACCATACGAAGACGTTTAGTAGAAGGCAGACTTTATTGTCGAAGGCCAGCGCGAAAACATATCAGATAAGCAAAGGGCAGCGAGAATACGTTTTGTAAGTGAGTACGTCTCATGGTCTGTGCAACAGTGGAAAACCGTATTATTTAGAAACGAATCGAAGTTTAATTCGTGTAGCACTGATTGAATTTGTTATGTACGCCCACAGAAGAAATACTAAATCCAAGATATTGTCAGAAAACTGTAAAGCACGGAAGTGATGATGTGGGAATGTTTTTCTGGTATTGGAATGGCCCCTCTACAGAACATAAACGGTATTATAGACCGATTTGTGTACCGAAATATATTGCAAGACGTAATGCTGCCATTTGCTGAGTGGAGTATACCACTTCGACGGCATTTTCAGCACGATAATGACCTTAAGCATACTGGTAGGGTCTTTAAGGAGTGGTTAACTGAGTAAGGAGTTAGTGTTATTTCTTGGCCAAGTCAATCTTCCGATCTCAATCATATTGAGAACTTTTGGGAGATTGTAAATAGAAAATTACGCATAATAAAAATGTAAAGACGCCGTTGAACTTGTTGATGCATTATCAACACAGTGGCAACAAATTGATTTGCAGATTCTATACAATTTGATAGAGTCAACGTCTAAATGGTGCGCAGCCGTCATTAAAAATAAGGGACACGCCACAAAATATTAATGTTTACGTAAATAAATTTTGAATATTATTTGCGTTACGAAAAAATTAAGTATGTATCACTTGAAAATTCCTTGTTTTTTTCTACATTATACGAGGGTGACCTGGAATGTTTCCGGAATCGGAAAGAGATAGCAACAAAGGTTGAAGTGGATTCATTGGTAGGCAAGGGCAACCTTTTCTTATGGCAACTGTCAAAATTTCAGACGTTTACTCTCAATTGTTGTTGCTTAAGAGTGTATTTTTGTGTAGTAAGTCAGACGGTTTCGTAAAAATGAATAAAATCGAATTTCGTGCAGTGATAAATCACGTCTGAATGGCTTGGAAAACGACCCTGGAAATTCAAAATATTTTGCTAGGGGTTCATATCGGATGTACTCTATCATTTTCGACCATCAGCTTTTGGGTGAGGGAGTTCAAACATGGCCGCAGAAGTGACGAACCACGCTACCAAATATGAAATGGCCAACAAGATTCATGATGTCGTGTTGGCCGATCGCCAATTGAAGCTGAAAGAGATAACAGAGACAATAGGCATCTCAGAAGAACGCGTTGGCCATATCCTACACGAAATTTTTGGTATGAAAAAAGTTTCTGCGCGATGGGTACCCGCGTTTGCCCACACCGGAGCAAAAACGAAATCGGGTGACCGTTTCGGAGGAGTGTCTGGCTAGAATCCAACGCAATCCAAAGGATTTCTTCACGCGTTTCGTAAACGTGGATGAGACTTGGATGCACCACTGGAGACCAAGGAGCAGTGGACTTATCCGGGCGAATCGGCTCCGAAGAAAGCAAAGACCGTTCCATCGACCGGAAAGGTCATGCCGACCATGTTTTGGGATTGCCAAGGTGTGATCCTCATGGACTATCTGCAGAAGGGAAGGACGATCACGGGGCAATACTACAGCGATTTATTGACCCGATTCGAAGCAGTATTGAAGCTGCAGCGGCTCATTCATCCCGCATCGCTATGTCCAAATTGAATGAGTTGCGCTACGAATTAGTTATGCATCCTCCATATTCACCGGACCTAGCCTCCAGCAACTTTTTCCTATTCCCAAACCTGAAAAAAACCCTGGAAGGAAAGAGGTTTGCCTCAAATGAGAAAGGTCATCGCCGCTATAGATGGCTATTTTGCAGAACTCGAAACATCCTACTTTTCCAACGGCTTGAAGAGACTGGAGTACCATTTGAAAAAGTATATTGATCTTCGAAGAGACCATATAAATAAAAATAAAAACCACTATCTAATATCAAATGCTGTTTTTTCTTTGTAAGACTATAAATTATCAAAAATTAAATAATAAGCCTCGTATGCGCTTTCCGTATTTTGTTATTCACAGCAAGCTGTCACATTTCGTAGAGTTGCTTAACTTTTGATCGCTACTGTACATGAATAAAACGAAATTTTACTTACGATTGCCAATGTCCGAAGAGGAACTTGAGGTCGACAAGGAAGCGTTGCGATCCGTTTCAACAGAAGTGCTTCTAGATGACACTAGAAGAAAATTCAATATTTCACATTGCAGTCTATAAAAAAATTTGAAATTTAATCGTAACAAATTACTTAAAACCTACCAGATTCAGGACCTTGCTTTAGCAAGTTCGATGATGATGTGCGAATCTCAGTCGCCTTCATCAAAAACCTTTTATGATCTACGGAATCTACGTGTTGCGTTAACATGGCGCTGTCGTAAGACAAATAGTTGCTACAAACGGTACACGTGATCTTGTGCTCCCGTTTTCGGAAATAGATCTGTTCTATTTGAACATGGATCGGTTGGGCTGCCCATATCTGATGGTACCTCTTAAGGAGCTGCAGCATATGTGTACTGGATAAGCTCTGCTGATGAGCTTTCGAATCGATGTGAATACAGATGTGCTTGTTAACAGTAGCATTGCATAATATGCAATAGATTCTGCCGTCAATGTGTTGTAATATTGGACACCTATAATTGCTGACAACAACGTAGTATTCCAATAGATCTTTGTAGATCGTATCCTCAACGAGTTGGTGATATTTAATGATAAACTTGTAATTTTGAGCATCTGAAACAAACACATAAATAATACTCCCTCTGTCCCAAATTATGGTATACAGAATTTTGAAAACTGATTGTATTTATAAAACTAGTAATTCAATCTGTAACTAAAACTAGTTAATGCGTCGAAGGAAGTTTCAATACTTAGTAGATTCGTTCATAGTTTTTTGCGATGCTTGATGCTGCAAAGACCGAATAGCATTGAAGAAGCCAAGGTCTAAAACATTCGAATCAGGACGCTGCGGTGGCTGTGATTTGAATTTAATACACCATATTTTGATCCTTCCGCCACCAATTCTGCATCTTCGTGACAAGAAAGCGGTTTAGCATTATCTTGTTGAACGTAACTTGTCTTGGCTTTATGCGCTTTTGGAAATTTGCATCTAATGGCTGGTAAAACATTATCGATAATCATCTTTTTCCATTTTCCCGCGTTAATAGACTCGATGTTTCTGGTCACCTTGGTCCTCTTGCACGCTTCTTACTGTTTCTTTTTGCAGGTTCCTTATAAATAAAAGGCCAAAATCCTATTTTGCCGTTGAAATATTGTTTTCTGGTACTGTCATGGTGTGGTGCAGCCATAAACATGACTATAGCTATAAAACGCTTGCTTTTACAGTAGCTTTCTGGTTCTGCTTCGTCCAGCGTGATCCAGTCCAGTATGATCCTTTAACTTGCAATAAGTAAAATCGCTATATATATATATATATATATGCAAGAGTAAGAGAAAGAAATAAAAATAGAAAAAGAAATAGAAAAAAGAATGGAAAAAGGAGGGGGGGGGGGGCGTGAAAAAGAAAGAAAAAGAGTAAGACAAAGATAGAGACGGAGGGGGGAGGGATAGAAAAGAAAACTTTTCAGGTCGCCCTCGTATATTTTAATCCAACCAAATAAAATAGCGATAAAGTATTTTCTTCCGACAGGCGTGCGACAGAATCTACATTATATGGAAACCTCCGTCATTGTGTTTCTAACGATTCGTCACATCATGATAAGACATACAATGAGCCCTCTTAGACTCGCATAAGAACTCAGTAGTCTATATTATGCCGGTTTCGAACCATATAATTTTGAACGCACAAATTTAGAGATATTTATCGATTTTACAACACATTTTTATATGAATTCTAGTCATCATTATCATTATTTTAACACCATTTATATCAAAAACCATATTTTCTTTCACTTTCGCTCGTACAAACCAAAAATCAACATAAAAATTCAATTTTCTGAGTCCCCATTAAATTGTGAACCACTATAAATATCCATATTTTCTAAATTTGGTGTTGTTTATATTTCATTATCATTTTCACTCATTCAAACCTCAAAATTACATAAAAAATTCAATTGAAATACCACGAAATCGTGAACCTCTACAAGTAATTATATTTTGTAGTTTTACTGCTGTTCTTACTAATTTCTATGACTAATTTATTTATGAAAAATCATTAATATTGTTTACCAATTTTTTGAGGGTGACTCTCAAGTTCACCCCTGAGGGTATCTGCTATAGACCCGTTCAAATATTCAAAACTCATTTTATCATCATCAACATGTCTCTGTGAACGTAAGCATGTGTATAAAACGTAACGTCAAATGTAAAGGTGAACACTGAACGTAAGTCCACCCCTAAGGGTGGTATCTGCTATAGACCCGTTCAAATATGTAGGTAAAAACCTCCGTTCATTACCCGGGAATATGTCGTAAATTCATATTTAGCATTAGGCGCAATCAACTGGGGGTTCATCGACACATTTCCTTGCGTAATTATAGTGTTATCATCAATTTTACAATTCTTCATTAGATAGCATTTCGCAAGTGTAATTCTATCGCAGTACATAAATAAGGAGTCGTATTTAAATATCATAGACAAACTGTATTTATCAATAAATCTTATATTCATTAATTTTATTGTCAACATTTGAATTGTCAAAAAAGAGACAACACTGTTTTTTTATGCACTTAATTTATTATAAAATTATAAAATCAGCAGGAGTTTACTATTTATGTGTATATAAGCAGAGTGCTAATCGATTTGCACATCGGAAAACTAGGCACCTTCTGCCACCACGTTATTCTCTTGTTGCATGCGCCACAATGCCTCCTTGGCTATTTGGTGGTGTCTTTTGATCTACAAATTAAATAGCATTACATAGAGTACATATGTAAAATGAAAAATCAAGAGAATGTACCTCTTTTTGTTCTTCCCTTAGCTTATTTTGTTCTTTCCTTAGTTTATTTTGTTCTTCTTCCACCAGTTTTAAATTTTCATTGGTTGTATTCAAATGTTGAATTGTTTAAATGACTATGGGGTAGTGTTGATTAACGGACGCTAAATCTTCTGTATTTAAAACTACATTACAAATTAAGTACGATCCATCTTCATTATACTTCTTTGTATCCTTAGTTGGCTTGGAAAGCCCTGGCTTATTCAGGTCTGCAAAGGTATAGAAAAGAAATCCGTATACTTGTTACTTGTATTATCATAATTCAATAAAATTTAATAGGATTAAATAATTGAACTAAAACATAAAAAACAAAGATATATTATTTCAATGCAATTACCTGCCATATCAATTACACTGTCAACTGCGTTTAGACAAGACGATGATATGAATGACGACGTACAAATGTGAATGTGATACAGACCACACAGACAAGGAATCTGACTGGCTAATATTACTATTGACAAATGGTCTGTTTCCACTTGACCCGCTCTTGGCTTTCACTTTAGACAAATATAATCCTAACGGAAGCTTTCACTCACAAATCTTGCACGTGCAATGACTGCAATGCAATGCCGCCACCACGCTGGGTTAAATATCCTGCACATGTTGAAATCAGTGTTGGCAACTAAATATCTTGTTTGAACGCTACCACTTGTACAAAATTGGCAACACTGGTTGAAATAACTTATTATTGTTTATAGTTTCACTATCAATCGCGCGGTATATAAATTTTGTTATGAAATCAATAACTACAAATCAAAAATTGTTGTGGGCGGTGAAATAGATGTAGGTTTTATAAATTTTTTAATACCTATACTAGCTGCAGCTGCTGGACCAGTTTTAGCAAACGTTTTAAAAAAAATTGTTGTCAAGGTAAGTGGTAAGTCGTTAACATTAGAAATTCCTAGTCAACCACCAATTTCTTTAAAGAAAACATTGTCTCAAAAAGATAAAGACACAATAGAAAAAATATTAGAGCACTCATGAATAAAGAGAATTAAGATTGTGACGATGATATACCATTGTTATGTTTTAATAAAAGCAAACAAGTTGAAAATATTAATCCAGCAGAAGAAATTAAAAACTTATTAAATATACAAGATCCCAAGTCGTAAGAAGTAAGTAAGAGGAAATCTTTTCATCTTTGATGTTGAACTCAATACCTAGACAGTATTGTGCTTCTCCTAAGTCCTTTAACTGAAATTCATTCGACATTGTTCTTACAATGCCTTCGACCGTCTTCGTATTTTTGGAGAAAATTAGTATATCATCCACATAAATTGCGATTAACGTAATGTTTCTATTCCGATCAATCCAATACAAGCAAAGGTCAGCTTGAGTGGGTTTTGCTCCGCATCGTTTCAGCATATCGTCTAACTTGGAGTGCCATCCTTTTCCAGCTTGTTTTAAACCGTAAAGCGATTTCTCTAATCGACAAATCTTTCCTTCAAGGTTGTTCAGCATTAGTTTTGCTTTCGTTGCAACCTGTTCTCCGTATTTGGAACTCTTAGAAATTAGAGTTAGTATTTCTCGGAGTTGTGAAGGTGGCTCCATGTAGATTTATTCTTCCAATGTACCACTTAGATATGCACTAGTAACGTCTAGTTGACGTATCTTCATTCCAAAACGAGCTGCTAAAGCTGTAACTAGTCTTATTGAACTAAGACGCGCAATGGCGGCAAAAGTCTCGTTAAAGTGAAAGTGCCCTTCTCCTGTCAAGTGTACCATCAGGTTTGAATTTGTTTCGAAGTACAATTCGACTTCCAATGACGCTATCCTTTACAGGACGATTGACCAACTTCCAGGTCTCATTTTTTATCACTGAAGCAATCTCATCCGCCATGGCATTATACCACGTTTCAGCATCTGGTCCGTTTAATGGTAACTTCGTGGGTATTTCCGCAAGGAATGCCTGTTCCGCTTCTTCAGCAAACGTTGCTTCGTGATTCTGTGGAATCATGTTGTATACCTTGCGTGGTCTTCCCCTTGAACCAGACCTTTCTTTTCTCGGTCTACCAGGACCTCTATTCATGGCTACTATTTTCGGATTGTTTTCATCAGGATTAACTTCAGAGATCGGATCATTGGTCACAGGAAAGTAAATTACCTCTTTCCTATTTTCTGGTGATTCGACAAGTTCTTCGGGAGCAATGATAATAACTTTACGTTCATCAGGCAAATACACTCTCAATCCTTTCGTCTGTTCCGAATATCCCAAGAACTTCCCTTCCTTGCTTCTCGGTTTAAGCAGAAAACCTTGCATCCGAATTCTCGAAAATACGACAAGTTGGGAGGTTTCCCGTACCAAATTTCATAAGAAGTTCGACCATCCAGGCTTCTTGTGGGACATCTGTTCTTGATATAGTTGGCGGTATATACAGCTTCTGCCCAAAATTGTGACGGTAATTCGGTTTGCATCATGAGACAACGCGCCATGTCAAGTAGCGTTCGATTCCTGCGTTCCGATACGCCGTTCTGCTCTGGGCAATATGGACTCGTTAGTCATTGCGAAATTCCACGTTCCTTTAGAAAATCTTCAAATCTTCTACTTGTATATTCCCTGCCTTTTCTAAAACTTCGTCTTTGGTTATGACAAAATATACGGTGGTGTAACGGGAATAATCATCGACGAATTCAACGAAGTATTTCGCTTTAGACAGAGACTTTACTCTCATCGGTCCACAAACGTCTGTATGAATTATTTCCAGTAACGCCGTTTCTCTGATTTCTTTGGAAAAGGCTGCCTCGTTAACTTTCCTTTACAGCATATTCCAATTATTTCCAATTTCAGCCACACATCTCGAGAAGTGACGCAATTTTTAGCTTGCTTTAATTCAGACGGACTTATTGATAAGATAATGTCAGACTTAATTCTACTATCTGCTTTATTCCAAGCGTCGATTGCCTTCTGGGAATTTTGATCATCCATTACAAGTTCCGGTTTCTTGATATTTCCATTCACGTAGTTCCATCCATCGTTTTTTATAAGTAGGGCTTCCATGTGTATCTTATCACCCAACCAAAATCTATTTGCTACGCTACTGGTTACGAATTCAAAACCAAATCGCCAACGTGACAAAAATTTAGCAAGGCGCGAAATTTAAACTGTCCTCAAACATTTATAATCACTCAGTATTTCTTTACTTCACGTTTATTTTGCCGATACAGCCCGGGCCCATAACCTGTTGTTGTTGTTAGGTTATTAAAACGCAGTATACGTTAAAACGCTATATTTAAAGAAAGAATATAAATGTGATATAGAAAAGAATGTCTGTTCCCGATGACGCTCGTCTATGCACTATTTCTTGTATGTGTTTCGTCCGTGAAGACTAAATAAGATAAGGTCGCGTATGTTTATGCATCCCCTGCATCGGGGTAAACATCTCCTGTATTGCACTAGAGCAGATATCCGTAGGCATCTTACCGTGCCTCTAATAAAGTCATTCAAAAATATATTATGTTACTAGAACTATTACGTTTATATTACATTCAATGTTTACGTTTTATGTTACGTTCAGTGTTCACCTTTACGTTTGACGTTACGTTTTATATACATGCTTACGTTCACAAAGACATGATGATGATAAAATGAGTTTTGAATATTTGAACGGGTCTATAGCAGATACCCTCAGGGGTGGACTTGAGAGCCACCCTCAAAAAATTGGTAAACAACAATATTAATGATTTTTCATAAATAAATTAGTGATAGAAATTAGTAAAAACAGCAGTAAAACTAGAAAATATAATTATTTGAAGAGGTTCTCGATTTCGTGGTACTTCAAAAATTGAATTTTCTATGTAATTTTGAGGTTTGAATGAGTGAAAATGAGTGTTTGGTAAATGTGTTAAAAATGAATATGAATATTTATAGTGGTTTACAATTTTGTGGGGACTCATAAAATTGAAAATTCTAAAATAATTTTTAAAATTCTAAAATAATAATTCAATATTACAGGGTGTGGGCGAAACGCCTCTACCTTTTGATCGTCCATATGTTTTAACATATTTTTTATGTAATTTTGAGGTTTGAATGAGTGAAAATGAGTGTTTCTAGGTAAATGTGTTAAAAATAAATATAAACAACACCAAATTTAGAAAATATGGATATTTATAGTGGTTCACAATTTAGTGGGGACTCAGAAAATTGAATTTTTATGTTGATTTTTGGTTTGTACTGTCAAAAGTGAAAGAAAATATGGTTTTTGAGATAAATGTGTTAATATAATGATAATGATGACTAGAATTCATATAAAAATATGTTGTAAAATCGATAAATATCTCTAAATTTGTGTATTCAAAAGTATGTGGTTCGAAACCGGCATAATATAGACTACTGAACTCCTATGGGTAAAGAATTTATTTAATCGAAACAAATGCAAATTAATATTCCATAAATACAAGTTAATTCTCACCCCCGACATTACCAATAAATAATTTAATGTATTTATTGTTATAAGTCTCCATTTATATTACTTATTTGATAGCTGAAGATACCGTGAGCATTATGATGTTTTGAAATAACAGCTGGTCTCTAAAGTTTTGCAACAAAATAGGCGCATATAATTTCTCAATCAATATGAAACTTGAAATAATTTTTTGTTCGGTATAGGTGCCTACTTAACGACATCCATTCAAATCAAATGAAGTACTTAACGAACAAAAAAAGACTATTAAAAAATATCATGGATAATATTGTATTTAATTGCAAAATAAGATAAGCAATACCATTTTAATCAATATAGATAATGAATGCAAGGACAAAACACAATTGTTTCTCTATACATCAATCAAACAGGTGATAATTCACTATAACTCAAAAATGATTTAAAACAAAAAAGCATTCTTACCATTGCCAAGTTTAAAACAGGGTCCATCCATGTGACTTTTCATATTTTGAAAATGTACCATTTTACTGCACATTAGGCACTCAACCTTCTTCTCGTCACGATATCGAAAATTCATTTGCAACATCTGATATTTTCTTTCCAATCTTGAGAAGCATGTGTGAAAGGCCAAAATAATAGCATAATCTTCGTGAATAGTTCCAATATGCTTATTTCCAAACACATGCTGTATGATATTTTGCCTTCCAGATACATCACGACCACAAACGAGACATGTGAAAACTCCCTCTCTAGTGGAAGTTACACTGTAGAAGCAGATAGTCTCTGTATTATCCACAGTTACTTTATAAAACAATTCCTCCACACTGTTATCATAACGGATAGTTCTGTATAACTCATATTCTTTCAATTTTTTTATCAGTCTTGCTTCTAAACATTGTGCACCTATACTAACATCAATATTTTAATACTACGATGTATATTTTAAAATGGTTTTACCTGTTGAAGGTGGCGGGTTACAAGAATGACTTTGCAAATTAGCAAGAAGTCCCATATCATAATTGATTACAGCGTTCCTTTTACATTTTGCACACCTATAGCTATCTTTAATGTACTTGAGCCTGGCCAATACCTGTTTTTCTGAACTTTGAAGTGTGTTTGTCAATAGTTTAATGCTACAGCACCAGTGGATTAAGTCATATTCGCTCATCACATGTATGTTACCAATTAGGCAGTTTAGCGTATTTCCAAACTTCGATAACGTTCCAGTAACTTCTTCGCTGGTTTTGTTTTGCAGCAATTCCAGTATTGAGGTTAATTCCGACTGAGACAACTTTTCCATTAAAGATGTCAAATTAGGCGAATCATTTTTATCCAATGAATCCATTTTATCACCTAGGATTTATTTGCAGAGAAATACCATAATCACATAGTAACGATCAAAATGAATTTACGACTGAACAACATTAAATTACCAATCACGACTGAACACCACTGAACACTGGTGAACACCATAGAAATCGAAAAACTACCGGAACTACTTGCGTAAAACAGGTTGGTCAACACTACATTAGAAAAGGTAACACTAAAAGTATGTTATCTCACGCAAGTTTTTCCTTCCTTAAAAGTGCCATCTAAAGGGATTTTACCCAACAAACATAAAAAGGGCGGGCTGCTTGAATTTAATTGATGGCAATATTGTTAGGCCAAGAAAGTTGTTTTGCTGCTGGTATTACATATAATACTAACGTCAATGCAAAAACATGCAAAACAACTTTGTTAATTTACAAGATTAAATAATAAATTAAAAGAAATGTTATCAACTTTTATCACTTTCTTAATAAAACACTGTAGTAGTACCGTGCAAATTGTAAGTACAAGTATGATTATACAAAAAAAAATAACCATCTAAACGATTGATTAGAATACAACTATAATCTGTCACAGTGAGGTTTGCTAACAAAAGTTTGATCTGACAAAGGCTAGTCTAAAATAAAGATAAATAAAGAAAGTGTGTTAGCTCTTTTCCTTTCAAGTAATCTATTGTTTAGGAATAGATCGTGTCTCTTCTTGGAACATGTACAGCTTGCTCTTCTATTTCACTTGATAATTATGAACTTCTTCTGTGAAGTAAAATACGATGTGTATGTACAACTCCAGGAATATAAGCAAAAAGGAATTGAAACTAAACAATTATTACTAAATTAAATACTGTAAGAAACGAAATATTACTACAAAAAATTCAAAATACTACAAATTAAATCATATTTTAGAATGTAAGTAAATCATTTTTCACAGGTATTGGAATAAACTCCACCCCAAATTATTATTAATTTATTCGGAATGCATAAATTAATAATTTCTGTGGGCTGGAGTTTACTGCAATACCTGTAAATTACACAACCACACAGTCCTTGCAACCTTTCTTCAATAATTTGCGTTTTCAATATATACAGTTAAAGTATTGCCTTTAAATTATGCACTTCTTTTACAATGTCAAATGTGTAAAATGAAACATTACTTGAATCAGTATGGCTCGGAAGATAATTATAGACTTGGTACTGCGTCTTTCTTTAAGTACAAATTTCAAATTTTAGTTGCAGGAAATAAATTATCCAAATCCTTACTTTGACATGCTTTAATCCATAAATTAAAGCGTTCTTTGTACTTTGTGGGATTTGGGAAACTGTATTTGATAGCGTCTTTATTTTCACATCCCTTTATACTAAAATAACAATTACATCTAATTCAACACTTTCCACCCGT
This sequence comes from Trypoxylus dichotomus, assembly GCA_023509865.1. Lineage (NCBI taxonomy): Eukaryota > Metazoa > Arthropoda > Insecta > Coleoptera > Scarabaeidae > Trypoxylus > Trypoxylus dichotomus. The sequence goes on along the minus strand of CM042081.1, from coordinate 7,875,754 downwards.
TACTTATTTTTAAAACTTACTACATTAACGTGTTTCTAATCTTATCTTTAAAGTAAAGCTTGTTCTTAATTTATAGACTAGTAAAAAAATTTAATATTTAAGTCTATAATAGGTATCGAACCATAGGATATAGCAAAAACGAATACTCTTTCAAATTAAACTTGTTCATAAAGCAATCAACAGACTACTTGACAACATAGATATCAGACAAATGATGATGATTAATTCTTCTTTCCTTAAAATGTATTCACTACAAATGTAACAAAAAACAACTGGGTGATTCACACAATTCTCTCAATTTGTAGAAGCCATTGTTGTCATTCGAATTTTTAATATTCATACAATAATTTAAAGCAAATATTTAGTACACACCGAGATGAAAGCACAATACTAAAGTGAACTATGGGATGCAGACAAAGATATAGATTTTTCCAGTGATGGGGAATACTGAGAATTATATTACAATTCTAATTTCAGGTAAAAACAGACAATTTAGGTATCCTAAATATTTAGTTAATTATTTTGATTTTGCTATTTATCCGTATGAGTAATAAATTTCACCATGGTGTATCTCAAAAACTAGAGCTGCTAGCAGGAAATGCCAGTTATTTTTGAAACCAGCACATCAGATATACTCTAAATCAGTTCGTATTGTACAGGCACCACGACAAAAGATTATTTTGTTGGGCCATGTAGTCTAATTGATGACAAATTTTCAATAAATGGATTTTATTACAACAGTTGCATAGAAGAGATAATAAATATAGTTGTTAATGTTTGAATATAAAAAAAAATTACTATTTCACAACGTTCCCAAATTTAAATGAAAATCATTGTCCGCTCTAAATGAAAATCATAGCCTACTCTAAATAAAAATCTAATTGAAAGCATGGTATTTCACATATCTGCTTAAGAAATAATCAAACAATGTTTATTCATATTATTTATTTACACAACAATGGTACACTAATTCCGTTACTTTTTCTTTTTAGTTTTATTTTTCTTTTCAGCGTTCTTGCTTTTTCGCATCCTACGTTGATGCATCCAAACGGGATAACTACCATTTTGATCTCGCATTGTCTTCGGGTTAAACACTCTTTTCTTGTCAATGTCCATTGCATTCGATCCATTTGCTTGTATTTCACTTCTACCGATCACAGTAGCAATTTTTGCTATATTACTCATCTCTACGTCTTGATTCTTTTCGTTGATACCCAACGTCTTCTTTAACCTGGCCAATTCCTTTTCGCCGTAACGGATTCTCTTAACCGCGCGGCATTTCCTCTTCCACTTGCTTCTAATACTCTTCGCCATTTGCTGTTATTGAAGAAGCCTTTTAATAATTGTTATTTCAGGTGAATATTTATGAGAAATGTGATAATGGAATTATTATGGTAAATACTACTTTGAAGGTTAAGTTATAAAGAATTTGTCAAACTCTATATGACATCGAGATGTTGGGAGAAAGCAGCATTGCCAACAACAATGTAAATATTTGAATTCGTACAAGCATCCATACCAATAAACATTTCTTAAATTTAACAGATTAAATCAATGGTTCTGGCAATAAAAGTCATATTCGCTAATTTTTTAGGGCAATTTTTGTAAATGCAGAATGATTTTAAATTAGTAACGATAGCTTGAATTTTGCTAAATTTTTGTCAAGTTGGCGATTTGGTTTTCAATTTCTTGCCAGTAGCGTCTCAAACGGTTTTTGTAGAGATGATATATATTATTAAAAAGTTAAGTTTACTTAATTGAATATAAATTCATAAAAACGTATCTGGACAGTGACATTGATCAACAGCGGCTCTAAAAAGAACAATTTTAAAATAAAAACGAAGCAGAAATGACCAAAAATCCACGGCGGGAAATTTACATTAACCAAACATTAAACATTAAGTTCGTTTCTTGTTTAATGTCTCTTCTTGCTCTATATTCCAATGAAATATCGTCTCTTTATTTAATTAACATCTAAGAGGTTCCGTTAATATGCTGGCATATTCAATAAAACGTTATAGGTACTGAATCATAGCTAACAACATATCTTCCTTGTTTTTGTGGGTCATCCCATTTGTTGTATTGTCTCTATTTTTATCAGATAATATACCTTCGCTATTTATTTGATGATCCATGTTTATTATCTCATTTAAACCGAATCTATCTATATTAGTTATTTCGTTATTTCTACCATTTTCTATCTGGCATTGTGCTCCTTCATAGATTTATGCCGTATTAAGATGTTGCCTACGTGTATGTGTTTACATCACATATAGAATCAAGCAATTGTCGAATTTTTTTTTGAAAATACCTTCGGAGCTGATGAAATACCACACCGCATACGTAAAACATTTTTATCGCCCTGAAATTAATTTTCAAATTGTGATTTTATTTGGCCAATCAGATGCAGTTTTGCTAATTACCATTTTTCCTAGGATAGTATTGTATGCCAAGACTTTAATGCGGGAGTTACCAAACTTCATCAGTCTGCGGTCCACTTACAGGTTTAGTATTTCTCACGATGTCTGTGAAAATATGTGTATAATGACATAATTTAGGTACAGAAATGAAAACAACTTTTTAAGATAACCTCACAATGTGAAGTTTACATTTATTACGTGCTTCGAGAATCTTCTACATGTCCATGAAATAAAATAAAAAAGTATGGAAAATGCAAATTTTATTAGATCCTTAGCATGCTGTTTAAAAGGTAGATAGTGTGACCTTGTAGTTTTTATAACACCGATAGCTGCGTTGCAGTGTATACAGTCTGTGTGTATGTATGTGGGTTTGGTTGGATGAATGCATTATGTATACAGTTTCTGCATCCATAGGTGGCACATATTACAATATCCTGGGTTTTTTAATTCTGTCATTCGCGTCGTAATTGACTAAAATTTTTTTGCAGATTTATAGTTGTGTAATTACACCTTTTCATTTTCCGTACCTTTTTTATTTTATTTCAAAGACAACCTGTATATCTCCAGTAAGTTCTACAATCTACGGGAACGATCCAATCTAGATATTTTAGTTTTATTGGCTTCAAAGTCGTTTTCGAAATGTTCACTCCAGAATATTTCAGACCACTATATCTGCCCAGGTTCGCAGGAATGTCTCATAACGCCCCTACTTAATTCTGTACGGCGTTGCGGTGCACAGTTCGCGAACCCTTATTTTTATGAATAACTTTTTAAACGACAAACTTGTTTATATACCTTCATATTTAATTTTATGAAAAATACATCGTTTCAGTACAAATATTTATGGGTTCTAATAGAGTTTTTCCGTATCAAGTTTTAAAAACTTATGAAGGTGTCCCAATTGAACCAATACAAAGTCAATTTTGCAATAATTTTGATGGTTATTCTTTAGAAACTTTGACATGCTGGTGAAAGCTTCAGTATTCAACTAAAAAGGATGTATCTTCACCGATAATCTAAATCAGGTGTGCTCAGACTCGAACTGCTGGCGATCTACCTCAGAATTGTTACACTACATATGTGTGATACAAGATTACAGTGCAAGTAAGTAGGGTATATAATGGCGTCATAGATATAGATCACTGCTCTAAGTTAATGAAAAAATCGCTATCCACAAATGCGTTCTTTCTTTTTAACAAAACGATGTTTCAGTTGGTAAAGAATCACAAATCTTTAGATGTCGGTGCATGGCATTGCATCTCTTCAGCGTGCTTTTCGTAAGATGGTACGTAATTACTAAGAACTAATCGCAAGCATGATGGCGTATGTTCCTTAGTTAGTCGACTGCGATAGTTTGACTTATTTTCATTTCAGAAAATGCAGACGCGCACAAATAAGTTGACCCAAACATTGCTGTCAGCTGAATGGCAAGTTGCCTTAGATTTGGATATTTATCTTCAGACATAAGAGACTAGAATTTTGTATCAGACGTAATGCCTTTGGGATGTACGTCCGAGATGATGTGCACTACCTCATTTTCAACAGAAGATCCATATTAAACTGACTTGCATTTCAATAGCAGATTTCTCAAGTGCCTTTACAGTAAAAATAATAATTCATAAAAGTTGAAATATTTGTCGATTTAGTAAAATTATGAGAAAGTCTTGCAAATTCACTCAAAATATTTGTTGATTCTCTCTTATAAATATCAAAAATCAACTGAGGAATCCTTGCTTTCAAAGACGAAAAAATGTTCTTCCTTTCTTTTCTATCATTAGTCACAATTTACTTTTGAATGCGTTGATTGCGCTAATCATCTCGGTAATAGATGCAGCTCCTAATTAATGGTGTTTAAATGCATTGTGACGTCAGTTAAAAATGCTAAATCAGTCAGTCATTTTTCGCTTTAAAGCATCTGAGTGTTATCACCTCTTTCGCGTAGAAAACCAACTATTTCGGGCAATAATTCTTGAAACCTTTCTAGGAATTTTCCGCGACTCAACCATATTACGTCCGCATGAAAAACTAAGTCAGTGTGTTCAGCAGATTCACTATCTTCCAATTGCAATTTGAAGAGTCGTCGTTGCAAACTTCTGGGACGGATGAAATTCACAATTTTTATCGCGATGTTCATAACCTCCTCCATGTTTAGAACTTTTGAACACAAAACTTCTTGACGTATAATGTGATGGAATGAGAAAAACGAAAGGAAATCATTAGCTCGACACAATGCAACGAAACCATTTTTGATCCCAGTCATGGCTGGTGCTCCATCTGTTGTAATGCACACTGAGTTTATAGATTGGTAACTTGTAGTTTGTCAAAATTTAAGAAAGCATCATATATATCTATCGCCGCAGGATTCATTGCCAAAAAATTCTTTAGCCAATATGTTATTAAATACCGTTCAACGAAAAATACACAGCTGTGCAGAATCTGTCAAATCGAAGATTCCATATCATATTTTAGTTTATCTGCCATGTCCTGGCTCATGACTTTAACAAGCCTTGTGACTGTGGGACGAGATAATTGAAGTTCTTTAATAGCAAACATGATCTCTGTTTTATTTTTAAAATCACCAAATAAAACCTCATCCGCTTAAAAAAATTCTTTCTTGACAACCATTCCGTCTTCAAAGAGTTACTGGGGTTCGCCAATCTATGAGGAATTTTAAATAACGCGCTCGTTGCAGCATTTGATTGTTTGGCTGGTCTTGTGAACAAACTTTGTTCCTTTTTTAAACAAATTTTATCAAATCATGCACTTTCCGTTTTCTTAATTCAGTCTTTGGTGGAAAGTCGTTTTTAAAACTGGTTTTATGATGCCTCTCTATGTTCCCACGTTTAGGTATTGCAACCGATGCTCGGCAAGTCGTTATTAAAATGATAGGTTGTACTTCTTTTTACCGCACTCCTTTTGTATTATGTACTGCGGATACAGATTTTAGTAAGGCGGCGCTTTATTTATAAACTTCGTATCGCATTCGAGTTAATACTCGGACTGAATCCGACTCCCGTAGGAAAATTTATATCGGTGCGGAGGAAATCTCGAATGTTTCCGATAGGTAATTTAGGCATGGTTTCTTAGTATACCGCTAAACACACCACCCGAAGTTTCCAGAAGAATTGGCGGGCAGCGAAGATATCCCGCGCCGCGGCTTTTCTTTAACTACCGCGCGTTCCATTGAAAAAACCGCATTTCCCGCTACCAGAAAGGTATTCCGATATATGAAAGTAATAAGGGGGTTATTCATCAAACAAAAACTGTGAATCGCCCGATATCGGCCATTTCCAGAGGTTAACTTAAGAAGCTCTCGCAATCGACTGTTTGAGCACCCCTGATCTAGATTATCTCAAAAACTGCACCTGCTAGATAAGTATAGGGAATGTTAAACAGAGATGAAGCATAGAAAAATGCAGTAATATACGAAGTGTATCATTTAAAGCGAAAATCGAATACTTGTGTATTAAAACAAAAACGCAAAACAAAAAAAAAATGAAATGTATAAATATATTAAGAAAAGAACTGTAAATGTACACAGCCTATTTTAACTTAAAACATCTACATATAACAGGGGATAGGAATGAGAAGTAATAAATTATTACTTTAACAGGGAATAAATACAATGTACAAAAATACAAAGGAATCTTAACAAACTATTCAAAAAAAAAAAGAACCGTTAAAATGACTCTAACCTCTACAAATTAATAGTTTTGCATCCATTCTAAGAACTAACATATTTAAACACTTAAACTAACGGGTAACTAGATTGAGTGGCAATTCCGCAGTGATTATTGCGATTTCTGGCCATTTTCACGTAGCCGCCGGCTCCCCAGGTGCCCCCCCACGAATTCTTAACCAACCAATAGTCTTGACCTGTTTCATCCGTACCGTAACCGACGGCCAAAACGCCATGGTCGAGCATTTCCGAGCTGCATTGCGGTTCGTAGTATACGCCTTCGGAATAAAATTGGAAAGACTCATGACTTGCGTCGATAGCAACCGAAATCGGTCCTATAGTAGCCACTGCGGATTTTAGCGCTTCCTCGTCACCGGAAGGAATATCAACATAGCCTTTATCGCTGGCTCCGGAATTGCTTGGATTGTATCTACACTTGTCGTCTTCTGCTTCGTACGGATAAGATGTTTCCGTATCGATGCCGTGGTTATCTTTAACGTATCTAAAGGCATTGTCCATCAGGCCGCCATTGCAACCGTTATTGCCGTATTTCGTAGAGCAATCGATTAGATTTTGTTCGCTGAGGGAAATTAGTTTTCCAGCCTTTCTGAAATGCTGACCCTCTAAAGCGCCAGTCTGAAAAAGGAAGAGAAAATAAATTACAATCAACCATACTACAATTCGGATATTGTAGGCAGTGATTCCTACATAATAAGGTGTCACTATTGGGAAAAGGCGGCTGTATTCTGTAGCATGCGAAATTTGAACTACCACATAACATCGCATTGCCATTCTATGAAAAGGGACCCAAGCTAAGCGACATGACAAGATCAGTGATATGGTTCGCGTCTTACACTCAGAAAAACCGGCCGAATGTACCCGAACTACTATTATCTATACTTGGGTGAAAACAAATTTGAAATATCCCTATAATCCGATTAGAAATAATAATAAATAATATCATGGGCGTCTCTTGCAGGTGTCCTGTATCGTCAAGGTATTAAGAGCAGTAATTCAAGTTTATATACTGCATAGGGATTCTGTAAGCTCGACGTCGAGTGAGTTGATACAATCGGGATTCTGTAACGCTTACTCCGACGAAATATACTCGACAGCAAAGTTAGTGTCGCTTGGGTCTCGCATCTCACTCTACTACATTTTGCTTGGTTTCTATCACTCTTCAAGAGAGGACATTTTCTGGGGGGCTATTCAAAACCAACATGTATTAATTGGTGGTTTATGTTTGTAATTGTATTATGCGGTATGATAATTTACTATCCTATGTAATAGAAGACGAGTAATTTAAACGATTTGTAAAACAATATACATCTATTTATGAATGCTTTCCTAGAATTTTTAAATTCTCATGCAAGCATAGTGATTACTATTTTGTTTATACTGACAATTTATTTTAACTTGAAATTTGACAAAATCTCTTTTATCGTGAGGATGTTAAATAACGCTCTTTTATACATCATTACTCCATATTTCTTTGTATTAGATGGCGTTTAAAATAAGAGGTATAGCCATCGGAAAATGTCGATTAATTTTATGCAATGACAAAAGACTAGCGAATTTTAATATTTGGATATTGAAATTTGCACTGGTGCAAACAATAAATGCAAAATAATTATGGGCGCAACTAATTAATGGATCAAATATTAAATGTTCAGAGATATTGTAAAAAAACAGTAAATAAATGCCAAAATACGCACAATTTATTTAATTTATTAGAAAGATGTTTTGAGAGTTAGTTGAGCCGCCTGAATTAGGAGCAACTAATTAATATTTACTCTTAAAATCGTAGTAAACACATGAATTAATATTTTTAGACAGTTGACATCTAGTCATAATTAATTTCTAATTATTCTTTCGTCCTTCTGATATAATAAATTATCGAATATGTGCAAAATAAATAACGTATAGTTGAATATATTACAATAACACTACAACCTTATTTTGCAAGCATTAGTTGTCAAGCCATTTTTTGAAAGCTATTTCCCGATTGTTCTAAAAAGCACAAAGTTTGGAACTTTTAAACATAAATTACCAACAATTCCCGATTTCATACCAGACACCGTTACAGTATCGAGTAGCCGGCGTCGACTAAGAGCTACGGAATTCCACTGCTGGTATCCCGAGGTTCAATTTTAGTTCATTTATTAATGTGACACGTGCGACTCATACATGAAAATGGCCGAGAATATCAATAGCTCCGGTTTCAACAAACAACGTTGTCCTAATTCGACGCCCAAAGAAAAGGCAATAATTCGAAATATGTTCGAAGGACTTCAAGCTCGTGGAAAAATTATGTTGCTTAGTGAGGTGATTACATTGTGAGCTCTTTTGACGAAAGTTAGTGCACGAAGCGTTTATATATATTAATTAAAAGCCAAAGTGAGAATGAAAATGTACCCAGGCCTCACACAAGAGGAAGAAAAGAAAATTATACTAGTCGATGATACGAAATATGCAATTCGCCGTGTTATTCATATATTTTATTTCGGAAATGAAATTGAAGAGAATCGCTGCAGGTTTTGAAGCCGACGACAGCCTTCTGAAAATATTGAGGTATGTTTTATTACGTGCATTATGAGAAATGAATTTCAAGTATCCAAACAGAAATAGAAGAAGCACCCTCATTGAAAAAGAAGAAATAATTTTATGGCGAACAAATTTTTTGAAAGGTATTAAGCAATATCGGGGCCAAGGCCAAAAAATATATTGTGCCAATAAATGAAGGGCATACAGTTGAAAAACCGTGACACGATTTAAATATAAAAAGTAAAAGACAGATACATTTTGAGGGGCTTTCCACTGGCTTGAAGGCTCCATCTGGAAAAGGGTGTACACTCATAATCACGCATATTGGTAGTGATTCTGGTTTTCTTGAAGAACGCTCAAGCATATTTGAATCAAAGACGATTGGTGACTATTACGAAAATATGGACGCCGTTCGTTATGAAAAATGGTTTTCGGAAATTGTTCTCAAAATTGAACCTGAGTTATAGTATTATACTTTTTTTTTTTTTCAATTCATTAACCTGTTTCAACTGATATTTACAAATTAAACTATTAGCAAAGTGTTTGACGTAAATTTGTGATTGAGAGCTTTCACATTGTTATTGTTTTTGTTGTTAACTTATCTGAAAATTATGTAATTATATAATGTATAATAAAAAAAAATGCTGTAGGATATTTTATTTGTATTTAATTCTCACTTATGCTGCTAACTCAAGGAAATAAATAAACAATTAAATTCTATAGTATTAAATTTGTGTTTTTCTATTTCCTTCCCCGCAACAGCCGTATATAATTAATAGAGTTCTTACAGTACTAATATATGAGGGAGGTGATAGTAGCTTTAACTATCATGATCATAAGATCTGAATCGAAAAGAAATAAAATAATATGAACATAACCCCTGTATATAAATGTACAATAATAGCACGACCATTTTCTCAACTCAGCCAAGAGGGCCCACTACATAGGGATAATATGGTCAAGAATTTGATTGGTCAACAGCTTCAGGTGGTGCTTTAGTACACCCGCGCAGATATTAGAGGGCGCTGCTCATTTAATTTTGTAGATACACTCGATTAAACACTTTAAAACAAATCATTTTCGTTAATTCTAAGCCATTCCTTGACAAGCATTTACGACTGCTATACTTCAAAACATATTTTGCCAATCATAAATTGCAAAACTCAAATGAATATTTGAAATAAAGAAATAAACAACTATGTGGAATATTTTCAAAACAACAGTATCAAATTTAGATGTTTTGGTTTAAAGTAGAGGTTGCCAAACTTTTCATGTCATGGAAGATATTTTTAATTCTCTATCCCGAAGATCGCGGTGCGCAGTTTGAGAAACACTGATTCACAATGTAAAACAAGCAACTACTATCTAGATCTGTTTACAAAAAACATTTTAAACACTGCATAATTTAGTACGTCCTAAATATACTTATTGACTAAATATTATCAAATCCTCTTATTTATCTTTTGACTGTAAATAATCATTTATTAATCTGAGTTTTCAAATAACGAAAATTAATAATTCTGTGAACCACCTAGCAATTTAATATTTTTCAGAATTACATTTACTGATGCCACCGTCGACCTTGAGAATATCATTTAAAAGCTCGAATAATTACATGTGTGATATGAACAAAAATATTAAAATATCTAATCTCAAATTTGAAGCCACTATCAGTTAAGGTAAACGTTTTCAACAAAGGAAATATCTAATAAAGTCCTACTTACTGCACTAAAGCTCCAACAGGAACCACACTGTCCTTGATCTTTAACGTCTGTAACGGCACCTTGTTCTCTCCAATCAACTTCTTTAGGTAATTCTACATTTGCCGGAGCAATATATGTGATTCCTTCTTCTTGTTCACCTAAACTAGCACTCTTGTAACCGATGCTACGGTTGAAACCATTCACTGTATGGATGAATTCGTGGTGCAGCATATCAGCCCATTTATTCAGCTTCAATTTGAAAGAGACCAAACCTTGTTCGTATAATTGATTATGTTTCGCAATGTTGTGAGAATTTTCCATGAAGATTTTCATGCGATATTTTTCTTCTGTAGGGTTTTCGTAAGATTTTTGATGCGTTAACTAGAAAAAAAATTATGCATTCTTTTAAATAATCAGAAATACCGTTTGGTTCTTAATTTAAAAAGAATGTGTTTTGTTATTAAATCGTCATAAAACAAAAGAAAACAAAAACGTACCTTGTACGCTTTCCATTGTTCTTGCACAAGGTCAAAAAATGACACAGCTTGTGTTCCAACAAAAACTATTGCGAATATCAATAGAATTTTCATGGTGGCGAGAAACCTGTAAAGTCACGCAAAGGAAAGTATTAATAATGGATGTATAAGTATCGAATACTTTTTCAAAATTAAAACTCAAAATCTTTAAGATATCTATTCTTTGAAAAATAAAACTAGATATTTTAATAATGAAACTTGAATTATTTCACCTAAAACTTTCGTTATAACACAACAACCACAGGAAACAAGACTAAAAATGAAAATAAACAGCTCTATTTATTTCCCCGTTCTTTGTGAATCAGCCGATCATATGACGATCCCCACTACTACAAAATGGCAAGTTCTAAATACATTTTCACTCTGGCAACAGTGGAATCTGCTTCTGTTTATTATTTATAACTAATAACAACTCTAGCCTGATTATAAAGTAAATACGTTGGTTTTAATACGGTATATGCAACTGCAACCCAGATAATACAACTACAATATATTTACTTTATTATAAATAAATTCTTATCAAATTGTATAACATCTGCCCAAAATATGTAGGTTAAATATCCCAGTATGTACAATGTTCAGTTCACTTCAAATAAATATGGCGTCGCAATTTGATGTATCAGCTCCAGAAAGAAAAGTTATCGAAGAAAGAGCAAAACGCCGATTAGTGCTAAGGGAGCAGTTTTTAAAGGAAAGCTCTAATCCATTTCGCCATGCTACGGGTGAAGGAGGCGCTGTGGTAAGTTTCTTTAAGCGTTATATTCTTTGTTATTGAATACTAGTGATGACATAACCTTATTATTTTGACATACAAATGAGAAGAGATAAATTGGAATGGCAATGTTGCCAAATTTACTATTATGCATGAATGTTTCATAATTCATAATCTTTTATTGGTTTCGTTTTCTTTCTTGAAATCAATGTGCATGATGTAATAAATACGTCGGATTTCTCGGTATTATGCGTATATGAAGATATAATGTATCAATGTTAATATATAATTGTGAAGATATTTCATGTATAAAATCCTGTAATATCCGATAATCTAATTTTACAAGTAAAACAAAGACCCTATCGGCTGTCAGCTATAATGTAATTTAAAAGGTTTTGAGTACATAGTTTTAAAAGGAATTGAGAGTAAATACACATGAAGAATTGTGTATTTGGTAAATCTCCATTCACTAATCAATATTTACAGTTGATATCTACGTATGTATGTGAACTAGATCTTTTTGGAATCTAGTTGCCTAGGTATTTTTAAAGTAAACATTTTATGTTAAAAAAGTCAATGTAATCTGTTTGTGTAACTAATTTTAATTCGCAAATGTCTCAGCAGAATTTTTGATTAGAAATCTGCCTTTCATTTCGAAAAATTAAATTAATTGGCAATAATTTTTTGGTAATCATTCTTCCTATAGTAATTGGATGATTTATCGAAATGATAAATCGAATAATTTATTACAATTATACATACAAAACAATAACATATGTAGCAATGTATTTAATCTTCAAACAACACTGTACGTGCAACTAATAAGGAAACCGCTAATCTCAACCGATTATTAGCATATAATATAAACATCTTTATAAACCGATTTTGAAAATTAGTGAATATGGTACGTTAACAATTGCTTACGAATAAAATCATTAACTACTTTCAACTAATTAGTGTACAAAAATAAACTACAACTTGTTTTCGCTATTATAATACTATTAGAATATAGAGTTTCGTCCTTTAACACTTGGATTTTTTTAATTTTATTTAAATTGTAAGTTGAAAGACTTTCAATATCTAGATTATGGGCTGGGCCCAATTTCATTTCATGTTAAAACACTTCCTTTCGCTTTAATCACTTCATTTTACTAGATTAGTTAACGTTAGTTATAAATTATAGAACCAGGTTTGCCAATCTGACACGATTGGTAAGTCAGCAATCTCTACAAGAGATTAGGGCGGTTAATTTAAAATTATTTACCACGTATACGTAGTTTTTATATATCTTAAGTTCGTAAAAAGCTTGCCAGGTGCAGCTCATATAAAACGGTCACCATAAACAGTCGCTTTTTTTTGCATTTCTGTGGTTTGTAATCCTTTGTATCATTATCCAAACTGTGTTTCTCTTTTGAGATAAAATTTTGTCGTTATAATCAATTTCAAAATGAAATATCTCTTCAATATATGTACAGTTTATTATAAGGCAGGCGGATAACGTATTATTGCTGTATTACCATCATAAAATTTAATACAGGAATACATTGTTTTCGTGTTTGAATGGATTTTGTAAGTAAGTCTTATTATTATAAATATATGCTATCAGCATTAGGCTATAAATGTCATTCTAAGAAGATTAGTATGGATATGCCTAACTCTAAATAGCACAACAAACAGTCTGTAAAATAAGAACGTGTACGAAATGTGTAGAAAGATTTATTTTTAATAATTTTTCAGTACATGTATTTGTTGTACTCCATGAAAAGAAAAATGCTATACCATTAATAATGTCACTACCGGCAGTGATAATCGTTTGGCATACTTTCTATTAAATTGACAGTGTATTCCTTCGGTAAAGACCTCTAAATGAGTGAATTTGCCGTGTTAGCTGCTGCAAAGTGCACACTCTTCTTCCTCGAAGCTTGTGCTTGAGATATGCCCACATATTTTCAATGGGATTTGTATCTGGCTACTGCGATGGCCAAATAAAGTGTGACGATGCCAGACTGCTCTTTCCGCTCGGTGCAAAGCTTGGTCCGGTGTTTTGGGTCGTTGTCTTCTTGTAAGATCCCGTTCGTTTTTTTTTTTGTATGAAGCATCATTCAGCGGTCGGCAACAAATACTTCCCATAAATTTTAAACATTTTTGGAGCATTTAAATTGGATGTAAACAGATGTAATGCTCCAAAACCCTGTTTCGAAAAGCAGCTCCAAAGATGATCTTTTACAGGGTGTTTAACAGGTCATTGTATTAATCTATTGGTCGAGGTTGACCACGAACGTCGGATGGCAGTATACCCCCAAACAGTAGGTTCGTCCGTAAAGATCACGTTGCTCCAATGTCGGTCCAAATTCTCCTTTGCCAAAGCGAGTCTTTTCGTCACATGTTTTTCGCCTAACAGTGATTTCTCCATTGTGCTTCGATATTTGAGGTTATGCACAAGGAGGTGGGTTCGAATAGTTGTATGTGGTACGTCTATACCCTTCTGTTTTAATTGTGCTGCTCCTTGAAGCAGTGATATTCAATTTTGAAATTAAAACAGCATAGTTGAGTTGCGTTTGAAGAATCTTAGCAAGGTATATAAAAGGTATTTAGTGTAATTTGATATATTTGAAACAACAAAAGTACATATTTTTTCCTTACAATCGAATAATACTTCTAATTAACTATTTATTGTTAATATCATCGATTCGGTTTTACCAAGGGATAACTGGCCTCGGAAGCGATTCCACAATTATTGCCAGTATAAATGTTGTTCGCGTACCATTATATAGCGAACTAGTAGTTCGATTGTACCCGCTCATAGTGTGCACAAACTCAAAAGGAAGCATATCCGCCCATTCATCTACCAACATCCTAAAGCGGGCTGGAGAAAAAGGTAAAATTCTAGGATGTAATCTTTTGCAATTAAAGAGATGGTGTTGTAGTATTAAGGACTTGAAATGTCTCAATACCTAAGTAAATAATGTCTTCAAAATATAGACATTTAGGCCAAGTATATATCCTTTCTGTTATATAGAATAATAAATTTTAAGTTCAGGAAAAACGAGTTTGAATATTTTCTGGTTTTTTTAAATGTATTTGTGTATGCGAACTAATATGGACCGTAGTTTATGTTGCGTGCAAAAAGCAAGAAATAAGTTAAATGTTATATTTATTTAGTACAGTAGAACCCGGTTATAACGACAGTCACGGGACTGCGAATTTTTTGATGCTATAACAACGTGACGCTATAGGCGGAGTTTTTACAAGTTCCATGTTTACATACAAGAATTGGTGGGACACAATATTACGGGTGGTAAACAGATACATATGTGAATTTAATTAATTTAATGTACTTAACCATATAACGTTACACATGTAGGCACATACTAACTTGTTTGTCTAATGAAAGAAATCTGTAATTTTCCGTTGCACAGTTTTCGCACGCCAAAACTGTTTTTCTATATCCATTTCTAATTCATCATCCAGATTGACTATTTGCAATTAGCAGAGCATTATAGGGACTTACTACATACAATTGATTTCTAAATTGCGGGATGCTATTAAAGAGAAACACCGAGGAAAGTCAAGGCACGGTGTGCTGTTCCATCGGGATAATGCTCCCAGCCATACGTCTGGTGTTGCTATGGCTGCTATACACCAAGCGGGCTTTAAATTAGTGGAGCACCCGCCACATTCGCCGGATCTGGCTGCTACTGATTACAGGCTGTTCCCCAAATTAAAAGGAATCTTACGTGGGGCAAAATTTTAATAATTTTGTAATTATGAAGTCATTCAAGCTGTAGAAAGGTGGATTGCCGAGATATTTTTTCCAGGAGACTGTTGGAGCACCGGGGGAGATTATGTCGAAAAATAAAAAAAATATAATGCCACTATCGTTTTACTGTAAGAGGTTCGGGGGTACAGCATAGAGATCCACCCCCGTATGCAGGACACGGTCTTA
Organism: Trypoxylus dichotomus; assembly: GCA_023509865.1. NCBI lineage: Eukaryota > Metazoa > Arthropoda > Insecta > Coleoptera > Scarabaeidae > Trypoxylus > Trypoxylus dichotomus. The sequence continues at coordinate 7,860,214 of CM042081.1, read as the reverse complement.
CTTTAGAGACTGTATTAGATGCAATCAAACTTATGAACGGCAGTGTAAATAACGAATACTAAATAACGGGTCGCTCAGGACGTTGGCAGGTAATGACAATACCCATTTAAACTATCGCGAGTCTTCTAAAATCATTCTCTTCATTACTTTTTTGTTGATATTCAATTCTGAAATTAGAATACTATAGTTGCGTTGCGTTTGAAGAATTTTAACAGGTATTAAAGTATACAAAAGCTATTTAGGGTAACTCGGTATATTTGAAAGAACAAAAGTACATATTTTTCCTTACAATCGAATAATACTAACTAATTAACTGTTTTGTTAACTAACTATCATCGATTCGGTTACACCAAAGGATAACTAGCCACGGAAGCGATTCCACAATTATTATTACGATTTCTGCTCATCTTGATATAGCCATTGGTACCCCAGCTGATACCCCAAGAATTTTTCACCAGCCAATAATCACCATCGCTATCAGTTCCATAACCAACGACCAACACGCCATGGTCGAGATTTGTCGGGCTACACTCCGGTTCGTAATAGAGCCCATCACTGTAATATAAAAAGGAATCATGGCTTGCATCGATAGCTACCGAAACAGGTCCGGCTGTAGCTACGGCATTTTGTAACGCCGTTTCGTCCATAGACGGTATGTCCGTAATTGCTGTCGCGGTCCCGCCTGAATGTGCCGGGTCATATCTGCAAGCATCATCGATACCTTCGTAAGGGTAATAGCTTTCCGTATCGATGCCATGGTTGTCTATCACATATCTAAAGGCGTTATCCATAAGACCACCGCCGCAACCGTAATTGCCGTAAGATCCCGAACAGTCTACTAGGTTCTGCTCACTTAACGAGATTAATTGGCCTGTTTTTCGAAAGTTTTGACCTTCCAAAGCACCTGTCTGACGAAAAAAAAAGTAAATTGTATATGATAAACTAATACGCAATTATTAAATGAATTAATAGTGAATTAAGACATACTATAACATTTCAGCTGATTTGCTTCAATTGACATCAGCGTCTTTCATCTATGAGCTGCCCCTATTAAACTACAGAAACGTTGGGTAAAAGTTTCGAATTATATCGGATAAATGTAATTTATATGAAGGCAGACACTTTCTGTTTTACTATATTACTAACTTTTCTGTAAATATGCCAACCACAAAATCTGTAGGCTTTCTTATTCCTTTTATTAAATGTTCCTACAAATAAAAACGTAACTGTCAATAAAGCCACTTACAAATTGAAGAAAAAGAAGGTATAACTTACACTACCGCTTAAGGGAGTTACGACACACGGATTATTTTCTAAGAGAAGTCAAATTAACTAGACAAAAATACAAAAGAAATTATGATGTACTTCTATTTGTTTAGAAAAAAAAACATGAAGATGGCTAAAAATTTTTAAAAAGTACCTTATGCACCAACATGTTTGGAAAATGTAAGAAGTCTGCAGCACACTTGCAATAGTCTGTTGGTGATTTTAAATTCAAACAAAGAGTACGGGGATTGAGAAAGTCTAAACGATTGCACTTTTTGAAGGAAGACGTAGTGGTCAATTTGATCAAAAGCTTTTTGAAAATCCAAATAGATGTATCCACTTAACCTTTAGCATCCAAAGCTTCGGACACATACGGCGTAAAGTGGGGAAAGTTAATAATCGTAGAATGCTACTGCATAAGCCCATCTTGATTGACAGATATCATTCTACGAAGCAGAGGGTATAAATGGATAAACGAAACGTGTTCAAACCCTTTAGAAAAGTTGCAAGACAAAGAAATCACCTCTAATTCCTAATATCAGAAATATCGCTTTTCTTGAACACGAGGCAGGTACGGGATGCTATGTCTCAGTACTATTCTTAAAATCCTATTAATTTTCAGTAAATTAGCATACATAACTCCATACCACCCCCCATGCTTAACTGGTGGAACAATATAGATGCGAACCATTTTTCATTTTTGTCCGACGTAAGTTTAATTTTGCATGATCATTTTGGGATGAAAAAAAATTGTTACTCGTTGGGTGCCACATACACTTAAGGATTTCCAAAAGGTAGAGCGAATAAGAGTCGCTCGGAAAATCTTAAAAATGTTAAATAATGGTGGACATCGTATTCTATCTAAAGTAGTAGCAGATGATGAAACTTACATCTCATTTCACGATATTCCTACCCGCCAGGGCAGCCGTGTGTGGATCTACGAAGATGCACCAACACCAACAATACCCAAAAAGCAAAGGGCTCTCAAGAAAGTTATATACACAGTTTTCCTTTCGTACTACAGGAATAGTAAAAGCAATCAAGCTGAAGAATCAACGTACAGTCACAGCAAACTGGCACACCACAAAATGTTTACCTGCAGTTCGTGAATATAATGTAAAAGTCATTTAAAATTCACCCTATTCGCCTGATTTGGCAATGCGTGATTTGTGGTTGTTCTTTAATATAAAGAAACATTTACGGGGTCGACGTTCCACGACGGTGTATGACACAGATGAAGCAATTCATCCATTTTTTGAGAGCATTCCAAAAGATGACTGGCTTCAAGCTCTTACGTTGTGGTAGCCTCGGTTACAAAGGTCCATTAAAATCATTTTCGTAAAAATACTTGTAGTTTACTTGTATCTCAAAATATATAGCGTGACCCGCGTATCCGGAAGTGGACGTCTGGGAACAACAATCTATGAAGACACCATGCGAATGTCTTACTAATAGTTTATGAAAACAATCATGTGTCTATAACGAATTTGGCACAAATTCATGAGATCTGTGAAGAACTCGTCCACAGATTTCTAAAATCTGCAAAATTGAGACCTTTCAAAACGCATATTATTCATAAGTTGATCATAGATGATCTAAATTGCGGGCTACACTTTTGCGAATTAATGACAGACTTCATAGAAGAACTAATTTGGTGAGTTTAATTGTCTTCACTGGTCAACCGTAAACCATCACTGGATAGAGAAAGTAACAACATCCGCAAAAAGAAAATCTGTGGGCTGGTCTGCTTGGAAACAATAAATTTCTTGGGAAACGACATTGTCCAATTATTTTACAGCTTTCTTTCGAAATCCAAAGAGGCCTAACCATACTAACGAAAACATTGCGTTCCAACAGAATAGAACGCCGTCACATTTTGCACGTAATATTCCCCATTGCTTGAAGGAAACAGAGTACGACCTATTATTATTCCCTCAATCAAATTTAACCAAGCTTTGAAAGATTTTAATTTACGTTATTAGGTATATATTTTTGTATTGTGTCTTTATCAAGAAAAATAAATATTAGTAGTTCTTAAAGTAGTTTTTAGTCTGCATTCGGAAATGTAACGATATACTGGATGTCCCATTTATAATAATAAATAAGAAGTGAAAATAATAAATCCAATATTTTAAAGTGTATATCCTTACCAAATTCGGTACAAGTAAACAGTTCGCATTTTAAAAATATCTTTCCTTTTTTAGTCTATCTGCACATCTACATTAATGGGAACTAAATAAATAACCTTCAACATTAGTTAAATAAATAACCTTACTGCACTGAAACTCCAACACGATCCACATGCTCCTTGATTTTTGACTTCAGTAACAGCACCAGCATCTCTCCAGTCGACTTGATCTGGAAGTTGGACGTTCGCTGCCGGTATAAACGTTGTTCGTGTGCCGTTATATTGCCCGCTACCAATTCGATTGTATCCGTTCATTGTGTGCACAAACTCAAAAGGAAGCATATCCGCCCATTCGTTTACCTTCATTCTGAAGCTGACGAGACCTTCCTCGTAGAGTTGATTGTGTTTCGCGATGGTATGAGCATTTTCCATGAAGATTTTCATGCGATAGTTTTCATCTGTAGGGTCTTCGTATATTTTGTCATGTGTTATCTGGTGAAAAAGTATGTTGAAATTTTTCTACTTATAAAATTTACGTCAGAATATTAAACAACAGGTTGAAAATCATAGCAGAAGAACTGATAGAAGAGGAATAAATGGGCTTTAGAAACGGCAGATGAATATATTCATTCTACAACAAATTATATTATATTATATAAAAAAAAAGGAATACAATAGAGAAACACACATATGGTGGTAGATATTGGGGGAAGATTAGCCAGGGAAGTACCAACAAACAAAGGAGTTACATAAGGCTGCTGTGTTTCGCCAACATTATTTAACATATATATTGATGTTATTATAAAAGCACAAATTAAAAAAATAATAATACAAATGACAAGAGCAATTATAAAGAAACAAAAGGGAGAGACGGAAGAAATTGAAAAAATAAAGGGGTAAAACAAGGAGACTTATTGTCGACAGCATTATTGAACTTGGCACTGGAATATGTGCTAAGAGATAGAGGCACAATAAGAACAAAGGCAAACCAACTAATAGCGTATGTTGACGATGTTCTAATTATATCAAAAAAGCGTGAGGTAATTAAAAATATTCTAAAGAAAATAGTGGGGATGAGTGATAAAATGGGACTGAAAGTAAATCCAGAATGTGACACAATTGAAATAAGAAACTATACCTATTGAAATGGTGAAAATTTTTTAAAAAACTTAGGGGTGACTATTACAAGCAATGGCAGCAGGGATGCAAAGATAAGGGAAAGAGAATATGAATATATGATGAATATAAACAAAACCTACCAGGCAAATAGACGACTTTTAAAAAGTAAAATATTGGGAAAAAACAATAATACAACAAACAATCTTGTACGCGGCAGAAACAATCACAAAGAAACAAGAGGAAGATCTGCGAATACAAGAACGACGAATATTAAAAACAATACTAGGCCCGATAAAAGCCGAAACAACGAATACGGGCGTAGAACAAATTATGAGGTACCAAGTGAGTTGGAAGGTATGGACGTGGTCAGAAGAATAAAACTACAGAGAGAAAGGTGGTTGGGACATGTGTGGGGTACTCCAAACAAACCTACGATATCCTGGAGTGGCAACCGGGGAGAAGGCAAAGACGGGGGCGACCCAGAACTATTTGCCTGCAGGAGGTGAAGGCGGACTTTGGTAGATCTGGCGTCTACAGATGGCAGGAGAAGACCAAAGACAGAAACAAATGGAGAGACATATGCGAGAAAATATAAATTGAAGAGAATGGGGATTGATATGAATGTTTGGTCCAGATTTTTGCCAATTTGTTTCGACAAGTTCTTAAAAAATGTTAACCACAGATGGCCGTGCGATGATATATATGTACAACTATATAAACAATATATTTCTTGTTTTACACATCTTACATCTGAGTGCTTCATAGTATGCTGTTATTTTTAGATAGATTTGTAGATAAAAGAACATAACTAAATATCACACACGTAAAACGGATGCAAGTGACGAGGTTGCCAGCCAGAGCGAGATTTTATAGATGTTTAGGAAGAATAAGTGTAAGCAGATCAAATGAAAGATGGCTATCGTAACATGCAAAGTGCGTAAAATCTGAAGTGTTGTTTTGGCCTTGAGAAATGGTCATTTAGCAACGTAAAAATTCTAAAATACAAACGTCAAACATAAGAATTAATACGAAAGAACCGGGCCGACTTGAATCAAAACGATACATACAGGGCCGCGGAAGGGGAGGAAACCCACAAAAAGAAACGAAGCTGAATTATAGAAGTAAAAGCGAAAGAAAACCGAAAACCAGTCTCATAAACGTATTTTATTACGAATTAAAAATTCTATATTAATATTGTAAACGTCTATATTATTTTGTGCCAGAATGACTTAAAACGGATTTACCTAAATTTAACGAATATTGCAATTAAAAGATTATTATAAGAAACCAAACGTACAATTAGATCTGTTAAGTACAATTTAAAGGGGAAAGGTAGACAATCATACGCGTTATAACCGGCTATCAAAGATTCGATAAGGTACATAGGCCACATCAAGATTAGACATACTACACGTACACAAGTACCAAATTCAAAAATCAAAATACTCACCTTAAATTCTTCCCATTGTTCTTTAACTAAATCATAGAAGGACACTGCATTTGCATTAACAAAAAATATTGAAAGCAATGCTAGTAATTTCATTTTGAAAGCAGAATGATTTCCGAAGTTTTACCTCTAGGAGAGCACTGATGGCAATGGTGAAAAATAAAAATATATCGATAGAATTTTCCCTAAATTTATATCAAGTTAGCTTATCGTCAAGCCCCACTTGTGATATGCGGTACATAATAAGTTTTGAGATAAGGTCTTGTAATGATTCACATTCATGTTATTTGGTCGGGCAATAATTATCTATTCTATTGTTGTTTAATTGACGATTGCAAGGACTGTGTGGATGTACAATTGACAGGTATAGCAGTAAACTCCACTCACACAAATTTATTAATTATGCGGAATGCAGCGTTTCGAAAGCACGTGGGCTCTCATTGTGTTACCGACTGAATGTAAAAACTGTATCACACATGCAAATTATTTTCTACGCCGGCTCTAAAATTTCTAAACCATATGACTATTTACAATCTACTCGGTGGTCTAATGTCTATTTTCGGGGAAGGATGGACCTAAAGCGAACCATATCTTTAACAGGGCCTATGGTAATAAATCAATCAGACTCGAGTATGCAATTAGGGGTGGTTCTTTGTTCAATAAGTTTCCGTTCTTTTTCATACATATCGTTTCGTACGCGTCTAATTCTCTATACGAGTTTACGTTTTTAAGTAGTGTCAGATTTTTTAAATCAATCTTATGTCCGGATTTTAGCATATGCTATCAAGCATAGCAGAGCAGCAGCAAGTATGCTTGTTTTAAGCCTATTTGCGACAGGAAATCTGATATTAATGAAGTACTTTAGATATGCGAATAATGTCAATTTTATTATTAACATCTTACATCCCACACGTGTACTTCCCCGAACGATGTTAAACTCCAAGATTAAAGCGCTTTTGACGTTGGTAATAGACAAGGAATGTGTGACGTCGGTAACTATTGTAGTTTACTGAAAACTTTCCAAACAAAACAAAGACACTTGATAAAACTAACCTATTTCTGACAATTCCTCTTGTTTACTGTTTTAACTAAACGTAACTGTTACGTTCTCCTGGTTTGAAGAACAACGCCGCTGTAGCCTGCTCGTAATTTCCTAAATTACTTGACCAATACTTACTTGTAGAGTATGTTCGCTTATTTACTAGAGGAAAGGTTGTACAGAGAAACTCAATGCGCATGCGCAAAAAAAATATATTTAAAAATGAAATGGTTACACGGTTTCCACTCTTGCCTATGTACATGTACGATGTACGTAAGATATATAGATTTGCAATAATTGCAGTTATTCGAGCTCTCTTATACATGTAATGTACATTAGCATTTGTATATGTATTTTCATTGGTAGCAACATAAAGTAATGCCTCAGCATGTACGTTGCAAAGCCATGTCTTAATTCTGTTTAAAAGGTTAAACTCTTATATGCTTCCGCTGAAGCTTTGTCAGAGGCATGTACTAATGCCTCTATCTGTTTGCATGCACCACTACCTTTTATAGGAGCCAACCCTATTTATTTCTTAAATTTATAAGCGCACCTCGGTGCTATGCTTATTTATATGTCCCTTTCCGGGAGCCTAATATACTTTCCTTGTTTTAAATTTGCCTAAGGGACTTGGCCCTGTATTATTGGCATGTATTTGTACTTGACCAAATACGTTTGTTATATTCACATTTATAGGGGAACCCACCCTATCTCTTAGAGCTTGAACGCCTGGTCGAGGGCGACAGTAGCGATAATAGCCGATCTCAATACAAAAGTAATGTCACAGCTACCCAGGCGTTCTCGTTTGAAATATTACGCTATGTGCAATCTTTAGCTCTCTACTCTACTGCGCCCCAAAGAAGGGAAAAATCCAGTAACCAGCAAATGTGCGAACTGTGCACCGACAAGTAAAACGGAGCGATGATGCCGACATTACATAAGAAAACTGGTCCGTGACACTCGTCCGCTACGACGAGCAACTAAAATGAAAAATTTCTAAGTCCCGATACGACAAGGACCGAACAAACGTACAAAAGACAACGGGCGCTGCGGCCGCAACGACCGTCAGCAAGAAGCGGAGTGATCGTACTTGTAGAGGAGGTCTATACATGCGCGCCGACAATCTCACCAAAATAATTTCCGACACAAACTTAACTGAAGACTAAAAATATGTATAGACGACAATGGACACAGTAGCCTCGACGTACGATGATAGAAAATCGAGAATTTATACTTATTAAAAAATCTATACGTGTGGTCCGACGACGTTACCAAATGACTCCCGCCAGAAATAAATGTATAGACAACGTCCTCGACGATTCCCGCCAAAACTAGAAAAACTTAGAAATCTCTAATAATCTTACGACGACGTTACTGTACACGTTACGACGAGGCACGAAAGGTGACCGAGAGTGCACGATCGCTAATACCTCGACTGTCGCGCGGGAGACGACTGCCTATGCTTGTGTACCTTAAATTTCAAGAAAACTCCCATTACATATCCGACGACGTTGCAGTGAATGATTTCTAATTAGGCAGTTTTAGCTAGCGTAATGCGAATGGCTGACTTGCATACATATACAATGCGTAATGTACATACATATTAAAATAAAATTGGATATAAGAGAGCAAAATAAATAAATATAAGAATGAAAATAAATAAATATAAAAATGAAAATAAAATAATATTCTAAATGAAAATAATAATGCAAAGAAGATAAAATACATAATAGTAAAAAATTTAGAAAATACAAAAAACAATGTTAAGTCCTTAACAGTAACGTTAACTAAAATTATGACATTCATTACAATTATTATTAGAATCTCCACTCATTTGCTTCATTTTAAAACATATCTAGATATCTAGGATGGACCGTAGCAAATATACTTAAAGAAGATCAACTGTTAATTAGACTAATGAAGTGAAGCTTCAGTTGAATTTGCTTCGAGAAGATCTGGCTCTACATGAGATCCTGTGTTACCAACTGATGAAATACGTACTAATCTCTAGGAAGAATATAACGTATACCATCACGCTTTGGTACATTTATAAGTTGCCGTATTATACTAGATTATACTAAGATCAAATTCGAAAAGTCTGCTTTACTGGATTAGCAAAAATTAAAATACATTTCGTATAAATATATTAACACTACCCAAGGGATTGTTGCATATGCTAACCACAAGTACTTTACTTTAACATCAAATAAAGAAAGTGTTGAAGATTGTGGTGCGCTTGGTGACCTACTGATAGCTGATAAAGGATTTTAAAGACTTATTATTGTTATACATGTGAGAGATTTGTTTGTAATCTGTTCATTGCAATTGTTTTATTTTTGTCAACCGGTCTTTTTTAAATTCCTAGTAATTATCTACATTTGTATGTTCGTTAACTAGATAAGAATAGAACTTCTACATGTTGTGTATGAAAACTACAAATTTATATAACTTCAATGTATAAATTATTTTTTATAAACATAACTATACTTTTTTATAATTGTAACTTGTTGACATGTTTCAATCAATAAAACAAACTGTTTAAAAGAAGTTTTTTTATTTATTATATATTTATTTTTATAATCTATATTTATAAAAATATTTTAAGGTGATCCAGTATAAAATTCTACTCTAAAGTACATAAATCTTTAACCTCAGAAATTAAAGGAAATAGCATATTGATTAACGTTCCCCAAACTTGAAATATTACTGTGCCATAGCTGTATAGTGATGTACTTAAAAAAGAAACTAAACCTTTAATGAAAATCCTTTATCAACCAATATTAGATTACCAAGCTCCATATTTTTCAACATACCACAATTTCAACACTTTCTTTATCTGACGAAAAAGAGTACAGGTGGCCAATGTATGTTTCTACACCATTTAGAGTTATCTTAACAAGCCTCTAACTGTATTCATATATTTATACGAAATATATACATTTCATCAACTGGTAAAACAAAGTCTCATGTACAGCCAAATCTCCACGATACAAGTTCAACCGAAGGTTCATTTCATTAATATAATTAACAGTTGATTTTCTGATTGATTTTGATATATACTGCGGTCTATCCTAGATATGTTTTAAAGTTAATCAAATGAGTAGGGATTCCAGTAATAATTGTAATGAATTTCATAATTTCACATAACGAACAACATAATGCTACTTACGGTAGCAAAACAGTACAGTAAACAAGAGGAATTGACGTGTCTTTGTTTTGTTTGGAAACTTTTCAGTGTCGCCATAATACTTAATGACGTCATCACCTTCCTTGTCCATTACAAAACCAAAAGAAAAAAATTTGGCTTAATAATTATGTTATATTTACTGAGATACTATAATCTACAGACATGCCACATCTAGGTGTGAAAAGCGATTTGATCCTACAAGGTCCTCGTGGTCTAGATACTCTGGATGGTTAAAACGTTCGCCCAGTAAGCGAGGGGGCGTAGGTTCAAGTCCTACCGAGACCGACATTCTTTCGGAAATATTTTAACCTTGGTAATTATAATTCACCATAAAAGGGTTGTATTGTACAGTACTGTGACGATTTTATCGACGACTATAATTTAGATTATCTAAAATCAAGGACAATAACAATATTTTTTGATAAGATAGTCAAATATCTGGTTTTTCCCATATATAAAAACGGAAAGTACGACTGTATGTAATCTTAAAAAAATGTCGGGGGTTTACTTCAAAAGCATGTATATTAGAAACAAACGAGGATCTGTAGTGAGCAGATGAGTGTTTCCCTTTATACCTTATAAAGAATTGCTTGAAATTGCAATAAGTGCATACGTTTTTGATTATAAGTACCCCTCCGCCTCGAAGCCGTATTTCTCTGTTTACCCTAAAAATAATATAGTAGCTGCTGCTAAATATATGCAGATGTCTTTTTTGTGGAAATGTATCAAACTCAAGAAGTTGGCTGAAAAACAAACCTAACAAGGAAAGATTCCCGGGTGTCAAATTCAGATTTTAATGAAATTTGCTAGGTAAGTAGAGTATGTTGAGACTTGAAAATATTTGTTTGTGCTAAAATTCACTCTGAGGGTGTGTAACACCTCTTCGAAAATTCACAGATATCCAGTTTTCTTGATTTAATTCTTAAACGGAAATGGATAAAACAAAAATTTCAATAAAAATGTTGTATCTTATTGAAAGGTCTTTCGGAACGCATGAATATTGTATACAGAGGGTGTTGTTTTTAAAACGTCACCCTCTTATAATCAACTCTTGCATAAGAGGGTTGCCTTTAAATGCAATACCCTGTATATACCACATTAACGTATCCTGAAAGACCTTTCGATAAGCTACAATATTTGCATTTAAATTTTTGTTCTATCTATTTCCGTTCATGAATTATATCAAGAAAACTGAAAATCTGTGAATTTTCAAAGGGGTGTTTCATCCTCTCAGACTGAATTTCAGCACAAACAAAAGATTGTTATTTTCAAGTTTCAACATACTCTACTTACCTACCAAGTTTCACTGAGATCTGAATCTGACAGACGGGAACCTTTCCCTATAAGTAAAAATATTTTATAAAACAATCATATTTTTTCGTCTGGGATTTTTTGAATCAGAGAAACATGCCCTCCCATATCTCTTTAATTTGTAAGCTTCGTTATCTCGTTGCAAGTAAATACTTTCTATTTTAGCTTAAAACACGATTCTGCCTGTTATCTGCCTTGTTTTCATTACGTTTATAAAGTTATATTAGCGTTATAGACATATATGTTTTATCAATAAATCTGTTATAATCAAAAAAAGATAATAGTTCGTATGTACCGCTTAAAATAATTAACGGATATGTCATAAAAAATGATAATAAATAAAAGGCGTTCCAATTTGAGGTTATTATTGCTATTTTTACCTTAATAAAATTACAGAAATTGCGAAGGCAAACAAATAAGAGAGCAATTTAAAGAAAGAAAAACAGGAGATTAGTAGGTAGTGTTAGAGACTGAGTTCTAACTTTTTCGTTTTCTTCTTTTAATTCAGCATGCAGGGTTTCGGTAAATGAAAAGCGCAAGAAATACGAATTATCTCGAAAAGAAGGAGAAATACAGTTAAATGTTCAAAACAATTGACAAAAGTTCATACTGACACAGATCCAATTGATTTCGGCGTTTTTCTACTCATCTGAAATCGATTTTATCTCAAAGAAATAAATACTATTCGGGTAATTTCTTTATTAAACATCAATATAGACTGAGAAAAAAAGACAATGAAACCGTTGTTTGGGTGAAGACAAACTTACCACTTGAAAATACCAAATTGATACTGTCTACATGCAAACTAGATTGATACTGTTATGTATTGCGTTTGTACATAAAGACAAAGACAGAAACATGGATTTTAAATGTACACACTTATGCTTAAACAAAAGGAAAGGCAGCAGATGATGCAATTGCACAGTGATTATTCCTCCTCCTCGCTAGCTTCATGTACCCTCCAATGCCCCAACTAGACCCGTAGGAATTCTTCAGCAACCAATACTTTTCACCATCCGGTTCTTCGCCATAACCCACCAGAAGCATGGCATGGTTTATGTGTTCTTTGCGACTACTACACTTCGGTTCGTAATATATCAATCCCGCATAGTGCTGAAAAGTTTGATGCCTTGCATCGACACCGACTGTAACAGGTCCATAAGTTGCTATAACATCTTCTAAAGCTTCTTCCCCGTCATTTTCCGATAACTCCACGTATCCTAATAAGAGAAGAAAGCATTTAAAGTTATTTTTGGAGAAGATGGAAGTGGGCAAGGACATTCGTATCTGTTTCTTTTTTAATTAAGTTTTACAATTGTTTGTACCTGTTATATTGGCACCAACTGCGCTTTCATCAAATCTGCACGGACCTTCAATGGCTTCATAGGGGTACGCTGCATCTCGATCAATTCCGGGATTCTGTCGCATATATCTAAAGTTTTCGACTACGTAGCCACCTTTACAACCATACGTTTCCAAATTTAATTCTTGCACACAATCTAGCAAGTTTTGTGGGCTTAAGTCTCTTAGGATTCCGGTTTTTCTGAAAATTTGGGCTTCAACTGCTCCAACCTTTAAAGAATTTGAATTTAGTAGGTTTTACCGGAGAATCGGTGAACGATTTTAGTTCATCTTTCAAAGTAAATTCCGGTTTCCTTGATTAGAAGTGTTGTGTATAAATATATACAGGCAGGGACTCAATTATTAGGCACCCCCATTTTTTTCAAATATCTTTAAGATAAACAATGAACAAATGAAACAAATATTGTAAAAGCAAATATTTATTACTAAAAGTTAGAAATTCAATATTTGGTTGCCCCCCCTCCTCCCCGCGAGCTTTTATGACAGCTTCAATCCTTTTAGGTGAACTGGCCGCTAGCATATGGCAAGTTGAAGTTGGATTTGCATTTGTGTTCGCATACTTTTCGCTTAATAATAGCCCACAAATGCTCGATCGGATTTAGATCCGGGCTTTGGGGTGGCCATTCCAAGATGTCAATGTTCGCTTCCCGGAACCACACTAATCTTGCAGCCGCAGTGTGGCATGGTGCATTATCTTGAAACAAAACTTCATCAGTATTCATTCCGAATAATTTTGCAATTGAGGGTAGTAAAACTTCATCTAACATGCTGGCGTAGGTCCTCGAGTTCATTCTACCAGTGGACACGAACGTCTCTCCAACCCCTGTCGACGTCATACACCCCCATATCATGACACTACTGCCACCATGTTTGATGGTAGGCACCACACAATCGGCATGGTATTCTGCACCAGGCTTCTAACGCACTAGCACGGCACCAGGTGTTGGCCACATACAATCTAAACAGTCTTTCCGATGAATCGACTATTTTTTTGGTACAAAATGAGGTTGGCAGCTAAAATGAGAAATTCAACAGATGCTACAGCCATGAATAACTGTTGGGAAAAAAAATTTGAATTTATAAAATAATGGGAAAAACTATAATTAGACAACTACACCCTGTGGTATGGAATGACAATATCTCGAAGAAAACAAAAACTCGAATAGTATCTCACGGACTTTCACGGCCGTTACGACTATGAAAAACCCGAATGTTCCACTCTTTTGTTGAGAGCTGTGTTACCTATGGAAGTGAGGTGTGGGTGCTGAATAAGAAAATGAAAAACAAAATATTGTCAACCAAGATGATGTACTGGAAACGCTGCTATAAGAATACATTATTAGATTATGAAAGAAGTGAAAGAATAAGAGAAATAATGCAAGTTGACGCATCATTAATGCATGAAGTAGAATGGCAACAATTCTTGTAGTATGACCACGTGAGAAGAATGGACCAGGACAGAGTACCACAAAAGGTTTGGAAATGAAAGCCTGCTAATAGAAGAAGAAAAAAAAGATCAAGAAGGACATAGTCGTAACGGTTCTTGGGTTTTTCCGTGTCACCAGGTTTTTCCCCCTAACGCAGTTCGCATTTTCGAAGGTACTGGCTTCGTGCAAGTTGTTGCTGCTTTAAGTATACTCTTCAGCTCCGCGCCAATAGCGTGACCGGATGCGCGCAACGCTGTTGTCCATGTTCGGTTCAGTTTCAGCCCATCGTCTCTGTTGATGGTTTTAGGAATAGAGCCTCTTGGAGATTGATACAAGCAAATGGCAACAACTTGCATTTGTATCAGATAAGCATAAAGAAGCTTGAAAAGATATTGACATGCTAAGGCCAGTATACGTTCCATCTACTGGGTTTCAGCTATCATTGGTTCTTTTAAATAAAATATTTGAACAGAATAAATACAACCTAGTTTCTATGTTTCTATGTTCGTTGATGTATGGTCAAATGTCCATAATAAACCAATAATTTTATGTAGTTTTGATACCAGAAGGTGAAACAGTTAAACCAAACAGTAAAACTAATAAAATCACGCGCTTTACTGTCCCAGAAAAAGACATCTTCAAAGCATTTGATTGTAGTGGTTGTCTCAAAAGTGCTACGGAGCTACCTTAAATAAAAAAAGTATATAGCAATATTCGTCACTCTAGAGAAATGGCAGCTATCACGAAGAATATGTACCAAATGGTTCGTGAATATTTTCCTACACAACTAGAAGAGTGCCAGCAAAATATCGGAACACATTTAGAAGACATAATTTTTAAGAAATAATTTCCTAAGGTATCCATTGCAATAAAAGATAAACATTTATTCATTAAACCTGGCATTTATTTCATTATATTCTTTTTATTTTGAAATAGTCAAATGTTAGTAATTAACCGATAATTTGTGCAGTTTTGATAACAGAAGGTCTTAATTAATTTAAACCATTCCAAATAAAATCATACGTTTCACTATTCCAAATAGGATATCTTCAAAACATTTGATCGTACTTCAGAAGTTATATCGAAAGAAAAAATGAAAATATCAAACTTTTCCTCGGTCCCTTTTTTTTTATTTAGGACGTACGACTTAAATTTCTAACTTGTTGTCCACTTACTGCGCTAAATGCGTGACAAGAGCCGCATTTTCCCTGATCTTTAACCGATGTTACAGCTCCCAACTCTCTCCAATCCATCCTCTTAGGCTTTTTTATATTTAAATAGGGAATATAGGATATCGGCTTGCTGTACGGGTCTGCCGTCTCAACGTTACCACCTTGAAATCCATTTAATAGCTGATTAAATTCGCCGGACAATAAGTCCGCGTACGCGTTGATCTTCAAAGTGAATCTTCGGAGTCCGAGCGAGTATTCCCGATTAAATTGCAATATGAAGTTCCTATTTACGAAGAAATTCTGTTTCCTCAGATAGTCCACCGTCTCCGTCGGATAGGTTTTATTGAATTGTATCTGAAAATTAAAGGATTAGAATGTCGGAAGAAATATAAGCGATGGTCAAGTTACCTTGAAGTTGATCCATTCATTTTCTAAGGTTGTTTCATCATCTCCACGGGACGATGATGTTGCAGAAGTTATTGAGCAATTTCTTTGAATGGGTGAGGTTCTTCCACGACCTGGTGGTACTCCATACTGAATTCTAGGACCGTATCTTGTGGAAACTGGAATTGGTCGCTCTCGATAAGCGTTTGATTGATTCAATCTGCCTTTGGCAGCAGCTGATTGATTCGAAAAATCTTCATAAGTTCCTCTGAAGTTGTTAACAGTATCAAGCTCATTTTCTTCATTGACAATTGTCGGCTCATCTATATTAGGACGAGCTAATCGATTGATTTCGAGTCTTCCTATTCCAGACGCCGATACATACTTGTTGCTTGCAATTATCCTAATATTACCAGATTGAATTGGTCTCTCGTGAACAATAGTTGATTGATTTGGCCTATCTCTACTAGTTGATTTTATTCGTTCGGTTTCAAAAGTATCAACCTCGAATTCTTCACCTGGAATTGTTGATTTCTCTATGTTAGGATGAGTTTTGCGATTATTTCCAGTTGCTTCTGCTCTTTGGATTTTATAAACGTCACCAGGAGTTGTCGCTTCAAATGGTAAATTGTTCATATCAGTTAGTTCTTCTAAATTGTCGGTAACCCCTTGAATTTCGCGGTGCAAGTTTACATCTTGATTTTTTCTAACCGGGGTCTTTGTGAGACCGAAATTTCTGCTAGCTGGTGATAAACTTGGTAGTTGTGCCTCTGCGAGCACGAACAAGGTGATCATAATGAACCATTTGATTGCCCTGTATCGAAATAACGACGTTATTACTATACATAGTAAAAAAATGTTGTTAATCTAACTACTATTTCGTAAAATTTACATTGGGCCTACCGTTGAATATATCAATATGAAGTATAGTAGAACTTGTATTCAGTGACCCCTTATACTGTCTGACTATCTGTCTATAGTGACTATTTCAGTTTATTTGATGACTTTCCAAATTGAAATGACCTTAACTTATTTAACTTGGTTGATTTCAAATATTTAATTATTAATGTTATTACATATATGTTTTGTACCAGCTGAAATACTATTTCCGCGTTGTTTTCAATTTTTTTTTCTTTATTGATAAGACATTTTAATTATAAACGTAATTTTTTTATCGTTTTACTGTGCACAGAAAAACTAACATCTAATACATCAAGTATACATATGTATGCAGATGTATGTAAACATTTTATTGAAAACGAGGAATTACCAAAGGCTTGTTCGTAAGAGCGAAAGAATATTCAGCTGCGAGCAAATGTTATAGGCACCCTAATCAAAGATGTGTTTCGCGCTGCAGGTAGCGCTTCTTAGAACAACCTATACCTGGTCGTTATCTAAAGTAGAAATTCCTAGAAAATATAAATTACGAAGCTATATAAGACAGAAATCAAAATTTTTAGGTTGAGTAATATATTGTGCGTAGAGAAAGAAACGTCGTTTATCGGTTTCAAAAGTTCATTTAGAGTGCGGACCTTCTTTTGTAAGTTTGTGTAATGGCAATATGCCAAAAAAGCCCCAAATGTCTGAGGCTTTACGAGGCCAGATAATTTTATTGCACAAATAAGGATTATCACAAATAAAAATTGCTAAGACAATAAAATGTTCGCGTTGTGCAGTGCAAAACACAATTAGTCGCTACCAAAGGACTGGAGAGTATCATAATCTATCCAAAAGCGTTAGAAAACCTGTAACGACTGTGCGAGAAGAACGATTGATAGAGCGTATCGCGCTCCGGGATAGGCACAAATCCGCGATAGCGATTTCTGCAGAGCTCCGCGCTCAACGAGACGCACCAATCTCCGTGCATACGGTAAGAAGAAGGTTAACTGCAGCGAATTTACGTGCCCGGAAACCGCGACACAAGCCTTTGCTGACCGAGCTACACCCCAAGCAACGCTTTATGTGGGCAAAGAAGTACCGATATTGGACTGAAGATGACTAGGCCAAAGCACTTTGGTCCGATGAATCTAATATAGACGTAAGTGCTTAAAAATATTTCATAATCCTTGCAATATACAAAATTGAACTCAGCGCCCCTACTTTTCTCACCAAGATAGAAATATTCAAAAGTCCTTCGTTTATTCTGGGCAGGTGCACAGCGTTTCCGGAGCAAGTTATGTTCGGAGGAGGCCCGGCGAAGCATTTTCCCCAGAGTGTATTTTACCTACTGTTAAACACGGCGGTGGAAGCATTATGATTTGGGGACGTATGTCTGCACAAGGTATAGGGGAAGTCCATGTGTGCGAGGGCCGCATGAATGGGGTACGCTACATCGGGATGTTGGAAGAGGTTCTCGAACCATCAATTGTCAGATTTTATGTAATAGACTCAGGGGAGTATTACTTTCAGCAAGACAATGCCCCTTGCCACAAGGCTCGACCTTTAATGATTTTTTTACTGATAACCAAGTGGTGATTTTGGATCGGCCCCCACAATCGCCTGTTGAAAATCTATGGCATATATTGAAGGACAGGGTTCATAAATACAACCATGCCTCTAAAGAAGCCCTAAAGCAAATAGTGTTTATGGAATGAGCGTCTATTTCCCCAGAAACATGTTACAAACTGGTAGCTACTATGCCTAGAAGAATTAAAGCTGTAATAAAGGCTAGAGGAGGCAGCATTAAATACTGATTTATTTAATAAAAGAACCTTATAAACTGAATTATATGTTTTTTTTTAGTTTTGAGATTCTCTAGTCTTATCGTAACGCTAAAAAAGTTACCCTGCCTATAACATTTGCTTGCAGCTGTATATACTACCGTCCATATTAGTTCGGACACACAAATAAATAAAAAAAAACGAGAAAATATTCACTCATTTTTCCAAAACTTTCAAAACAAAATGAGAGTAAAAAAAAATTCTAACGAAAAATAAACAAAAACTTCTTAAACATTCCGTTCATCAAAGAAACTTCCGCAAAGAACAGCTTTTTTTTCAAGAACCCTATTTAGCATATTAGTTCATTCCTCCTGTAAAGTGTTCCACGGGTGACCTACGGAGCACACTAACGCACACACAAGCAGGTTTATTTAGAAACTAAAGCATTTATGAATACACAATCACTTTCGGGTGACCTGCTCCCACACCAAAGAGTATTGTAAATTTATTACCTGCTATATTGTACTAAAATTCAAGATTACTATATTGGGTCATAGAATATTATAATAGGATTTAATCATTCTCTAATCGGTATTTTTTGGAAGTTATTATGTACAATTAATAAACAATAATCTTCATAAAGGATCTAATATACATGTCATTTATATATATATATATATATATATATATATATATATATATATAAAAGCAATTATATTATCTTTTAGTAGAGCTTACAACATTTTACTGGGTGTCCGAACTAATATAAACGGTAGCATATATATATGTCGTTCATTTATGTTACCGCATTTTATTATTTCCCAACCTTACCTGATATATAATCTCTTGTCAAATATAAAGGAAATATGTGTATATTTATTTGTCAATTATTTAAAATGTTGTGACTCAATTTGTTTTCTAATTTATCGTTATTATAAATGACACCCTTTCTGTATAGTGTTATATATACTTAGTTCCTGTTTCAAAACGGTTCAATAAAGTTGAGGAACAACGTTTCAAAAAATTAATTCCAAATTTGTTATACCCTGCATTATTAGTAGAAAATACACACAAATACAAACACATGGATGGTAATCATTTATAAATTTTTTGTAACGAAACTACACGCTTTGTTATCTTTTTTTTGTAAATCTTTCACGGAAACAATCAAGTACACCTGTCCCTCTAAATAAGCAATTTTACAAAACATTTCTTTTCTCTTTTAAGATTTCGTGTAAAAAAATCGCACTTCGATGCTCTTTAAAGCATTAATAACACAAACTGACACGATATTAAGCAAACCTGGCCTAGAACTTCGTTAAGACGCCACATTTAAAGTGTCCGTTCACAACTTAATGATCTAGTTAAGAAAATAAGCTATCGTTTACGCGTATTTTTTTTAAGAAGTATGCACTTACATGTTGAATTAAAAAATTATTCTTTTAAGACGAACACAGAGGATAAAGATTCACTTTAGAATGAATGGAAGGATAATTTCACCTGTCGCTTTATAATAAGTATCCCCAGACGTTACCAATCAAGTAGGCCTGCATATTAACGTTTATTCAAATGTTCTAGGAGTCACCAAAAACTTCAGAGATGTTCAGTTAGTCACAGTGAAAATGGTCCATCTACTATTGCAGGTTAATTTTTTGTTGAATCTGGTTTAATTAGTTTCATGTTAGTATATGTATTATATCATTTAAAATTACAAAAATATAAACATTTTTATTCGTATAATATACAAGTAGACCATCCATTGGCAATAAGTACAGTATTGATGTTCGCTGAAAATGGTCTACTTCAAAATAGTGCAGAAATTAACAAATAAAACATTTATTATTTTTTAAACTTTTCTATTAGTTACCTCTGGTGATATTTTTGACTATTCTTCTTTAATTGCATGTTTAAGTTATTATTTGTTTGAAATAATATACTTTTTCAATCTAAATTTTAATTCTTGCTAGAGGTGCTTTATTACGTTCAAGTCCGACGGTTGCGGTTAAGTTTGAAGAACTTTTGTAGATTCTCTTACAACACCGGACTCATGCGTAGGATCATTATCCTGATAAAAACTAAATGTATCAAAAATACCTAATTTGTCTGCATTTTGTCTGGCATATTTCTTTAATATGTCTAAGTACAGCTGCGAGCAAATGTTATAGGCAAGGTAACTTTTTTAGCGTTACGATAAGATGAGAATCTCAAAACTAAAAAAAAAACACATAATTCAGTTTATAAGGTTCTTTTATTAAATAAATCAGTATTTAATGCTGCCTCCTCTAGCCTTTATTACAGCTTTAATTCTTTTAGGCATAGTAGCTACCAGTTTGTAACATGTTTCCGGGTAAATAGACACCCATTCCATAAACACCGTTTGCTTTAGGGCTTCTTTAGAGGCATGGTTGTATTTGCGAACGCTGTCCTTCAATATATGCCATAGATTTTCAATAGGCGAGAAGTCAGGCGATTGTGGGGGCCGACCCAAAATCTCCACTTGATTATCAGTAAACCATTTCATTAAAGGTCGAGCCTTGTGGCAAAGGGCATTGTCTTGCTGAAAGTAATACTCCTCTGAGTCCATATCATAAAATCTCACAATTGATGGTTCGAGAACCTCTTCCAACATCCCGATGTAGCGTGCCCCATTCATGCGGCCCTCGCATACATGGACTTCCCGTACACCTTGTGCAGACATACACCCCCAAATCATGATGCCTCCACCGCCGTGTTTAACAGTAGGTAAAATACACTCTGGGGAAAATGCTTCGCCGGGCCTCCTCCGAACATAACTTGCTCCGGAAACGCTGTGCACCTGCACAGAATAAATGAAGGACGTTAACTGTTTGAATATTTCTATTTTGGTGAGAAAAGTAGGGAACGCTGAGATCAATTTTGTATATTGCAAGAATTATGAAATATTTTTAAGCACTTACGTCTATATTAGTTTCATCGGACCAAAGTGCTTTGGCCTAGTCACATAAAGCGTTGCTTGGGGCGTAGCTCGTTCAGCAAAGGCTTGTGTCGCGGTTTTCGGGCACGTAAATTCGCCGCAGTTAACCTTCTTCTTACCGTACGCACGGAGATTGGTGCGTCTCGTTGAGCACGGAGCTCTGCGATACGCTCTATCAATCATTCTTCTCGCACAGTCGTTACAAGTTTTCTACCGCTCTTGGATAGATTATTATACTCTCCAGTCCTTTGGTAGCGACTAATTGTGTTTTCCACATCACAACGCGAACATTTTATTGTCTTAGCACTTTTTATTTGTGATAATCCTTGTTTGTGCAATAAAATTATCTGGCCTCGTAAAGCCTCAGATATTTGGGGCTTTTTTGGCATATTGCCGTTACACAAACTTACAAAACAAGGTCCGCACTCTAAATGAACTTTTGAAACCGATAAACGACGTTTCTTTCTCTACCCACAATATATTAGTCAACCTAAACATTTTACTTTCTGTCTTATATAACTTCGTAATTTATATTTTCTAGGAATTTCTACTTTAGATAACGACCAGGTATAGGTTCGCCGTACCCTTGTTCTAAGAAGCGTTACCTGCTGCGCGAAACACATGTTTGATTGGGGTGCCTATAACATTTGGTCGCAGCTGTATTGCCATTTGTCCATGGTGTCTTCAGAAATATGAATTTTACCGACACCACACCGCCGACATGCAACTCCACAGCATTAGCGATCCTCCTCCGTATTTTATGGTTGATGTCAGATTCCTTGGTTTTAGCTGTTCATTCGATTTACGTCACACATTTACTCGCCCAACTGAAAGTTTAAAAAGTATAATATGCTAACATTCTAAAGTGCATTTCTATAGTCTCGCTACTAAAGGTACTTTGCACTGACGTTAAGAATAATATAAAATTCTTTTTCACATCGATATTTCTAGAATTTAATTCTGAAAACTATTGTCAGTCGCTTGAATCGATAACAAATAGATAATCTCAAATCCCAAATTTGGTTACTAAATTTTAAATACTTGTAAAAAGTGATTGTTTTTGAAAATCGTTGATGAATTCATTTTCGTTTCGATACAAGACTCTAGGTTTAGTTAAAATTTAATGCATGGCAATAAAATTTAGCGGAACTCTATACTTATCGAAAAATTGGCCGTTTCTAAAGATGCTATTTATACCAAAATAAATAGTAGTGCGACTGATCTGATTTGTGTTTAGTTAGTTTTTAGATAAGCGTGAACTGATAACATGACTATATTAAAAGAAATGAAAAATTTTCCTATTTGATGCGGACTTTATGACGGTTACTGTATATATGTATAGGCCATACATATGGCTAATGAATCATAAAACATCCTCTATACATATCAGTTTATTTAAAGTTTTCTTGTGTGGGTAGCTGGACATGTATATAGCTTTAAATGAAAGAATATGATGATAAAGATGCATGGTCCAGAAATGCATTTCCAAGAAAACCAACTAAGGATATTAATGACTAATGAGGTTTTATCTAACCATCACACAGGACGTCATTTAGGTTAGTCACTGCTTTGATTTTATTGGATTATTTCAAACGCTTTCGATACTATTAATCATACCCCTTTACAATACTATTTTGAAACATATGGGCTTTAATACAAGTACTATAATATTATTTGTCTCTTAATACTTGTTCAAATCATTTTATATAATGATCTTCTGTCATACTCACTTCACCTAGCGTCTCTTTTAGCTTCTTCCTTAGTATTATCTATACATCCAATATTGTAAAATACCTGAAATATTGCAAATATTTTCTTTACCTTTTAGTAGTGCTGTAGAAAGCTAAATAGAAATGATATCTCGATTTACAATGCTTTTGTTCTTTGGAAGAGTATAGATCTAAATTCGAGCGCAAACAAGCATACTAACAGACTATTTTTAGAAGAATTACAAAAGTCCCTCGTACAAGAAATAGATCGTCACATGCTAGGAACAGCAGACTCGTGAAGTAATATAAGTATAAAGTATTAGAACATTGTAACCGCATAACTTTCCGTCTTAATTGTATCATTAGCGAGTAAATGTTGTGCTTCAGTTAAAAACAATATCTGTCATAATTATCGAAACTCACTCTACATAATTTTGCCCAAAATGTAAACCATTTAATATTTTGCTATTGTCCGTAACTTCTCGGTTTTTAAGAATAATTATTTATTACTTTTACATTAAATAGAGAAGAAGTACCAACTTTTGCAATCCCAGCTAAAATTTGCAGTATAACACATGGGCTGAAAAGTCCCGGGCCTAACACATAGATGACGCTAATTTTATTGCAGTCACCTTTCTCTCAGTTAGTACTAACCTTCAAAAGACAGCTGTTAAAATTTCATGATATTCTATTCATTAGTTTGTGAGTTATTGTGCTAAGAGTCACGCTACTTTTGTTATTTTCAAAACAATGGATCAAAAACAATTTCGTGTTTTAATTTTACACTGCTTCTTGATGGGAAAAATACCGTTCAAGCGAAGCAATGGCTTGAAAAGTGTTATGGGGACTCCGCTCCATCAGAAACAACAATAAAACGTTGGTTTGCTGACTTCAAACGTGGTCGTAGAGACACCGATGATGTAGAACGCAGTGGACGTCCAAATGAGGCGGTAACACCAGAAAACATCAAAAAAATCCACAAAATCGTTTTGAATCATCGAAAAGTGAAGTTGCGTGAGTTAGCTGACATCGTAAAGATATCAAAAGAACGTATTGGCGTTATATTGCATGAGCATTTGACTATGAGAAAGCTCTGTTCAAAGTGGGTGCCGCGTTTGCTCACTGTTGACCAAAAACAAGAACGTGTTGATGATTCTGAGCAGTGTTTGGCCATGTTTAAACGTAACAAACCGGAATTTTTGCGTCGATATGTGACAATGGATGAAACATGGATCCATCACTTCACTCCGGAATCAAAACGATCGTCATCTGAGTGGACAGCAACTGGTGAACCTCGTCCAAAGCGCCCGAAAGCACAACAATCGGCTGGAAAGGTTATGGCCACGGTATTTAGGGATGTGCGTGGTGTAATATTCATCGACTATCTTGAGGATAAAGGAAATACCATCAACAGTGAATATTATATAGCGTTATTGGAGCGTTTGAAGGCCGAAATTGCAAAGAAACGACCGCATATGGCAAAGAAAAAAATTCGTTTCATCAAAACAACACACCGTGTCACAAGTCAATCAAAACAATGGCAAAACTACATGGATTGAACTTCGAATTACTCCCACATCCACCGTATTCGCCAGATTTGGCTCCCAGCGACTACTGTCTGTTCGCAGACCTCAAAAAAATGCTCGCCGGTAAGAAATTTCGCAGGAATGAAGAGGTTATCGCTGAAACTGAGGCCTATTTTGAGGTAAAAGATAAATCGTTCTACAAAAGTGGTATTGAAATGTGAGAGCGGCGCTGGAATGATTGCGTTGCTCTTGATGGAGATTACGTTGATGAATAAAGCTAATTTTGAACCAAAGAAAACGTGTTTTCTTTGTTAGGCCCGGGACTTTTCAACCCATGTGTTAGTATATGCGAATAGATCAGGATTAAATTATCTTGCAACACAACATCGTCCAATTTTCCATTGACTTAAGCGTTAGATGTCGATTGTGATAGAGGTTTCGTATTAATGATTCCAAAGTGTAAGAAAAAAAACAATTAAATTGTTATTAATAGTTTATTCCCTACGATGAGGCAATGTACTTTGAAACAGTAATTTGATATTCTTTAAGAAAAGGTGAACAGCTTCTATTATGTACATACGTGTTATGCAACAAGCGATAGTATACATATATGTGTATAGCATTATGTAAATATTAGTTTCTTTTTGTCATACTCAAAACAAAAACAAATACTTAATTTTCCACACAGGAAGCCTACTGTAGGCACTCACTGTCATGTCCTTACTTTGACAGAGTGACGATATTACATAACTGACTAATGAGTATAATCGTTTACTTTAATAGACAGAATATTAATGAACAGGTAACTGAAATATGCAATTTACAAATATACCACAACAGTACAATGATTGCAATCTGAAAAATACACAAAGCAATTTAAATGTTTAAAAGATACCACCAGTGCTAAGAGATAATATTCATTTTCTTGTTAAACACTTTTTTTGTTTGAATTTGAGGTATTACAAATATATTAAATTTTACTGTGATATGAGTATATATTTAAAATAGATAATATTTAAAAACGCTATAATGTTATTTATTTGGATTTTAAATGTAAATATGTAGATTGCCTTAAGAGAATACAGTAGCCGCTCAATTGTGTGAATAAAATGAAACCCAGACTGTTTCGACTAATAACTTGTTCACATTAAAAGGGGTGACTGATTTTATGCTTGAAATAATAGGTATTGTTGCATTAATAATTGTCCGTTCATTTATAATTGCACATTTTTTTAATTAAAAAAGATAAACATACATTTTAAAAAAGTTGTATAATTTTTGTTTGTTTTTTGTGTTACAGCGATAATTTTATTTTGTAATTTTTCTTTATTTACCTCATCTTTAATTTCATCTTCTGTTTCTTCGTCAAAATAGTCCAATTGTGTGTCTATCTCATTCCATGCAGTTATGTCTCTCTCAGTACCTACAGTAATAAAAGTTGTATAGATGCATAAACATTAAGTTCATACATCTGTTTAAAATGTCACGTATTTCAGCTAGAGCTTCTGTCTGGCGATTTTTTAATTTTTCCCACAATACACTAAATGGCAAATCATTCTCGTCTTCTTGATTACTGAAATATAGAATTTTACCCCAGCATTCAATAATCGTTATTGATTCTAATCGATTCCATGCATACATCAAAATTTGTAACAGCATCTTTTATTGCCAAATTTTTTAATGTTTCTAAATTAGATCCATTTGCAATAATATTGCGAAGAAGGTTACTTCTGTAGTATAACCTTGTATGTCTGATCACATTTTGCTCTATTCACTGGATAAGCAGTGTCACATTTGTCGGGAGATACACTGTTGTAATTTGCCTATCTTTACTCACTAATTCTTCTATTGGGAGATGTGGTGGAGCATCATCCAAAATAAGAAGAGTTTTTATTGGGTATCCACTTGATTTCTGGAAATGTGTAACCTTCTCTAACAGAACAAGCAATGTTATGTCAATAGTTTTGGGAAATTTCTGTCTGATAAATTAATGTTATATGAGGAACAAAATAATTCTGAAAGCAATTCTTAAAAACTCTCTAAAAACGTAATTCAAGCTAATTTGGAATAGTCATGGTCCATAGGAAGAGGAAAATGTTTGGAAGCTGCAGGATTTTTCGACTTACGAATAACCAATAGCTTCACTTTACGAGTTCCACTGACATTAGTATATACCAAAAATGTTAGTCGTTGTTTTTATGTTTTCTACCTGGAGCAGTCTTCTCTTGAGATAAAACAAAGCTTTTCTCTGGTAGAAGTTTCCAATTGATTAGGGGTAATTCCCAATTGCTATATTTTATTTTTTAACCGGATTTTAAATAGATCAATTTGGTTCTGGGTCCAATGATAATCTTTCACCAGCAATTTTTAGATATCGAATTCCGAATCTTTTCTTAATTCTTTGTAACCAACCATTACTACCAGTAAAGTCTTCAGCAGAATTTCCCTTCATCTCCGAATCGAATGCTTTTGACTTTTCTTTGATCATATCATCACTAACCATGTTTTAATCTCTTTGATTGAAGAACCATTTGCACATTTTGTCTCCATTACAGGATGTTTAGATCCCTTTGAAGTTCTTCTTTAACCTTTAATATTTGCTTTATTTGTTCATTGTTTATCTTAAAAATAATTGAAAAAATTGGAGGTGCAAATAATTGTATCCCTGCCTGTATAACCTGTATCCAATATCTTTTATAGTAAACTCACCCATGTTTTCGGCAGCTGAAATATTGCAAATATCAGAAACTAGTCAACCTTTGGCAGGTACATTCAATGAAAGAAGTTAACAAAATAATTTACTTTTTGCTGGTCTCAGTGTAAGAGAAAAAAAATTACAAAATGTCATACAAACACTTCTTTCATCTTTTTCATTACAGTTCGATCCAGCCATTCAAAGATTCATGGCGATGCGCGTCAACACCTACGAACATTTCAGACCATCTCCAGTGAGCGTGGCATGGGGCATAGCGATAGTTGTTATTCCAATGTTAGGCTTCGGTTACCTGGTGAAATCGAGCCGCGACAAGCTAGAAGCTTCCTACAGAAGAGGAGAAGTCGCGTACAGTGATCGCGGATTCAAGTTCAATTAGGGCAGTTCGTTTATGTGACCAATTTCATCCATAAACGTGAGATATTTATTAGATAATGATAATTGTATAGTTCTGTGAATAAATTTTCGTTTGAAAAAAAATGTATTTATTTTTTTTTATGTTTACATGAAATAGTAGTTGATAAAGTTGGAGCTGCACGATTTTGTCAGGAGAGCAATGTCGTCCCATATGTACGAAGACGAGCACGACTGCTCGACGTTATACCAATTTTTGCGTTGCAGTTATGTCAAACGTGCATACAGCCCACGATAATAGTATAAGACGCTCATGAATTTTAAGGAAAATAAGAATTGTATTGAAAAATTCGAGTAGGCAACCCGTGTTGTAAACGTATAAGTCTGATTGTAGTAGTTTCTAGTACCGGCATTGCACACATCTAAGTGCAACAAAAGTATAGGCCTTGTCATTAGTTTTAGTTTTATCCTCAACGGGTACAGTACAAATAAGGACAATATTTTATAATAAAGTCTGTACATGGTGTATTAAATGTTGGTGTATTAATCTGCTTGCTACATATCAAGATGCCATCTGGACAACAATTAACTAACACTGAAATGGATTGAATTCGTACTTGGCGCGACAAAAATTGGTCAGTTGTAAAGATAGTAGCAAATTTGAGCAAAACGCGTCTTGTAATTCACAGTTTGTTGAATAAAGGCGAAAATTACGGAAAAACTCGGAAATCTAAAAGATCCAAAGCGATAACAGAACGCGAACATCCCACAATTTTAATGTTTGTTCAAACACAACAATGACTGCTAGACAAATAGGACAAACAGCAGGTGTAAAACAACAATCTGCGAAATGATCAGCAGCAGTATAAAGAAGCCACTTAAACCATTTGAGTCGATTGTTAGCTAGGGTTTTAACTTATATATAAATATGCAAATCTATAGCTATTGTATGAATTAATTACAAGTGTAGTGGGAGTTACTTATAGAAATCAATAACGGGGTTTTGCCTTCCAATAACTTTTATGAAATTCTGTTTACACGTTTTTTTCTTTTTTTTTACATAAACTTAGCGTTACACATTATATTTTACTTGAATTCTAGTGAAAGTGACCCCTCTGGTACGCCGTCAAAACGGCTCTATTTATTCATTCTAACATTCATTTCATATGCATTCACATCCACTAAAGCCTAGATATGTCTGCCATTCTATGTAGTAAACCTATTAATGCTCTCATACAATTTAAAGATAATATTGATTTCTTCTTGCAAATATTGATTGTATATATAAGTAATGTTAATTACGTACATATTTAAAGAGTAACTATTGATATGAATAATAAAATCAAGAAATTTCTTTTGATAAAAATATACGTCTACACACATCGTGCAATTAAGGTCTTTTTGTAAACTTAACCTTTAGGAATAAATTTCACTTACATATGTATAGACGTATAGTGAGCATAATAACATCCAGCAACTATAGAGAAATTCACCGCTGTAAAAACAGCTTTCACACGCAGGTAAGTATCAATTTAAGCAATTGTTATAAAGTCTGACTAAAGAAAGGTAGTTTCTCATTATCCTTGTGATGAGTCTACTTTTTTCTAATCACCTATATTACTTAAGAATTGTTGACGAATATGAAAAACAAAGTAGGCAAATATGTTTTTGGTCAGCTTTCTCGTGAAATTAGTAAGATCAGACATGTATGAAAACTAAAAGTACAAAAAGTTGATTACTATAATATGGTTAGCGAGCTTCTTGAAGTAAGAGAATCGTTATAATTATTTAAAAAAACACTTCAAACTGGTCTAAAGTATATTTTAGTAAATAAATATATTTCGTCTGTCTTACGGACATCATTTACCAGTGCGAACTATATTTGTTACGTACATACTTAAAATATACAATCTGACAATTGAACAAAAACTTTTTGACGGTATATTCCCCGATACAAGTGCACAGTTTAAAAAACGTACATAATGAGGTTTAAAGCACAATAAAATGTTATTTAAAGGTGATAGATATATAATTTAACAATTTGTTGTCAATTTTTTTCATATAAGCAACTACTACAGTGCTTAAATTTGTTTTAATAATTGCATATTATCTATATTTATTCTGTGTTCTGTATTTACGAAGTGGTCAGAGATTTTTACAGTATATACTTTATATTCGTTCTCGTATTGTGATCTTGGGCATACAACAATATGTATATTGACTCAGCTGACTCACCATATGCAGTGGATCGTGCATACAGTAACCGTAATTTTGAGTAAATAAATAATTACTATAAAAGGAGAGCCATTATATATAAAATTCATTACAGTCATTATAAACACGTTGCCACTATAGTAATAAATTAATTACTACTTTGGCTAATCATCATTTATTTTATTTATACATATTTACCCTACATGTACACTACCGTCCATATACACTACTGCTCAAAAGTGTTTAGACACCCCTGTCTTCATCGATAATTCATATAGTATTATGTTTACCAAAAAAATATTATAATAAAATGAAATACGTATTTAAAATGTAGTTCAGTAAGATAAACAACCATTATATCGCATAAGGTTTACTATCATTCACCTGTACTTGGTCGGATTACCATAAACTGTTTATTGCGGTGCAATTACAATAACAATCCCTCTGAATTTACTGGGTAAATTTAGTCATCTGTTAGATTGTAGGTAATAATGTTTAAATTACCTTCCTAGAAGATTATAGTGAAATCTGTATGCTATGGTTAATTGCAGTGTGGTATTTACTCTATTCACGTCGTGAGCGAAATATCGTGTGACAATTTTTTAAAATGCCTCCGCGAAGAGAAATTAGTACGGAAACACTTGCGCTTATAATAGCTTACCATAAAAGTGGCAAAGTAATCGACAAATTGCCAAAAAAATTAAAATACACCGCGCTACGGTTGACTATAACGTAAAGAAATATCGGAAAACTGGCAGTTTTCTTAATAAAAGACGGAGTGGAAGGCCAAAAGCGACAACATCTGCAGATGATCGCAGAATAGTGGTTACCAGCAAGTTAAATAGACGCAAAACAGCCCCGGAAATCACCGCAGAATTAAATGTTGGTCGCCAAAAACTAGTCAGTGTTTCAGTCAAACGTCGCCTACAGAAAGCCGGGCTCTATGGACGTATTGCGATGAAAGAGCCATTGCTACGCAAACAAAACAAGCAAAAGCGACTTAAATGGGCTCGTGAACACCAACACTGGACCATAGAAGAGTGGAACAACGTCCTATGGACGGATGTGTAAAATTTGAGCTGTTCGGAACCCGAAGACGCATATTCGTAAGAAGATCTGTGGGTGACCGTGCCAGAGAAGAGTGTATTGCTGCTATCGTGTAGCATAGTGGAGGTTCTATCATCATTTGGGGCTGTTTTTTTGTGAAAATTGACGGTATATTAAAAAAAGAAGGCTACCGCGAAATTTTGGAGAACCATGCAATACCTTCCGGAATTCGACTTTTGGGTCAAAATATTATCTTCCAGCAAGATAATGACACAAAACATTCCTCTAAATTATGTAAAGACTATTTACGCCATTTAGAAGAGGAAGGAACTCTCAAAATTATGGAATGGCCGCCCCAGAGCCCCGACTTGAATCCAATCGAGTTACTATGGGAAGAACTAGATCGGGAAGTACGGAAATCGGCTCCGACATCAGCTACTGACGTGTAGAACAAATTGCAATCGAATTGGACCTCAATAACACAAGAAATTCTGGCAAAACTTATTGCGAGAATGCCTCGATTGTGTGCTGCAATTATTAAATCAAGAGGAGGTCACATGGATGAAAGCAAAATTTAAATTAAACGTTTTAATTTTCACATTTATTTAATATATTTTTATTCATGTACGTGTATCTGTACATAAAAAATACATATTATTAACATTTTTGCTGTCAGTGAGAATACCTAAACACTTTTGAGCGGTGGTGTATGGGGACGACTGTAAAGTTTACATTTTCTTTGATTTGAATTGAAATATAGAGATTATAGGTTTGTAATAATATTTATTGATACATATCCGAAAGTGATATCACGTTAACATGCCCAGCTCGAGATTGGAATATGTCGGCACATATCCTTGGCATTCTTCTAATCAGATGTAATTGCTTGTAATTTTATTCCAGGCTACCTGGAGCTTCTGCCAACGATCTCATGCGCTGCTAATTCTTGTCTCGAATTCTTCGGTACAATTCATTCTACACTACAAATCATTCGTATCAACTTGCATTCGTCGTCGACTGACATCAAGTAAGTTAAACATAAACGAAATGAATACTTGGTTTCATTATCTTAGAAGATTTGGCCACATAATCTTTCCTCTCCTGGCACAGCAATCTCCTGTAAGATTTTCAAATAACTCCTCCTTACGTAGGACCTCACCCCATCTATTATTATTAAATCGCCTACAGCTGTGCCATCAAAAGAGCCCCAAATCTTCATGCTACTTCCAGCTTGTTTCGCAGTAGAAACCACACATTGGTTACCAATCTGCCGGCTCACAAGAGAACCAAAGGTTTGAAATATTGATTCATCTGTCCATAATACTTTATACCATTATTCAAGGGTTCAATCTTTGTGTTGAATGGTCTATTCTAGTTTCTTTCTCTTATGTTGTTGTTTCAGCAATGGCATTTTCACAACTGTTCATCACCTTAGCCCTGCTATAAGAAGTCCTCGTTTAACTGTTGTGTCAGATATTGCTGTTCTCCTTGATATATTGAATTGTTAGGTGATCTTTAGAGCTATGAGAAACCGATTTCGTTTCAAAGATACTATAATAAACTGAACAATTGTTATTTGTTGTCATATTAGAAACTTAGAAGTAGCTACAAAAGACTTCGTTAGAAACGTGTGCAAAATTCAGATTTCTAGGAATTTAGAAAATGATAAAAATTGCGGCCAAGATAGGAGGAATTTAGGAATTATTAAAAGTCTAAGAAATAAAAATTGTTTTTACCTTAAAGCAGATAAAGGAAATAAAATAGTCATTCTGGACAAACCGGATTATTATAATCGCGTCAACACTATGTTAGCGTCAGGACCGTACAGATAATTAAAGAAAACCCCCCTACCGTCAATGATTAGAATCACTAAAGATACTATTAAGGACTGTCCCAACTTAATCAATAATAACCTGAAATTCAAAATAACGTTCAAACCCTACCATTCCAAAAATGTATTGTCTTCCAAAAATTCACAAACCAGGTAATTCATGAGACCTATAGTATCCGGCATTAATTCTCCAACATACAAATTGTCCAAATGGCCAGTGAATGAATATAAGAACTTGCCCCATAAAGTAGATAACCTATGTGTAGAAAACTCCGTAGATTTTGTAAATAAAATTGAAAAGTTTGAATTAAAAGATGGGGAAATCCTTGTATCATTCGACGTTTGTTCACTTTTCCCAAGCCTACCAATTCCAGAAACTCTGGAGTATTTGGTTGAATTTTTGAAATTAAATAACGTAGATGACGTGAAAACCGCGGAATATAAAAGGTTAATTAAATTATGCATGTCACAAAATTGTTTTCAAATAGGCGGAAAATGGTTCGAACAGGTGGAAGGCACGGCGATGGGTAATCAAATTTGATAGCAAATTTGAAACGAACCTGAAAAAAGAAACCAATATTTCCCGAGGATTTGGCTTAGGTACGTAGATGATATTTTCGGGGTGTTTGATACCAACAAAGGAAACATACAAGATTTTCTAGCAGAACTGAACTCAAAATTTACCTCGATCAAGTTTACTATTGAAGAAGAAGTGAACAATCGCCTTCCGTTTCTAGATGCTCTAGTCATACGCAACAACAATAAATTAGAAATAGACATCTACAGAAAAGAAACTAATTCCAACAGATTCATCACGGTTGATTCGCACCATTGCGAACAACAAAAAATGTCCGCGATTAGTTTTCTGGTCAATAGATTCGTCAGATTTCCGCTAAATAAGAGCAGGTATGACAAAGAATTAAAGTATATCAAAAATGTAGCGAGGTACAATGGTTTCTCTTCTATGGATGTCGACCGTATTTTAAGAAAGGTCCACTACAAACAACACATAAGAAATTCCACGACCTTGACCTCAACAAACACCGATAATAAGAAATTTATAACTCTTCCTTTTCACCCAACAGTAAAAGGGTTAAGTAAAATTTTCCGAGAACTAAATATGAACGTGTCTTTTGCGTCAAAAAATAACTTAAAGAATCTATTAGGGAATCCCAAAGATAAACCGGAGATGATAAAAAGGTCTGGAATATACCAAATCGCATGCAATGATTGTGAGAAAGTTTATATTGGACAAACAAAAAGGAGTATCGAAACGAGGTTCAAAGAACATATTAGACACTATCGTTTCGACAAACCAGAACTATCAAGCGTAGCAGAGCATATGGTAGAATCCGGACATAAGATTGATTTAAAAAATCTGACACTACTTAAAAACGTGAACTCGTATAGAGAATTAGACGCGTACGAAACGATATGTATGAAAATGAACGGAAACTTATTGAACAGAGAACCACTCCCAATTGCACACTCGAGTTTGATTGATTTATTACCATAGGCCCTGTTAAAGATACGGTTCGCTTTCGGTCCATCCTTTCCCGAAAAAGGCATTAGACCACCGAGTAGATTGTAAATAGTCATATGTTTTAGAAATTTTAGAGCCTACGTAGAAAATAATTTACATGATACAGTTTTTACCTTCAGTCGGTAACACGGTTGACAATGAGAGCCCACGTGCTCTCGAAACGCTGCGTTCCGTATAATTAATAAATTTGTTTGAGTGGTGTTTACTGCTATACCTGTGAATTGTACATCCACACAGTCCTTGCAATCGTCATATGTAAATGGAGTATGTTATTTTCAGTGGGTGTGAAGTATGAAGATATAATCTTTCGCTATATCGGGAAAACTAGACACAACGCAATGTTTATCATTTCACGTGATTTATTAATTCCTCTATAAACATTTATCAAACATAAACATTGTGAATTACCAAGAATTATATTTATGAACGTAATGAAATATTCCAGATATTAATTTGTCAATATGTCTACTGACAAATGGAGGAGGTACCGTTAATGCAAAACCTACATATAAATACTAGCGAAACTTCGATAGTTTCGTAGAGTTAGTTAGACATTGAATGAAGGTATTACCTTTCAGCACAAAAAACTTCTAAACGTGTTCCTTAATACATATGAGGAGTATACCTTCAAAACTAAATAAGTCCCACTAATGTAATATTACAGAAAAAATATCTACAAGAAAAGAAAATGATTTATAGTAACTTGACTAAGTTTTACAATTTTTCCAATGCAAAGAGAACACGCCTAAGGTAATAATTTAGTTTCGAAAATTTGAAACATGTTGTAGATTAATTTTGACATCATATTTATTAGCATCTTCCCAGTGTCGGAGCTCGAAACCATATCCTCTATGATTTTTTTTTATTCAGCTATTTGATAAGTCAGTGGTCCATGTAAACTATTGCCCACCGTGGTTTTTGTTTGAAATATCGCCATCCATCAAAATTTTAACAATCCTAAACATGGAAAAACTTGACAGATACAGAGCCTTCGCAAAAAACCCTTAACAAGCCTTGTAGTTCCCACGATTATGATTACTACGTGGTATCCAAGCGAAGTATGGACTATAAAGACTCAGTACTCACAAAATTTGTGTAGAATTACCCCGTAGTTCACAGCGAGAGCATATTTCAGTTTGTTATTATTATCTTCAACAACAATAAAATGGCAACTTTTCTAATCTTGGTAATTCTTTTTTAAGTTTTTCATTGGTTTATCTTTTCCGTGTGTTATTAATATCATCTAAGCAAACAGCTGCACAATCGTAATCTTTTTTGCTAGATTTACAAAGGAGAATAAAATTACTAGCTGCTCTTCGGTTGTCGGGTTCTTTGTCGTGTAGAAACTTTGTACTACTTGACGTTTCAATCAACTCGTTGCAGTGTTGACATTATTAAGGAAATATTAAGACAGATGTTTAGTTAAGGGAATTTGTCAATACACAATAGATTAAGCTACAGTTCCTGAATAACATGACAATTTCCCTGTCCATTTTATTAGAATCACATAAATTTGAGCTTTTGTGTATTTCTAAAACGATTTTTTCCGCGATGTGTTAAAACTAGAAGTCATGACGGAAAGAGCTCAATTTGTTAGACGACATCCGTCTGATCGGTTTGGTGAGGCTAGTGTGCTAAAAAAACAGTGAAACACCCTCCGCCAGTTATGGTATGGTCTTGTATATCAGTAGAAGGTCCTGGACCACTGTATTTTTGCCCATACGCACCATGAATCAATCCGAATGAAGACCCTTAACATTCATGCACGATAAGGCACCATGCCACATGGCCAAATTCATCCGAAGTTTTTTGGAAACGCACGCTCTGCCAGTGTTACCTTGGCCGGAAAATTCTTCGAACAATTATAAAAGTCAAGGGAGGCATTACGAAATATTAGTTATACAGTTGTGACGATCTCTATAAATAGTTCTGAATAAACTTAGGCTTATAGAATACGCTTTTGATTATATATTTCAATAAAATAGCTATTTTAGCAAGTGCCTCTAATAAATTGGATAGGGACTGTTGAAAGTGTGTGTAAAGTATTCCATGGCTTTGTTACTACATCCCCTCGCCGCATATCATACCCACCCCAAAATGTACTCCCCTCAATATTTGACGGACGTTGGTTTCGAGTGCACGATACCTGAGTTACCAAATTTAAAAGTTGCCGTTTGATTTTGTAAAGGATGCAATTCTTTTGCTGAATGTGAAATAGGAACAAAATCATTTTTGGAGTAATTACGCGGACAAAATGTATAAAATCTTCACTGTACTAATACTTTTTTTTATAAACTGCTTTGTTCCTATCGCAGAAAGTGGAACAAGTTAGTATGGATTGTTGCACACACCTACCGTACAAATATATATTTCTAGGTTAAAAGATATCTCTGGACAAATATCAATCAATTCCATTGCAAAAACATGTAGCATCGAAGATTTTTAAAATTAGTACATACTAGTACATACATATGGTTTCATCTGTATTAGTTTTTAGATCCTAGCATTTAACGAAGAGACAAATAATTAACTGCAACGCCAATAAATCTATGGTAAATACAACGCAAACGCAAATGTACTTTGAACTACGTACAACGCACACATCGGGTTGTATATTTGTCTTGATAACATTGAGTTATCAAATTAGTTCATTATTTCTGCAGAATAACGCCAAGCAATTTACCCTCTTAACCCATAGCTTACCAGGAAGTCTGGTACTCCGATTGTGTTTGAAGTTATCGTTCTTGCAACAATGTGTTCGTCAGTCGCAGAGATTCGAATCACGTGCCGGCGATAAGGGCGAGTTTATTGCTTTCAGATAACAAATATAACGCAGTTTTGTCGATTGTAACATTCATTAAAAACAGTTTGCAGATGAGTTATCGTTTGATATTACGAAAAATGTTGGCGTTATGGTTGGTTACGTATTCGTATTTTTGCATTTCGTTAATTAGATATTGTGTAATCGATATTACCACACAATTAGCTGTGTGGTATCACTGGCGTATCATCAGATTGATTTAGAAATTATTTACATAAATGCCAATAAATTGTTCTGTATTCAGTTCAGTCCTTTTGTTAATTTCCGTAAACCATTTACATTTATTTATTTGATGTAATCACGTTTGTAATAATCTCTTTCATGTTTCAATAAGATAAACATTTAGCAACGATATGTGTTGGAAATTACCTAGAATTACATTTGTAAACGAAAAGAAATAGGAGGGACATTAGTTTGTCAATATTAATTATATATTATTATATGTTAAATATGAAGGGGAAGTACTAGCTATATAAATGTATAAATACGAGCCAAATTTCTATAATTCCACAAAGTTAAATAGATATCCTACGAAATCAGTCAGTACCTTTCAGTATAAAGAGGCCTCTAAACATCTTCAATATATATATATATATATATTATCGAAGTATACATATCAATTACGAGGGCGACCTGAAATGTTTCCGGAATCGGTAAGAGATGGCGCACGAAGGTTGATATGGATTCATTGGTCGGCAAAGGTAACCTTTTTATAGCAACTGTCAAAATTTCAGACGTCTACTGTCAAGAGTTGTTTAAGAGGGTGTTTTGTGTAGCAAGTCAGGCGGTTTCGCAAAAATGGATAAAATCGAATTTCATACAGCGATAACACACTTCTGGATAGCTGAGAAAACGGCCACGGAAATTCGAAATATTTTGCTAGAGGTTCGTGGCGGATGTAAGCCATCATTCTCGACTATCAGCTTCTGGGTGAGCGAGTTCAAACTTTGTCGCACAAGTACAAGTGACGAACCACGCAGTGGACGCCCAAAAACTGCGACCAACGATAAAATGGTCGACAAGATACATGATGTCGTGTTAGACGATCGCCGATTGCAGCTGAAAGCGATAGCAGAGATAACAGGCATCTCAGAAGAACGCGTTGGTCATATTCTACACGAAATTTTGAGTAGTTAAGTAACTTGTTTGCACGTGTACATTAATTATTTAATTTTTGCCTTGTAATTGGATATTTGTATCTGTTGGGCAATAAATATTATTATTATTATTATGAACAAACATCTAGACTTGCGCTTTTATTTCTTTTTATTAGTAACTACTATAAATTCTTGTATTTCTCAATATTTTCATTACAAAAAAAGTTTTAACTTCACACTAATGGATATACGGCGGAAGTAGCGATCCCACAATGATTGTTCGTATCTTTAGTCATCCTTATATATCCTTCTTCACCCCACTGTGGTCCATAGGAGTTCTTAACGATCCAGTACTTTTTACCGTCAGCATCTTTACCGTAACCCACTATCAGCATAGCGTGATTGATATTCGCACCTTTATTTCCGCACTCCTCTTCAAAATAGACGCCTTCCGAATAAAACTGGAACGTCATATGGCTAGCATCGACACCAACAGCTACAGGCCCTAAATTGGCTACAACGTTTTCTAAAGCTCTTTCGTCGCCTTCTGGGATTTCGATATATCCTAAAAAGTTTTTTTTTCGGACTTTTAGAATCTGTTCACGGTTTGATGTATTAGGTTTTACCTGTTATTTTAACATCCTCATCTTTCTTATATCTGCAAGGACCATCGACTCCTTCGTAGGTGTAGGTTGCCTCCTTGCTAATTCCAGGGTTCTTCCATATGTATTTGAGATCTTCGTCAACGTATCCTCCGCCTTTGCAGCCGAAATTTTGATAGTTTAGCGTTTGCGGGCAGTCTAATAAGTTTTGCGGACTTAATTCAACTAGTTTTCCAGTTTTTCTGAAATAATGGCCTTCGACTGCTCCAGCCTGGGAAAATAACATCACTGTCAATCATGAAATGAAACCTGATTTACAGTTACGACAACCAGTACATGCTAATGTAACGCCAAAAGATAGTTTATTAGT
Source organism: Trypoxylus dichotomus (assembly GCA_023509865.1). Taxonomy (NCBI): domain Eukaryota; kingdom Metazoa; phylum Arthropoda; class Insecta; order Coleoptera; family Scarabaeidae; genus Trypoxylus; species Trypoxylus dichotomus. The sequence goes on along the minus strand of CM042081.1, from coordinate 7,820,932 downwards.
TTTTTTTTATAATTAATAAGGTATCAGGTATACATATTTACAATATACATATTTGCTAAGAGACAATGATTGCCCTCAATAACCTTTTGCTAACGTAACACCTATTTTTGTATGCATCTTTTGTAGACTCTATGGATTTTCAATCAAAAAAATTGACGGACTGCACTTATTAGATCAACTTAAGTTTTAAACTCTCTATACCTCATACAGTTGTCAAGAGGTAAGACAAGATAGTCATCACTAGAGACCGGATTATACGCAAAGTGTATATATTTTATTTTTTACATATCTTTAATTATAGTCTATATGTAAACGTATTACACTTATTGAAGTTAATTAGCGCTAATTAGTGATTGCATATTTAGGCATTTCTATGCATATTTTTACAAAAGTTACATATATTCCATATTTAGACTTTTTCTTATCCTTTCTATTAGTAAAAATTGCTAGTAATTCCTAATGTAGATCGACAACCTGACAATTCTCAGAACGATAAATCTTTTTCATTGGTTTCTGTTATACTTTTTTCCAAGAACTGCACGTGTTTAATTTTGCTTAGCAGAAATTGGTTTAGAAATATGTTGTAAAAAAAATTTGTGCAATAAAGTTAATGTTTAAATTTATGCTCTTATTTATTTTATGTAAAAATTTTGCATATTGTCGCAATTTTTTTGCATATGCCCCAGGTTTTATGCATATTTTCTCAAAAATCGATGCATATATATGCGCGTATACTCCAGTTTTTCTTTGCATATAATCCGGTCTCTAGTCATCACTTGGCGAAATGGAGAATATGGAGGGTGTAGTGTCGTTTCTCAGCCAAGTTCAGAATTTTTTCCCGGGTTAATCTTGCGGTATGCGGTCTGGCGTTATCCTGTAAGGATACCAATTTTTTTTCGATTGACTGGAGAAGGTTGTTTTTGGATAAGTACTGCTTGTATTCACTGAAGCTGTTCACAATACAACTTCACGGTGATAGTTTTATACTTTTTCAAAAATTCATGATGAACTATTCCGGTTGTTGTCCACGAAACACATTATAAAATCTTGTTTGGGTGTAAGCAAGCCTGAGGAGTGTGTGGTATGGAATCTATAGGCGACCACCAATTATAAGAACGCTTAGAATTTGAGTACATACCTATTTTTCACTAACCGAATAGTTTAGGACAATAATTGGGTACTCAAATCTAGAACCTGCAAGAGTGAGTCGTTTAAAGGAAATGGAAATCTCCAAAAGCCTACTAGATGCCATCAGAAGTACATACGAAACAGTAAAATTCAGGATGCAAACTGCAGGACAAAAAAGAGAAGAATTCCAAGTGAAAAAAAGGAATAAAGCAAGGTGACAATCTAATAGAAGCATTGCATATGAATCAACTACATATTTACTCACCGCACTAAATGCATGGCATGAAGCGCATTGGCTTTGATATTTAACCGGCGTAACGCCACCTTTCTGTCTCCAATCCACGCTTTCAGGGTTGCCTTTTCTCCCAGGAGTCGAATAACCGGACGGCGTGTACGGCGGTTGCCGTTTCTTGAGATTGCCTCCTTTGAAACCGTTGAAGATCTTATTGAATTCGCTCAGGACCAAATCCGCGAAAGAGTTCAGCTTCAACTTGAAACCGTTCAGCAAAGCGTTCTCGTTGAATTTTAGGATGTCAAGCCTATTGGAGATGAAGTTGTCTTTCGCTATCGCTGCCAGTTCTGGCGTGGCATATGTTTTGTTGAAGAGAGACTAGAAATAATAGAAAGAAATTTAGTTCTATTTATAGAGAAAAAAAATACTGTAAATTCACACTGCACAAGGCATTTCTGGTTATTTGACGTCACGATCAATTATGTAAAATCCGATCTGAAAATGTGAATTAATAATACTAATATGATACTGATACTGATTGAGTATATTACTGCAGTTTCACCTTAAAAGTTAGATTACATAGGAAATTTACAATGTAATTTTATTGACCTCTCTGCTATCTTTACGTATTTATTATCATATTTAAAATATATTATAAGCATCTTCTGTTTACTTCACTATAATCATTTTTTCATGTTATTTTCTCTTGCATTTGTGTTTGTTTGTAGTTCAGGACTAACTTAGATTTGCCGAAGACATTAAGAAAACCAAATATTCAGTTCAAAAGTTTCTATCGAACTATAGAAATTTCGCTGAGTGAATATATATTTCTTTCGAATTCAATTTCTATTTATTCATTTCATAAAATTATTAGATTTACATTTACAAATGTTTCGGGAGTTATATTTATAAACGGAATATAACAAGAAGTAATATACTATACGCACAATATAAATATTTTTATAATCCCCTAATCGCCCATAAAATCTTGAATTAATACATTGGTTTAGAAAATTACAATAGAAAAAAGATAAATACACCACAGAGAAAGTAGTATTGATATTCTCTTCGTAATAGGGGGAGACACTAATTCAGATCGCCACTGTACATTTCAGTATTGATATGGAAAAACATAACCAATACGTTCAATAACGTCCATAATCAAGTAAACAAAATTTCATCCTACAAGAATTACGTGTTGGAACTGTGAGTTTACATTTTACTATACACTAACACGTATTTCTTCCATAACATGTTGATCGTGCACGTCAAATATAGTAATACCTACTCCTAATGAATTCAAGATAATGTGCCAATGTCCACTAAGCGGACGATCTTACCCCAAAGTCTAACCAATCGGTATTTAGTAGCTCTTCGGGTGAAAATGGAACTTTTGGTAAACCTGCAGGAACTGCACCACCAGCAGTTTTAGCTCCTTGCGCGGCAGCGCTTCCAAATCCTTTAGCAGCGGTGTTTGGGAATCCACCTGCTGCTTGGCTAGCGGCCTTGCCGAAATTCGGTATTCCAAATTGACCGTTGGCGATAGCAAATACGGTTGTTAGAATCAACCACTTCATTGCCCTGCGTGAAATAGAAAGAAAAGGGGATCTTATTTTAATATCTCCTTGATGAATGAATATTTATAATGTTACTCAGAAATTTTGGGGATGACTAAAATATAGGAAAGGTACTACAGAGATACTATTTAGGTACTACAGGAGTTTAAATTCGAATAAAAGCTACGTGAAGAAGTAAAGAGTGTTCTTTACTTTCTGAGTGAGTTCGGAAGTCGAAGTATTAGGTTATATGAAATATAAAACAATAATTGTTGCAAACTTTCAGAGAGGACATACTATCAAATTTTAAATCTGAAAAAGTTGAAAGATTGCTGCTGTTATCGTATTATTTCTAGTCTGCAGACTTAATTTAGCTTTTTCTTCAACTTTCATAGTAAAATGCACTTTTGATAACTTAATATAAGTTTTATTTCACGTAAGTGCTACGAAGTTTCGATAATTTAAAAGTGCAGCTAGTTAAAAACAATTTAATACATTTTATGTGCCGCTCAATTTTTGATGGAATAATAAATTGAAAAAACCGTATCGATAACATTATTTACTGCTTACTACTACTTCACACCAAAAGAGCTTTACTTGTCCTCTTAACATGCAGGAACTATTACATAATTAATGTCTTTTTAAATTTCCAAATATTTTCAAACAAATTAAGTTACTCCCAACTTGTAACTATTAGTGGTAACGTAAAAAAGTTTTGGAAATATATTTATGTGTGGGAAAGTGATAATGGAATAAAATTTAGTTGGGTTGTCATCCAACATAGGCAATCCAAGACAGTTGCTTGTTAATAATGTGCACGCCGTTATAAAATTTATAAGCAAGTATCCAAACAAATAGTTCTAAATTTCGCGGGCAATTTAAGTTGGTAGTTCCAACAATAAACATCATATTTGCGTTTAACGTGTTAGCTTGAAAAATTAGTGAATATGACCTTTATTGTCGGAACTACCAACTTAAATTGTTTTAAACGACAAAGCTGCCAAGTTTTATTTTAAACTAAATTATTTAAACACACAAATTCCTTTAAAATCCGAAATATTATAAGAGAAATTAAATTTAAACTGTTTTATTGCTATACCATGTTAATAAATGTATTTGTAGTGAAAGGGCTCATCGTAGCAAATATAATAATGAAATAGCCAGATATTATTCATGTCATTTCTTGCTAACAAATTGAAAAATATCACGTTATCCAATTTAGAAATGGGTAGTAAAGAATTTCTAGAATGTGAAAAATCGTTATAAAGAAATTAACTTCACAGACAAAATTTGCAGATAAAGTGTTAGCTTTATATGGTATTTCAAAATTAGGAATATCGACGGCATACCTCAGACGAAGCAGAGGCGGACTAGTGTATGCAGATGTCTACATCCATAGATATCTCCCAAAGTTGATGAATTTTGTTAATAGTTACCATGATGAGTAAATCAATATTTTGGCTTTAGCTTGCTCCATATTATTATGCCAAAAGCAGTAGCTGAATGACAACAACGTAAATTTTATTGTCAATTAAAACAATTCACTAAGTATTCCTCGGGTGCAACCAGTAGAAAAATTTTGGTCACTTCTCAGTGGAAAAGTTTATGAAGATAGATGAAGAATCCAGTTTGCGAGCCAAAATATTTGAAACAACTTAAGAAGTGGATGCAGATACGGTCCGAAAGTATGTTGGGAATGTGTTAACAAAATTAAGAGCAACTGAAGATGGTTGTCCACAACTCGTCTTTTGAATTCGCTCTCTTTATGCCTTTGATTGAAAGTGTTAAAAATGTTCCCCTGAAGCTGCTCTATGCATTAGTCTTTGGGAATCAGCAAACTACTCAAACTTCTTGAAGAATGAATAGTTGTCTCTTAAGCTTTGCATATAGAGCTGGAATAAAGCAGTCTTTGAACGACACTAGGTGAATTTGCTGGCAAAAGCCAAAGAACAAATAAGACTGAACTTGGAACTTTTAACTCAATATAATCACTCCTTTATTAACTCTAATATCTTTCAAAACGTGAAATATTGAATACAATTCCTTGATATCAGTTTAAATGCTATTCAACTAATTGTTGAACACATGGGCTGAAAAGTCCCGGGCCTAACACATAGACGACGATAGTTTTATTGCAGTCACCTTTCTCTCAGTTAGTACTAACCTTCAAAAGACAGCTGTTAAAATTTCATGATATTCTATTCATTAGTTTGTGAGTTATTGTGCTAAGAGTCACGCTACTTTTGTTATTTTCAAAACAATGGATCAAAAACAATTTCGTGTTTTAATTTTACACTGCTTCTTGATGGGAAAAAATACCGTTCAAGCAAAGCAATGGCTTGAAAAGTGTTATAGGGACTCCGCTCCATCAGAAACAACAATAAAACGTTGGTTTGCTGACTTCAAACGTGGTCGTAGAGACACCGATGATGCAGAACGCAGTGGACGTCCAAATGAGGCGGTAACACCAGAAAACATCAAAAAGATCCACAAAATCGTTTTGAATGATCGAAAAGTGAAGTTGCGTGAGTTAGCTGACATCGTAAAGATATCAAAAGAACGTATTGGCTTTATTTTGCATGAGCATTTGACTATGAGAAAGCTATGTTCAAAGTGGGTGCGCGTTTGCTCACTGTTGACCAAAAACAAGAACGTGTTGATGATTCTGAGCAGTGTTTGGCCATGTTTAAACGTAACAAACCGGAATTTTTGCGTAGATATGTGACAATGGATGAAACATGGATCCATCACTTCACTCCGGAATCAAAACGATCGTCATCTGAGTGAACAGCAACTGGTGAACCTCGTCCAAAGCGCCCGAAAGCACAACAATCGGCTGGAAAGGTTATGGCCTCGGTATTTTGGGATGTGCGTGATGTAACATTCATCGACTATCTTGAGAAAGGAAATACCATCAACAGTGAATATTATATAGCGTTATTGGAGCGTTTGAAGGCCGAAATTGCAAAGAAACGACAGCATATGGCAAAAAAAAAATTGTTTCACCAAGACAACGCACCGTGTCACAAGTCAATCAAAACAATGGCAAAACTACATGAATTGAACTTCGAATTGCTCCCACATCCACCGTATTCGCCAGATTTGGCCCCCAGCGACTACTGGCTGTTCGCAGACCTCAAAAAAATGCTCGCCGGTAAGAGACTTCGCACGAATGAAGAGGTTATCGCTGAAACTGAGGCCTATTTTGAGGCAAAAGATAAATCGTTCTACAAAAGTGGTATTGAAATGTTAGAGCGGCGCTGGAATGATTGCGTTGCTCTTGATGGAGATTACGTTGATGAATAAAGCTAATTTTCAACCAAAAAAAACGTGTTTTCTTTGTTAGGCCCTTGACTTTTTAGCCCATGTGTTATTTTCACAAAAAAGGACGGTAAACATAAGTGCCTCACAATCCTTTACGAAGTATTTATTTGAACCGACACATTTTCCTTATTGTCACGAATTTCTTTCACAAAACGCAATTTAGATCACAGAATCACTTACAATTTTGTCATATTATAACTAAAAAAATGTACACAACCTTGGAACTAAACACATAATAATAAGTATTTTTCTTTTCAATGCGAGACTTACATGTTGGATCTTTGTTACTTATTACCTCACTCACAGAAGAAACAACATTGAAAAGCTGAAATTATTTACATGTCCTTTTATATAAGAATTCTCCAACACTTATAAAATAATTAACGTATGTTGTAACTGATTTGCATTTATTGATGACTATCTTAATCTTCTGCACGGTCTACCTCCAACCTATTCGCTATATTGGGAATTTAAATAACACTTTAGAATAGATATTGAGTAGGTCAAAAAATTCTTGCTAATAGAAAAAGGTGAAATTGTAAATTAGTACCATGGATTTAGAAAAAAAAAAACATAACGACAACCAAGAAAAAATTAATGAAAATACCTAAAACGAACGTAAATAAAAAATTCCGCTTTATAGAAATAGAAGCATCAAAACAAAGGTCAGATCAAACAGGTTTCCGTCGGTTAGGATTGAACTTTACAATTCTGCATGGACATCTTAATTTGCACAATACTTTTGACGAAAACCCAACAAAACATGGTTTTTGACGTAAAATAAAATCGAAATTGATGGGAGAAAATTCATTTCATTTTTTTTTTTTTTTGGCACACAATGAGATACCAAAGAATGTATTGATGAGATCGAAAAGATATTGTACCTGTGTAAAATATCTTTATTATTTATGCCAAGGTCGCGAATCATCTAATTTTATTACGTATAATTGTTTAAAAAAATAACAAAAAATTAATGTACACGTAATAATAATTGTAATTATGTAACGACGAAGAAGCCATTAGGTAAGGCAAGAATTGATAGAGAAAAGCAAATTAGGAAAGTCAATATGACCGTGAATCATTCTCCAGAAGAATGTTGTCTCTCAAACATCTCAACGATATGCCAGCGTCTGTACATTGTGTCTTCCCAACAACCAGTCATAACTAATACCTCTTTCAGGATCATGGTGATTCATCTTAACACACTTCAGAAAGCGGTGTTGGACCTCCTCGATACTCAGTTGAAGGTAGATGTAATGGAGCTACCAAACTGGAGATGCATATTCTGATTTGCTTACAAAAGAAGCCAAAGTATATAGTTTTTAGTGGAGATGTATCATTAAAAGATTAGCAAGAGCACCAAGATCAATAACAGTATAAATTTCTCTTGAGGAAATTATTATGTATCGAGGAGACTGAGTCAATATAATTAATTTTCTGCATATACGAAACAAATATACATTTACAAACGTTTAGTAATTAGATAATTTGTAAGGAGAACATCCAAATAGGCATACGATGCAGATTATGTTGCATTACGATAGCGATCTGAAATTTTTCCGGAATCGACAAGAAAAACACGGAATTTGTGTGGTTTTTTATTTTTCGATGTAGTCTCCTCGACGATCAATACACTTTTTCAAGTAGTGCTCCTCACCTGAGACAAATCTCTTTCCTCCCAGTGATCTTTTCAGGTTTGGGAATAGGAAAAGGTCACTGGTGGCAAATTGGTAGCGCAACTCATTCAATTTAAACACGACGATGCAGAATGAATGAGCTGGTACATTGAGAAGCACTTTCTTTCGCTACAAACGAAGCCGTTTCCCCTTCAAGACTGCACCGAATCGGGTCAATAAATTGCTGTAGTGTTGCCCCATGATCGTCCTTCCCTTCTGCAGATAGCCGATGAGGATCACACCTTGGGAATTCCAACAAAAAATGGTCGCCATGACCATTCCGGCCGATGCAACGGTCTTTGCTTTCTTTGGATCAGATTCGCCCGAGAAAGTCCACTGCTTCGACTGTTCCTCGGTCTCCGGTATGTGGTGGTGCAACCAAGTCTCATCCACGGCTACGAAACGCATGAAGAAATCCCTTAACTTGCGTTGGATCCTGGTCACCCGATTTCGTTTTTGCTCCGGTGAGAGCAAACGCGGTACCCATCGCGCCGAAAGCTTTCTCATACGCAAAATTTCGTGTACGATATGGCCAACGCGTTCTTCTAAGATGTCAGTTGTCCCTGCTATCTCTTTCAGCTTCAATCGGCAATCTAACTTTTGTGACATCACAAAATATATAGCGTGACCCTTGTATAATTATATCTAACTCTACTGAACTGATTGTTAAAATAAACGTTTTTCCGTTAAGAATAGTCTTTCAATTTGAAATTATTATTACTTTGAAAATACTGTGCATTTCCCCACTTAGAAATAAAGGGAAAATATACCAGTTTTATAAATGTTTTATACATAATGTTGTTAATTGACTAAACCTGTCTTTTACTTATATATATATATGATAATGTGTTGTGTTGTTCCTGCCCTTATCACCTTTATAGCACTTGTCATCTGCTCATACAACAAAATTTCTAATAGATACATTCTTTGAGTATGGTATTGTAAAGTTAACGCAATTATAGACTGCGTCACCCAGGTTTCGAAGTATTGCTGTTATGGGGATAGTACTAAACGTTGCCAAATTTCTAATACAAAAGTTATTTCAAGTAATAAATTGGTATTCCGCATTATCCGCATAAAATCATAAAAGGAGTGATAGTGCATGTAAAGCAGGTTATTCGTACGATGAAATCCAGGCAAACAATTATCCATAGTACGGAAGACATTCATACAATGCAAGAATTTATTAACTGCTATATAGATAGCCACCAGCTCCAGAGTGTAGATGGACACGTGCTGGAGAAGTGCTCCAACAATAAAGACTTGACTTGAAATGGTCTTCCGCGACGGAACCATCGGTATAAAGGTGTAAAAAATTTTGGTTTTAGGTGTTCCATGAAACAGGCGTCCATAGCTTACTGTGGCATGGCATGCAATATTTCGAAGACACCCATGATTGTAGTGAATGAGGAATGACTTAACAAGCTGGATATTGAGATGAAGATTGTTGTTTTCTTTATTTAATGAACAGATAGTTAATTGTTTTATTGCCAGTTCATAAGAAAATAAATCCTAAAATAGTTATCAAAAATATTCGAAAATTTTTATTTGAACAAGATCTCCTTATTCCCCTAACAATTTCAAACACTTGAAACTGTTCCGTTGCTGTCGAGAAATTACGTAATAACATTATTTTTAATGCTACTAAGCACTTATATGCTTCAGTGACCTCAATTCATGTCAAAGATATACTTCATGCCACTTGCATGTGTTTATTATAATTCTACCTATAGAAACAATAATACTGCGTATTACTTATGTTTTCATAGTATCTGATAAAATATTCTGCCTCCGGTTATTTTCTTCACGCCGATAATTACCATTTTCCTTTTTTTTCATAAACTAATTTCAATTCTTAGAATCGTCAAATGGAATTGGCAAGCCTTGACTCGTATTGATAGTTCTTTTAATGCTTTCCTCTCGTGAAATCGCATATCTACGTTTAAATAGGGAAAAAAAAACAGCCGTATTCGCTTGCTTGTGCGATTCTTCTCTGAATCAAATCTTGGACATTATTCTGATGTAATTTAATTACAAGGCCGGCACCACTTTAATTCTGTAATTTATGCTAATGGCTGTATCAAACCCATTTCCATATGCTTTCCAAGGTTTAGTCGTTGGGAAGATACTTAGCTTATGGTGAGATTATAATATCGATGTCTCTATGTCTTCTTAATTCATATTTAATATGCATAGGATATATACGTAGAAAAAATGAATAAGTATAATTGCAAAGAATTATATTAAGTAACATCTATAAATAATTCGTGCTTAACGTTATTCTGAATTGTTTAATTATCATTTTATGGTCAACCATAAAAACACATCAATGATTACGGAAATAATTGCTTGTTTTATAACAAACTACATTTCAAAATCAATGATATATATTTTCTGATTTATAAATGCACATCTACTTTATCATCATGACCATCTTATCAACTTTTTATTTAGTAAAATTTATCAACTGTTTAAATTATGTAGAAAATACAAGTACGTGTATATACATATATACGTAATGATATTCCTGGGTTTCTGACCGCGTATGTTGTTGGTCCCTAAAGGAACTGTTTCGACTGGGTTGACGTTTCGACAAGATCTCACTCATCTTCTTCTGAACGCTGTCGTTAGGCTAGCGATGAACCGAGTTCATCTCTGATCGCTAGCATATATATGTACAATTGTTGGTAGTATTGGTTACAGTTGTTAGTAGTATTGAGATAAAGCGGTTAATAGGTAACATCGTTCGCATCTTAAGTACGGAAGCTTACGGGCTATCTCTTTTCCTTTTCCTTTTCAGTTACAAAACTAACATATCAATACCTCTCGCTTAGCCATATGCTATGTTGCCAGTTGTTAGCAATTAAGAACAATATGAGCTGAGTGAAGTTAGTTACATCTTTCATGTATTTTTACCACTACTTTGAGTAATTCTGGATCAGTTCATCGATTTTCATTAATTACGCATTCAAATTAAAAGTTATTGTGTATTTTACTGTGATATTTAAAAAATGTCAAGCCGACAAAATTTTCACAGAATAAGTTTTGTAAATTCTTGCCAACAACGATTTATTTTTCCATAACTATACTGTTATCTAGAGTGTAAACGAACTTCGACGTCATATCAATGAATGAAAGAATAATTTTCTTTCCCTTTTTTTTTCTTGTTTCAAATAGAGACTAATTTTACAGCAACATGATAATATTAAATAGCAACCAGTCAAACATTTTTAAATCTCACGCAGAATTTAAGTTGGTGTTTCCGGCAATGAAAGTCGTATTCGCAGTTTTTTATGTACATTATAGGTATTACGCACTTTATATAAAAGTAGAATTAATTAAATTTACGGTTTATCAAAGAGCAGGTATTTTATTTAAAAAAAAAAAACGTATTATTATTTGTCAACAATTTTAATGGAATATAAAAGGCAAACAAAGACATACTTTAAAGACAAATTCCAAGCAGACATCAGGCATTTTCATGGATAATTTATGTCATTACTGCCGGAAGTACCAACTTAAATCACCCGCAAAATTTAAAAATGTCTGAGATTTGACTGAAATATGTTTTCGTTTTTTGTTTTATATTTCATTAAAATGTTGACAAATTAAAATTTGGTTATTATTCTTAGAGAATACATTTTTTATATCTTCGCATTAATTTTACAAAAATTATTATCCAGAAAAGTACAGAGATCTTTAAGGTAAGAGCCACACCATCCCAATTCAGCCCGCAGATCTCCACAAGATGGCGTTATACTGATGTAATGTAATTTGAAATTTGAGCGGAATTCAAAACTACAGTATATCGTGTTATGACTAGCTAGGTCTTGGTTCTTGGAACTTAGTGGAGAAGTCTGTGGTTTTTAAAAATCGAAAAGCCCCTGCTGTAAACCAACAGCAAATTAACAATTTGCAATCCTCATTTTATTACAAAAAAAAACATTAAATAAATACATAATATGCCTATTTTCCAGTAGCAATTACTTTAAACTTAGAACTATGGTTTCGATTGAATACTTAAAACATATATACAAAAATATTTGAACAATTATAATATCAATAAAATCTAAATGTAATTCAGAATTATCGCTCCTCTAATTGTTTATCACGAGATATTACGGTTTCGTCAAATTTCACCATGTAAGTTGTACCTTTATGCCAGTGGGCTGTTACTTTTGCAGGCTACAACAAAAATTTGTTTTCACCAAAAAAATTATAATAATGGAAAAATGCATACAAATCCAGTTCCCGTAAGCACAGCTTCAATAATTCCAGCAACAAACACAGCGCAATTTAAACTTCCCTTATCGCGGGGTACGGATATGAATCTATTTACCAGTGGTTCTTTTTCCATTAAATAATATGTACTTTCATCATCATTTGAGTGTTCCAATTTATCAGCTTCTTTACCAAATAGCGCCTAAAACAATTCACTGAATAAATACGTTATTAATTTAGACTAATAAACTAGATACCTTCCAAAATGTGGATTTTACGAACAAAAGTATGTTTAGTAGCTTAATCTCTCTTTTTCCATTACGTTCTCGAACAAAATATAAATCTATTAGTTTTGTACCTACGCTACGACCTAAATCGTGTAACCTGTTTCAAGAAAAACGTTTATAAGTCTATTCATCTATAATAAAATTATGTTTTACTTAGTTTGTAGTTCTGGAACTGTGTGCGATTTATTTTGACAATATTGCACGACTTCAGAGAAAAGTAGGGCGAAACAACTAAGAGAAACTTCTCCTTTTCCACGACTTAAAGGTTTATCTAAAATACTACTACGATTATTTCTATTTGTTAAACTCATTTTGAGGGCTCTATTTTGAAGTAGAGCGAAATTTAGGTTAAGTTATTTAACCTTTGTTTTAGTACTTGTCAAATTTCGAAATTGCCAACTATCAAAGTTATACCCAAGAAGGATTGACGAAAACTGATACAGTGCCACCAATCAATAAATAAAAAAAATTGTTTATATACATATACCACACAAAATATTTGCTTTAAAATGTAACGTAGAGGAAAATGTTTCTACTAAAGGAAATTGACTTTATTACAAAGCCTCTGATATTAAGTGCATTTTCTTCGTCTATATACTGTATCATCCAAGCTTCGAAGTATTACTCTTATGGAAATAGCAATGAATGTTGCCAAATTCCTAATAAAAAATTTATTTGAAATAATAAGTTGGTAGGCGAAGAAGGTAATAAAGGAGTAAGTTTCTTTTAAATTTTCCTGGCAATTTAAATACGTAGTTCCGGCAATAGCAGCAATGAATACTTGTATTTAGCAGCATTTTATACTAGGAATAGGGGCAATATTTGCATGAATTGCCCTAAAAACTAGGAATATATAAATAGGTTCTACACCTTGAATAATCTATTCAAAAATAAATAGAATGAAACAAAGAAATTGCGTTGCTTGTACTTAGAAAAATATATTTCCTTTAACAAAAAACAATTTTACACATCAATTAAAAACAATTCACGATGAAGTAAAGTCTTTCATTGGATAATGTTCTTTATACTTCTTCAGGTGTTCTTTCATTCCATTCAATTGTCTTCTGAAAAGGACGATTTTTTAAGAAATAGTTCCCATATACCCATATACTTACGTAATATGATGAGGCATTTCCTTGTAGACATCTTTAAACATCTCCTCCCAGTTTGGTTTTGGACGCTTCTCAGCTTGTGCAAAGGCTTCCATTATGCTCTTTTTGGACTCTTCTATCCACGATTTTTCCTTTTCTTCATTCCATAAACCCCTACTCTCCATATACATTCTTAACTTATTAATAGGCGAGTCAAATTGTTGCCAAGATTCAACTTCGTCTTTTGACCGATAAGCGGAGCTATCGTCTGATGTAGAATGATGACCAGTCCTGGTAAAGTTGAAACAGGAGTTAATAACTAAGCTTAAATTGATTTTGGGTTAAGGTTTTGAATGTGTGACTTGATTAGAAAAATCGAAATTTAATTCTTACTAAATACTTACCTACCTATAAGTTAAGGCTTCTATAAGTACTGGCTTGTTCTCTTTTAAGCACAACTCCTTTGCCTTCTTTGTTGCACTATAGACAGCAAACACATCATTTCCATCTACTCGTAACGTGTTCATACCATATCCAGGACCTCTAGCGGCAATACCATCACCCCGATATTGTTCTTTAATAGGTGTCGAAATAGCATAGCCATTATTCCGGCAGAAAAATATAACTGGGCACTCTAAGGTGGCTGCCATGTTAAGAGCTGCATGGGCGTCACCCTCAGAAGCGGCTCCTTCTCCAAAATAGCAAATTACAACCTTATCTTTTCCTTTCAATGCATATGCAGCTCCTGCAGCTTGTGGAATCTGTGTACTCAACGGACTTGAGATCGTAACAAAATTAATATCTCTACTCCCATAGTGGATAGGCATTTGTTTCCCTTTACCATAATCTCTAATGTTTCCATAACATTGATTCATAAACTCAGGGAGTTTAAATCCTCTCCAAACTAGAACGCCGGCTTCTCTATACTGACCAAACACTAGATCGGAATTATTTAGAGCTGCAGCACTTCCTATGTGGGTAGCTTCTTCACCATAATTCGTCATGTAAAATGAGATTCTGCCTTGTCTCTGCGATTCGTAAAGAATTTTATCCATTGTATTCAATAAGGTCATATCTTTGTACATTTTTTCGATGGTTGCATCGCTTAGTTTCGGGTCATTTGCAGGATCTACGATTTTTCCTTTGCGATCCATGACCCGGTACGCTGCAATTGGGGCATACGAGTCTATTCCCGTGAATTCTAACTTTTCCGTCCATGTTGTTCGTGCTCCTGGAAATAGAGGTGCTTCGCTTGACAAAGCCTGAAATGTCAATGTAAAGATTTAAAAACAAACGAGTATTTTTAACCATCAAGATCCTAACCTTAAAATGTTTATAGCACATTTAATAAGACTTGAGTAAATAAAGATTTACAATATAAAATTGTATAAAATAGAAACATTTTGAATTAAAAAGCTTGTGAAGGCAAAATTACTGAATTGAAATAATTGAATGAATTTTAAAATTATGTGGTGATAGATCAGCATACCCTTGCAGTAATTTTATTCTTTAGCAACTGTTTACAGATGTTATTCACAAATTTCGCTGCTGCCATTTCGATGCTTGCAAAACTGACTAATTAGAGTAAGCTCGTAAAAGTTGAGCAAATATATGTGTATAAAAATACACATTATTTACGTGTGTGTCGCATATCAGTAGCTCGTGGCATTAATAAGGAAATGACCTTCTAACTTTCAAACTGTTGTTGCTACATTACTTTTACTTTTCATTTATATTTTCGAGATAATTAAAAGAAAAAGAATTTTATTAGTTTAATTCCAATTTTCTAAGAAATCGATTAAAGCTCCTAATATTAAAACAGAAGATAGCGAGAACCAGTTTCTATAAAAAAATGTTTATTGGGTCTCTTTAGGTCTGCAGGGAGTGTAACAACTTACTTTCCTTTTAGAAAGTATACAACAAAAAAATATAACAATTATTGGAAAATTATATCTTAAGATCTAGGTAGAATTTGTCTAAAAATAATAAATACAGATTCAAAAGAAATTTTTGCAGTACGGCGTATATATAGCATTTAAAACAAGTTAACACCTATCGTCAAAATAGGATGAATTGCAGTTTATTAAGTTTGTTAACGTTTGTTTTGAATGGTAATTTCCTCGCTATTTATTTATTTTTGTTACTAACACTGCATAAGAAAATAAAAATGGTTAATCCTTACACCCATAGCGAGTTACTGGATATTTTAGTGATATATGGCAAGTGCGGCCAAAGTGCTCAAACTGCTCGTAGAGCCGATTAAAGTTAATTAGCAGTAATTAACTTTAATCAGTGTAAGACAACTACAAATAGACGTAAAATATAATAAATTAATTAAAACAAAGTTTTGCACTTTGCATATGATCCGGTAAGTAATAAGTAACATAACAAATAGTAATGCTTAATCGTGATTTCAAACTTTAACATATAAAAACTCCATATTGACGTGAAAGATAGGCAACTTAAACGACGCTAATCATCTTAATCAAACTCCGTATGTTATTGTTTACTAGAGACGCATCATTTTGCCGCTGCACAGTAACCGGTATTAGGGCGACTAGTTTGGCAAGGTGATTTTAATTACAAATATTACAGGCAACAATAATAATCGTTTATTGTAATCTTACTTAAAATTGTCCTCATTGTCAGTAGAATATAAATATTGAAATACACTACGTATAAAAATATAAAACAAGCAACAACATACAATAGACAAACAAAGAAAAAAGTATGTATAAAACAATAAATATAATAAAACATCAAATAAATAATAGGAGTTTATATGCAGATATTCTAGATATTCTAGATATTTTACACAATGCTGTTAACGCAAATTTTTGTTTTGCCTTTTAGATGTGTGTCACCCAACAGAATTTCACATACACTTCTTGCATTGAATAAAAACTACACTTTGTGGTTGCGTCATAGTTGGTTGAGACATATGCTTGAGTAGCTACGACTTATGTTATATACTTCTATCTCGCTTGTGTATACGTATGCTTCTGACTTTTATATATAGCGCTTGTCTTCACTTTATCGATGAAACAATAACGTAACTAGAAACTTTCGTGATTTCGTATGTATGCAGTTTTATATATATACTAATTTTCCGAACAGTTGGACGCACTATTCTCATGATGCTTCAAATAGCCAAACAACATCAGACCCAGGAAGAAAGCAATTGTTATATACATATTAACATTATGTGCCCCTTGTAAATTGAATTTTCTGCATACACATTTTACAACACACTCTTAGTAATCAAGACAGGCAGGATCGCTATGGAGAAGAAAAATACAGAATTTTTAAATCGCAGTGTTTTATTTTTTTTTGTTTTTACATACACGATATGTTAAGATATGATATATTTTTGTAGTAAAACTTATTAACAGTTAGTATATTGATTAATTAAAAAATAAAGTAAAAAACAATTACACCAACATTGTATACAGTCCCTCTGACTTGCATACTTATACTTATTGCAGCTGTAAATAAAATATTAAACAAAAATAACATGATTTTATTTGACTCGTTAAATTGTAGTGTGTAAAAAAACGTTAGAGAGAGTAAATGGCTGTTGAATAATATCTATTTATTATTGTACAATTTGAATACTGAGAGTAGTATTGAATACGTAATATACAAGTATTTGACGAGGGTTTGAGATTCTTGTACACTCAACATATACGGTAAATTGGAATTTTTCATACTTATACAATACAAGGCGTTTATAACACTCGACCCAACGCATGCCTTTGCTTTCTGAGTAAAGAAAATCGACAAGAAATTGTAACGAGGAAAGTTAAAGGCATGTAAAGAGTACATTCATTTCCTATACGTTATTTATGTATACAATTTATTATATCCGGTTTAACATCTATCGCAAACAGTTCAACCTTACAAAACTTTCTTAATTTCGCGTCTTTTAGGTCAACTAAACAATTCTGTCAAGTATATTTCCTTTGTGTTTTACCCCTACATTTTTGTAACATTATAGTTTCTTAAGCAAAAAATAATAATAATAATCCTTTATTATGTATTTTAATGTAATTCGATTAAATCGTTATAGTTAGGTATTGGCTCTATTGTCCACCCAAAAAGCCGCGAAATATAAAAAAAAATCCTCAACAAGTTTGTCACAACTTGTGGCCAAAAATGCGTATAACAATAATTATTTAGATACTATTTTATAAAATTACGATTATAGATTTCTTTGATCCACTGAGACTTAAAAATTACAAAAGGTACACAAAACTGGTAACTCAGAACTCTATATATGTACATATAATGAAAACGTAAGACAAACGTAACAAAATTTAGACACGTATGTAAAGAAGATAGAAGATAATTAGACACGTAAATACAATTAACGTCATTTAAAGGAGATGGAAAATTCAACGTTTGTATTTGGACTAGTATTTTAAGACTTACCGGCTTTCACGACTGCTGTGTTTTCTGGAGGTCGCTACGTTGTTTAAACTTGATATTTTCCAAATTCTACATTACATATAATGTTAATGTTAGAGAGTGAGGCGATGAACTGTTCTAATTCTAAAATAACAATACTCTTGTTGTTGGTTCCTTATGTAACATGCATTCGTAGGCATTTTTGTAAGTCTACGAAACTCAAACAGGTGAATAATATAATTGTAAACGTTGTGTGGGTTATCTCAACATATGATATATTATTGGAAATACAATTTCAGCCCTCTTTGTGGTTATGAAAAATAAATGTTAAAGCATACGAGCAAAACAAAATATTTAATCGTTTTTAATGTTTCTATTAATGTTTTACTTATTTAGAATAAAATATAGTTTACGATGTATCACATGATGTAACATTTTTTTAAAGGAGAAAAACAGATTTTTACTTGAAATTAGTGAGACTTTAAGAAAATAATTTGCTGGAAACCAGCATTTTATTTAGGAAGTTTCTTTCTTGATTTAAATTACTAATTGCTTCCCGTGAATAAGCCAAATCAAAATAATATTTTTTCATGACACACAAAAATACTCTTGTGTACTGACAAACACTCACAATGGCCAGTCGAATGATTGATTCACCATGCCGCGCGCTTCACCGCTCCACGTTCTTCTCCGCACGGCACTGAAACTTGTCCCTTTTTGCCGAGACTATTTATTAGTACGTGTGAATAATGGTTTATCTTCACAAAAGGAGTATGAACATAACACCTATAAACCTCTAAAAATTTGTTTGAAACACAGGTGACTTCTATAATTTCGCTCATGAAACTGATTAGAAAGGCGCCAAATTCTCAGTGAAATCGTGTGGAAAATTGAACACCGGTTTCACTTGAAACGAATAACGCATGTCTAGCGATATACCCCCTTGCCCCGCAGTAATACGGAATGAAGGCTTCATTAATTTTGTAGTAGTAGTTAAATAAGAGTAGAAAATACCGCAAGACCGAGTTTCCATACTGATACATCATTGCCCCGCAGAATAGCATGCGTATCTCTCGACTTTGTTATCTTATAGAAATCTTATTTCATCCTCCTCTTACTCTCAATTACCGCCATCGACATGTCAAAAGTGCGCTCATGGTATATGAAGCTTATAATTACTTTTCTAGCAAAGAAAATCTTATTTCTTTTAATACGGTTCAATGTCTAGTATTGATATATAACCTTATTTCATCCATGTCGACAGGCTACACCAGCTTAATATAATCAACGCCATCCAGATAATAAATTTTAAAGTTTTCACACTTCCCAAATCACAAACGTTGCATTTTCCATCTGGAAAAAAACACTTTCAGGATATTTAACACGAAAAGTAAGAATATGATAAATTCATCTAAAACAGTGATTTTCAACCTTTATCATTTCACGGCGCATTTGAACTAGTTAATTGGGTATGCCTTCTCTTATTTATTTATTGCTTTACTTATTTTAAAAATAAGCTAGTATTACCCATGTATTACACATGGTATATATATATATATAATATATATATAATATATATATATATAATAATTATTATATATATATATATAATAATTTTGAATGAGACAAAAAGCTATCAACATTTTGGTAGATTAAACATTCTTATACGGCTAGTCTTAATGGACGTAAGTTATTAACTAATGGAATATAAGGAAGTATTCTACGCATTTATTTTGTTCTTCGGATCTCTTACGAGGGCGAGTCGAATACGATCCGGAAGCTCTTTAGGTGAAGTGAGTGGCGTGACGTTTTAATATGTGTTGGGGAGGGATATAAGGTGGAGCCAGAGCAAATGGGCTGTTAGTAGCATCATGTCTGAAAAAGAGGTGCACACGTCTGTTGGGCAACGTATTATCATTAAATTTTCGGCACGGATGGACGTAAAACCTGTCGAAATTTTGTGTCGATTAACTGCACAATCCGCTGAAAAAACGCTTTTAAGGATCCAAGTCTACGACTGGCACAAAAAGAATGTTGATGGCCGAGACTCAATGAAAAACGAGAGCTATGCAACCACCAGTCAGAGGAATATTCGTGCGATCCGTAAGCTGATTGAAGGCGTACAGTTAATGCTGCGTGCTACTTCCAACTGCTTGATGAAGTGAAACTGGTCTATCGACGAAAAAGGCGAGACATGTCTATTCGAAGCGCGATTCTGTTCCATGACAATGCTCGACCACACGCAGCTGCATTGACCCAAAGTAAGTTGGACAAAATTCACTGGGAAACACTGGAACATCCCCCCTACAATCCCGATCTGTTACCCATGTGACTACCACATATTTGGACCACTCAAAGAAAAACTGGGAGGTTACCACTACGCAATTGGTTATAGACCACATTCATTCTTTGATGACGGACTTAAAAAATTTCTGATACGGTAGGAAAAATGTGCGAATGAAAGAAATTATATAAAAAATAAGGTGTATTCAATTTTTTTTTACTGATTTAAAATTAAAGTCTTGGTTCATATTTGATTCGTTCTTGTAATACGAGCGATTGTGGTAAGAGGCAATCAAGTCGGTGACAGCGGAAAAGAACTAGAACGTCGTATAACGTGATCGGATAGCACCAAAGATCTTAAGAGTCGATGTTCAAAACACGAACGTGATCCCACGAGTCAATCTAGAAGCTAACAAAATGCTTGATTTCAGCTCTAACTTCGATATGGCTGATCTTATTAGACATAAATCCATGTTGCTGCAGTGAAAGGTAAGATCAAATACTATCATAGATCTTGTTAGAGAGAAAATATTAAAAGGTCTTGGAGAAGTCGGTTAAAATTCGTACAGTTTTGTAATTCAATATGTCCTTACAACCAAGATTAATCTTGCCTATTATCCATATCTCTGAAAAAGTAAATATCCTAAAGGTAATGTGATATTAATATTCTAGCAAGTGGTCAAAAATTTCTATAAGTTCTTCATAAAATTGCGGAAAATTGTGCCGCATTTGATGAAATTTTTCTAATAAAAAGTGACGACTATATTCAAGTTAAGGTATAACCCGAGATGGTAGACATTTTTATGTTGTTTTAAAACCAAAGTCCAGTTCATATTTGATCCGCCCTCGTATTACAAATATAAATAATGTAATTCCGTGGCTGGCGTAAGATCCTCCTACGATACAAAGTGTCGCCATCTACAGGCTGAAAATCACCGGTTTATAGTTACACAATATTTTTATCCATTTAATTATCATTTATCAAACATTGAATTTTCTTCGATTAATACGCTGAATGATATTTTACATGTTATACATTCCATATTAGACCAAAGAAAGATAAAAAATATTATTGTAACGCTTCAACAGCCGAAAGGGGATTACAACTATATACGTCACGAAAAAAATATCAATCGTTATTACAATATTACTTTTGTATTACAGTAAGTATATCTTTTAAATCTATCTACCGCCTGCAAAAACCGCAGATATTGTAAAATATGGGTGGATCGATTTTTGTGAAAAATGTAATCCGGACAGGGACCGCGAATAAGATCAAGATCCATCTGGCCGTTACATCTCTCTCAATATTTACCTTTGGTAGTCTTACCAGATTTTTACTGGCTATCCTATTTCACCATTTCTTTCTGTAAAGCTTTTCATCGTCCCATTTAAAAATAACGATATAATAATTAGTTTTTATCACATATGTTCAAGAGCATTTAACAACAATTCAGACTTTTTTCTTCATCTCTTTAAATATACTATGTATATTTATGTTATGTATATAATAATTATAATATAATGCTTCGCATATTTAATATGCTGAGTTTTTTCTCCTATTATTTGGTCGAACTTGTAAATATATTGTTTTTCTTTTGATTGTGCCCCTATGTCATCCACGTTTTTTTTTTCGCTTCTATACTTTTTTAATATATACTTTACAATTACATTGTAAGTTTGTGAAACTACGTGACTAGAAATAAATTACATACAATACATCCTAGCAAACAACTCTTTTTTTTCTTACGTATAAAGTGGTTATTTATACAGAATCTTCAATAAACCCCGAACTATATACGAAGGTATAACATAGGCAACCCAAATGGCACCTTTTGTAGCATTTCTATTTGTCAAACGTCAAGATTCGTACAGAGTTCGGGATTAAAGGAAGTCGATCTTTACAAAGGTGTATCTAGAAAGTAAGTCGGTCAAAATGTATTCAAAACAATCTAATGAGATATGACAGGTATACTAACCATTCTCTATGAATTCAAAATCTATTAAATATAGGTGTTTCCTGTAGCATTGGCTAAATCGTTCAAAGAAGGGTTTATATACAGTGGAGTCTCAAAATGTTTCCTAAAAAAAGTTAATTTCGAAGATCAAGTAACACCTAAAGTATTATTATTATACATTAGGCAAGCAATGTGCTTTAAACTCTTTTTAAAATTAAGCGCGGTTGAATACATAAATTCATGCCGAATTAGTTAGTATCCATTTTAAACGGAAAAGCAAACGGAAACTTATGAAGGTCTCAGCAGCTCTGCAGAGAAAACATTCCTTATTGTCAAAGTTCTGCAAAAAGGAACACCTTCAGAAATTCATTGTAGGATAATCACCTCGAAGGTTGCATCTAAGGGACACTTCGGTAACAATAATTGAATAAAGTACATGTCATTCTTTAAATAAAAATTCATATGATGCATTCTGCAGTACTTATTATTACTAATATTATGCAAAAATTCAAAGTAAATGATATGACCACAACAGCCGTTTTAATGCTGACAACAATATCACGTATAAAACAAAACTAATTAACATAATCTCGCAACAATAGTGTTTTTACACCAACCCTAATTGTAAGTTTCTTCTATTGTAGTCTGATTTAATTGTACATTTTGGCACAGTACAATAGTGATAAGTTACCTTTCTTTTCGCATTTTTAACAGTAATCAGTAATGGTAGATTGACAGGTATAGCAGTAAACTCCACTCACACAAATTAATTAATTATGCGGAACGCAGCGTTTCGAGAGCACGTGGGCTCTCATTGTCAACCGTGTTACCGACTGGTAGACTGCTTAAATGTATGACATGCACAAATATAACACTGACGTCACCGCCGAAGTTTGATATTTTCGCGTGTGATGATTCAAATTGAACGTGTTCTTTTATTAATCTATATATAATCTTTTAAACCTTTCATGCATATTATTTAAAATTGTATTTTTGGTTAAAATTGGTTTTAGAAAATAGTCGTGCACTTTATTGGAAAAAACTAGTTTTATACAGGATGTCTTTGAAATGAAATAAAAAAGTACGGAAAATGAAAAGGTGTAATTAAATAGAATATGAATCCAAAAAAATTGACTCAATTACAGTGCGATCATAATTTAAAAGAAGTTCTTTAATACTGTATATGTTTATGTATTTAACCGCATGGTGCACCAGTGACAGATGTTTAACAACTTCTGTAATAGGAAACCTTGAGTCAACCACTCGTCGTCCGTATTTATTTGTACGTATTGAGTAACTATAGTGGAATGGGAAATATACGCCCTTATTTATAACTTTTCTGGGTATAGTTTTAGGACATACCTGAATAAAAACTTCTTTAGATTTTATTACCAGGGCGCATGTGTTGCTTATAAAAGGTTCTATAACTGGTTGGCCTAAAAATATTTAGATATGTAGCTGTCATGGTCCAAGCTAAATTTGTTAACACTTTTTGATGTGGTGAGTAGCCCAACAACATGGTGATGGGATTAAATACTTACTTTCTGGATACACCATCATCCTCTGCCAACAAAATACATTAATATTGCGAAAGACACTGTTAATATGATTAAAAATTATTTGCTTAACTTATTAAATAACTAATAACAGTTTCTTTTTGTTAACATTTTGTGCTCCGTATACTTTAATATTGGTACTTATCCGTTTGACTGTTGTAATTCAAACAAAAAGAAAATTACAACCTATACAGTTATAGTGTGGACGAAGTGTCGAAAATATTGCACGTAACACCTTGCCAACATTTCAATTATAGCGGTAAAATGTCCTATTTAACCTGAGATAGGTATTGCATCAAGAAAATGCACTATGAAGCATGGGAGATCAAAAGTTATATGTAAAAGGTGTACCAGAGAAAATTTCTATATATGGAAGAGTCGCTGCCTGGTTACTTTGAAACAATCAATTGCTCATATAATGTTCTGCTGCTACCGTTTCCATCAAATTAATACCAATATAGTTAGCTTTTAATCGCTATAATTAGGTTTTGCTGGCTCGTAATTCCATACGCTACTTTCATTTAATTAATACTCGTAAAGTTGACGATGAATTTCCGGAATGCTAATGATAGGCTGGGGCACGTCTTTTGCCTCAAATTAACAATCTAATACAGTTAAAGATCTAAGATCAATCAATAGCCCGATAAGTAAATAATTATCTCAGATCTTATTACATGTCTAGCCTTGCTGGACCATAGCAAATCAATTCCTCTATTGATTTTAAATTACATTGGCTTTAATGAAATTTCTTTAACGAGTGGTTTCTTGCATGGTCGTAAGCCATTAGTGGCGGCGAGCGGCAGGAAGTTGGCTGTGCGCGAGATGTGCCGCAGGGATCAGTTATTGGCCCTATTCTATTCACGATTGATATTTCTGATCTGTTTTCCAGATAATTACACGGTATAGCAAAATTTGAACATATGTCGCATAGATTGAAAGCTGCTAGTTGACTTAATATAGAAGATATAAAAAAAATTACATTGTTTGACTTTATATTACCAAATACTTCCCTCTAAATCTCCCCAATGTTTCTTTTTTAAAATAAAATGTCGGATAGATGTTCACAACTAGATTTGAATGCAGAATATCTCTTTCCCCACGTACAGCCACACTTTACGAAAGGTCGTCTTCTTTTTCAGTTTACCACCAGACTTTTTATTGGTTCTTATTAATATGGGGACGCGATACGAATGCAACTGAGGTGGAGGGAATCAAAGCGAGAAGGACAGTATGAGTACAAATACAGTGTTGATATCAAGACGATTATGTGTTAATCTATTGTTATATAATATCATTAGTAAATTATTTCAAGTTTCTTAAACTGTGTACTCAATTTCATCCCTACATTAAGTTATACAAAAAGATAATAAAAACGATGTTGTTGGATCATGGTTTACTATTGTATTTACATTCACATGAGCGAATAATTTTACAGTTTATTCTTAACAGCAGTTAGTTATACTTATTCAAATCGTTTTAATTTGTCCCTGTTCATCGCCGTATACCGGCGGAAAAGCAGCGAGCTGTTGATTGGGCGATTGGCAAATGAATTAAACACCGGCTTTACTTGAAACAAATAATGCATGTCTAGCGATTCGTTCACTACACCTCGCAGTAATACGGAATGAGGGCTTCATTGAATCGATTCAAATTGAAAAAATCATTGAGAGGATAGAATTTTGTAGTAGTAGTTAAACAATGGTAGAGAATACCGTTAGACAAAGCTAACATACTGACACACAATCGCTCTGCAGAAGAGCATGCGTATCTCTCGACTTTGTTAACTTAGAGAAACCTTAGATCATCCTTCTCTTACTCAGAATTGCAGCCATCAACACGTCAAAAGTGTGCTCGTGTTATATTATTCTATCTATCACTATTTTAGATTGAAAAAAAAATTGAAACAGGCGGTGTTGACGACCTCATTTCGTGGCATTTGCGGAATTTTAAAGGAAAAATATGTTTCCCAGGTATTTGATTTATAAAAAAGAACGTTGTGTAATTCAATCCGATACCTGCAGTCAGAATCTGAATTCATATGATTTTTTTATCAGATATATGCTGGTAGGTCCACAAACTCCAAATTTTTGAATGTCGAAATAAATGTGATATTGTTTTCAGTGTATATTTATATTTTTCTCCACTTCTTGGAGTTTTTATATATTCTTGATAGATATAGTGCCACTTTTAAAGGCTATACACTAATTCCTAAGTTCCAAGAGCCAAGACTTAATTAGCTCATAAAATCAATATATTACATTGTTATTAAATTATGCGTAAATTTCAAATCATACTACAGTGGTACAGCGCTGTCTTGAATGTCATACAGGGCTGCAATCATATTCTATGCTCGGCGAACAACCTTTTACACCGAGCCGTTCACATTTGCGGGGTTAAGGAGCATTACCAACCAGGCACCCAGACAATTTTTGTGCGGGTAATCGGTTGACAAACTAATCTCAAATTTGAACGTAGCCCAATGGTAGAATTCGACGATATTTGTGATCTTATTTGATAGTTAAATATTTAATCTACCTTGAAAAATAGAATTAATTTCTGGTTTTATCATCGATCTAACTTGAAATATCGTCGGGTAAAGTTGGATTAATCGCAAACATTGTAAAGTGTAGAAATACTAGGCCTTTGTTCATTTCAAAGAGATTTTGTTGAAGAGTCAAGCTTCTATCTCAGGTAGGACATCTTACCTTCGCATATATAAAATATCTAAAAGTTTTGTCACAAATTTGACAGTGTCGGTTACAATAGTAGTAATATATGTATACTTTAACAACAGCGATAATAATAATATTCAATTAGAGTATTTATATAATAATAAACATTTCATCCTAAAAATTATAAAACGAACGTTAAACTTACCTATCATCGGTATAAAATAAATTAATACACTCAAATAACAGATACAATAAGATCTACGCGTAATAATTATAATAATAGCTGCTATCTCCGATATAATACTAGAATTGTCGATAAACTATGAAAAACGGTAACTTCCTAATATTCGAATATATCCAATCATCATTTTACGAAGAGATTCGAACGGGGAGATTCATCATTTACGTACGTATGCGCAGTTTCACGGCGAAAAGACGCGCAAACTCCTTAACAACGTCGTCAACACGTTCGCTAAGCTTTCGGCCTCTTTCGCCAGATGTTCCTCGATCTTCGCTTGCGACGAACGGTCCACGTTGGAGGTGATCAGATGACGGAATGCCGCGGTCACGTCGTGCACTTTCAGGATGAGGTTCCGAGTCTGTAACGGAGAGGTAGTGTGATGCGAGAGGTTCTGGCAGAGGTCGGTGAGCTTCCGCAGGATCGTCAGGCATACGGCGAGGTTCTCGGGTAGATCGGGCAACGTGGGATCGCTCATCGCTATCACCAGCATTTTGCTGGAGTGGACGAGTTGGAGGGATTGAGCTGTGAGTTCGTCTTTGGCAATCTAAAGTACGGAAGAGGAGTTTTTAATGCTCGTACATACCACATCCAACAATTTAGCGCAACAGTTTTGCCGCATACCTGAAATTTTTCTTCGCACATCATCTTACCGCCCCCATGCGCCTGGGCGGCATTGCATTGCGCCGCTATCTGGTCTAATCTAACGAGGAGACTAGCCATAGCTACGTCGGTCTTCGCCAGCAGGTTCTCCCTAGTGGACATGCATCCATTGCGCACGCCCGTATTGCTCGGCGAGCTGTTGAATTGGGAATTCTCTACCGCGGCGCATTTCACAGTCCTGGATAACGGATGCTCCTTGCCGTAATACGAATCGGAATAGCTGCGATTGTGCTGGAGGGTTGAGCTACCGCCGGAGACCGTAGGTGTGGCTGGCGTTGGAGGTTCGGCGTTGGAACTATCGAGTTCGTCGGGTGAAATGATGGGTACCGTCGTTAATTGAGCGCCCCTACCTTGTATGGTGTAAATAAGGAGATTATAGAAATTAGTAGATGGAAGGGATTTTTCAGTAATAGGCAACAATTCGATTGCAGATCGGTAATAACTGTAAATATCGGACAAAAGACATACGAGCTTATGTTACGAGCTACGAAACGAAGCACAAAGTAACAACAGCGAAACGCCGGAATTGTGGACGTTCTTTACCGGAGCAGCCGAAAAACTCGAGCTGTTATAGCATGATAATTAACGTATTAGGCCAAGCGCGAGGGGTGGCGAACGCTAGAGGCTTTTGGGTAGTGTAGTCCCCTTTGTGTGAGTGTGTGTGTGTGGGGAGGGGAGGAGGGGAGTTCGAAAAGGAACTGCTCGTCTTTACTTGGACTTGTTTCTTGAAGGCGGTCGGGTGCCGCCCCGCTAATTGGCACACACACGGTAAAGGGACCACACACACACCGCGACGCATCATGCGAAGACACGCTATCCAGGCCCATGCGCTGTAGCGACAGACCCAGAGTGGCTGTCGTACAGTTGCCCCTGAAAACAGCGGAAGCGCCAAGACGGTTGCGGTTCTGTGTGGTCCTCCGATCTAAAAGGCGCGAAATACGTGTGAATTTTCTTTTCTTTTTTTAGGATTCCCCTTCGACAGCGAAGGAGAAATTAAACGGACAAGTTCCGAAAGGGGTAACAGTATATATCTGTATGAGAGAAAATAAATACCGTCAAGGATATGCATCCGCACATATGTTGCATGATAGCGAGAGAAAGAATGATAATAAGTATGATTTGAGCATGGTGACCACTGGTCTCCCATTGTTTCAGGTAGCTCAAGACTGCAACTGACCGTGGGACGACCGTTATTCATGATCCCGGAGAAGAGAGACGACCACCTGAGCGACCGAGAACAGACCACCAGCGAGACGAACCAACCCTTCAGAACCAGCGGACATTACAGAAGACGCGTGTTTTTTTTATTTTTTATTGTATCGTATTTGCAATAATAAATGTAATAAAATAAAATATTTAACTTAAGTATTTATTTTATTCGGAACTGCTTCTGTAGGGTCAGGGGATATAATGCAAATATCTAAGTTACGTAGAGCGCGGGCTAGGCCCGTATTATTTTTATCACTAGGTTAAGATTAGTACAGATATAGTTAGCTAGATTTGTATTCATTTCGTGTCGTTAAGTTGAGGACATGCGGTGTAGTACCTCTGGCTAAGCATCGGAGTTAGGGCAAGTATTGTCATACATTTAAGTTTTTTGAAATAAAGTGTATGGGAAATAATATTCCCGAGTTTCTGCCCCGAGATGAATTAAATTCATCTCCGATCACTAGTCAAACGAGAGTGTCTAGAAGAAGAGTGATATCTCACCGAAACGTGGAACCAATCGAAACGCGACAACAACAACATACCAACAATACACGCGGTCAGAAACCCGGTATTCCACATATGGTGGCCGTGAAAACATCCGTACTGATACGCAAAGATGGTGACATATAGAGAGAGAAAGGATGCGAGACAGAAATAGCCTCGGTGCTGTGTTTTAAAACCAAAGTTTGCAAGTGTACATCTCTGACCGAACGTGTTCGTGATGCTATAAGGGAAGCTATTGATCCGCAATCTAGTAATTATACACTGTTTGCAAATGTAACCCAATCAAATATTCTCGCTATTTCCTTACAGATAAAAGTGATAAAGTTTCATTTGCAGACGGTGTAGAACTATCTTCACTTTTCTTTACAAATTCTTACCTAGATATGGAGATGTTGGTGTACTAATTGCCGTAGCTTTCCTAGCGTCCGAGTTACCAAATTTACTATCCAAATCGCTGTACATATTCCTATTCCTTTGTAAATGCGGAGAACCAATTCCAGCCGTCCTAGTCTCAGGATTCGGCTTCTGTTGCGGATACTGCACGTTCTTCCGGCTCCTTAACACTTCCAGAGGCGGCACGGGAGGCAGCGGAGGCTTTTTCGGAGGTAGAAACAGATGAGGAGGAGCTTGGTGGTTGGTCTCGCCCTTAGGAGGTAATTTCGGTGGAAATTCCGAACTTTCCCTAACCGTATGCGACGTTAACGAATGCGATCTTTGCCTTTCCGGCGGTGGTAAATTCTTCGGAGGTCTTTCCGGCGGTTTTTCTTCGGAGGATCGGCGCGGTGGAGGTTGGATGCAATTCTCTTCCGGATTCTTCTTGTCTTTGTTCTTCGCGCAGCAGGAAAACGGACCTTTTCTATCGACGGTGGCGTATTCAATGATGTTGGATTTGACGCTACAGTTACTGTTTCTTCTTTTAACACCGTTGCCGCGCAGAGAACCATTACCTCTGGGTCTATTTTTGCTTAGATCAGCCGGAAGGCTTTCGTACGCTTCTTCTTTCTTTTCATATCTATCTAATGTTGAGCAATTTTCCAGGCTACTTCCTAGGTCGGGTGGGGGTGGAATAATATAGGACATGATTTCTTCGGGAGTCAATTCCACGGCAGGAGTGACCTATAAGGGTATCGTGGCGTTTATTTATGGATTTTAAATGTTACAAAAGTGACTTTCACTTAATGTTCCATTGCGTTGCAAGAATTTAAGAGTTATCGTAAAATTGGGAATATATTCAATGAAATATTTATAAAGATACTCCTTTCTTATTGTTATATTCTTATTTGGCAGGTAACAGTAATAATTGGTCGTAATGAGATTATCATACAATGGAAATCGCCCTATTGGAAGCGGAAACAGATGATCGTTGCTAAGTTTGTGGAGCTCTATCAGACTGAGCCCATAACAATAATGACAAATTTCGATACGACCTACCGAATAAAGTTATACATTTGTTATTTTAATAGCATATTGTATTTTATAGTTCCATTCACAACATACCTTTATATACAGGATGTCCCGCAAGGGACTGCATCGATTGGTATATGAAAAACTATACCTTGGAGAATTCTGAAAACTTGGCAGTATACTAGAGTTGCCGTGTTAACTATAATATTTTCCAATCATACCGGAGATAGTTGCCAATTTCGTTATTTTAAGTGGAACATCCTATATACTATAACACTTTTGAATTCTTTCTTCAATTTTAAAGTGTTTCTCAAATTCTTTTGACAGATCGATGAGTGGATTTGAACTTTAATAACTGTCAAGGTATTTTACTTGGAAAAATTGAAATTCTGCAGAACTGTTGTTTGAAACCGATTGAATATTTCGAAAATACTATACAGCGTGTCTAAAAATTACGATTACAC
This sequence comes from Trypoxylus dichotomus, assembly GCA_023509865.1. Classification (NCBI taxonomy): domain Eukaryota; kingdom Metazoa; phylum Arthropoda; class Insecta; order Coleoptera; family Scarabaeidae; genus Trypoxylus; species Trypoxylus dichotomus. Next base: position 7,790,059 of record CM042081.1, on the reverse strand, counting down.
TTTCAAATGGAGAAAATGTCAAAATTTAATTCCTTTGAAATAAAACTGCTCTTAGGAAACAAAAAACATTTATATATGCAGTTTTTAAACATATCTTCCAACAATCCAGTATTCATTTCCACATTTCATCTTAGATAACTAGCCAAACGAGAGCGTCCAGAAGAAGATGAATTTGAAAACGGTCTCTTTCGAGATACTTCACAGTATATCAAACAGCTCTAAAAGACAAGCTGCGCTTGTATCTGGATTATAATGATGACTTAGGAAACAAATGACTTGGAGACCCTAATTATCGATAGTGAAGAAGGACAGTGAGTTCGCGTTGGGTCATCATCCAATAACTCTTGCAATTCCTCGTCTTCGCATTTTTGTGCTCTACCAAAGCGCTCACTGTTTTTCACATTGAAATCACCATTTTAAATTGTCAAAACTATGTCTCAACTGTTCCAATCGATGGACCGTGTTCACCATATGTTTCCACCAGCAATCGATGACCTTCAACGGTCTCTTTCTTTGATTAAATAAGAAAAGTAATGCGTGCCGCGAATGTTCTCTTTCAAGCACAAAACTCGACATGATCACTGGACGATAAAGCAACAACGCTAGTTTTTGGCCGACGCAACGTGTGTGTGTTTGTAGTTTAAATATCAGTCGAACAAAATGACGACAAATTAATACCTTTCGCTAGTTAATCTGAGAAAACTTATGCATACACCTAGTATAGCACACAAATATGCCGCAGAATACAAATTTATAATAGAGTGAATGACTACAAAAATACATGGTAAAGATTGACTAACCTTTTGAATCGGCGGCTGTATAGTAACGCTGGCCAAGAACTCTTCCAAATCCAGATTTTCGTGCAACACGCCCAACTTATTCAATCTCTCAACCGAATCGGCGAAGGAACTTGGAGGAACGTTAATCGGAGTCGGTAATAAGGCACAGTCCAACTCGTCAGGGGTCGCTGGCGGTGGTAGCAATGTCAGATCGATAATATCCGGATCGAAAACGTACAGATCCGATATGTTATCCATATCGCCGGTTTCGGACGACACGTCGTCGCTCTTGTTTTCCTTTAATTGCTGCAGGTAGCTTTTCAAGTCTTGCGCTTCGGCGGTAGGATTATCGGGACTATGTAAACCGAAACTAATTCTAGAACTCTTCTTCGAGCCATCCTTTTCGGGCTTTTTGTGCTTGGGCGAGTTATGCGGTGTATATAGCGAATCGTTATCACTTTCCGATTGGTTCAATTCGGAGCGTAACATTTCTATGGCGGCGTTCGTGAAGATCTGTTTCGATTCGGAGGCGTGGCTTCCTTTCGCCAATAAAAGTAAAGAATCGCTATGTTTCAAGGTACCCGGAACGTCATCACAACTCTCGTTATCACTATCGATATCGACGCTCGTTTCCTGCCATTCGGCTGCCGAATTTAGTCTTTCCAATTGCTCTTGTTCGGTGAGATACTTTTCAGAATTCTCTACGAGCTGCTGCATTTCCTGTATCCTCTTTATGATCTCGTCATTCTTACCATCGCCGCTTTCTAAGATCTCCATCGAGACAACGCTTTGTAAATCGAAATTATTATCAAAATTTTGCTTAACTTGATGATTCCTATTCGAAATTGGACTGTTCATATTATCGTCTAGACTTAAGCCGACCGTTAAGGATTTAGATTGTCTTCCTACGGTGTTATACAACCCGTTCGTCTTCTTATTGATAGCTTGGTACATCGGTTGCATCGCAAAACATATCGTTTTTACTTGGTTCTGATTGATATAGCTCCATTTCTCGGGTAATACTTTGTGCTGGGATAGATAGGGTGGTGCTAGGTCTTCTAAGGGTTGAGATTCGTCTTTGACGACTTGAAGCTGCTCACCTGTACTAAGTTGATAATAACCTTTCAATACTAAAACTAGTTCATTGGCGTCGCGTTCTTCCATTGAAACGGTGATTGTTTGGTCGTTGCCTAGTTTAATTAGTACAGTGCGAAATAGTTCGTCATCTATTCGGACTTCTATGCCCTTCATGTCTTCGATATTGGCAATAGGAACTGGCTAGAATACAGGAATATGTTTAAGGAGGATGTACATATATGGTTATTTTTGATTAAGATTCATAAACTTATAGGGGCTATTCAGTGTGAAGACAGAAGTTATTAAAATTTTATTTATTTACGTATAAATTTAGAAATCATACGCCACTGGTAAAATGATTTTTCTTTTTGTCGCGAAAATAACAATGAATAAAAGCACGTTCTGATGTTGGATGCGCTTTACAGCTCAACAAAATGAAATGTGCGGGCTAATATTCCAAAGTGCTGCATAAAAACAAATTCCCAAGACGACATGCTGAACGGATTCTATAGAAATGTCCATCACAATACCTACCACAGAATTTCTACTTCCTGTTATTTGACTGATTCCGAACTTAGGACTGACAAGAATGACCCTTTCCATGGTATCAGCCTTAGGACCGGCTGAAAAACACTTCGCGCCGTAGCTAGGCAATTGGCCAACGATATCTAAGTAGTGAAGCTTCGCCTGTAATGGTGTCAACTGTTTTCCAGGACCGGCCATATTCCCGTGGAGTTTTAGAAAGTGAGCGACTAATTTCCTAACCTCCTTCCGTTTCATCTTTTCTAAAAGGGAAGCCGGAACGAATCGTTCCAAGCCGAATTCTCTTCTATCGAGAATTAAAATTGAATTCATTGCTATTATTGTTACCAACAGCAATAAAACTTACTCGATTGTTTTCACCGTTAATTTAGCTGCGGGTATGTTGTTAGCTAGCGCATGTTGATAGATGTGTAACGCGGCTAATCGGAGAGCTGTATCGTATTGGAGTTCCGGTGCGAATCGCTCTTGGATTACATCATTGCAGCATTGTATGAAGAGATAGTCTAAGGCGGCCAAGTCTGTTTGTGCTAGATCTCCGGCTGAGGTTGGTACGAACGCGATACGGTATAAACATCTTAGCTTATGAGCACCTGGTCTGGAAGCTATCTATGAAAAGAAGGGACAAGTTATTGAGAAATGTTAATGGATTGACTACAAATTACTAGTGAAATAGTAAAAATAGGTATGAATTGGCAAAATTTGTTGATTAGTGTGTAATGGGAATACTACAACACTGTACAATTTTTCGAAATAAAACACAAACATTTTCATCTTTCAAAGATATCGTTTTGAAATATAAATAAATCGAAGGCATTGGTATATCCCAAAAATTCGTTTCAAAATAAAAGAATGTAATAAAAGAGGTGAAAATGGTATTCAGAAGAAGATTAAGTAAATGACGATTGCAAGGACTGTGTGGATGTACAATTCACAGGTATAGCAGTAAACTCCACTCACACAAATTAATTAATTATGCGGAACGCAGCGTTTCGAGAGTACGTGGGCTCCCATTGTCAACCGACTGTTGGTAACACGGTTGACAATGGGAGCCCACGTGCTCTCGAAACGCTGCGTTCCGCATAATTAATTAATTTGTGTGAGTGGAGTTTACTGCTATACCTGTGAAGATTCAGTAATTTCAATAAAGTCAGTTAGTCGATTGCGATATTTTGACTTATTATTTTCATTTCAGAAAATACAGGCTCGCACAAATAAGTTGACCCAAGCATTGCTGTTAACTGAAGGGCAATTTGCCTTAGATTCGGATATTTGTCTTCAGATATAAAAGACCAGAATTTTGTATCAGATGCTGTGGCTTTGAGACGTATATCCGAGATAATCTGCACTACCTCATTTTCAACAAAAGATAAGTCCATATTAAACTGATTTGCTATTTCAGTAGCAGGTTCCTCAATGTTTTTACGGGAAAAAGGATAACTCATAAAAGTTGAGATATGTCAATTTATTAAAATCATAAAAACGTCTTTCAAATTCACTCAAAATATTTGTTAATACTCTCTCATAAATATCAAAATTTAAGTGAGGAATCTTTGGTTTCAAAGACGGAAAATGTTTCAGATCCTTTCTTTTCAGTTCGCTTTTAAGCATCTGAGTGTTATCACTTCTTTCGTATAGAAAAATTCTTGAAACCTTTCTAGGAATTTTCCGCAACTCAACCATCTTACGTCTGTGTGAAAAATTAAATCAGTATGTTCAGCAGATTCACTATCTTCCAGCTGTAATTTGAAGAGCCGTCGTTGCAGACTTCGGGCACGGATAGAATTTACAATTTTTATTCCGATGTTCACAACCTCTTCCATTATTAGAATTTTTGAACACAGAACTTGTTGATGGATAATATAATGGAATGAGAAATACGAAGAGAAACCGTCATTAGCTCAACACAACGCAACAAAACCATTTGTGTCTCCAGTCATGGCTGGTGGTCCGTCTGTTGTAATGCGCAGTAGCTTGTCGCCTAAAGGTATCATATATATCTTCGCCACGGGATTTTCCTTTCAGAAGAATCATTGTTAATAATTTTTCTTTAGCCGACATGTCATTAAATAGCATTCGAATAAAAATACACAGCTGAGCAGTATCTGTCAAATCGGCAGACTCGTCGAACTTGAAAGAAAAGTATATATATATATATCATATTGTTTACCTACCATGTCCTGGCCAATGACTTCAATACGCCTTGTGACTGTCGGACGAAATAATTGAAGTTCTTTAATAGCAGACATGTTCCCTGTTTTATTTTTAATATCTCCAAATAAAACCTCACCCGCTTCAAAAAATGCTTTCTTCACAACCATTCTTCAAAGGATTTCTTGTGTTTCGTTAATACATGAGAAATTTTAAATGATGGGATCGTTGCAGCTTTTGATTGCTTGACTAGTCGTGTGCACATGCTTTGTTCTTTTTTCAAACAAATTATCAACTCGTGCACTTTTCGTTCATTATTATTAATTCAGTCTTTGGTTGGAAATCGTTTTCATAGTTAGGTATTTTAACTGATGCTCGCCAAATGAATCAAATCCACTTATCCTTTACCATACAGAAAGAATTCTTCCCCCCAATCGTTATTAAAACGATACCTTCATGTGCTGCGGGATCGAAATGATAAAATAATGCAACACAGATTTTAATGAGGCAGCGCTTTATTTATAAACTTCGTAACGTATTCGAGTTACTACTCGGGCTGACTCCGACTCCCGTAGGTGCAGTATGTATATCGGCGCGGACGAAGTCCTGAATGTACCCGATAGGTATGGTTTGTTAGCGTACCGCTAAACACACCGCCCCAAGCTTCCAGAAGAATCGGCTGGAATCAAAGACATCGCGCTCGCCGGGTTTTCTTTGACAAATACCATTGATTAAGCCACCTTTCGCGCTAGCAGGGAGTTATTCCGATACAAAAAATAATAAGGGCTTTTTCTGGCTTAACTGTGAATCAACTTAAATGCGAATCATGTCGTCGTCGATCAATACCTCTTGAGATCGACTCAAAAAGCTCTCGCGATCGACCGCTTGAGGACCTCTGTCCATTTTAAAATCAAAATAATAATTTTTTCAATTTTACTCACCCTGGCCAAAGTATCCGTTGGATCCAGCAGCGTTAATTTATTCCTTTTGAGCGATTTGATATGTTCAACGACTAAACTAAAATGTTCGGTAGCGGTAATGCACAATTTGGCTTGGAGCGAATTGACGACATCCTGGACCGACGTCCACGCGTCGTACTTGAAGGATTTAGTCTGTCCGTTTTCTAAAAACACCTTAAGGACGTTGGCCATCGGAGGCACGCACAGATCTCCCAACGAGAAGGCCGATGGCTGTAAACGTTATAGAAATCCACTAAATTAAACGCCGAAAACTTTTCGAAACGGAAGAGGAGGAAAGGAAGATTCTCACCGGAAATAGCGGCGCTCCATTAACGCAAACGCTTTCGGCAAACCGGACCCGTGACGGTTTAGTTTTTAATCGGGCACGCTTGCTGGCGGAGAGTAAGGTGGATTTGCGCGCTCCCTGTTGTTCGGTCGGTTGGCACACGGTTAACGTGACCGTCGTCGAGCAGGCCCTAACCAGTTGGATTACGTGCTCCCTGGGGGCTACCTTTACATCTTCCCCGTTTACTTGCCAAATTTGATCGCCGGGAAGCAGCTGGAACATATCCTAGCATTAAATCTTTCACTTTTCAGCGTAGACATAGATAAATGGGTATTACCCACCTAAACAGTTCAACATAAAATATCGTATATTAGGAAGTGTAATAAATAATAATAAATAAAGGACTCCAATAGTATTAAATTCTAGAACAGATAACACTAGCCAACAAATAAATGTATTAATAAACAAATTACTTCCGGAATTGGACCGTGTCATGGTGAGATAATGAATGGAATAAGAGTAAGAGGAGAAAGAAATAAAAAGAAAGAAAAAGAGATAAAAAGAAGAATGAGAAAAGGGTGGGGGGAGAAAGGTGGGATCTCGACGTTTCGCCTCCGTCGTAGGAGATGCTATTGACGAGCAAGATTCAGATATAAATTCTGACACAGAATATATGACTTCTAATGATAGACCAAAACGTTTTACTCAAGCCAAGTTGAATGATTTAGTATGAGATTTGGGTCTATCAAAGGAATCATCGCAAGTAAGTAAAGGTTAATGAAAAGAACTTGCTTGAGCGAAGTACGAAGATTACTTTTTATCGTCACAGGGAAAACGATGTTATGCAGTATTTTAAGGAAGAGTGTGAATTTGACCGCCTAGGTTGTAACATGAGAATCAAATTTCATTTCCTTCATAGTTATCTTGTAGTTTCGCGAAAATTTAGGTGCTGTTAGCGATGAAGAAGGCGAGAGATTTCATCAAGATTTAATAAAACCATGGAAGAAACAAATCTCACATAGAAGTCAGCAAAAATTGTGTTGAGTAGTGAATTACTTCTAGCTTCTTATCAACTTTTACGGAAGTATGGATAATGATTCAAAAGTTATTTAAAAAATTACAATGTCCAAGGAAAAAAAAGGTTAACACTATCCAAGTTACAGTAACTGTCCCACTTCATATGTCCATATGTAAATCAAGGAAATTTTTTTGTTTGAACAATGTCTTTTCGTTAAAGATCGTATTCAACGATAAGACAAAATTAGAAGCCAATTTGTTAGACGACGTTCATCTGAACGGTTTGGTGAAGCTAGTGTACTTAAAACTGTGAAACACCCTCCGTCAGTTATGGTACGGTCCTGTATATCAGTTAAAGGTCCTGGACCACTGTATTTTTGTCAAGGCACCATGAATCAACACCAATACAAGGGTGTATGAGGATGTCTTGATGCCATATATCAATGATTTAGATTCGAATGAAGGCGCTTACACATTCATACACGATAAGGCACCATATCACATGGCCAAATCCATCCAATGTTTTTTTAGAAACGCATGCTCTGCCAGCATTATCTTGGTCGGGAAATTCTCCCGACCTCAATGTACTTGAGAATGTGAGTAGTATTCTAAAATCACGCGTGTATTCGAGAAGAAATGCTACAGAACAGTAATTAGTAAGAAATATTGAGGATGGATGGCAAAATGACTACAATTAAACATACCATTAATGCTTGCATGGACAGTACACCAAAAAAAATAAGAGTAATTATAAAAGATAAAGGAAGTATTACAAAATATTAGTTATATAGTTGTGACGATGTCTATAAACAGTTCTGAATAAACTTATTTTTGCACAATACGTTTTAACAAAATCACTATTTTAGCAAGTGGCCCTAATAAATTGGGGAGGGTCTGTATATTCTGGAAGCATTCTAAATTTGATTTATTTTAAACATTGGTACCTTATATAAGTATAAATTGGAAATATGTTGCTCAGAACACTCTCCCTGGTAAACTTGGGTGCAAAGGAACACTCAAGAAATTCTTCAAATTTAGTCTATACACCAACCCTATCGTTTTGGTATTTCAAAGTGAATCAAAATCGACAAAAAAGTCGTTCACTTAATGAAAGAAAATACATGATTTGCCCCAAGTTTCACCCCTATTCTTTTGTTTCCTTCTAACATTTCAGAAAGATCCACAGCTACAGAACGAGGGAAAAAATCAATAATTGAATTCCATACTTCCTATTATCGCATACCAAACTTTACAAAACAATACGAAAACATGTCGCGCTATTCCATCCAATCCAATATCGAATACCATTTCGACCCAGAAAAGAGCACAATATCCAGCGAAATTCATATCTATCCGCTTTACCTCGCGTACAACAATTTTCAATAATCGTAAACGTTCGGATTTAATTAAAGCCAACATATTCGAATAACGAAAACGGCAACATATACGGGAAGAAACGAAATGAAAAAATATCGGGCAGCCATTGGCTGCTACAGCTCTGTCACACGCTCGGAATTGAAATTATGATTGATGCGCTGATATTAAAGCCAACGCTGGGTTCTTTCTTTATGCGCGTATGTCACAAATAGCCTTCCGGAATTGCAAATCAACCGCTAAAATAGAAAGAGAAGGCATCTATCAAAGAGTCATTAGCACCGGCGTCGAGTCATCGACTACAGCCAAGTTACATCATCGCTAGTAAGTTTAAGAGCGTTCAGCGAAAAATACTAAATTTTTTTAAAAATCAGTCCCATGGTAATACAAGTATGGTTTTAATATATGGTGTAATACACAAATATATGGATTAAATGTGGGATGTTTAATCATTTGAAAAAAAATGTAGAATTTGTTGATATTGTAAGATTACCTAACAACATTGCTAACTTTAAGTAAAATTAAGAAACAAACACACCCAAAAGATTGCTCACAAGAGATCTTACGTGCATTCACCCGATTAGGGTAGATGGAACAAGAAAGGGAATACATTAATTAAGTTTAGTATCGCGCCAATTTCAAAACCCTTTTTTTAATGCCTCAGCACCGACTAAAACTTCCTTAAATCATCAAAAAAAATTATGGCGCAAACACAAAGCAACTTCTTGACACTGATTTTAATGGAGTATCTCATGGGTATGGAGATAAAATTACATTTTCCTTGGAATTAACCAACGTTTTTAAATTCCTGAAAAAATATCATTCCCGGTGGGATTTGAACCCACGGCCTCTGTGTTACCGGCGCATTATGTTACCATTATACTATGAGACCGAATGTGTGTTCAAATCAAATTTAATACCTAGATGTCACAATGTTTTATAGATATATATCGCAGACACAATATTATTAAAGGCAAATTTTGACCAATTAAATTAATATTAATATCTGCAAGGAAATTGTAATTTTATCGCTGCTAATACCAACTGTGGTTTAATATTAATTTATTGGTTATGGAACTTTTCAAGATTTTGGAACTTTTTAATTTCTAATAACAATGGGTTATACAGTTTGGATCCTCAGTAATCAATTGAATATTACGTGCGTTCTAACCTTAGTACGATATCCGACAGACAGGCCGATAGCTAGACAGAAAAGTACGTCAGCAGAGTTCAAGTTCAGCAAAGCATTCACTCTGAATGGATTAAGATTAATGCAGAATCTTTAAATGAACTAGTAAACCGAATGTCAAAGTTGCGTCTAACGGTAATAAAATATTTTTAATGGATCTTTTGGAATAATGATTTTATTGGGAATATATAGACTTAATGCGAGTACGACGTGATATATCCAAAATTAAGTATTTATTTTCTAATTTAGAAAGTCATTGATTAGTGTTGACGATGATTCTAACTATGTACCATAAAATATCGAACTATATGTTTAAAATAATACTTATAACTTGAGACCAGATTATATGCAAAGTGCAAATATTTTATTTTATTTATTATATTTTACGTCTATTTATAGATACCTTGCACTGATTAAACTAAGTTAACGCTAATTAACTTTAATCAGTGTAATACATCTACATATAGACGGAAAATATAATAAATAAATAAAATATATGCGCTACATATAATCCGGTCTCTAACCATAAAGTAAGATTCAAGTTATAAATGAACTGTTTCTGGAATTGGACCGTGTCATTAGATGTAAGAGGAGAAAATGAAGTAAGAGAAAAAAGGAAAGAAAAAAGAAAAATTGAAAAAATTCAAAAGGGCTGAAAAAAGGAAAAGGTGAAAAAGGAGTAAAAAAAAAAAAAGAAAGAAGAGGCACAGAAACAAAGGAAAAAAGAAAAGCGAAGGACGGAATCTTAACGGTTCGCCTTCGTCGCAGGAGGCTTCCGCAGGAGAAAAACGGGGGGAGCCAAAGTGGCACGGTAACTGGACGTGTAAACCACGTTCCTTTCTCTTATTCTTACTTCATCTTCCCCTCTTATACCTCGTCATGACACGGTCCAATTTCGGGTACAGTTGGTTTATTACTGACCCTGGCCGTGGAAGCCTACGTATTCATTTCAAGATTCAAGCTCATACTTGTTTTCAACCGACGCTTTCATTGACTAGAGTAAAGAAAATTATGTTTTAAATCACATGTTTTTGTTTATAATAATTGTGTTTTATTTCAAACTGACCAATTTCACCAACTTGAAAAAGATCAAAGGATAAATGGAAGTAATAAAAGAAACAAAGGAATTATTCGAAGTCCTATATCATCAACTATTAATTCAGAACTAAAAAAGCGATGCTTATTCTTCAGCACTTATTGTCAACTGATATGCGTTTTATAAACAAACTTCAAACATAGATTGGCACTTGAAGCGATAAAAATGGGAACTTACCTCAAGGTCGTGTTAAAAAAAGAAAAATAAAAAACACAACCAAGCTAAAAAATTACTATAATATATATTTCTACCGTTTACTATTATAACTTTTAGCATTTTTCCCTTTAAAACCATATTGTTTGCCTCTTAATTAAATCACAATACAGATTATTCAAGACGGTCTTAAACTTATGAGTGGCAGTGTATACTTACATTTAACACATCGTCAATTTAGAATTAATATCACTGCATTAGAGTCTCGAAGGAACTTAATGGAAAAGAAAATTAAATTCTGAAATTAATTGCGTTCAAAATAGAACTAATGGTATGTCGTCTGTTTTTGGTGCCGATGGAAGAAGTTGGAGAGATCGAATCGATATTCCAGAAATAATTTCTGTTAAAGCAACGAGATAAAACGAATGCGAAATATTTTTACCTTATCAACGCTAGGTCCGCCTTCGGTTACAAATCTGACGATCACTGGTTTCTCGGAACCCGCTACGAAGCCAAAACCTAACGCCGGAGATCGTTCTAAGGTTACGGTTCGAGGTTCGGGTGCTTTTACGGGTTCTAGGTTCCTTACGACTGGCGACTCGTAGGTTGTCGTCTTGTTTACGTGGCTGAAATATAGAAAATTATCAAAGCAGTAAATTTATATTCATTTGTCCAAGATGAAGGAAATGGTAAGAACAAAAGTTTTGCAATTAATGGATGTTATTCGTAGTGTGCCATGAATAATTGTTGGGAAAGGAAATGTGATGAAGTGGACAGATTTATAGGAGGATCAAAATCTAGGCAAGCATAGAAAGCCTTGAAAACACTGAAGAAAAATACAAGTAAAATCTATAAATCCAATACGAATGGAGAGATGAAAGAAGTACTGTAAATCTTCTTTAATAGTAAATAATTGTAGGGAAGTAGATTACACAAAGCAACTGATCAACTAAGTCTTGTATTGATAATATTTTCAGTCTAAAACAACTAACTGGAACAAGTTTAGCACACGGACATGAACTACATCTTATATTTATCGATTTGAAAAAGGCTTCTCATAAATCAGTTATGGTATTAAATGGCAGTTATGGCATAAAATAAAATATATGCACTTTGCATATAATCCGGTCTCTACTCATTAGTTTCAGTATGAAAAATTTTCATATTACAAAAGTTAAACATTGCTCATATAGAATTTCTGGAAATAGTACTAACAAATATCATCGCAAGACAATGGAATTGAGAGACCTCATTGAAAGTACCTGGGGAATATTATTATAGCAAAGGTTAAGAAGTCAATGAGCTGAAATCTACGATAATGGAATACTGAAAGGACAGTCCTATTTCATCATTGACCAAGTTGCTAGGTAGTATGAAGATATAGATTTCTGAAGTTCTTAAAATAAAGTAACTAACACTCACTATTAAAGTTTAGCTAGAATAGTAAATTTCATGTGATAATGGACCTAGAGAAGTTTCGTTTTAAATTGTCATTACTATAAATATTCTCTGTAAAAAGTTTAGGTTATTAATATCACTCACATTTGTCTTTCTTTGCAATTTAATATTACCCTCAGTACATAAATTACACGTCCCAACAGCATCTAAAGGACATTCCACAAAGTGAGTAGAGAAACACTAATCACGAAACAAACAATTACAAAATTAATTGAGAGGATGTTATGTTGCAAGAGCGGCAAAGGTGGTTATTTCAATAAAAATAAAGTTTCATTTTTTATTTTATTGCAATACTACACTATCGCTCATAACAGTGTGGAAACTTCCTGTTTCATACAAAATTTGACACTAGCTTCAAAACTTTAAACAAAACAATGATAAAAAAATATGGATTCCTCTACGACTTATAGAGATGAGTTTTGGACGTTGAACAATCTCTTCTAATTCATCTGTCCAGTTCGTCCCACAGAAGGTCTATCGAATTAAGATCCGAACTCTGGGGAGGCCAGGTCTTTATTGTTAATATTCCTTCATTTTCTGCATCAGCGAGGTAGGTTTTGCATAATAACAACGTGTGCTTCGGGTCAACCTATTTATATTATACTCTAAAGTGCTTGAAAACAGTTTTTTTAACTGTATAGCGTGTTGCATAGCTATCCCATTATATGTAATATCAGTGTTCTACAATTATCTGTTTAAAATCATATAAAACGATTTTATTACGTTATTGGTTAGAGTCGCAAAGAGTTTATTGGAACATCCCAAAGAAAATAATGATTATTCCTAATATTCTCGTAAAATAATCTTGAATGCTTACAGTTACTTCAAAAAGAAAAAAGGAGACATATATTACTGTTTTGTAGGCAATATTTAAAATATATATATATATATATATATATATATATATATTTATATATATTGATGATGAAAACATAATGGATAATTACAACTTATTATTAACTTAGAAGAGGATACTGGTGACGATGATATCTTCCAATTTTCATCGAATCTATAGAAAATAACTAATTCAGCGGCAAAAAAAATGTGAAAGTGATAATTTTCTACATTTTAACATTACATTGTAATATTAACAAATTGTACATGTTACTGTTTTCATAATTTTTTGGTACTATTATACGTAAATAAGTATTTAGTATTTGCAGTATTTCTTCCATATAAAGTACATAGATATAATTTTGCTGCACAGAACGTAAGACGTTTTGCATGATTAAAATTCTGATATTTTTGTTATTGTAGTAGAAATTTTTATGCTATGACAAGTTAAATGCATAATGGTTTTCATGGTGCACACATAACCACTGCACATTACAATTATAGAATAGATATGAACCTAAATTATAAAATAAAACCAGTGTGCAAAGTATCATTTTTAGTAAGGTTATGTATATATATTTGACATTAAACTTATGATGTCCAATATATTTAGAACGGTCTTTATATTCTCATCTCACGTGGTTCAGATTAGTTTGTTCCGATTTCAATCGTACTCTATCTGGTATTGTTTGTACTGTAGCTAATATTTTGACGATTTTGACTATTCGTACTAGAACTGAAAGAAAAGTAATATTCCAGTTTCGTTATTTATCAACATAGCTCTTTAATTAGTAAATTGTATACATGCTTATAGAATTGCTACATGAATAAAAGTACTTATTTTTAAAATATTTTGTTAAAATTTAAAATGTTCATTCTGTTACGCTAGTCGTCATAAATTGTTATTTGGTGGTGATTTAAAACTTTGTAATGTTTTAACACCATTAAACATTGTCTTTCTTTGAGAGTGGTGTACGTTTCCACATTTTTGTTCATTTAATTCGAATAAGTATTATGTCACACTTTAGTTTTATTTATATATTTCTGTATAGAAATTAATTTGACTCCTTTTAAGAATAATCCTAGTATCCAAACTTTTGTGAGCGGCAGTGTAAGTTAATACCAGTAGCCTTAAAATTTTAATTTGATACAAGAAAAAATTATAAAATTCAGACAAAAAAATCGATGAAGAAATAACGAAAGAATGTATGCACGTGACTTGCACAATTAACCTTTGTCAAATATACCGAGTAAATTACGAAGCTCCACTTCCATTTAGAATTGAAAAATTTAATTAATTAAGAACAGCGATTTCTCCTGCTTCGCACTTTAAAAGGATATCTCTTCGATAAACATACTTAATAGACGGTAAACTGGATATAAAACCAGAGATATTGGTCTACAGTCCGTAGGCAATCGTCGTTTCCGGTCATCGGACTCAGTTTCATCACTTTTAATTCCAATCAACTAGTACCCGGCTTGACGGTCACTTCTCATTCGATCCAATCGTCACTTCACATCACATCAATCGTCTCGGTCGAGGTTTATATAGGTGGCGGAGGGAGGAGAGTGAGAGTAGGGAGGATTTCAACCTCCGGATTTATTGGATCAATCGTGGACACCGTCGGCATCACCGCTGCCGAGGGCTGTTTGCGTGTACGCTTGCGGTATGCACCCCGCAATGAAATGATCCTACCGCTTTTATAAGCTGGCTCGTAAAATTTTGCTTTCGCCGCTTTGAATTGGGGCATGTTTGCTGTGCGTGTGAGGTAGATCGTTTTCAGTTATGCAGTGCGCTTTTATAGTTTTATCCCTTTCATACGGGATTTTTATTATTCCGATTTATCCGTTGTGTTTTTTAAAGGTGTTCCAATTTCAGACGTCTTTTTAAATTTATTTATTTATATTTTCTGTAGTAAAATACAGATTCTACTAACTTCTGCGTATAATCTGGCGAAATACTGTTCCATTCTTATAACAAAGTATTTTTTTAGATCATTCCTATTGGATGAAGAAAGTTCTTCCGGGCTATTTGGCCGTGGTCGGTTGGAATTTCTTCCGGACGTTTCGTTTACAGCTGCGGTAAACATATTCAGCGACGAGGTCGAAGTGTTCAACTTTCCTAGCACTAAATTCTGTTTAAGGATGTTTAAGTACATAAACCTATCAATAGTGTCTTCAATAAACTGAAGGTTTCCAGCAGTAGAAAGACAGCCCTAGATCGTTACATGCCCACCTTCATGTTTAACTGCTGGTTTTAAATGTTGCGGTTTTAATTCTTTATTCTTTTTCCTCCACACATTACCCTTCCCATCTGAGCCGAAAAGGTTAAATTTACTCTCATAGGAGAATAAAACAGTTTTCCAGAAATCGAAATCTTTATTTTAATCCTGTAGTGCAAACTGTAAGCGACTTTCTTATAAACGGTTTTTTTCCTAACTTGTTCGTCTGTGCAAATTGGAACGCCGCAGGATTCTCTTCGAAACGTTTCTGCATTTCTTAGAAATTCGGTATTTCCCAGAATACGTTTCATCTCCAGGGTTAACTTAGAAGCACTTAACAGCGGATTATTTCTAGATTGTCTAATAATCCACCGAACGACCTTACACCACATCATTAAGCACAGAATGCTCCTTTTCCAAATATTTATGTAGGATTATGACTGACTCAGCACTGGGAGACATGCTAATGACATAATAATACAGCGTTATCCTACATCAACAACACAATAAAAATATAATAGTAAGTAATTACATTCATTATTGTTAATATTGGTAGTAATATGAAGTGGGCGATATACATATGTAGGTCTGTAATTTGACCTATCGTTCAAATCTCCCCTTTTGTGCAGTGATCATTAACGATTTTTTAAATATCGCTGGAAAAATTCCTGATGATATCGAATTGCTGGGCTTGATCAAGAACAATTTTGCGTCCTTGAGAATCTGCGGTGATATCGGGTCTTGGTGAACTATTAGAGTTTGGTTTGGTAAACATAATACTACTTTATGTTTACCGTAGTCGGAAAATGGAAATGGGAACAATGAATCTTGAATAGCCTGAATATGGTTAAGGGTAAAAGCAAGATCTGGAATATTTTTAATGAGTAAGAGAGGCAATTCGTTGAAGTATTGATTTAATGGGTTATTATATATCATTTGGTGAAAAAGTATACCGTTCTCTGTCGGAAGTTGTGTATTAATCAATATAACAATGATATTACCTTTTTCTATACATTTACGAGGGGAGGTCCAGACGTTTATGGGGAACAGTGCCCTAGTAAATCAATAATTTATAAGTGGCATGGTCTTTTTAAACATGGTCGGGAGTCGATTGAAGATGACCCCCGCTCAGGACGGCCAGTTAAGGCCACCACATCAAACATCGTCGAAGAAGTGCAAAAATTTCTACTGCAAGATGCCCGTTTGAAGAAAAAACAATTATCTGCATTAGTTGGAGTATCAGATACCACCATTTTGCGTATCCTACATGACCACCTGGGTATGACAAAAGTCAGTGCAAGATGGGTACCGAGAATGCTCACGCCGCTGCGGAAACAGTAGCGCGTCTGTGCGTCCAAACAATTTTTGGAGCTGTGTGGAGACAAACCTGTACAGATTTTGGAGCGGATTGTTACGGGAGATGAAACATGGGTTCATCACTTTGAGCCTGAGTCCAAACAGGAGTCCATGCAATGGCATAAAAAGGGGACACCACCACCAAAGAAATTCAAAGTGTCAGAATCGGCTGGAAAGTTGATGGCCACTGATTGTGAGGGGATATTATTGATTGATTACAAAGAAAAAGGTAGGAGTATAACCGGAGAATATTACGCAGCGATATTAGAAAAATTAAAGGAGGCCATCAAGGAAAAACGTCGAGGAAAATTGACCAAGGGTGTGTTGCTCTTGCAAGACAATGCGCCGGTTCACAAGAACAAAGTTGTAATGGCTGCTCTGCACAAGCATGGCTTTCAATCAATAGTCCATCGACCCTACAGTCCAGACCTGGTACCTAGTGATTTTTATTTGTTCCCCAATTTAAAAAAAGACTTACGTGGAAGAAAGTTTTCCGACGACAATGAGGTAAAGGAGGCAATTTTGGGCCATTTTGAGGCGAAAGATAAAAAACATTTTTATGATGGTTTAGAAAAATTAATTCGTAGATCTAATAAATGTATTGTGCTTAAGGGTGATTATATTGAAAAGGAAAAATAGATTTATTGTTTTATCTTATTTAAAACCCTTTCATTCCACGAACTTCTGGACCTCCCCTCGTAAGTAATTAACTTTGAAATCCTGGAACTCTGTACGGTTCTTATTTAATAGAACAGGATATTTAAAATAGTAATATATTTTCTATCTCAATTTCAAGTTTACGAATATACCTTACCGAGTTTATTGATTATACTATACACCAAGTCAATTTCAAAGGAGCAAGAGACAAAAGTCGTATAGTTTCCAATCGATTATAAGACGACGAGACTTACTGATAAGGACATGGTAACAGGTGGTAAGCCGTTCAACGAGAATATAAATTACGTTCGTACAACGTCGCAGGATCGCCAAGAATTCAATTGAATTGCATATGAATAGTCGTTTAAAGCCATCTTAAGGAAACTTAATATGTATAATGTATATACATGGCAGTGAAAGTAAAAGTAAAAGTTGCGGTCATTTCGTTTGAAAAAAAATGGTAAAGAAAACGAATCTGTAACATATGAGAACGTAACGTGTATCAGTATCACGTAATTCATTGTGAAACGGTAGTACGGCTTCTGAAATATTAATTACCTACGATTAAGATTAATGATACTTCCGCAAATACCATTGGGTATATTCGAATATAAAAATACTTTCCTGTATCAAAAAAAATATTTCTTTTGAAATGTTTACTTGCAAATACACACCTACAATAAATATGTTATTATTCTGATCGAATAGTTGATAAAAAAGGTCATTCACTGACCGGATTGAAACCTGACAGAATTCTACGTTTAGGTGGTAAAGTCTACCCCTGAAATTTCAGCGATTTTCAAATTTTTGTAATCTACACCGTTATTATGAATAAAAAAATAAAACTATTCTAATCTACTAATACTAATCTATGAAACTAGCACAGTTAAGATTTTTTTGACCATCTTTCCCCCTATAACTCATGTTCTTGTCCCTCTTCGGAGTATAGTTTGAACGAAAAAAAAACAGCAAAATATATTCACCGAAAATACCATTTACACATATACACAGTAAGGATATGTACACAGCCGCCCATATACACGCGGACGACTATAAAAATATAGAAATACATAGAAATATTGATACTAATACGAGGGATGTCTTTTATGTTTTGCATACTGGGACATAGAGGACGCCACTAATCAAATGTCAATATTAAAAATTAACCTTCATCTTTAGTTAGTCTAAACCCAAAGTTTCAATGCGATAAGTATATTGTTGTAGCTACAACGAACTGTCCAAATGGACAAGTTAGTTGAAAAATGGAATTAGAAGAATATTTTCGCGCCATAATTTTCGAAGATAATTATGTCAACAAAAACGCCTCGCCGAATTGGTTCTTTTTTTGGGCAATAAAGCATCACATCGGTCAAAAATTTCACGTTGATATGGAGAATTCGAACGTGGACGGATTAGTCTTAGCGACGATTCAAGAGCAGATGACATATAGCGGGATTGAGGCATCATTGATGATTTCAAAGACCTCAATGCAAACAATTTGTGTTAAGAATTATTTTCTCGTTGGATACCGCATCTGTTGACGAAGAACAGAAAGCAGCTGGGGTAAATTTGTGTCAAAAAACTCTAGACCGTTTCAATGCTGGACACCCTGAAAAGGTTTACAGCATCGTCAGTGGTGATGAGATTTATATTGGATTGGATTTATATCTGTCTGGGTGTTCTAAGGTGAAGAGACGCTGATAAAAGTCATCTAACAACCATTTGTTTGCCGTAAATCATCACTGAGCCAAAAACCAACCCCGAGCAGCGAATCATCCTCCACCAAAACAAGTTCGCACAGAGCGCGTAAGACAATTGAATTAACGCAACAAAACGTCGACTTGTTAGACCATCCTCCGCACAGTCCAGACCAAGTTTTAACAATTTCTTTACCTTTTCAAAAATCAAGAACGGACTGGGTGTTTAAAGGTTCTAGTCGCCAGAAGGAGCAGCTGATGCCTTCAAAAACGTAATTTTCACTGTACCAACAAACGAGTGGAATATGTGCTTCCAGGGTTGGTGCAAGCACATGCAAGAATACATTAATCTTCGCGGAGAATACTTCGAGAAACAACGGTCTTTAAAAGCTTCCTACTGTTTTATTCCAGCTCTATACGTAAAACTTAACAGTTAACTCCCGTATAATAAACTAATCCTCATCGGCTATCGTTGCTCTCTTTCGCTCTAACCTTTTTCTATTGCGAAATAAAACTGCTTCCTGCATTCTCTTAAGAGTCATAGATACTCTGTTCTTTGATACTTTTATTATTATGTTCTCTTCAAAGTTTTTAAACCGCCTAAGACAGGCTTCTGCTGAATTCTGTCAAGTCTCACAGACATTGGGTTCAATTATTTAAAAAAGTAATCCTCAATAAGATAAGAATCCTTAGTTAAGGTTTTCTTAAAGTAGTAACACTGTAAACGAGCATAGTTATTGTTTCTAGTCCTGACTTGTTCTAATAACAAAGGAGCTTAAACTATCAACAGCGTTACGGTAACCAGCACCAAAATCAAAATTGCTACTCCCACCTTTATTAAAATTGTGTACAGTTAGTCTCTTCACCTTCTTTTCCTTGTTGTAACAGTTGGGATTTATTTTTGCTTTCACCATCACCTTTATTTAACTGACTGTTATTTATACTTTACAAGTTTTCCAATAGTTTTTGAATCTGTTGACCAACCCTTGTACGTCTGTACCGCATTTTTTATAAATAACCCGACATCCACCGGCATGATATTCGACTTTTATAGTTCCCGGGATTGTTAACTTGTGGAAGCAAATATTTTGTCAATATTTCTTGAACATCAGATCCTTGCACAATACAACACTTTCTTATGAGAAATGAAATATAATTAATCAAAAAATCGTGGTTTTTATCAACTCTTTCGAGGATATTCAACAAATGGCTTCTCTTCTAAAGTTTATGTAAAAGTATAGAACTTTCGCTGAATGTATTTTTAGTCTTAAACCAGTAAATATTTTCTTACAAGTGCACACGTGTAACACGAGGGTCACGCTATATATTTTGAGATACAATAAAACTACAAGTCTTCTTACTAAAATGATTTTATTTATATAATAATCACCTCATGCATCAATGCACTTTTGTAACCGAAGCTTCCACAACGTAAAAGCTTCAAGCCAACTTTTGGTCTCTCAAAAAATTGATGAATTCCGTCATCTGTGTCATCCTCCGTCGTGAAACTTGATTTTTACATTATTTTCATGTAAAAATTCTGCTGTCTGCTGTGGACTGTGTGAGGATGCATTGCAGTAACGTAACATTAACCTGCGAATGTTGGCTGATTCAAGAACTGCAGGTAAACATTCTGTGGTGTAAACTGGTACACCTTTACCTGGTACACCTAAGACTGTACCTTGATTTTCCAGCTCGATTGTTTTTACTAATCTTGTACTACGAAAGAAAACTGCGTACATAACTTTCTTGACAGCCTTTTGCTTTTTGGCCATTGTTGGTGTTGGTGCATCATCGTGGAACCACACACGGCTCTTCTGGCGGGTAGGAATGTCATAAAATGGGATGTGAGATTGATCACCTGTTAGTATTTTAGATAGAATACGATGTCCACCATTATTTAACATTTCTAACGTTTCCCAAGCGATTCTTACTCGCTCTGCCTTTTGGAATTCGTTAAGGGTGTGTGTCACCCAACGAGTAACAATTTTTTCATCCGATGATGATCATGTAAAACTGAATTTACTGTTGCGGATCAAACTTGCATCTCGGATCTTTGTCCATCATACGTCTCATTCCTTCAATGTTTCCAGCGGTAACTGAAGAACTGGGTCTACCAGCACGTGCCTCATCACCAAGCAATATCCGTTTTTTTTTTAAATATGCTATACCAGCGAAACACAGTTGCGCGCGAAGGACTTTTAACACCAAATGCGAGTTGCAATCGTTCAAGACTTCGTTGTTCACTTAAACTGATCTTAGAATCGTAGTAGATCATTGCTCGTACATGTTCCCTTGACAAGTCCATGTTTCGATGACAAATCGCATGTACTACGTTTGCTCTATGATAGCAGCGACTCAATTGAGAGTCAGATCTTACTACCTAACGATGGTGGTATTTAGAAATGCAGTGTTGCTAGCTTTAACTTCCCTAGTTTCGTAGTATCTCAAAATATATAGCGTAAGTCTCATATTTAGTGTTATAGAAAAGTAATTTTACGCACGTTTACTTAACAAACAAAAACCTCTCAGATATCTACAAGCAAGATTGCTTAAGTTTCTGCTAATTTAGTCATGTAAAATATCAGTTTTATTAATCTAACGCTATGTTTTTCAGAAGCAAAAGAGAATTTGGAACACCTTCCCACATAAAATAGGAACGACTAGACAACATTTATATCTCCAACTCATTTCCATTCCAAATCCTATAGTTATACGGCTATGACATGCACCATACACAACTTACTTGATGTAATAGGGCCTCCCGGAATCGTCGACGGCGCGTTCCCAGCCATAGGGAAGGCTGTCCTCCCCGGGTTTCCATGCTTCGGCGGGCGGCAGCCAGCCGGCGGTGCGGGTCACGTGACTGTGAACAGACAAAAGAAGATTACTTCGAATTTATGATCTATCCAGCTCGCAGAACGCAAGAATAGATGGTATGAACGGGGTTGAAGGGTGTGAGAGGACGACGGGAAACCGAGAAATAATCGCTATGATGAAGTGGATGACGGTTCGGAGAACTAGGGGGCGAGACGTACGGGAAATATCCGGCGCGCGGGATAAATTGGAAGGGTTTGCGAAGGGGATGTTTTGATTCGATGCGGAGAGGTTGGATGAAGGGTGTGTTGTATCTGTGTGTTGGGATGCGTGCATCAGGTGCTTTACTGCGGGGAGTGGGTTTTGGATCTCTGTGCATGCACGAGTGGGATTTAATAGGATCTCGTACAATGTGCGAGATCGATAAAACGCGACGGATTATGAATCTGCTCGGTACGAAGGCCGAAAGAGAAAAAGCAGCGTTATATTATGGAAAACAATATTTTTCATTTCGAAATAAAGTACAAACTTTAAAATATGGATGTTGTAACTTTTTCATTCCCAGTTTATCAATGTCGGGAGATAAAGAAAAACAAAAAAACGGTATATCAAAAATCCTCTAATTGTTTAAGTAAAACATTTACCACACAAGAAATATTTCAAACATTGTTAAGTATGTCTTCTTCTTCTAATAGTTTCTATCCGTTTCGGACGTTGACTATCATGCATACTATTTTCACTTTGTTTACTTGAAAGACATATTTACGCTGAACTTACACCAGACTTGGAAAGACGTAAACATTTTTTTATCTGCCAGTGTTTATCCTTCATAAGTTTAATGTGATTTTAGAACTGAAAAATATCGCTAATGGTGTTCTTTAAGACACTTTTGCAGTGCATATTTCTAACGCTTAAGCTTATTAATAACTAGAATCGTTGTTTGGGTTAGTTTTCATCGTCTGTTGAACTTATATAGTCCGACGTTTCGGCAGTTCGTCTACCGCCGTCTTCAGGGTAGCCTAGATCAATCATACGTTCGAGTAAAAGTTGCCGTGACTGGGGATCGAACTTGAATTCCACCTGACTTAACCACTAAGTTAATAGGAGACAGAAATTACTGTGTTAAACTTATAATTAAGCTACAATTTTCTGCGCAGAAGGGGATGCGCAGTAGACCTGCGCAAAAGGGAATGTGTATTCTCCATTCTGCAGGGTTGGTCTGCGTATGCTTTTTATTCTTCTGTCCTCCGTATCGCGGTCGCCGGTCTTCGGCTAATGCTTTCTATAATCATTGGGAGCCAGACATTCTTTATCTCCAGGCTTGGTGTACTAATCGCGGTCGGTGTAATGACCATATATGCTGTTTCAACAGTATCCTTTTTGCGGCGTTGTCTTCTTTATCCAGGATTGCTGCGTTGTTCCGTGCAATCCTGTGATCCTGTTCCCAAGCACGTAGAAACAATCGTGACTTATCCGTTTCCCGCATCCGAACTAGTCTCTGATGTTCTTTGGTTCTGACTGACAGGGATCTGCCGGTTACTCCTATGCATGGCCTTCCACATTCGCACGGTATTTTGTATACACAGTTCTTAGGTTTCTGATTTTCGTTGCCGAGTGTTGTCTTTATTAACCCTGAAGACGACAATAAACGAACTGTCGAAACGGCGATGGAAATAACAACTCTAGTTATTATGAGAATCCATCGTCAACAGTATCACGTCAAGACTTATGCTTATTCCAAACGAAGGTTTATTAGAATGCGTTATTCCCCGAGACCACAATGTACATCAGACAGTGGATTTTCTGAGCCCCAAATGCGGCAGTTTTCACTTCTGTTTGCTCAAGGATCCAATTGGCGTACACTCTTCGCTGTGACTGGTCTGTTGGCAGAAGTTGTTGAATCAATTAGACTTTGTAGGCTTCGAGATGCAAATCCTTAGTTAGTATACGCTGAACAGTAGTTGTTGTAATGTGAAATGCTTGCGCACGATGACGAATCGACGTGTCTGGACTTTCGACTACATTCTTGCGAACTGCCGTGATATTTTGTTCTGAACGACCTATACGAGCTCGTGTCCTGTGCTTCACATCACTAACCGAACCAGCACTTTCGAATTTTGCGATTATCCTAGTTGATGAATTAGAAACATTCTGTCGACCGAATATTGCACCCACTTTACGAACGGTGGCAATCAAACTTTCACCACTTTGATGATAATGTTTAACGCTCTGGGCACGTTGTCCTATCAACTTTCGATCTGTCACGTCATACTCACATCTCATTATGACTGTCAAGCATGGCGGGCAATTCAAATCCTGCGCTCTTATTGGAATCCCCTGTATAATAATATTATTACTTCTACCAAATATATAGGCTTTCTACTTAAAAATGTGATCCTTTCTTTTTAATTAAGTGTTAATATATATGTATATCCTATAGCGATTTTTATGAAGAAAGAAGTTGATAATAAAATGCTTCACAATCCAAGAAAAATATTTCGAATTCATTAAAACACTCTCCGAATCGTCTCGATAAATCAAAATAACCTTCAAAAGCACCATTTGAGTCTTTTTCAAATAGTGTAATAAATTATTTACGCAAATAAATGGGTGTCAAAGTCAAATACAGTAAGTATTAATAAATTTTCGTATCCCTTCTTTTACTTTCGCGCGTGTCAAACGTACAGTGTCGATGTATTAAAAAAAGAAGATAAAAGAACTGCAAAAAAAAAACGTTCCAATATAGGAATTCCATTAAAAACAGTTTCTATCTCTTCCGAGCTTAAATTATTTCCGATCTTTTATCGTATGATTGATACGTTTTGCAAGTATTTCTGTGATTCTGAAGAGCTGGGCTTATTGAAAAAAAAAAAGAGAAAAAATAGGGAGAGATATGAGACGTGAAAAATGTTCAATGGAAGGGAAAATAAATCCCGTTCTTTTGCGTGAGGTAAAGAAGTGACACGGCGTTATCGTCGCGATAAAATTCAAACTGCTATTTGAGTGATAATAAAATTTTGGATATGGCAGCATTAAGATGAATGTCATATACTTGAATAGTAAAAAATTAAGGGTTAGCAAAATTGTTTTTTGCAAAGAAAAAGCGTCTTCTACAAATTTCGACACCGGGAAAATGTTATTTAACGCATTTTTAATCTTTGGCAGGTCTTATCTGTTCTATAGGGATGACACGATGTTTAATGGCTACACTTTTTTCCTCAAATTATTGCAGTTTGGATCAACGCGTTTTCTTTCACTTTCTTTCTACAAAATAATGGTCTTTGAAAAGCGATACCTCCTTTTAAGGCCGCTGTATTTACACGCTGTTTTACCGTGAATATTGGTATTGTAGTTCGACTGCACCTAAACCCGTGAACACAGGAGCTCAGTGAGACAAATATAAATTAAGAATTTTATGGAATCAGGCAACAGGTAAAAGTTTCTCATGAGCAACTTGCCACAGAGTTGCCCGAAAGTGAAGTTGCAGCCCTATAGCGTCAGTCGTTTACGAATAGTTGCCTGCTAAACAAGTCAATCCAGAAGAAAACTGAAACTATGGAGGAAATTGAATACCGTGCTGTGATAAAGTTCCTTACAAAGCAAGGAAAGAAGGCTCAAACCATATTGAATGAAATGGAAACCGTTTATGGGGAACAGTGCCCTAGTAAATCAATGATTTATAGGTGGCATGGTCTTTTTAAACATGGTCGGGGGTCGATTGAAGATGACCCACGCTCAGGATTTTCTGGAAATTTCTACTGCAAGATGCCCGTTTGAAGAAAAAACAATTATCTGCATTAGTTGGAGTATCGGATACCACCATTTTGCGTATCCTACTTGACCACTTGGGTATGGCAATAGTCAGTGCAAGATGGGTACCGAGAATGCTCACGCCGCTGCGGAAACAGTAGCGCGTCTGTGCGTCCAAACAATTTTTGGAGCTGTGTGGAGACAAACCTGCACAGATTTTGGAGCGGATTGTTACCGGAGATGAAACATGGGTTCATCACTTTGAGTCCAAACAGGAGTCCATGCAATGGCATAAAAAGGGGACACCACCGCCAAAGAAATTCAAAGTGTCAGAATCGGCTGGAAAGTTGATGGCTACTGTTTTTTGGGATTGTGAGGGGATATTATTGATTGATTACAAAGAAAAAGGTAGGAGCATAACCGGAGAATATTACGCAGCGATAATAGAAAAATTAAAGGAGGCCATCAAGGAAAAACGTCGAGGATAACTGACCAAGAGCTAAGTTGCAATGGTTGCTCTGCACAAGCATGGCTTTCAATCAATAGTCCATCCACCCTACAGTCCAGACCTGGCACCTAGTGATTTTTATTTGTTCCCCAATTTAAAAAAAGACTTACGTGGAAGAAAGTTTTCCGACGACAATGAGGTAAAGGAGGTAACTTTGGCCCATTTTGAGGCGAAAGATAAAAAATATTTTTATGATGGTTTAGAAAAAATTAATTCATAGATCTAATAAATGTATTGCGCTTAAAAGGAAAAATAGATTTATTGTTTTATTTTATTTAAAACCCTTTCATTCCACGAACTTCTGGATCTCCCCTCGTATTCCATGTTTTACGACCTTTCTGTATAAGCAACTGTAATAGCCACAATTTTATTGATCTAATTATAACGTATACGACGGTAGATCCCAATATTAAGTTGGTAATAGCTAAACAATAATTTTGATTACGACAATTTTATATTGACCCTTTTTAACTTCTAATCAAATGTAAAAACGAAAAACAAAAAGAGAATGATAGATAACAAAATAAATTTCAATTACAGTTCTTTTTTCTTTTCAATTAAGCACATGTGTGGTTTGCCTTAAACAGTAAAACAATACAAAATCCGGCACACGTTGCGTGTTACAAGTTGACCTGAATCGATTTGTGTAACGTTGAGTTATTTGGTGGTAAAGTTCCAAAAATATACCTCTGTATGTAACCAAGACACAATCGTTGTATAGTGTATTGGGAATTACTACACAATCGAAAAGTGTATTTAAAATGAATCCAAATAGAGTAAATAAGAGCTTGTTAGATTCATCTTGATTTAAAATCTATAGAATACGGATAATTCTGGAATGTCTGTTTCCTCTTTCTGGTGAAATTTAAATATGATAAAATAGGTATAAATCAGTGAAAATCTACGAACTGAAAGATGCCTAATTGTAACATAAAGAATAATAAATATCTCCATTACTAATAGAAGATAAATGTGTATAATTAATAGCATTTCTCTTATAGAACTACCCGTTTTGAATCGAATAAAAAGCAATGTTGCTTACACTTTAATCAAATGTCGCTACCTTTTCAAGGTTATGAAGAGATTTTTCAAAAGCAGCTAAAGGATGTTTCAATAAGAGCGCAAGATATTAAGGTTAAATAAAACATGGTTTTCTGTAGCAAAGTATTGAAATTTTTATTGATTTATAATGTATACATTTGGACATTATATATGCAACAAAATACTTGACTATCTCGATAGCTTTGGCGTGTCTCCGATTGAATTGTAAAACTACCTTCTTTACATCATCAAAATGTTCGGAGTAGTAATACGCAGCCTTTAACCATGTTCTCCAACGCGTAGTAATCGGTTGTGGTGGTTCAGGAGAATGGGATGCAGTTCGTGAAATCTTTTTGTTCGCTTCGAGGACTTTAGAATTACTGCCTTCTTATGAGCTATTAAAGCATTTACTCGAGGATAAGATTTAAGGATCAATCGCGCCACAAGGTTTGAAGCACGGATTTTACATGTTGCATGTAACAGATTTCCACTCTCTTCTTTAAGAGATCGGCCTAGGGAAAGATGTTAGCGCCACCGTCACTCACAAACATTAAAACTTGGGTTGTTGAAACTTGAAATTTGTTCAATGCCCTCGACACCACTTTTAAAATTTCATCGCTAGTACATTTTGCAACTCTCTTGGAAGCAAGTAAGATAGAGGATGACGGTTTAAAGTCTTCCATTGCACGTACCATCACATTCACCGCAGAATATTTTTGCCGATGGGTTGTTTCGTCCACAGAATAAAACAAACACCTGTATCAAACATTAACTGTTCGCTGTATCGTTTGCCACGTATTGCAAATCCCCTTCGTATTCTAAATCCGGCATACTCGGTATTTCGTTTTCTAGTGTATGCGAAATACGTCGTTACCGAAACGTACCTAAACGCGACATTTTCTAAGTAGACAAGCACTCATATCGTCTAGTAGAATAATACTGAACAAGCGTGCTTTGATACGGATACTCGATTCTTCGTGTCGCGCGCTTTACCCCTCAACATTGTTCTCCGCATGGCACTGAAACTTGCCCCTCTTTGCCGAGTCTAATTATGACTATCAAATATGGCGGGTAATTCAAATCTTCCGCTCTTATTGAAACCCTCTGTATTACCAGATTCACACAATACATATAAGCACACTTACGCCATCTATTAGAAAAATGAAATTTACTTTTGCATATACCCAATTACACAATACTACATCTCCGCAAAATTTTATGTATTAAAGTAGGAAATAGTAAGGCGACAGTCGCTTACGTTTGCTTGTCGGTCGTTTTCATATTTATACACAAATGAAAATTACAGGCAAGAGAAGCATGTATTCGATAACATATTCGGTAAAAAACTTTTAATTAGTCGTGGTAAGTACCTCTGTTGAAATTCAGAAACAAACGCTCCTACACACAGCAAATAGGAAATTGTATTAATTAACGCACGCAGACAACTAGCAGCTGTTAATACCGCGCTTAAATTCGTCACTTGATGCTCAATTAAAGCAAAATTGTACCGTCAAGAGTTACTGCACCGCAGATAATTCGCCCTTGTCGCTGTGTATAAGTGTATACGTGTGGGTCTATCTAATTAATAGACCCGCTTGTCGCCCTGTGGGATATAACGAACGTCACCAAGTAATTAATTGTATTATAAGGTGATCTTGTGAACTAATTCAATGTCCTCCATCTCTCCGTGTATTTAAGGCCGGAAATACGAAGATAATACGTGCTTACACCGTCTATAGAGAAGACCCTTACATAAAATCCCTTTTGTATGCCATATTAAGTTCTACAACAACGGACCGCTTGGTGAAAATTGTCCGAAGAGACGGAAGAAAGAAAAACAAAAGCTTCATGGAGCATATAATTAATGTTTTTTTTCCGGGAGAAGTTGTTATTTTTGTGTGGATAAAGTATACTTGTTTGTTTTATGAGAAATGGGAATCTGGCAAGTTGGGTTATGAAATATAATACGTTTCCTCGAGTTTCCCTTGTTTCCTGTTGCACAGCGACGGTGAAAACTTTGTTCTATAATATCAAATAGAGATAAGCAATGACTAAACGGCATAGAGAAAATATATGGAGATTTATTTTAAGAACGAGGCATTAATTTATAGTAGAAATGTTTTCCGGGTTTTGTCGTGTATTCACTGTATAACGAAAAACAAGAGACAACAACAGCAGTCTTTAGAAACCTTCTGAACATTTCTACTATGGACTACGGTCGTGAAAGCCAACTAAAGCATTAATTTCAATAGGATAAAGAAGAAAACGATTTTGATGTTGTCTGTAGGTTACTTTCAACACTATTAGATAAATAAATTTTTAAAGCCTTTCAATTTTTTTGCCTCTTACTAACATCGTTATTCCCCTATTTTTAGTAAAAAAAAGTGACAATTGGCACAAAATCTCAGCAAGCAAACATGGTTTTTACACCACAAAGTCTGTTCTGCTATGAAAAGAATCGGACTATTTGTTGGCGCCATATATTCGAGTCAAATTCCCCGCGCTGTTCCCGATACTGACGGCCATTGATAAATTGATTGGTGTTTTTATATATATTGTATACATAAATAATTTTCACAGACGTACAATTAGCTTTTAAAAGTTAGTTTAGAGTAAATGACGATTGCAAAGACTGTGTGGATGTACAATTCACAGGTATAGCAGTAAACTCCACTCACACAAATTAATTAATTATGCGGAACGCAGCGTTTCGAGAGCACGTGGGCTCCCATTGTCAACCGTGTTACCGACTGAAAGTAAAAACTGTATCACACATGCAAATTATTTTCTACGCAGGCTCTAAAATTTCTAATCCATATGACTATTTACAATCTACTAGGTGCTCTCCTGCCTTTTACGGGAAAGGATGGACCGAAAGCGAACCGAATCTTTAACAGGGCCTATGGTAATAAATCCATCAAACTCGAGTGTGCAATTGGGGGTGGTTTTCTGTTCAATAAGTTTCCGTTCTTTTTCATATACACGCTCTGCTACGCTTGATAGTTCAGGTTTGTCAAAACGATAGTGTCTAACATGTTCTTTGAACCTCGTTTCGATACTCCTTTTTGTTTGTTAAAGTATATCAAAGATGTAGCGAGGTACAATGGTTTCTCTTCTATGGATGTCGACCGTATTTTAAGGAAGGTCCAATACAAACAACACATCAGAAATTCCACGACTTTGACATCAACAAACACCGGTAATAAGAAATTTATAACTCTTCCTTTTCACTAAACAATAAAAGGGTTAAGTAAAATTTTCCGACAACTAAATATGAACGTGTCTTTTGTGTCAAAAAACAACTTAAAGAATCTCTTAGGGAATCCCAAAGATAAACCGGAGATGATAAAAAGGTCTGGAATATACCAAATCGCATGCAATGATTGTGAGAAAGTTTATATTGGACAAACAAAAAGGAGTATCGAAACGAGGTTCAAAGAACATATTAGACACTATCGTTTCGACAAACCTGAACTATCAAGCGTAGCAGAGCATATGGTAAAATCCGGACATAAGATTGATTTAAAAAATCTGACACTACTTAAGAACGTGAACTCGTATAGAGAATTAGACGCGTACGAAACGGTGTATATGAAAAAGAACGGAAACTTATTGAACAGAGAACCACCCCCAATTGCACACTCGAGTTTGATGGATTTATTACCATAGGCGCTGTTAAAGATACGGTTCGCTTTCGGTCCATCCTTTCCCGTAAAAGGCAGGAGACCACCTAGTAGATTGTAAATAGTCATATGGTTTAGAAATTTTAGAGCCTGCGTAGAAAATAATTTGCATGTGTGATACAGTTTTTACTTTCGGTCGGTAACACGGTTGACAATGGGAGCCCACGTGCTCTCGAAACGCTGCGTTCCGCATAATTAATTAATTTGTGTCAGTGGAGTTTACCTGTGGATAGTTTAGAGTAGTTTATTTTTACGACAAGAACCAGTGAGATTGCGTAACATTATTGAATATATCTTGCTTTTCTAAGGTATTGGTTGTTGTGATTATTGGCCAACCTTATCCAAGATTTTAAACAAAATTATTAACTTCCAGCTGAGATATTATTTACATTTAAATAATACTATACCAGATGTTCAGTCTGGATTTCGCTCGGGCCATAGTTGTATGACTTATTTGTTACACCTTACTAATGATCTCAACTGCTTAATCAGCTTAAATAGAAAACGGCTATTAAATTCTTTTCTTCGATCCGACAAAGATACAAAGTCAGCAGACTAACATAACCAACATCACGTCTAGAATAAGGGACATCAATTCTAAAGCAGAGGTATTTTAAAAATCGTCTTTGTACATGTAGGTGGAGATAATGCGGATACCAGATTAAAGAAACATACACTAATTCAGAGGTGCTCAGACTTGTACTGCTGGCGATCTACTTCAAAATTGTTAGACCACAAGCAATGGATTCTGTATATGCCGCAAGTATGTGAGATACAGGATTGTAGGTAGGGTGTATCATATCGTAGCTAGGTCATAAGTGTAGGTCACTGCTTTAAAAAAGTTAATGAAAAAGTCGATATCCAAAAATGCGTCTTTATTGGATTTTACAAAACAATGTTTTAATTACTAAACTAAAGAATTAAATAAATCTTTGAATGTCGGTGCATGGCACTACATGTCTTCAGTGTACTTTTCGTAATATGGTACGGAATTACTAAGTGCTAACATATGTTCGTCAGTTAGTTGATTCTGATATTCTGACTTAATTATTTTCATTTCAGAAAATGCAGACACGCACAAATAAGTTGACCCAAACATTGCTGTCAACTGAGGGACAATTTGCCTTGGATTCGGATATTTATCTTCAGATATAAAAGATCAGAATTTTGTAGTATCAGATGCTATGGCTTTAAGATGCATATCTGATATAATCTGCAGTACCTCATTTTCAACAGAAGATGACTCTATATTAAACTGAGTTGCAATTTCAGTAGCGGATTTCTTAATGTTTTTACAGAAAAAAAATAATTCATAAAAGTTGAGATATTTGTCAATTTAACACATGGGCTGTAAAGTCCCGGGCCTAACAAAGAAAACACGGTTTTTTTGGTTCAAAATTAGCTTTATTCATCAACGTAATCTCCATCAAGAGCAACGCATTCCAGCGCCGCTCTAATATTTCAATACCGCTTTTGTAGAACGATTTATCTATTGCCTCAAAATAAGTCCCAGTTTCAGCGATAACCTCTTCATTCGTGCGAAATTTCTTACCGGCGAGCATTTTTTTGAGGTCTGCGAACAGCCAGTAGTCGCTGGGAACCAAATCTGGCGAATACGGTGGATGTGGGAGCAATTCGAAGTTCAATGCAAGTAGTTTTGCCATTGTTTTGATTGACTTGTGACACGGTGCGTTGTCTTGATGAAACAAAAGTTTTTTCTTTGCCATATGAGGTCGTTTCTTTGCAATTTCGGCCTTCAAACGCTCCAATAACGCTATATAATATTCACTGTTGATGGTATTTCCTTTCTCAAGATAGTCGATGAATATTACACCACGCACGTCCCAAAATACCGACGCCATAACCTTTCCAGCCGATTGTTGTGCTTTCGGGCGCCTTGGACGAGATTCACCAGTTGCTCTCCACTCAGATGACGATCGTTTTGATTCCGGAGTGAAGTGATGGATCCATGTTTCATCCATTGTCACATATCGACGCAAAAATTCCGGTTTGTTACGTTTAAGCATGGTCAAACACTGCTCAGAATCATCAACACGTTCTTGTTTTTGCTCAACAGTGAACAAACGCGGCACCCACTTTGAACAGAGCTTTCTCATAGTCAAATGCTCATGCAATATAAAGCCAATACGTTCTTTTGATATCTTTACGACGTCAATTAACTCACGAAACTTCATTTTTCGATCATTCAAAACGATTTTGTGGATTTTTTTGATGTTTTCTGGTGTTACCGCCTCATTTGGACGTCCACTGCGTTCTGCATCATCGGTGTCTCTACGACCACGTTTGAAGTCAGCAAACCAACGTTTTATTGTTGTGTCTGATGGAGCGGAGTCCCCATAACACTTTTCAAGCCATTGCTTCGCTTAAACGATATTTTTTCCCATCAAGAAGCAGTGTAAAATTAAAACACGAAATTGTTTTTGATCGATTGTTTTGAAAATAAGAAAAGTAGCGTGACTCTTAGCACAATAACTCACAAACTAATGAATAGAATATCATGAAATTTTAACAGCTGTCCTTTGAAGGTTGGTACTAACTGAGAGAAAGGTGCAATAAAACTAGCGTCATCTATGTGTTAGGCCCGGGACTTTTCAGCCCACGTGTTACTAAAATCATAAAAGCCTCTTTCACTTCATGGCAAAATTTTTCACAGATACTACGTGGTCTGCAGACGACAAACTTGTATCAAACAACATACCCAGGTGCCTTATAGAGGAGTGCCTAGGAATAATAGTTTGATTCACAGCATGTTGATAACTGTAAAGTCTGTGACATCTAGAATTGCTTACGACAGCATATTTACCGTGATTCAAGTGAACCCCATTCTACTTACACCATCTGGCAATAGCATTAGGATTACTCTGGAGAGACAGACAATCTGCCGGGGAGGTTATGACGATATAGATCTTAAAATCGTATGCGTAAGGAAGTACAATGCAGTCCAGTTACTGCAGAAGGTCGTCCAAATAAATATTAAATAAAAAAAGACCAAAATTGGATCCCTGTGCATACACCGAAGGAAGTAGAAAATATTAAGGATGTGTAACCATTGTAGTAAACATAGCATGAGCGTTGGTTGGCTGTAATAGATCTTCGAGGAATGAAACCATATTGTCGCGTAGATGAGTAAGTAGTGTAGATTCTGAGACAGAAGATGTTCAAAACTTTTTGGCAAAATCAGATAAAATATTTATTAGTGCATAATTTTGAAAGTGTCAGCGATTGCCTTTCGTAAAATACGAGAGTAATTCTACTAATCCTCCAAGCGTCAGGAAAGGTGGACGAATTCAGAGGTAAGATAAATATTCTAGCTACAGATGCACAAAGTACAGCGCAACAGTAACGAATAAAAATTGCGGAGAAGCTGTCATGACCAGCAGTAAAATTAGATTTTAACTTCTTAGAAGCTTTTAATACATCGTGCACAGTAAAAAATCCAATCAAAGGACTACCACCAAAAGGCTGGGGCTTCAGCAAGACTTGTGAGCCAAGCACAAACACTCTAGAGAATTCATCTGCAAAAGTCTGAAAGGTGTTGGGATCATCAACAATGGAGCCGTTTAAAGTTTCAGGTATTCTTGATGTGCTGCGACGAGCGTTTATATATGGGCAATTAACCTAGGATTTTTTGCTATATCTTCTTCAGATGTGGTTTGATTTCAATTAATTTTTACTAATTTCCTCAAATGTTTAAATTCAACGAGATTAATTTCCTGTCTGCTTTTGTTCAGCGTATTTTCTGGGGAAGAGCGCTTGGTTGAAAGTACAGATCGACAAATCACAAAGTGCAGGCAATTACAAAAAGCTGCGACTGCATCGAAATAATACGATTTCCCGATCTGTACAAAATAAATCTCTGTATCAGCAATGATCTCTTCATTTGACTTGAATCCCTTTTCACCAAGCCAGCTTTTGCAAATCTGGCGAATATGGTGATGGAGAATCAACGCCTACTGTAATTGAACTAATTTTGCTGTCGCAAATGCCGATGAGTTGGAGAGATTTCTTTTTCTTCGTTAGGTGGGGTCCTTTTCTCTTTAATCCAGTGTCGAGTCAGTCCGATAAATCAATTGTTATTTAAAAATAAATCATTTTCTTTTCTGAGAATTTTTAAGTTTTGTCTAGAGTTTGTTATTTATTTCTAATCATAAACAGTTATTTCTCTCATTAGTAAGAATCCCAAACATCATTTATGTAGTTAGTGTCGAAAAAAACATTGTTTAAATTGTCTGTCAAAATTTACAAAAAAAATAAATAAATAAATTTGATAGAGTTGAATTTGTATTTTAAAATATCAAGGTATTCCATTTGAAACAATAAGACGTTTAATCAAGTATCCCATGACAATTTATGTACTGACAGTTATGTATGTTCAATAAACGAAATGATCTCCAACAATTTTTTTTCCTATTACAAAAAATATGTATCGGTATTTCCAAAATGAGAATCTGCGATACACCTTTACTTTTTCATATAAATTCCGATTTAATTCCAATATTTACATACAGCTTACAAAACTGACAACGAACTGTAATTAAAATGACAGCTTTACGAACTCCGTTGGAACCATTTTATATGATCCCACAAAGCCGGCAGTTATTTAAAATTTATTCGACGTCTTAGCATTAATACGTCGCGTTAATTCTGCATTTAAAATCATTATTTTGATTATAACCATTAAGCAAACATATCTACAACAAAACGAGTTTTTGTATCCATTGTAAATGTTCGTTACCAACAAGGAATTTACCATCTATCGCACTACCGCATTTATGAACTAGATAATTAGTTTCAATGGACAAATTATTTATTCATTTCGTCGCAAGGTCCTTTAATAAATTATAGGATATTTTTATCCTTTATTAGATTTTCAGCTCGGTTAATCCGATGGTATATCCTCCGAAATAATGGTAACTACGCTTTTGAATAATATATAATAAACTAAATAAAGGGGACGTATATCATAGTTTACGTGGGTTGAACATTTCAGAATCGATATTGATAATAGCACTAATACCAATGCTGAAGCTTGTTGTTCGAAAGGGGACATATCAATTCAGACATATTTTTAAACCATTTCCTTTTCTAGGAATGTCTTAATGTATTCCGATCGATAATAATGAAGTATCGTGCAAACTCACGGGATGTTAGACAAGGACAGAGGTGGTACTGCCATCGGCGTAATTTTACATAAAACAGTTTTAAGCGTGCTTGTACAACAACCATCGCATTTATAAATAGACAAATAGTAAAATACACATTCTAATGTAAGTACACCACCGCCCATGTATATGGAAACGACTATCAAATTGATGTTTTCTTTGTTTTGAATTGAAATATAATGCTGGTTTGTAGTGACGATTGCAAGGACTGTGTGTATGTACAATTCACAGGTATAGCAGTAAACTCCACTCACACAAATTAATTAATTATGCGGAACGCAGCGTTTCGAGAGCACGTGGGCTCCCATTGTCAACCGTGTTACCGACTGAAAGTAAAAACTGTATCACACATGCAAATTATTTTCTACGCAGGCTCTAAAATTTCTAAACCATATGACTATTTACAATCTACTAGGTGGCCTCATGCCTTTTACGGGAAAGGATGGACCGAAAGCGAACCGTATCTTTAACAGGGCCTATGGTAATAAATCCATCAAACTCGAGTGTGCAATTGGGGGTGGTTCTCTGTTCAATAAGTTTCCGTTCTGTTTCATATATACCGTTTAGTACGCGTCTAATTCTCTATACGAGTTCACGTTTTTAAGTAGTGTCAGATTTTGTAAATCAATCTTATGTCCGGATTTTACCATATGCTCTGCTACGCTTGATAGTTCTGATTTGTCGAAACGATAGTGTCTAATATGTTCTTTGAACCTCGTTTCGATACTCCTTTTTGTTTGTCCAATATAAACTTTCTCACAATCATTGCATGCGATTTGGTATATTCCAGACCTTTTTATCATCTCCGGTTTATCTTTGGGATTCCCTAAGAGATTCTTTAAGTTGTTTTTTGACACAAAAGACACGTTCATATTTAGTTGTCGGAAAATTTTACTTAACCCTTTTACTGTTGGGTGAAAAGGAAGAGTTATAAATTTCTTATTACCGGTGTTTGTTGATGTCAAAGTCGATTTCACATCAGAAATTCCACGTGGAAAATAATTTGCATGTGTGATACAGTTTTTACTTTCAGTCGGTAACACGGTTGACAATGGGAGCCCACGTGCTCTCGAAACGCTGCGTTCCGCATAATTAATTAATTTGTGTGAGTGGAGTTTACTGCTATAGCTGTGAACTGGTTTGTAGTAGTATTTATTAATAGATATTTAACATAGCGTTTTACAACGAAAAAGAATATATTGCAACATTTTAATTCAAAGCGATTTCTCGTGCTGTCGTAAGCACATATTCAGATAATCGCCTATAATTTCAACGCATACTACTTGGAGCTTCAGCCAAGGATCTTAAGCGTTGTTAACACGTTCTTTTAGAATTCTTCGGTGCAATTCATTTCACACTAGTTCTGAAATCAAATAATTTCTACACAAACGGGATGAATGTCTTCTTAGAAGATAAAATTCTGACCACATAATTTTTTCCTCAGTTGGCACAACATTTTCGTGTAAGATTCTCAGATAATCCTCTTCACGCAGGATCCCATCTATTTTTATCAAATCGCCTACAGCTGTACCACCAAAACATCCCCAAACTATCACACTACTTCCACCATGTTTCACAGCAGGGGTCATACATTGGTCACTCATATTTTCTCTTCAGTCTGTCTCACAAATAGTCGAACCAAAGGTTTTGAATTTGGATTCATTTGTCCATAATACTTTATGCTTTTGCTCAAGGGTCCAATTCTTGTGTCGAATGATCCATTCCGGACTCTTTTTCTTATTTTATTGTTTCAGCAATGGCTGTTTCACAACTATTAGCCCTGCCACTTAACGTTGAATAAGGTATTGGTATTCTTCTTGAAATATTGAGTTGTGAGTGCTGAGGAAGTTATTTCATTTGGAAAATACTATAATAAACTGATCCTCAGCGACTGCCGTTGCTCTTTTTTTGCCTTAACCGTTTTCTATTGCGAAGTGAACCTGTTTTATGCATTTTCTTGAAGATCATAAATACCCCGTTTTTTTTTTATAATTTTACTTTTTAGCGATTTTTGCTATTGAATACCTTTGAACGTTTTTCAATTGATATTCCTTGTTGTTTTGACATTTTCTACTACAATCTTACATGCACGAAATTGACGCTTTATACAAAAAATTTGCAAACATTTTCGGGTATTTTTATAATTTATTTCTTGGAACCGTTTCGTCTTACATTACAAATAATTCTTTCCTAGAATTTATCTTAATCTAATTACAGTAGAGACTAATACAGTTCCAGCTATTGTGAAATGTGAAATAAGACAAGTGTCGTAAAATGCAAATTAGTTTTGAAATGTAGTATCTGTTCCAAGATATATAGCGGAATGCAAGCTTTTACAGTAGCACAAGCACAGCAGATAGTATGCAATAACACTTAAACTTTTGAATATTCTTAATGTGGCACAGATACTTTGAAGGTACCTCAAATTTTGTGTTAACCATCAGGGGTTGATGAAGAAATTATCGCAGTAAATCAGTAATTGAACACTATAAACTGGAAGGGACGATGGACATATAAAATTGCTTAGTAATTACGACGGAAATTAATCGGGCTAGCAACAGTAAAGTATTTAAAACACATCTAAAAGAATGCCTAGAAAATAACACCAAGATAAGAAAACGCTATATATATTTACAACAGTAAATTATCCTTAAGCAAACCTCCACGGCCGTATTGCTACACGAAAACTGTTGTTATGTGGTGGGAATAAACAAAAACATCTCCAGATGGCTACACTCACAAAGACTGGACAATAGAAAAACAGGGAAACGTACTATGGACTGATGAGTCAATATATGAAGTGTTTGGTCAAAACCGCAGGACATTTGTCAGGCCCTCAAAAGACGAGAAAATGCTTCCCGAGTGCATTATACCAACAATAAAAGAAGTTGGTGATTCCATTCTTGTATGGGGCTGCTTTCCATGACCCCATGAAAGTTGATAGAATAATGAGGAAGGAGAATTACCACGAGATATTAGAAGAAAATGTTCTATCATCCGGATTGAGCTTAATAGGCAACGATTTTGAGTTGATGCATGATAACCATCCGAAGTGCACGCCGTTATTATGCAAAAACTACCTCGCCGATGCTGAGAATGAAGGAGTATTAATAATAATGATTTGGCCTCCCCAGAGTCCGGATCTTAATACGATAGAGCTTCTGTAGGACGACCTCCACAGACGAATTAGAAGAGAATGTTCAACGTCCAAAAGCGATTTCTGGACGGTATCGCAGAGGAAGTGGAAAAATATTCCTCAAAATACACTGAGGAAATTGGTAGAAAGGATGCCACAAATTGTGCGAGCAGTTTGTGTATTTTTTTTATAAGGATAAAGTATAACTTTGTTTTCTAATGTTTATTATTACTTTCTTTCTTTTATGTAGGCATTTGCAATAAGTCGTAGATAAATAAATATTTTTCTTATAATTGTTTTGAGTCTTAAAGTGCCAAATTTTTAATGATATAGGAAGTGCCCATACTATTATGAGCGGAAGTGCACATCATTAACATAAACATTATACAGAAAGGTCCTAAATTTGTTCCTTGGGGAACATTAGAAGTGGGATAAAGATGATGTGATTTATAACCGATGTAGGCTACGAGTACGGTGAAAGCAAAGAGAGACGTTGAAAATTCAACTTTCGGAATTATACAGAATGATTAACGCGATCAAAACTCTTGTTTCTTGTAATGTAAATGACATCAACATGTTTATTCTTATCTATTTTCCCACAGATAAACTGACTAATGCGTGCTATATTTATTATAGAAACTTTATCACTTGTAATAAGCGAAGTACTAATTCTGTAAAACCTCATCCAGGACAGGTTGTATAACGAGTAAGTAATTAATTCACTATTACTAGAACTTTGAACCCGAACAAGAAAAAATACTCGAAACAAGTTTATTTTAAATTTTATTCGTGTCCTGTGTGTCTCGTATACTGAACGAAAACATTTTTCCGCTGTTAAAATACAAAAGCGAATTTACCGGTGAGAGTTTAGCTAATGGTTCGAGGGCAGTTTACGGACAAAGGTAGCGCATGATCGCATTTCCTCCTCTCATTCAGACATCGTCGCGAAAGCTTTGATTATTCAACTTTATGCAAACGAGTATTTTATTTTGGTTCTTTGTTCACACCCCTAATTAACTCAGCCCAGACCTTTGCGTTGGTTATACGAAAACTTTTTCATCACATTAAACACGTTAATACCCGTATACGAGACCCGAAAAATATATAGCCGTCGTAAATATTTCGCGGAAAAGGGATGAATTCGAAATTATTACTACACCGACACGTAGAATAGTTTTTTTGGTATCGTTACTGAGGACAAGGTATTGATTGATTGAATGTACAATTAATGTAAAATAGTTTTTAATGCTTGTCCAAATGGCTAAACGCTATTACAAAAGCCACTGATGTCAACATGTTGAATCGGTTGGAGCTTAACGCAGATTTTATGACTTTATCGATTTCAAAATTTATTACGTGCTATTTATTATCGGAGTTTAACAACAAGAAGATATTATAGTGGGAAAAATAGCACTTCAAAATGTGTCTGTTGGCGTACAGCAGCTTCAAAGAAATAAAACGTATAATTCAAGATTTTTAGAAACATCAGTAAAAGAAAGAAAATTAATAGAAATTTGTGAATTAAAATTAAGTTTTAAAAATTGTGTATTGTGTTTGGCACCAAACAATAAGATATTAGTTCTACTCAAATTAAGACAAATTATAATCGATTGATAACGTGAATTTTTTCTAAATCCCGGTTAATAACAACCATCACTTGGTAATTACTAGAGACTGGATTATGTGCAAAGAAAAACTGGAATATATGCGCATATATATGCATCGATTTTTGAGAAAATATGCATAAACTTGGGGCATATATGCAAAAAAATTGCGACAATATGCAAAATTTTTACATAAAATAAATAAGAGCAGAAATTTTTTTCGTTTTTGAGTGATAATTCATTTAACGAAATTTAGTGATAAAGTTAGTGTATACGAATAATTTGTAGTAGCTGTATCGTTATGGGACGCGGAAAAAGAAAGTGCAAAGAGTTTTGAAACAATCTTCACACAACGGTTTTAAATGCCCGACACACAGAAAGCCGATTAAATTTCGCACAGATGAGAAACGATTTAGTCTCATGGACCTGAAGGATTTCAAGATTACTGGCACAACTTGAGGAAAGAACCCAAGGTGATACCGTGGAGACTTCAAGGCGGCGGAGGTGTTATGGTGACATCTGTAAATGCCCAGAAAATCCTAGAAATAATCGAAAACGTGAAAGGCGTAATCTGGAATCAAGAGAGCATGCAAGACTTTATTTTGCAACAAGATAATGCTCCTGTGCATAATTCTGGGTTAGTGAAACAATGAATAAAATGTAATAACTTTATTGCCATAGCCACCGTTGTCTCCGGACCTCAACATAATAGAAAATGTATTGGGATGGTTATCCCGAAGGATTTATACTGATGGGATGCAATTTACAAATAAAGAACAGTTGAAAGCGGCCATTCCGGAAACATGGGAAGGACTTCCGTTGGAGTACATTTAAAATTTGTATATTTCATTGTCAAACAGAATGTTAGAGGTAATAAGAAAGAACGGTAACCATACCCATGATTAAATAAAGTTTTTGCCAACAATTTTGTTGTTTTATTTTGCTGCGTCTAATCAAATGTCGGACCAGTTTTCAGTTTTCACTTCCTTATTTGGAATACTGCCTAAAATAGCAGTATTTTTTCGGCATAAAACACAGAAATTAAAAGAGTGTTCTTTTATCAAAGTTATAGATAGATATTGCGTTTAATTAAGTGTCGCGCAGAGTATAGTACCAAAAGATTCTACTAAATCGTCACTACGAGGGCGACCTGAAATGTTTCCGGAATCGACAACAAAAACTCGGTATTGGTGAGGTTTTTTATTTTTATTTTTCGATGTAGTCTCCTCGAAGAGCAATAAACTTTTACAAACGGTGCTCCAATCTCTTCCCGCTATCGGAAAAGTAGGATGTTTCGATGCCTGCAAAACAGCCATCTGTAGCGGTGATAACCTCCTCATTTGAGGCAAATCTCTCTTCTCCCAGTGATTTTTTCGAGTTTGGGAATAGGAAAAAGTCGCTGGGGGCTAGGTCCTGTGAATATGGAGTAGTATAGTTGACAGTAGATGTCTGAAATTTTGACAGTTGCCATAAAGAAGGTTGCCCTTGCCGACCAATGAATCCACTTCAACCTTCGAGCGCCATCTCTTGCCGATTACTGAAACATTTCAGGTCGCCCTCGTAGATACAAAAATGAGATCAAGCAGCGTACTTGATGTTGCCCTAACTCTCGTGGGTTCACTCAATAGAAATATCGCAACTCAAATGAACAGATTCGTAAGAACTTCATTTTGAACTGTTGCCAGGGTGAAAAACAGATTTTTCCTTAAAATTAGTAAGACGTTGAGAAAATGATTTACTGGAAGCCAGCACTTTATTTAGGAATTTTTGTTTATTAATTGTTTCCCATGAAAAAGCCAAGTTAAAACAATACTTTTTCATGAAACAA
Source organism: Trypoxylus dichotomus (assembly GCA_023509865.1). Classification (NCBI taxonomy): domain Eukaryota; kingdom Metazoa; phylum Arthropoda; class Insecta; order Coleoptera; family Scarabaeidae; genus Trypoxylus; species Trypoxylus dichotomus. The sequence continues at coordinate 7,747,664 of CM042081.1, read as the reverse complement.
GAAAATACTCTTCGATATACAGCTTCGCCAACTCTTTCGCCCCTAGCGACGCACGCCTAAAGGTTCAATCATGTACATCATCATTATGGAGATTATCGCATTTACCATAATCCACGCCCACGCATCACCTCTATAGCGCCGGTAATTTTTTGGCGCCCATCCAATTTAACCGCGTGAGCCACTTTCGTCGCCAACACTGTTGATATTAAAATAAACAGGCCCCGGGTGGTTGTCTCGTAAATAAGCGCCGAAGCTCCCTCGCCCGCTTGAATTCGAACCGGCCACCAGAAAGAGACGGAGATGGCGGTTTCGGCTATCATCATTAACTCCCGCTTGCGGAGTTATTTCCTGTATTCGACACGATAATCCCGAAAAGTGTGAAGCGCCACGCGAAAACAAATAAAACAGCCCGCAACATAATCGCGACAATGTACACGGGCGGTGCGATATTAAATACGGCGTTGTTTCGTTTTCGTTTTTTTTTTTCTTGGGGAGAGTGATAATGTAGTTGATTTGACGCTGTGAGTGCTCAAAATTATGTCTTGAATTTATTCAGTGGTAATGCTGATTATCTTTTTTTTTGTAAGGAAAAAAGCCACATCTCCGCGAAATATTAACTAAGCTTAAGTGGTGGAGGTGTAGCAGGAGGTAATTGAATTTTCAGCATATTTACGATGGCGAAGTTTTAATATTCATGACGTAGAAAATTTCGCACAAAGCTTGGTTGTGAATATTAAGGGAGAATATTCGAGTTTTCTAATTTTCTAAAATTACGATAGCCACATGTTCAATGACACCAAAAAAACAAGCGTTCATTCTCCTCGCAACATAGTTTTGACGGATTACATTTGTAGGTTTTGGTCCATCTTAAATATTCCACAAGGCTCGAAATTAAGCCGGGATGTTGTTCAATAAATTTCAATAAATGATTCATTTGAAATTGTTACCTGTGTAGTATTAGCTTATGGTGATGACATTAAGATATATAAAGGATAAATAGCACTGAAGACATTGTTCTGCAACGGACTATACTTGCTTATGGACGATGCGAAGCAAATAATTCAAATCTCATTTCTAGAAACTCGTCGGCCATTCAAACGTCCTACCATCTTCGTAGTAATCAACCTTCGCAAGTCATTTTGGTGCGCGATCTTGGCATTACATTTGACGCACACATGAATTTCATCTCTACTCTCGGCAAAGAGGAGCAAGTTTCAGTGGCGTGCGAAGTACAACGTGGAGGGGTGATGCGCGCGGCACAGAAAGTCGAGTACCCGTGTCAAAGCACCTTTGTTCAGTATTATTCGAGTGGTCGTTGTGAGGGCTTGTCAGTAAACACATACTTAGAAAATGTCGCATTTAGGTACGTTTCGGAAACGGCATATTTCAAATAAACTACAAAACGTAATAGCGAGTATGCCGGATCTAGAAAGCGAAGGCGATAGAATTAAATGTGTAAAGCGCGACAACTATTTGAAGTGTACCAGCAGGTGGAAATGTGAACGCCTCCTCATAGGTATAAAACACTGTTCTGCCATCCGTAGCAAACGATACCGAGAACAATTGATATTTGATCTAGGTGTTTGCTTTATTCTATGTAATGTACCTTACACTTTGCTAGACCAACAAGCATTTGTCTCCTTCTGGAGCAAGTATTCGAATTACCAAGTCGGACATCGTTAAGACACTTTATGCCATCTATTCGTGACTATATTGAAAGAAGGATTAAAGCAGAATTGAAAGATAAAAATGGTTATGTGTGGACGAAAGAACCGATCGGCAAAAATATTCTGTGGTCAATGTGATGGCACGTACAATGGAAGAGTTTGAATCGTCATCCCCTATCTTACATGTTTCCAAAAGAGTTGCAAAATGTACTAGCGATGAAATTTTAAAAGTGGTGTTGAGGGCATCGAACAAATTTCAAGTTTCAACAGCCTAACTTTTAATGTTTGTGAGTGACGATGCCGCTAACATGCTTTCCTTAGGTCGATCTCTTAAAGAGAGTGGCAATCTGTTACGTGTAACATGTAAAATCAATGCTTTAAACCTTATGACGAAATTGATGTTATCCACGAGTAATTGCTTTAATAGCTCATACGAAGGCAATATTTCTAAAGTCCCCTGTGTCCCATTCTCCTGAACCACCACAGTCGATTACTACGTGTTGTGGAAAATGGTTAAAGACCGCGTTTTACTACTGCAAACATTTTGATGAAGTAAAAAAAGGTAGTTTTACAATTCGATCCACGAGACACGTCAAAGCTATCAATAAAAGCCAGAAAATATTTCAAGATAGTGGGATACAATGCAATTTAGAAAGTATTCGCAAGAACTACTATGGACTAGCGGAGGGAATTGGAAAAATTATAAAATGATTCGGTGTCGTTTGTGGATTCTGTTGAAATTGTGGATGATGTTCACTCACACTTATGTACGGCGGAATTTTTGAAAGTGTTATTGACAAAGATTCCGATTTCTTTATACTAAGACAAATTTGTGAAGGTGCGTCGAAAGATCCATTAAATTGTCACAAGGATTGTTGTGTTATTCTCGATGTATAATAATAACTTGCCCCACTTTGCCGAAAGTACTCAGTAATACTAATTTTGCTAAAAACGTCGTTACGATGTTGCGTATGTTATCGCTTAAATCTCTGTGAGTGTTAGATAAATAATTAAAAATTATATGTAACAAGTAGGTAGTGAAGTACCTAGTGTAGATTTCCTTAATATTTCATTAGAAATATTCGCCAGAATCATATCATACAATTTCCGGTATAATTGCAATCGATACCTAATTTAAATTGCCTTCCTGTTCTGTTTGACCTTTTGACCTCTTTCTGGAGTAGCATTTACAATGAGGTAAAAACTTTTCCGATCAAAATTTCCCTGAAGAGACATTTTCGTAACAAGTCTTCCTTGTTTCGGGAATCCAAGGTGAAATTCTCAATTTTGTACACCTCCCAATTAACTTGTATACGCATAAAACCCCTGAAAAATCGTGAAGGAATTGGAGCTGGATGTAGTTTAAAATAAGGCGCGAATTTCCGCTTCTTTCTTCTACGTTCCTCTGAAGAGTGAACAATTGTATTCGTTCCAACGACACGCGATCGGATTGCTAACTAATCGAGAATAGAAAACGGTACACAATACGACCAACTGGAAAATACGTACCTATGCTACGGGTACCGCATAGGAATTTTGATGTCGCGTTAATGGTAATAATACCATGTACATGCTTAAATGTACTGCGACAGCATGAAAGTTGGTTATAGGAAAGCTACTTTAGCGGACGGCCAGTAATTTGGAGCTCGATGAATGAGTTTCTTGCGCATGCATTTCGGTGCATAGAGCGCGTTCAAAATTACCTGTTCCTTTAAGTTTTTCTAATGGAATGGAATGTTTCTATTTTTCTTTTCGTAGTCGTTAAACAACCTACCACTTTGAAGTGAAACTTGCAATTAAGATCTAAGTAAAATTTTATCACACTTTGTAATATAATAGTTCTTCAAATTATAGTGCGATCAATTTTATTTGGTCGGCGAAAAATATGTGAACTAATACGCGAAACTCCTTGCCTCCCACCTCCTTAACTTATATTCGGCTATAGTGCAGTCAAAATGTTGATGAATGAAGTCGTTGAGAAGGAACGGGCTTCAAGATATCGATAACAAAAAAGGCTTTTGAAAATTTGGAAATGGACGTGTAAATATTAGAATCTCACTATGGAACTGTGTCCGTAAAGGAATTAACACATGGGCTGAAAAGTCCCGGCCCTAACACATAGATGACGCTAGTTTTATTGCAGTCGCCTTTCTCTCAGTTAGTACTAACCTTCAAAAGACAGCTGTTAAAATTTCATGATATTCTATTCATTAGTTTGAGAGTTATTGTGCTAAGAGACGCTACTTTTGTTATTTTCAAAACAATGGATCAAAAACAATTACGTGTTTTAATTTTACACTGCTTCTTGATGGGAAAAAATACCGTTCAAGCGAAGCAATGGCTTGAAAAGTGTTATGGGGACCCCGCTCCATCAGAAACAACAATAAAACGTTGGTTTGCTGGCTTTAAACGTGGTCGTAGAGACACAGATGGTGCAGAACGCAGTAGACGTCCAAATGAGGCGGTAACACCAGAAAACATCAAAAAAATCGACAAAATCGTTTTGAATGATCGAAAAGTGAAGTTGCGTGAGTTAGCTGACATCGTAAAGATATCAAAAGAACGTGTTGGCTTTATATTGCATGAGCATTTGACTGAGAAAGCTCTGTTCAAAGTGGGTGCCGCGTTTGCTCACTGTTGACCAAAAACAAGAACGTGTTGATGACTCTGAGCAGTGTTTGGCCATGTTTAAACGTAACAAACAGGAATTTTTGCGTCGATATGTGACAATGGACGAAACATGGATCCATCACTTCATTCCGGAATCAAAACGATCGTCATCTGAGTGGACAGCAACTGGTGAACCTCGTCCAAAGCGCCCGAAAGCACAACAATCGGCTGGAAAGGTTATGGCCTCGGTATTTTGGGACGTGCGTGGTATAATATTCATCGACTATCTTGAGAAAGGAAATACCATCAACAGTGAATATTATATAGCGTTATTGGAGCGTTCGAAGGCCGAAATTGCAAATGAACGACCGCATATGGCAAAGATAAAAATTTTGTTTCATCAAGACAACGCACCGTGTTGTCACAAGTCAATCAAAACAATGGCAAAACTACATGAATTGAACTTCGAATTGCTCCCACATCCACCGCATTCGCCAGATTTGGCTCCCAGCGACTACTGGCTGTTCGCAGACCTCAAGAAAATGCTCGCCGGTAAGAAATTTCGCACGAATGAAGAGGTTATCGCTGAAACTGAGGCCTATTTTGAGGCAAAAGATAAATCGTTCTACAAAAGTGGTATTGAAATGTTAGAGCGGCGCTGGAATGATTGCGTTGCTCTTGATGGAGATTACGTTGATGAATAAAGCTAATTTTGAACCAAAAAAACCGTGTTTTCTTTGTTAGGCCCGGGACTTTTCAGCCCATGTGTTACATGTAGTAATAAAAGTAATGATATGAGAAAAAAGTAGAACATTTAGGCCAAGAATGTATCCTTTCTGTTATATAGAATAACATGCATGTTATTTTCAAACATGTTGAATTATAATGATTATAACAACTTTATTTTTTAATAATTTGTATCCTTGTAAAAACTGTTATGTTATCATCCTTGTTACAACAACAGGAACAAAGTTTTGTGAGTATTTCTATATTATCCGTAAAGAATGGGTTTATACATATTTTACTTGATAGAAAAGAAAAGGTGCAACAAGCTCTTCGCATAATATCGGAGTGTTCAATTATATAAAATCTGTCAACAATTATTTTCTTGTTATTAAGCGTGGTTATTATTTTATAATAATACGTGTGTCTACGTACAAATTTATTTAGTGATATTGCAGTTTTAATACAGGAAAAATGTCTTTAGAACGGAAACATCGAGAAAGCAATATATTTATTAAATTTTATAGAAGAAAATCGTATAATTGTCTATGGTTTCTACTTATGTACACTACCGCCCATACTAGTTCGAACATCCAGTAAAGAGGTCGTAAGAGAATTACTCACGCCGACGATGAGCGTATAAAATTGCTGAGCAAGTGAAATAGGAGACAGCACCAGAAATCGCCGTCGAAATGAATCGCTACCGTACAAGAAAAATTTCTGTTACAACAGTGAAAACCCCTACTTCGACGGGAAAACAAGCAAAAACTGCTACAATGGCAGAAACCTATAGAAATTAGACAGTGAAAAAGGTGTTCAAGACTGAAAATTATCCGTCAATGCGAAATATTTAATATTCCAAAATTAGAGAAGGATTTAGTAATAGTTATTACTAGAGACCGGATTATATGCAAAGTGCATATATGTTACTTATTTATTATATTTTACGTCTGTATGTAGATGTACTACACTGATTAAAGTTAATTAGCGGTCTCGAGTTATTACACTTTTCAAATGTTTTCAAATCTTTAGAAACGAATACCTAGTCCTTTTGTGCCAATTTTGATTTCAGAATGGTATTCTGCATGATTGTAGATGGCATTTGGTGAATCTTGAACCAAATCCAAGATCTCCATAATGGTCATTCATTTTGTTTATGTGTATTATGACAACCCCAAATATCGAAGAAATAACTGTTAGGTGAAAAACATATGACGAAAAGACTCGCTTGGGCAAAGGAGAATTTGAACCGACATTGGAGCAACGTAATCTTTACGGAGCAAGCTTCTGATTAGGGATATACTACCATATGACGTTCCTGGCCAACTTTGACCAATATATTAATATAATGGACTGTTAAACAGCATGTAAAAGTTCATCTTTGGAACTGCTTTTCGAAACAGGGTTTTGGAGCATTACATGTTTACATCCAATACAAATGCTCCAAAAATGCTTAAAATTTATGAGAAGTGTTTGTTGCGGACTGCTGAACGATGCTTCATAAAAAAAGAAAAAAAAACGAAAACTGGATCTGGCATCGTCACACTTAATTGTCCAACACAGGTGCAAATCCAATTGCTCGTGGAGATATGCCCGTGTGGGCATATCTCAAGCACAAGCTTCAAGGAAGAAGAATGCGCACTTTGAAGCGCTGACACGACAAATTCGTCTCATTTAGAGGTCTTTACCGAAGGAATACGTAGTCAACTTAGTGGAAAGTATGCCTCTGAGATATCAGGCAATTATCAATGCCGGTGCTGAGTGGACTCATTATTAATGGTGTAGCATTTTTCTACATATGGAGTACATCAAATATATCTACTTAAAAATCATAAAAAATACATTTTTCTACACATTAACCCGTACACGTTCTTACTTTATAGACTGTACTATTTTAACGGCCAATGACAGTACTTAAGACCTTTTACCGACAAGCAACGTTAACTTGTCCTGTATCCTCCATGTATGTACAAGAAAGAATCCGTGTTAGTGTAACAGTTCGTAGAATTCACAGGAAAGTTGTACGAGACGCTAACCGACTACAAAACAGCTTGACCAAATAAGTTCCTACCACGTTACGGTACTTAATGTTTCACGTTTTAGCGTCAACGCGTTTTCTTACATCCATGTCGGATATCGGTAAAGAAAAACGCGTTTTACAGAATTAACAGGACTCCGCGGTACACGTTTTTTGCTCGTTTCGAAAGTTGAACGACTACGAGACGACGCTTTAACGAAGCAAACATTCAAAGTGGACGTAATTTGATTTGCGTACCGAGAGAAGAAAAACTAGGTACCGGAAGTCAGCGCTGCGACCGCATAATTCCGTAATTCATTTGTGGCCGGGCGAAATCGTTATGTACTCACTTGCAGTAGTAGAGACGTTCGTCTTTAGTCGAGTGAACCGTCCATCCCGGAGCCGGCGCATAATCCAACATATAATTTTGCAGACCGTCGGTGTTCTCCTTCGGGGCTTGGTGCTTCATGGAATCCCCGGCGGACTCGTCATCCGCTCCAGGAGGCGTGCCTTGCAGCAACATCGAACGTTTAGCCGTTGATGCATATGCACCTATAAAAAAGATATTTGTTATTGGTGTATTAAAATAAAGGTGGCATGAGTCGATGTAGCATATATGTATTTTTGCATATACATATTTACAATTCAATTACAGGTTGTGTAAAATACCTGTGCCGGTGAGATGCGCAGACGGGGAAGCGAGATGTTACAGTGTGCGAGTGAAATAAGTAGATAGACAAAGTACAATCCGCGGCTAAAGTGTAAAGAATACGCAATAAATTTGCGATTTACGTGCGTAATTGAATCGATCAAAATAATGTTTACGTAAACGTTTTCAGCGCCGGCACCTGTTGTTCCCCGATTTATGTATGGGATTCCTGTAATCGTTGGCTCTCTTGCCTCTCATGAAATAAAGTAGTATGCTGCTAAAATCACGCCAGAACAGACATGGCATAAGAACATTTTTAAAATTAAGCGACAAAGTGAAAATCATCGACTAGATTAAAAAAGATGCGGGGGTGACTCAATTAGCAAAAAGATATGGAGTATCTAAAGTCACAATCTGTAAAACTAAGCGATTCAAGTTACAAATTTTACAACGTGTATCAGATACATACGGAGGCCCAGGGAATCGCAGAACTTTAAAAAATGCCCAAGCACATAGAATGGAAAATCGTCTGCATAAATTGTCTTTAAAACAAAGGGATAACCATGTTCCAATTATGGGTGAATTAATTAAAGAAAGAGCAAAATTATTAAATGAAAACCTGAAAGCGACCGAAAACTTTGTAGCCTGTTGTGGCTGGCTAAAAAGAATTAAAAGGAAGTATGGAATTCGAATGCTGTCGACATCTGGTGAATAATTATCGGCACCATCACAACTAGTGCAACCGTTCAAGGAAAAGTTAATGAACAAAATCAAAGAGCTACATTTAAATGGGGAGCAGATATACAATGCAGATGAAATCAGTCTTTATTGGATATTATTACCTATGAAAACCCATGTTGTATCACATGACAAATCTGCTCCCCGGTAGAAAGGCGGAAAGACAACGTACAACTTTTCTAGCGTGTACTAATGCTAATGGTACACACAAAATAGGGCCACTAGTAATAGGAAAGGCAAAAAATCCACGTTTATTTAGAAATTTTAAGAGCCCCGTTGATTATAACTATTCAAAATCCGCTTGGATGACCAAAGGCATGTTTCTGGAATGGTTCCAGAAGCACTTTATCCCTCAGGTATGGCAATAAAACTTTAATACTGAATGATACATATTAAATTTGTAGGTGAAAGATTTCTTAAGAAACCAAAATCTTCTAATAAAAGCGGGGTTAATCTTGGATATCGCGCCAAGTCATCCTCCAGAGGAACAATTAAGAAGCAACGATGGCTTAATTTGTGTTATGTTCATGCCGCCTAACGTAACTCCACTTATCTAAACTATGGATCAAAATGTAATAAAAATTACTAAATTGTATTATCGAAAATTTCTACTTTCGTCTGTGTTATCAAAAAATCCTAAAAACATTTCCGAATCCTTAAAACAAGTAACTTTACGTGAAGCAAATGTAAATTTAGATATGGCGTGGAATGCCCTTAACGAGCAAATAATCAGAAAGTGTTGGAAAAATTTGCTTTACTCCAGTGATGATTATGATGATGAAGACAATATATCGCTAACCATCATTAGAAAACAGTTACTATCTGATGCTGAAATTATTGACAGTGCATCATCGGACGTTCTCAAATTATTAAAAGCAATAAATCCCGATATTGTTTGCACAATTAGCGATGTTAGTTTATGGAATGACGATAACGGGATGGATGATGCACATCAAGAGGAAGATGGGGTGAGTGAAGATGACGACCCTCCGATTGAAATAAAAAAATACAGTGACTGACACGCAAGCTGTAGGAATTTTTAATCAAGCGTTAGATTGGGCTGAATATTCCGATATTTTCGTGCTCCGTAAACTACGGGCAATGACAGAAGATACCAAACGTAAATTTACGCAAACAAAAATAGGACATTATTTTTTAAAATAATGCAATTTTTTTTTTATTTTTTAATATTAAATGTATTATGTTACTCATTGTTTATAATTTATTTTTTAATAAACACACATTTTCTTTTATGCAATTTCTTTATAAATAAAATAAGTCTCGCTAATGTAAACTTTCAGTAATGCGAACAGTGCTTGGCTGATATCCTTCATATAATCGAGCGTCTACTGCATATCTTCCAAAGTTTTTTAAAATATACAGGGTATTCCATTAAAAAAAATTATAAATTTCAAAATTTCTCGGACATGCGTCATGCAGTTTTTCTCGTATGCTCCTTATTAATCAGCGTTAAAAACACTATTACTTTGCTAATGTAACCTATCTTTTACAAACAATAATAACAGTGATAGCAATGGTGCCCACTTAATTTGAATCAGACTGCATATTAAATACTCTCAATCCCAATTCCTCGCAGTTAAAAGATCTTTTAATAATACAGCATATCATTTTTTGCACATAAAATATATCGGACTGTTATATTTGCAAATTTACGCAATAGGATAATAGGACATTATTTTTCAAAATAATGTTAGATTTATTTTTTAATATTATATGTATTAGTAGACGTAGTGTTAAAATATTTCTAATATACAGTATTATCTATTTTTCCCAGTATATAATCATCACTTGCATTAATCACTATGCGATGAGATATATTTATTTTCATTGATACTGTCGGAGGTGAATAATCCTATTCTATGAAGCTGTAAAAATTTAGACGAACAATTTTGGCTCGCACATCTAAAAGAACAGATCCGCTATAATAGCGTAAATAAACAAATAAATTCACTATCGCTTTCAATACCATCGCGTGCAACGTAAAATATCATATGTGGATCAAAAGAATCAAAACAAAACCCGTTTTGCGTTATAGCGGAAGAACAGCCGCTGTTGCTCAAGTGCCCCCCAGGCGTAATAAACAGCGAAAGTGAATGAATTTAACATCCGTACACCGAGACTAAATCGAGCCTAATTCACAACGAACAACCTTGACGAATGTACACATAATATGGATGTATTTTTGCTAAGCTGGCCTGCTATTAAGGTATGCGAGATATTTAAATAGTTTTTGCGATTTCTTCTAAAACGGTACACGCATAGATTATCTCAATTATCTCAAGAACAAACCAATTACTTCATAGATTAGATTTAAATGCCATTCTAATGACATTTTTTTTCTCGGTAAGTAATGTCTCCTGTGTCTCGTGTGTATAAAACTCATGTAATGCTAGTGTGTATGTATTATGCGATTATTGAGACTGTTTTGTCGTGGTATTCCATAAAAATGCAGTACACATATAATTATCATATTGTAACTGGATTTTAAGTGGAAGTACTGTTGGGAGATTGATAAAACAGTTACAATCAACAGTATACACGTTCAACAAAACATTTGTAAAGCATGATAGTATCCAAACAAGTTCAATTTATAAAGCATTTACAATCTTTCTATTAAATTAAAACAAACTTGTTTAAACGTTGATTAAATGGTCGAATACTTAGTGTTTATTTGGCATTGAAGCAATTTTATATGTGATCGTACAGAATCTTTATGAAAGATGTGCAAAAAAAACGCACATAAAATTACTTTATTATTTTCTAAAGTACACGTTTCAACCAATTTTCAAAAGATTTTTTCCACTCTCCAGCTGTAGTATAACCAAGCAAATGTGTCATGATTAATTTGTTATGGATGTTCCAAGGAAAGTGCGTATATTTTGCACTTAGTTGACAATTATATATAGGTACATATACACTACCGCTCAAAAGTGTTTAGGCACCCCTGTTTTCAAGGATTATTCATATAGTATTATGTTTACCAAAAAAACATTATAATAAAATTAAATACGTATTTAAAATGTAGTTCAGTAAGATAAACACCCATTATATCGCATAAGGTTTACTATCATTTACCTGCACTTGGTCGGATTACCATAAACTGTTTATTGCGGTGCAATTACAATAACAATTCCTCTGAATTTACTGGGTAAATTTAGTCATCTGTTAGATTGTAGGTAATAATGTTTAAATTACCTTCCTAGAAGATTATAGTGAAATCTGTAACCTATGGTCAGTTGCAGTGTGGTATTTACTCTATTCACGTCGTGAGCGAAATATCGTGTGACAATTTTTTAAAATGCCTCCGCGAAGAGAAATTAGTACGGAAACACGTGCGCTTATTATAGCTTACCATAAAAGTGGCATAAGTAATCGACAAATTGCCACAAAAATGAAAATACACCACGCTACGGTTGATTATAGCGTAAAAAATTATCGGGAAACTGGCAGTTTTCTTAATAAAAGGCGGAGTGGAAGACCAACAGCGACAACATCTGCAGATGATCGCAGAATAGTGGTTACCAGCAAGTTAAATAGACGCAAAACAGCCCCGGAAATCATCGCAGAATTACATGTTGGTCGCCAAAACTAGTCAGTGTTTCTACAGTCAAACGTCGCCTACAGAAAGCCGGGCTCCATGGACGTATTGCGATGACAAAGCCATTACTACGCAAACAAAACAAGCAAAAGCGACTTTAAATGGGCTCGTGAACACCAACACTGGACCATAGGAGAGTGGAACAACGTCCTATGGACGGATGAGTTCAAATTTGAGCTGTTTGGAACCCGAAGACACATATTCGTAATAAGATCTGTGGGTGAACGTGCCAGAGAAGGGTGGATTGCTGCTACCGTGAAGCATGGTGGAGGTTCTATCATCATTTGGGGCTCTTTTGCTGGCACTAGTGTAGGGGACATTGTGAAAATTGACGGTATATTAAAAAAAGAAGGCTATCGCGAAATTTTGGAGAACCACGCAATACGTTCCGGAACTCGACTTTTGGGTTAAAATTTTATCTTCCAGCAAGATAATGACCCGAAACATTCCTCTAAATTATGTAAAGACTATTTACGCCATTTAGAAGAGGAAGGAACTCTCAAAATTATGGAATGGCATCCCCAGAGCCCCGACTTGAATCCAATCGAGTTACTATGGGAAGAACTAGATCGGGAAGTACGAAAATCGGCTCCGACATCAGTTACTAACGTGTGGAACAAATTGCAATCGAGTTGGACATCAATAACACAAGAAACTCTGGCAAAACTTATTGCGAGAATGCCTCGATTGTGTGCTGCAATTATTAAATCAAGAGGAGGTCATATAGATGAAAGCAAAATTTAAATTAAACGTTTTAATTTTCACATTTATTTAATATATTTTTATTCATGTACGTGTATCTGTACATAAAAAATAAATATATATATATATATAAATATATATATACATTATTGCTGTCAGTGAGAGTGCCTAAACACTTTTGAGCGGTAGTGTATATGTCATTAGATTAGACCAGCGATTCTCAACCAGTGTGTCACTAAAGGACGTTAAGTATGTTGGAAAATTTGTAATTTATTTTTTGTTGTAGCTAACTTGTAACTATTATTACGCATAGAAAATTAAGAAACTTCCATTCAAGTCTGGCATGTTCGATTAACATTTAAATGTTCTAGATTTAAAATATTTTTAAGACTTTTTTAAGAATTTTGTTTTTATTGAGTCCTTTTTCTTCTAAATTTTACCGGTATTTGTACGCCGTCTAATTTTTAATTTATATTTTTATAATATAATCTCGTAGTCTAATAATATACACTAGATAAATTTTATCGAAAGGAAATTTAAGAGAAAATGTGTTATCGTAATCTAAGTAACTTTATTTTCCAATAAATGTTTACAACTAATACAATATTTATATCAATAAATAGTATAATTAATATCTTTATCTTCAAAACTTTTAGTTGTTCCCCTTTTCGTCTTTTTACGGTCAAGATAATTCCAAAGATATTCGATAATATTTAAGTGTGTGTTTTATGGCGCCTAGACTACGTCTTATTGTAGCTAACTTAAATCGTTCTTGACCAATCGAGAAGTGTATTTGGGATTGTTATTTTGCTGCAAGAGGAAATTGTTATCAATTATTGCCCAGAAGCTGTAACATTGCTCCAATATTGTTCGATATTTCTTCGCTGAAAACTTCCCTTCAATTTTAATAATGTCACCAACTCCTACCGATGAAATGCAGTCCCAAGTCCGAATATTGACACCCTCGTGTTTGACAGTAGCTTCCAAACATGGTTCGGCAAGAGCTTTTCCAACACATAGTCGAACATATTGACATATATTCAATCCAAGTAATTGAAATTTGGACTCGTCGGTCCATAACACTTGTCTCCTCTCATCATCCTTCAATATGTCACCAACTACTTACGATGGATGCAGCCCCAAACCTGGATATTGCCATCCGCATCCTTAACAGTAGCTTCTAAACATGATTCTGCCAGAGCTTCTTTAACACATCGTTGAATATATACACGCCTGTTCGATCCAAGTAATTGAAATTTAGACTCGTCGGTCCATAATACTTGTCTCCACTCATCATCTGTCCAGTTTCCGATTTCTTCAAAGACCGCCTTACAGTCGAAGCATTCTTAGAGGTGTTACTTTCAATATGCCTGCATCCACTCTGGTAACTCTCTTCAGTCGTCCAGGCTTCAGTTTATCCACCACATCGCCTGTTTTATTATATTTTTTAAGATTTTTTTTTGTACACTGCACCGAGAACATAGACCTTGCGATTTCTGCTTGATGTAAAACAACATTTCTGTTTAATAAAGATATTTTCGGCATTTTTTCCAAATGTAACTACTGTATCACAACTTGCAGCTTCAGTTGTCACAGTACACTCACTTCTACACTATTATTTTTTCTGTTAGGGATAAAACATAAAACTCGTTATAATTTACACGTAAACTTTTCGCACTCGTCAACTACAATGGACAATAAACACAGACAAACAAATCCAATCATAAATTTTATTGTCTCTCGATTCAAATACCGAAAATTACCCTGCCTGCTGTATACTTGCTTATCTATTTATTTATCGCATTCCTGAATACTACAGAAGGATTACGATTTCTAAGTATTCCATTCTGTTTATGTGCTGGTATAGCATTTACCAGATTCAATTGTAAACATCATTACAATTAAAAATATATTAAGAAATATTTCCAGAACCCTGACCATTGCATAAACTTTTAAAAATATTCCTACGTGCCTCTTTCTTTTGCACAGTAGTGTACATGTTTGTCTCGCATTAAAAATGCGTCGTGTTCTCTTTAATTAAAGTTTAATATACATTTCTCAATGTGATTGTAAAATTACGAGGGGTAGTGTACCTCGTTCCCTTTTTATGCTTATTACCTCTCTAATGATTCCAATTAACTACGTAATGGAAGCAAGTTTGGAGACAATTTGTTCCCGCAATGGATAAAAGCATTTTCGCTTTGGAGAGGGTTCAACTTCAAGTTTAGGAGGGATCTATTTCTTACCTTACTAAATTGTTAAACGATTAACGAAAACAGCTTTCTAGTTCAAAGATTACGTATTCCAATTATTGCTAAGGAAGTACGCTCAATCTCACTAAGACGAAGTTACACTTTACAACTTAACACAAGGTGTTATGGAAATTTCTCCAAAGCTAATGCAAGTTTAATCCATGCCAAACTCGTACTAGATTATACTCCACAGTCTAATACTCAACCTTCATCAAACAAACTCATAAAAGATGGGCTCAATTAGCGACCTAAGTTCGCATACATCAACCGCTATTCGGTTTTAGACGAGATTATCAGGTATGAAGCGTCAACAAGCTTTCACAGTCAATATATCGCAGCCAAAGCTTGCGATGCGAAGGTAAATAACTTAATATACATTACTCAGATATACACCGTTACTAACGTACATATTTGCTTTTATCTGATACATCCCGGGATTATATCCTCACGTTATTTAATTTACATTGAATTTCCCAATTTGTGAATTCCATACCTTTAAAGGTAGAGCGTTCCCGCAAGCCTCGGAACAGAGCTTTTGCAAATCAGGAAATATGCTTTGCCGAAATCCACTCAGCTTTGAAATAATTTAAGTCAAAGTGATCTTTGATTTCAAAGAATTATAATGTTCTTTATTGAAATAGTCTTTTAAACTTTTGAATTATAAATTCATATAATTATTTTTTTTACGAAGGGAATCCTTCAGAAGATTAAGTAATATTAACTTATGAGGTATTATTATAACCTTTAAAAAGAATAATTAATTTAAGATACTTCTTCGTAACTCAATATATTTCTTAATTATGAATGGAAAAACCCATACGATGAAAAAACAAAAAAAAACCGTAAGTCTACTTGCACATTAATGCATCAAGTGGAGTTAAAATTCGTTTGATCTCTGTTTTAATGTTATGTCAGTCTCCTTAAACTAAAGGAATAGCTAATTCATCTATACACTACCGTTCATAAGTTTGGCGCATCTAATATATTGCGTTCCACTTAGAACTATTTTAAAAATATTCAGGAAAATTTATATTAGTCTTCTTAGGGATCTCCAAACTACGTCCTACGGGTCAATACCAGCATGCAAAAACCGCCAATCCAGTCTGTGGGTCCCACAAGATGGCGCTACACTACTGTAAAGTGATTGAAGTTTGCGCGTAATTCGAAATTACATGTAATTGTATGATAAGCTTGACGCTTGGAACTTAGTAGAGGAGTCAGTATGGCTGTTAGGGTAACAAGTTTGGAGACCCCTGCTATAGACGAATCGTATTTTGGGCGATTAGTTCCAAGGAGGTCGCATACCGCTTAGGCAATTATAACCATTAGAACCATTAAATTAAAATTTCAATTATTAAATTATGTAGAATGTACTATTTTGTCAACAAAACATTGTAAGCCAATGAGTTTCCTTAATAAATTTCTCGCAACCGTTATCTGCCTAGTTTTTTTTTTTTAATAGTGCGATCAAACTTATGAACGGTAGTGTAATTCAAAACATTTTACGAGGACGACCTGAAATCTTTCCGGAATCGGAAAGAGATGGCGCACGAAGGTTGAATTCATTTTTATGGTAACTGTCAAAATTTCAAACGCCTACTGTCAAAAGTTGTTGTTTAAGGGTGTGTTTTGTGTAGCAAATTAGGCGGTTTCGCAAAAATGGATAAAATCGAATTTTGTGGAGTGATAGAACACTTCTGGATCGCTAGGAAAACGGCCACGGAAATTCGAAATATTTTGCTAGAGATTCATGGCGGATGTACTCCATCATTTTCAATTACCAGCATCTGAGTAAGCGAGTTCAAACGTGACCGCACAAGCACAAGTGACGAACCACGCATTGGACGCCCAAAAACCGCTACCAACGATGAAATGGTCGACAAGATTCATAATGTCGTGTTAGTCGATCGCAGATTGAAGCTGAAAGTGATAGCAGAGGCAACATCTCAGAAGAAGGCGTTAGCCATATCCTACACCAAATTTTGGGTATGAAAAAGCTTTCGGTGCGATCGGTGACCTGTTTTCTTACACCGGGCCAAAAACGAAATCGCGTGACCGTTCCGGAGGAGTGTCTGGCCAGGATCCAACGCAATTCAAGGGATTTCTTCATGCGTTTCGTAACCGTGGATGAGATTTGGATCCACCACTACATACCGAAGACCAAGAAACGGTCGAAGCAATGGACTTTTCCGGGTGAATCTTCTCCGAAGAAAGCAAAGACCGTCCCATAGGCCGGAAAGGTCATAGTGACCATTTCTTAGGATTCGCAAAGTGTGATTCTCATCGACTATCTTCAGAAGCAAACGACGATCACGGGGTAACACTACAGCAATTTACTGACCCGATTCAAAGCAGTATTGAAGGAGAAACAGCCTCGTTTGGAAAAAGTGCTTTTCCACCGCGACAATGGAATTAGTCTCTCATTCTCCATATTCACCAGACTTAAACCCCAGCCACTTTTTCCTATTCCCAAAACTGAAAAGATCACTGAGACAAAAGAGATTTGTCTCAAATGAGGAGGTCATCGCGGTTGCAGATGGCTATTTTGTAGACCTTGAAACATCCTACTTTTCCGACGGCTTGAGGAGACTGGAGCATCCTTTGAAAAAGTGTATTGATTTTAGAGGAGACAACATCGAAAATAAAAAATAAAAAACCACACCGATAACGTGTTTTTCTTGTAGATTCCGGAAAAATTTCAGGTCGCACTCGTAGCACATTTTATTCATCGCAGTTTTCCACGCATTCCAAATTTCAAACCTCAATTTCTCGAAATCGACCGGCACCAAGAAAACTTCGAATATTTTATGATATTTTTCCACGTTTCACTCGAATCAAAAGCTCGTATAGGATATACAAAAAGAAACAACACAAGCTTTACAATTGAATGCACAAGCTAATAGTACATGGATCGGTAGTCGTGCAGTACAATTTGAAGTTTATTTAAAGGTCAGCGACCATTTTCAGACCACCTGTCAGAAAGTGCTTTCTTGTGTTAAATTCGACCGGTTTCGCACACCACCGGATCGATAGCGCGGTGCGTGTAATAGAAAGGGAACCGTGATTTAAGCGGGAACCGGAACTCGACGGGGACGAAAATCAAATAAAACGGAATAGAAATTAGGTAGCTGCGGCGGTCGTCCGGAAATCGAGAAATGAAAATGCCCAACGGCATCGAATAAAGCGGGCGGAGAGATAAAGGATCTTTTAAGTGAAGAACCGAGCGCGACGATATCGACCTTTTAGCGACTGAATCGAAACGAAGAAGATAGACACGTGTAAATAAATTTAGTATTGGGAGTAAGAAGGGGAATCGTCTGTAAATCCTGTACAAGAGCTGTGCTGTAATGATGTGCTTAGCGAAACGATATTATATTTATGTACAGATTCGTTTTATAGTGCTTCACGTATCTTTACGTGTTTTTTAATTATTTCGAAATTATGTACCAGGTGTATGCATAATTTTTTTCCGGTTTTCTGCTAAAAAGAAACACGTAACTTTCAAGAAAAATTATTTTTATTCGACATATTGGCCATCGGTTTCTGTACATTTCACCCATCTTTCACGTAATCTATGGTAGTCAGTCATCATTGATGCGAAGAGGTGATAGTCAAATGGCGATTTCAAGGTGTCTTTCACTGGCTTTGCTATGTGAGACAGCGCATTGTCTGGCCCATTCCAGTCGTTTTTCGATTAATGCATGGTTTAAATTAACCATTTGTTAGCGTTGTGTATTAACGGTTTCGCCAGGCTTCAAGAGTTTATAATACACAATACTGCTCTGGACCCACCATACACAGACCATGGTCTTCTTGTCGAAGCGATTTGGCCTTGGTGCTGAAGGACTGGTGAAAGCCACAATTTTTTCCGCTTCGGTTTCTCAAAATAAATCCATTTTTCGTCACCCGTCACAATTCGATAGAAAATGTTTTCCTTCCGTGGCGTTGAAGCAGCATTTCACAGGTGACTTTGCGATTTTCTATTTGACGTTCATTCAAATCGTGTGGAACCCATTTACCGAGTTCATTCCTCTTCTCCATTGCTCGTAAATGTTTGCTGATTGTTTCTTGTGGCACATGTAATGCTTATGCTAATTGCCGTTAAATTCGCGTTGGGTTACAATCCAATAACTCCTGCAATTGCTCGTCTTTGCATTTTTGTGGCCTACCAAAGCGCTCACTGTCTTTCGCATTAAAATCACCACTTTTAAATTGTCGAAACCATTTCTCACAAATTCTAATCGATGGAGCGTGTTTACCATATGTTTCTACCAGCAAGCGATGAGTTTCAACAGCCTTTTTCTTTTGATTAAGTGAGGAAAGTAATGCATGCCGCAAATATTCTTTTTCAGGCACAAAACTCGACATGATTACCGAACGATAAAGTACAGACGTTAGTTTATGGCGAACTCAACTTGTTTGTAGTTTAAATGTCAGACGAACAGAACGACGGGTGTATAAACCGGAAAAAAATTATGTACATAGCTTGTAATAGTTAACGTAGTTTAATAAAATATGTTGCTTTACAGTAATGCAATATTCTCAATAGTGTTGCCAGTGGTGTATCGAAAAATAATCTTACAATGTTGTCAAAACTGTCAGATCTCTGCAGTTTTCTTCAAAGATTATGGTAACAGTTTCCTTTCAGCAGAAAGTTTGGCATAATGTTTAGTAATTGTGTTAATTTACCACAAATCAAGAACCGTAAAAAATTATCAAAGAAAAATTCCGCGTATTGTATTCCGTGTAATTAACCGGTCTATACCAAAAAAAAATGAGTCATTTTACGTCAAAGGGACTAATTTTAAAGATTTACCCCACTCGACCATTTCCAAATTTAATGACATCTCGTGAGAACGTTCTATAATGTCTTTTATCGTCGTATGTCAAATTTTAATTCGATATTTTTATAGGCTGCATTTTTATGACTTCTCGAGAAGAATTTACTCATTTTAGCTTCGCGTACACTGGTGCAAAAATCTTAACTTTGGTAAGTTACATAAGATATAGAGGCTTATGCTTTTCCACTCTTAACAACATTTTTGAGCTAAATCAGAATACACTAATGTTCATAAGTTTAATCGCATATAATATATTGCGTTACACCTAGATCTATATAAAAATATTTAGAGAAATTCATACTAGTCTTCTTAGAACGACATTTACAATCTAATATTGATAGTATATATTCATAATAATAACATTTATTTATAAAATTCATTTACTGTATTCCTGTATTCAATCTTATGATGGCAATAAAGCATTAACACGTTAATAGTGAGAAATTAGGTATGAATGCGTTATGAAATAAGATCTGGAAGGGGTACTACGTCATCCAGCTGCCTTATAATAAACTGTACATTCAGTATGTATCCAATATATTGCCCAGATACTAGAAAACTGTGTGAATGCGTTAGGAAGACCCTATTTCATGTTCTTAGTTTATTTGATCGAAAATATATCAAAAAAAGGGAATTACATACTGAAACTGGCGCCAGAATATGCGTTTTTTTTACAGGAAACAAGTGTTTCAAATGGAAAAATTGCTCAACAATTAAACATTTCTGAGTGTTGTGTGTGTAGGACAATTAACAGAAAGGAAGAGACCGATAGCCTTCAGAGCAGAAAGCGAAGTGGAAGACCCAGATCAACGCCGGTACAAAACGACCAATACATCAGAATGATTTTCCTCAGAAATCTCCCCCTTAGCGCATCGCGAATTATGGTAGAGTACAATTTACAACGCATTCAGACAGTAACTGAGTTGACAGTAGAACCGAGACTAATAAAAGCCCATTTGAGGGGTCATGCAGCAGTAAAACAACCACGGGTAAGTTTTATACACAAACGGAAAAGACTAAATTGGGCAAAAGCTCACGCAAAGCTGTAGTGTAAAAGATTGGAAAAATATGTCATGGGTGGACGAATCGAAATTCAAATTATTCACAAAATAAACGTTGCATGTTTGTTCGTTGGGACTGCTTCAGAGGCGGAAGGATTGGAAAATTATTTAAAATACATGAAAGAATGATAAAAGATGTGTATTTGAGAAATGTAGAAAACGATGCGATACCAACTGGATATGAATTAATTGGGAAGGGGTTTATTTATCAGCAAAATAACGATGCTGAATGTGGTTAAAGTTTATTTTCATGACAAATCTTCTGAAGGAGTGCTATCCGTAAATGGAGTGGCCGTTACAAAGTCCTGATTGCAACACCATTAAGCGCTTATACATATATAAGATCACTTGAATCGTGAGATCCGGAAAAAATCTCCGACTGAACTTGGACGTCTGGAATGCTAAAGATGAATCGCATTTGCAGCGATTAGTTCTAAGGATGCCGCGTATCTGTCAGATGTCTAGCATTTTTCAGCAGACGTTTTCTCTACATTTACGTTCACAAACAGTTTTCATTTTTAAAAAAAATTGTTTGCTGTTGTTTTGTCTAACTAATATTTCTACCAAATATGTTAAATAATTAAAATAAATCCACGGTTTTTTTATTGATTTTGACTAACGAGATTCTATTGTATTTCGGTATTTTTTTGCGTGAAATGACCTAGATGACAAAATTTACACCGCCGACATTTAGTTTTTCCCCTACAGCGCCGACATTGTTCAACTTATTTTTAATTTAGAAAAGTAGGTTTTAGCCTGCCGCATATTTTGCCTTATTTAGTCAATAGAGAACACACTAATGGGAGACAGTTGTATTGAAGCGGAACCTTTAAATTCAGAAATAAAAAAAATGGTTCAACAGCATTCTATTATTGCCGGAGTTAAATGTCACCCTCTTCTCAAAATTGGTGACAATCAGAATGAATTTCCGCCACCTAATATATATCATTTGAAACTATATAAAAAGTAAATTTCTGTTTATTTATCTTAAGACGTAACCTGTATATAAATATATTTTCCAAGAAGATTTAGAAAGAAAGAGTATTTATAACATCATTTATTTACAAAAACTTCCTCAATAAAATCACCGTTCTTCCCGACAAGGACATAACATAAAAATTGATAGACAATACTCTTTCCTACATACTCTTTTGACTCATACAGACACAGTGTGGGCGTTGTAAACAAATAATAATATTACCTCATTGTAAACACTCACACGGGTGATGTTCGGACCCCATACGTTTCTATATTTATATTAGGAAATCGTGTGCCGTAAGTGTCCGCTTGTTCTTTGCCGTCAGTGCACTTTTAAGATATACCCGACCGGGAGCCTGTCCGAAAAAAGCACTTTACGCCGTAACATTTGCGATTCCTTTCGATCTCATCGGTAACATTTGAAAACGGGGACGCGTGCGAAAAATACAGCTTGTTGCACTTTCACGACTATACACATTCAAGCAACACGAGCCGACTGAAAACTCCTACGGATTTTTGACATTTAAATTAGTTGTTAGACAAACCAAAGTCGAGAAGGATATCTAAGGCGAAAATAGTGCAAAGTAGAGCTCTCTGTTAACAGATGTCAAGCAGATTTTTATTAATTTGCAGTATTAAAAATGAAAAGTTTTATTTGTTGAAATATATTTAAAAAATATGTCTGAATTTTTAACTAAATAAATAGATGGAAATATATTTTTATTTTCTATATTTCAAGCGCCATCTATTACACAATAGTAAATATAGGCGTTATAGGAATCTAATGATGGGATTAAAATTTAGGAATTCCTTTAAAAATAGTTCTTGTTTATTTAAATTGTTTATTCATAAAAAATAATAGAAATTCTAATTAGTGCAAACTAAATTGAATTAAGAATAAGGATCTTTTAATTTTCCTTAATATACCATGTGCACAATTCAATAACAAAGGAATTCACTAATTCTAGAAACAATTTGGGATATCGAATATTCACACGCGGTAAACACGTATGTCTGATGACGTCCGTCAAAAGATCCATTTTACGAATAGTATACTATATTAAATTATTATGTTACGTATAGTTTGCGTATAACAAGTGATTATTATATTATTATTCTGACCGTGAATGTTGTTGGTCCCGAAAGGGATCGTTTCGACGAGATCTCACTCACCTTCCTCTGAAGGCTCTCGTTCGGCTAGCGATCGGAGATTACCTAAGATGTTAGTTCATCTCCGAACGCTAAAAGTAGATACGGCAAATATAGATTAAAAAAAATAGTGCAATGTGCTTTCCATAAACTTTGCAATCATTTTATATTTCTTCATGCTTAATGTAATCCTTTTTTAGTTCATTGCCGCTACCTAATTGTAACCATGCTTTAAACAATTTTAATATTTTTGGTGAGATTTAGAAACCTATGCCAATACAGCACAACAGACTTCTGCCATACTTACACCTACCAATAAATGGAATAAATAATTAATATTTCTTTATTCAAACTGTTGCAAAAAGAATCTTAGAGCTTGTATATTCTTAATATAGAAAATTTGACTTCCGTACAGTGTTCTTTTTATTATTTAAAAAAATCCCTATTTCTTATTGCTATTAAGGGGTGTGGTGTGTCAACAAAATACGACATATTTGGTACAATACTTACCTATGGTTTATGCTTCTCCATATTACGAGGGCAACCTGCAATGTTTCCGTAATCGACAAGAGGTGGCATACGAAGGTTGAAGTGGAATCATTCGTCGGCAAGGGTAACCTTTTTATGACAACTGTCAAAATTTCGCACGTCTACTATCAATAGTTGTTCTTTAAGAGTGTGTTTTGTGCAGCAAGTCAGGCGGTTTCGCAAAAATGGATAAAATCAAATTTTGTGGAGTGGTAAAACACTTCTGGATGGCGGGGAAAATGGTCACGGAAATACTTTGCTAGAGACTCGTGGCGGATGTACTCCATCATTTTCGACCGTCACCTTCTAGGTGAGCAAGTTCAAACGTAGCCACACAAGCACAAGTGACGAACTACGCAGTGGACGCCCAAAAACCTCTACCAACGATGAAATGGTGGACAAGATTCATGATGTCATGTTAGCCAATGGCACCCCAATATCGTGTTTTTCTTGTCGATTCCGGAAACATTTCAGGCCGCTCTCATGATAAAGCAAATAGTACTTCTGATGTCACGTATGAAAACTATGACAGAGAATATTATATATAGAAGTTCCGTTGCACGCCATTCCTGACATCCTATGCATTTAAATATGTTGCCATTTCATTAAAATTTTTATAATTTGCCAATAGATAGTAAGCTATTGCCCAAAACATAAATCATTTATTTTTTTAATTTACATCGACGGTATATCTACATCAAAAGTAAAAAAAAAATTACATCTTTTTGTGCTACAATAACTAAAAGCAATATTTTGTCCTTTAATAGTTATGAATACGACAAAATATCAGGTGTTGCCGAATGCTCATGCACACAATTTTAGCTTTAATTTCCATTACAGGTTAGTCTTGTGTGTTAATAATTATAAGCGAATTTGCAAAGTCCAACGAGCAGATGTCATAATTTCGTCATTAATTTAACGTCGTGCAAAGGAACTTGGAAAATTTCTACCATATATATTTTTTTCTGATAATAAAACTTAAAAGTACAAACAAAATAATTACATTTTACAATCGTACAATTTTGCACGCATTCTGTTTAACTTACGTTGAAACAGTTTTTTAGTGAACTCGTTAATTAAACCTATATCGTCATCTGTTATTGCGGAAGAAATTAAAAATAAAGAAACAATATAGAATAACGGAAATATCTTCCCCTGACGAATATAAAATGATCATAATATAAAATTTAAAATAAAAACAGACCAAAAGAAAAAAATATTCTGCTTTATATCACAACTTTAATAAAATTTATTTCAATTGAATAAATATATAAATACTAAGTACTAGGTAACATTTATTTCACGAATTATTAAATATTTTTTTAACATATTGCCCATTAACAAACAATTAAATGGAATGAACCAAACGATGTTGTGTGTATTTCCTAATTCCTAGTTATTCTCCTTCAGAATAATGTCATGAGAAACAAAAGACATCAACCTCAGCAGTATCACCATTTCATTCTTAAGTTACAATTGCGCGAAAAAAAATTAAACCAAAATGAAGCTCACCAAAATCTTACATATCAACAGGATAACAGTCGAGATATTCTATAGCTTGCTCACGCGACATAGAATGCTCATCCATAAAAATTTTTAGGCACAGCTCTGGCAGTAAAACCTTGAAATAGTAATTACTACATGAAGAACCAACCCCAAATCTCTCACACAATTTCGAAGCCAATATCTGTTTTTGTTCATTAGAGAATACTATCATACTGGTGTTAAAAGTTAGCTCTTCTCTGCTAACGACACTTTTGAACTTTTCATGCCTTTCGCTTGGTATTGTACCATCGATGATGCCTTCTAAGTACTGTTTATTATTTCTGTAAGCTGCGATTAATTTTTCTATTGTCATGCTCTTGCAATTTAGAGCTTTGACTGCGCAGACTTGATTATTTAAAGGGTTGATTTGTACTTCTGGTAGAGGCACTACTAGTCTCATTAAACTTTGTACTACGTCATTGTAATTATCGCAGCTTTCCTTTTGATTTAACATATCTTGGTGGCTGGGCATGTAGATGCCATATTTATCGTATGAACCATTGTTACTTTTCTTAATCTTCTTTGATATTGAATCATTCTTACCTTTCGTATGAGTTTTATTATTACCCTTTTGTTTGTTTCCAAAATTGAGTTTACATTTCATTTTTTCTGTCGATAATTCAATTTCATTTTCTACATTTTCATGAACACGACTTGTATTTTCTTTGTTCTTTGGGGGAAGTCTTGTACCACTCATCAGTTTTCTTGATTTTGGACTTTTCGACTTATTTCTTGTTTGTCTCTGATGATTAGGAGAGATGGAAATTTTAGAATTATTAGGCTTTGGAGATAGTAATTGTGCCTGACTCTTTGGTGTAATTCCCAAACGTGTACTGGATCTCGTTAACCGAAATGGTTTCGTTGAACTTTCATTGCTTTCAGTCCCTGAATTTTTAGTATCACTAGCAAGCAATGGAGCAATCATATCGGTTAAGTGTTGAATGGTGTTAAGATACTTAAGACAGTCCTCCTTAACTTTTAGTATTTGCTGGTAACTTGGTATTTTTACACTACCTTCACTAGAGAAATCTTTGCCATTTGTACCGCTATCGTGGGACTTTTTGCCATTTATAGTTCTTGAATTAGATTTTGGTTTTCCATTAGACTTCGGACACTTATCCATATCCTTTTTCTGACTGCCCTGAATTTCAATTTTAAAATCTTGTATGTTTAACCTTATTTTAGGGGAAATTCCCCTTGTAGGATGCTTTTTCTTACAACTCATTGTTTTATTTAACTTTGTAGGACTTTGCTTTTGTCTAATCTGACTTCTGGTTACTGCACCTTCACATTGGACAATTTTTCCATCAGTCGAATATCTTCCAGATGGAGAGAAAAATTCTGTTATTTTTCTTGAACTAAGACTACTCCTTAATCCGGTTCTAGAAGGAGGGCTTCGTATTGGAGTTTTATCTTTTTGTGACGGTTTTGAAACAGTTAAATTTCTTTTAGGACTTCCATTGTTTTTCGGTTTTTGTTCAGATTTTTCTAGTCGTTTTGATCTCTTCATTGTACTAATTCACAATTTCTTAGGAATTTATGTTGTTAGTTATCTTCTTTACTTCGAATGTGCTTCTTATACGTCCACATATTTTTATTCATAAACAAAATATGGCCTTTTAAATGCTTTTAACTGAGACATTGAATCGTAAAGGAATTTTATGCAACGTATGTTGGTTGCATTTGTAATTATGTTAATTGTTAATATTTACGTAAAGCTTTTTAATACTTTTTATTTAAAATATGAATATTAAATAACGTGGATACTAAAATCTTTACTTAGTAACAAACCTTTTTAATTAAAATATTACTTATTCCTTTTGTAGAATCTATTAGTCTAGACCGGTCTAGACTCTTTCTTGTCTAATTAAAAGTGTTGTGGTATGAATTCGTACTCACAATATACAGATATATATATATATATATAACCTTATAAGTTAAATGCATTTCTATTCTATTATACAGAAGAACAGTTCATCTGCATATATTTCATGAAGAATAGTAATATCATCTTACTACTACCGAAAATTTGGCTAACTTTACATATTAGTAATATGTAAAGTTAGCCAAACCTTCGGCGCGCCAGATCCTCACCCGGGCCGATGCGGAAGCCTACCGCGTCCCCCTCGTGATTCGACAGTTTCTGTTTGACAATGCGCAATAATACATATATACGTCGTATTACGCGTAATAATAATTAATTAAGCATGTTGAACACACGTAAGGCGAAGAAGCGACCAATGGCTTCCCAAATAAACAAGTTTATAACAGAATATCCTGATTTAAAGTTCGATGGTTGCAAAATATGGTGTAATGTTTGCGAAATCTCTTTGATGTGCTGGTACAAAAGTGATTGTGAGAAACATGTACGTAATACAACTCACACAAATAAAAAAAACGGCATGGAAAAATTTGTGTTAGATTTACTTTTGATGTTTACTACTTGCGCCTTGCCTCTTAACTTGCTCAATAAACAGCAGTTTCAACACTTCTGGTATAAATACAATCCCAAGTGGAAGCTACCCTCTCAGACAGGATTACGTAGGTACCTACCAATAATACGTGAAAATATTGAAAACCGCATTATAGCTGTGTTACGAGATAAACAGTTGTGGCTATGTGTAGACGAGACTACAGATCGTAAGAAAAACTCCATTGTAAATGTTATAGTGCGTGTACTACACCCCTTAAAACCGACGTTTGCAATTTTACTAGCTAGCAAGAGACTAGAAAAATGTACTGCCGAGGCAATTACCAGAGTAGTGCTAGATACATTAATAAGATTTCAAGTTTCACCTAGTCAACTGTTGATGTTCATGAGTGATGGTGCCACAATTATGCGCTTAGTAGGCAGTTCTCTTCAAGAACATTGTGTTAGTCTTTTACATGTTACATGTAAAGTACATGCTTTACATCTGGTGGCAGAAATTATTCCATCATGTTATCCCCAGGTAAATGCATTAATAGCAAATACAAAGAACGTGTTTCTGAAATCTCCGAAACGTATTCGAGCGTTTCACAAACAATGTCCTGGTATTCCCGAACCGCCACAGCCAGTTCCTATATATTGGGGAGCGTGGTTGAAAGCAGCCTTTTATTATTGTAAGCATCTCCATCAAATAAAAACTTTTATTCTAAAATTCAATGCTGATGAAGCTGCACCTATTAAAGAGAGCCAGAAACTATTCCAAGATCCTTCCGTTGAAAGAGATTTAAAAGCTATTTACGATAATTATATAGGATTAGTGGATGCAATTGAGAAATTGCAAAACACAGGGTTGTCATTAGTGGAATCAGTGCAAATAGTGGACGAAGTGAGGACCTTACTGCATGCTATAACAGATGGCAGAAACAAGCATGTTGTAGAAAAATTCGAAAGCATTTTTAATGAAGATTCCGATTTTATCACATTAAGACAAATTTGTAGTGGTGTATCTGCAGGCCCATTAACTAATTTTAAAGATTATTTTAACTATGCCTGTGTCACATCAATCGATGTTGAACGATCTTTCTCAAGGTACAAGAACATTTTTTCCCACCTGCGAACCAAGTTCACCGAGACAAATGTCGAGACATACCTTATGCTGCAAACTTTCCATGACCCTCTCTAATTCGGTTTGCTGAACTCATCAACAACTACAAAGAAGGTAAGTCTTTATGCTTTTGACAAACATAGAGGACATGCATTCATATTCTGTTAAAATCACTAGACAATTTAATTTGCAAAACAAAAGGAACAAATTGCTGTTTTATGTATAACATCTTCCACTGTTAAATTTTTAACAAAGGGTAAAACAATTGAACATCTTTACATATAAAAAAGGGGTTCTTGAATCCCCCAGCTGGTTAGATTTTGTTGAACTGAAACATTTGGCTAACCCCATTTCACAATTACATATTACTGTTCTTCATTACATATATACAGGTAAACTGTCTAAATGCTTTTTCATATCATTAAGTATAAATACATTATAACACGTAATATGATGTTCCATAAGTGCATGGATAAATTTAGGGCTGGTATAGACAAAACAATCTTGTGGATATTCTAAAATTTCAAATTTTTGTTTTATTATCTTATTTAGCTCCTGAAAACTAAGACTGAATTTAAAAGTCGACACTATGTAAGATTGTTGTTGAAATGGGCTATAAGTGTAAGAAATGTAAACGAAATAAAGAAATTTTGATGGAATGACGACTGCAAGGACTGTGTGGATCTACAATTCACAGGTATAGCAGTAAACCCCACTCACACAAATTAATTAATTATGCGGAACGCAGCGTTTCGAGAGCACGTGGGCTCCCATTGTCAACCGTGTTACCGACTGAAAGTAAAAACTATATCACACATGCAAATTATTTTCTACGCAGGCTCTAAAATTTCTAAACCATATGACTATTTACAATCTACTAGGTGCTCTCCTGCCTTTTACGGGAAAGGATGGACCGAAAGCGAACCGTATCTTTAACAGGGCCTATGGTAATAAATCCATCAAACTCGAGTGTGCAATTGGGGGTGGTTCTTTGTTCAATAAGTTTCCGTTCTTTTTCATATACACCGTTTCGTACGCGTCTAATTCTCTATACGAGTTCACGTTTTTAAGTAGTGTCAGATTTTTTAAATCAATCTTATGTCCGGATTTTACCATATGCTCTGCTACGCTTGATAGTTCAGGTTTGTCGAAACGATAGTGTCTAATATGTTCTTTGAACCTCGTTTCGATACTCCTTTTTGTTTGTTAAAGTATATCAAAGATGTAGCGAGGTACAATGGTTTCTCTTCTATGGATGTCGACCGTATTTTAAGGAAGGTCCAATACAAACAATACATCATAAATTCCACGACTTTGACATCAACAAACACCGGTAATTAGAAATTTATAACTCTTCCTTTTCACCCAACAGTAAAAGGGTTAAGTAAAATTTTCCGACAACTAAATATGAACGTGTCTTTTGTGTCAAAGAACAACTTAAAGAATCTCTTAGGGAATCCCAAAGATAAACCGGAGATGATAAAATGTCTGGAATATACCAAATCGCATGCAATGATTGTGAGAAAGTTTATATTGGACAAACAAAAAGGAGTATCGAAACGAGGTTCAAAGAACATATTAGACACTATCGTTTCGACAAACCTGAACTATCAAGCGTAGCAGAGCATACGGTAAAATCCGGACATAAGATTGATTTAAAAAATCTGACACTACTTAAAAACGTGAACTCGTATATTACCTTCAAAATACACACTGTATACTTTCTTACTACTTTTTTAGATTCATTTGAATCTAATTAAACAAGTAATTTTTTTTCCTTGGAATATACGTAATAAAAATACAGTGCTGCTTGATATGATGTATTTGCTTGGTTGGACAATATTCTCCACTCTTAAATTTTCATTTAATAAGGGCTACACTGTAACAATATTTTCAATATGCACTATACCCCAAAACAGTGTAACATATCAAAGTCCATTCAGTAATTTGAAAAAGAAGTGTTTTTGTTTCTTTTTAATATATGCTTTAAAAAAATATATTCCCAAATGAAATTAATATAAATTTGGTTTTAGCGTTAAATAATAGGATATTAATTTAATTTTCTTGATAGTTTATTATTACAACATTGTCTGATATTTATACTTGTTCCTCTAAAGTAAATCCAATTTATTTGCACTCTTAACTACGTATTCATGCATTTAGCACGTTTATTATATTTTTATATACTGAATGAAAGGCTGCGAGCTGTTGATTGCATTCTGGGTAACTGCAGAATGAATCGAACACCGGCTTCACTTGAAATGAATAACGCATGTCTAGCGATATACCCCTCTCACCTCGCAATAATACGGCATGAGGGCTTCATTAAATCGATTCAAATTGAAATGATCGATGTGAGTATAAGGATTTTATAGTAGTAGTTAAACAAGGATAGAGAATACCGTTAGACAGAGCTAGTATACTGACACACAATAGCCCTGCAGAAAAGCATGCATATTTCTTGACTTTGTTAACTTATAGAAATCTTATTTTATCCTTCTCTTACTCACAATTATGGCCGTCGATACATCGAAACTGCGCTCATGATATATATATATATATATATACGTGAGCGCATATGTATGTGTTTTTCTCCTTGCTGATGGTAATATATAGAGTTAAATGTCTTTGAATGAATTGTCATGCTAATCTGTGTATTTTCTTTTTTTAGATGAAAAAGGAGATGCTCCTGGCTAATACCTGAATTTTGTAACTTGCTCCTTTCGATGTTGGTTCGTTTATAACGTTGGAAGAATTAATTTTTTAAGAAGGAACTCCTGTGCAGAATCATGCGCACTAAGAGCAAATACGATCAAGAACACTCTTCTTTACGTAATTTGCCTTGTATATACCTACAATATAGTTGAAAAACAGAGCTAATCTCGATCCTATTTGCCTTATGGGATGACGTAGTTCGTTTTCATATTTTTCTAGAAACTTACGTAAGATTGTCTATAGTATATATGTTGTATATATAATTTGATAATACACTCGGCCAAAAAAGTATTGTCTAAACTACGAAAACGCATTTATAGACTGAGATATTTTCTATACGTTTATAATATGTTCGGCATACATGCGTCGACTATAAGTATACAAAGAAAATAATCTAACTAGGTTTTAAATAAGTTCTTTTTTTGTTATTGCAAAAGCATTTTAGAAAATTGCATATACACAGCACTTTATTAACATTATAGAAGCAACGTGAGTAATTTAATTCCAGAACAAGTGGCTGGAATAGTTACTTTAATCTAGGAAGGGGGATCTCAAACATACGTGGCCAATTTGATGAATATTCAGTCAAGTGTTTCGAGGGTAGTAGCCAGATAGAGAGAAGTAGGAGGTTACATACGAAGATCGGTGCCAGGTCGCTCTTTCCCAAGATAACCAGTTTTTAAGATTACAAGCGTTACGTCATAGGCATGTAACTGCAAAGCAATTACAGATCAACTTAGCTAGAGTCAGAAGTACTCGGATAAGTACCCAAACCGGTCGTAATAGGTTGAGTCAGAATGAAATAAGAGCCGCAGTAGCCGTTACAGCTCATCGTCTTGCTAGGAATCACGGAGTGGCCCGCTTTATCTTTACTAGCAAACATGTAATTTGAGAAATAAATGACTGGGCCAACATACTCTTCACAGATGAGTCGAGATTTAGTTTTTACATCTCAGATGGACGTATACCAGTGTATAAACACCTAATTTGTGGTGGCTCTATCATAGTTCGGGGAGGCGTCCCTTTAACAAGCCGTAGTTAATATCAGTAAACAGAGATGACAAAGACTGCCCATAGGTGTATAACAGAAATTTTATAAGATCATGTAGTAACGTACGCCTAGTAATAGGCAATGAATTCTTGTCAATGCACGATAATACACGACCCCATGTAGCAATAATCGTTCGGGAATACTTTGATGAGGTTGGCATTCCAGTTTTTGGTTGGCCTGCGGTGAGTGCAATCATCAAGAATGCGTGGGGCTATGGTATAGATCCAACATATTACCTCAGTAGAGTTACAGAGATTAGAAGATGCCCTCCGTGAGAAGTGGGGGGAGAATTTAGACCAAGCTTATATACGGGGGTATATAAAAAAATATAATTTCCTTTATCATATCTCCTTAATAAAAATTTCAAATATGAGTTTCTGTTTTCATTAGGTCCTTATATTATTTAAATAATCATAACATTTATTTCTTTTAGTCTATTAAGATATATATAAAAGTTCTTTTAGTCATGTCTTGTGCTACAAAAATGAATTATGTGATACTTTTTTGTGGAGTGTGTTATTGTTAATTAGTAAGTGTGGTGTAACTTTTCAAGTTATCAATATTTGTTTTTTCCGTGTCGATTTCCAATACCAAGGAAAGAGATTGCAAAGAAATTAAAA
The DNA here is from genome assembly GCA_023509865.1 of Trypoxylus dichotomus. NCBI lineage: Eukaryota > Metazoa > Arthropoda > Insecta > Coleoptera > Scarabaeidae > Trypoxylus > Trypoxylus dichotomus. The sequence goes on along the minus strand of CM042081.1, from coordinate 7,714,666 downwards.
AAGAAAACTTGTTGTGTAACTCAAATATTTAACATGAATTTTCAATATATAAACATCTATACTTTTAGCAACTAACTCAATCGCATTTTCTTCTTTTTTATTAATTAATACTTGAGACTGCGACATTGCAAATTTAATGTATGTAATATGTATACGTTTTTAATTCTTCTAATTATTGTTTTGTATGTTTGATCTCCATACTGTTTAAGAATGAAGCTGTTTACGAGTGCATTACAATTTTTGATTTATATAAAATGTAAAAGTATTTAGTGACCTTCCATAAACGAAATATGCTCTTGTAATATCTTATATAAGCTTATATAATTTCATTAACGTAATTTTTTTGTCTGCCGTATTTAATTTTTTTTTAGTGTTTTTAATGTATAACTAACTTCACAGGTATAGCAGTAAACTCCACTCACACAAATTTATTAATTATGCGGAACGTTTCGAGAGCACGTGGGCTCTCATTGTCAACCGTGTTACCGACTGACTTGACAATGAGAGCCTACGTGCTCTCGAAACGCTGCGTTCCGCATAATTAATAAATTTGTGTGAGTGGAGTTTACTGCTATACCTATGAATTGTACATCCACACAGTCCTTGCAATCGTCACTTATAACTAAGTTATTTTTGTACCACCGAAAAGTATTTTACATAGCGACTGTTAGTTATCTTTACTTTGAATGTACTTATATATCCACATGATACATAGTCTGTTCGCACTTTAAAATTCAGTATTGCTCTTATAAGTCCTGCGAACAGACTGATGCACAAACAAAATATGTTCTTTAAATAATTTAAATGAGCCGTTGAACCGTACAGGGATTTTATGTAGCCTGTGTTGGTTACATCTGTATTTATATTAATTGTTAAGATTTATATAAGTTCATTAATATTTTTCATTTAAAATATGAATATTAAATAACATATATACTAAAATCTTTGCTTAATAACAAACAAATCTTTTTAATTAAAATGCTATTTTTTCTTTTTGTAGAACTGATTAGTCTAGATACTTTATTTGTTTAATTAAAGTGTTGTGGTATGAATTCATACTCACAAATATAACCACACATAACCTATTTATAATTGATTTCCCCTTTATAAAGTTTAAGAGTTTGAACGATTTAGTAGAGTCGAAAAGTGTAAGTATTTTGCTTCTTTTTAAGTTCTACTAATTTCATTCGAAATATTTGATGCCAATTCTCATCTAGGGGATTTGTATACAAAAGTAGATATTAAATTCAGGATCAGTATAAATAAAACCTTGTTTTGGACATTCTTAAGCTTGAAATTTGTGTTTTACTATCTTATCAATTATGGGGCGAATATGTTAGAATATTACTATATATTGTAGCTTACTTGCTTGTGTTAGTTAGTTTGTTGTCAAAAACTTAGTGAAGATTAAAATAATATTGTAGCTAGATTCCAATAAGCTGTGGCACCTTTTTCTCAGGATAATTTGTAAATACGTGTAAAAGCTATATAGAAGATAATTGCATCATGAATAGATTATCAACCCGTGTAAGTACCAAAACTGTTGTGTTTTCAAATTCATTGATTTATCGCTCAATTATAGCAAAAGATACGGTCACTAATTCTTGTAACGATAGGCGGTTTTGGTGTATATACTGCAGCAAGTATTTACAAAGGAAACCAAACATTTTACAAAAATTATATTATGCCAGTTATTCATTTATTAGATCCAGAAAAGGCACACAAATTAGCGATAGTTGCTGGTAAATATCGTTTGTTGCCTAAAAGCAGTTATTCTGATCCGGACATCCTAGTAAGATCAGATATTTTTGGAGAGTTGTTACTTAAACATACTTTTTTTATATAGAAGACTAAGTTATTCAATAAAGAATTTTCTAATCCAATCGGAATAGCAGCTGGTTTTGATAAGCATGGCGAAGCTGTATTAAGTTTACAGGACATTGGATTTGGGTTTGTGGAAATTGGCTCGATAACACCAGAACCGCAATTAGGTAATACGAAACCAAGAGTATTTAGATTACTTTCCGATGAAGCTGTTATTAATAGGTATTATAATAATTAACATTTAGGAGCTAAGATTTTTATTATTTGTTACTAGGTATGGCTTTAATAGTGACGGTCATGATGCGGTATTAAATAGATTGGAAAGTATTAAATCGAAAGAAAAGATAGATTCAGTATTGGGCGTAAATTTAGGAAAAAATAAAGACTCGGCTGATGAAGTTGCCGATTATGTAAATGGTATAAAGAAATTTGGTTCTGTTGCGGATTATTTAGTTATTAATATTAGCAGGTAAATAATATTCCAATTAAAATGAAAATTGATCATTATTAACATTGTAGCCCTAATACACCTGGTTTACGTGACATGCAAACCAAATCTCGATTGCGGGATTTACTAAAAAGTGCTGTCAAAGCTAGAAATGAGCTCACTACTGTTAACAAACCTCCATTACTACTCAAATTGGCACCAGATTTAAATCCTGAGGAAAGGAAAGATATCGCTGGTGTTTTACGTGAGAAAGACTGCAAAGTTGATGGTCTTATCATCTGCAACACAACTATTAGTAGACCGGAATCGCTACAGAGTATAGAAAAGACGGAGGCAGGCGGTTTAAGTGGTAAACCATTGAAAGATATGTCAACTGAAATGATAGCTGAGATGTATAAACTAACTGAAGGAATACCTATAATCGGTAAATACTTTTGTTTAATCTATTGCCGTTCACTATTCAACTAGAACCACTTGAAATAATTTAGATAATCTGATTCAAGAAATTTTATTGAAAGTAAATACTTTTAATTCTTTTGCATAGATTATTATACGGTTCCTAGGTATAAGTGTCTGACTGGGAAATTTAAGTGAGAATTTATAATTAGCATGACAATAATTGATAAGCATTTATCTAGCAGATATTTAAATTTTAAATGTATTCAATTAAACATTCAAATTATGGCATACCGTCAGCCGGGGTGAAATGGTCAGATTTTAACTTCTATTTATGCATACTTTTTCTCTTAAAATTAGGACAATAGACATTGGGTGAAGTGGACAAATTTGCAGATACGTTCTTTTCCTCACAGTATTTCTAATGCATTTTAGAAGTTTTATCTTTCAACCATGTTCCCCAACGTGTGAGAATTGACTCTGGTGGCACAGAAATACCAGGGGAATTCTTGAATTCATTTGGAAGATTTCAAAAGTACTTTTTCGATGTTTTAAATTAATGCACCTCTGGGTAGATGCAAAAATCTCTCACAATCTTCTTTAAGAGAACGGCTTATACTACACATTGTTCTTGCACCATCACTCGCAAACAATAATTAGTCAGGTGAAAGTTGAAATTTTTCTAGCATATCCTGCACTAACTTCATAATTACATTGCCAGTGCAATCTTCTAATTATTGCTATCTAATATAATAGGAAATGTCGTTTTAGCAGGATCCCAACTGTAATAATAAGCAAGCAAGAAAGAAACAACTGGGATGCTGTTCCAGTAAAGAAAAATTAATGAGGAATAGAGACCGGATTATATGCAAAGTGCATATATTTTATTTTATTTATTTATTATATTTTACGTCTATTTGTAGATGTCTTACACTGATTAAAGTTAATTAGCGTTAATTAACATTAATCAGTGTAATACATTAAAGGAATATGAAAAAGCAGCAGTCAAATAAAATTGGAAATACAGCAATCGATAAAAAGCATCCTGAAGAGAACAGCTACTATTATTAAATTAGGAAGTCGTCGTACTAAATACTAAGATATTTCCACGTACTTTTATGTTAATAGTCGTTGGTAAAGAAGTACAAAAAAATCGTTTTCTACTTATTTTATATAAGGAACTACTTATATACCAACTTCCTGCTGATCTTAATCGAATGATTATCGACGGTATTTGCTTAAAAGCATAATATTCATATTGTGTTTTAAATTTGCGAAAAGATCAAGCTTTTGCTACTATCCAGTATGTAACTGTGTCATGTTACTTTTAGGTGTTGGTGGAGTATCTTCAGGTGCAGATGCCTATGATAAAATCAAAGCAGGCGCGAGTGCTGTTCAATTATATACGTCCTTGGTATACGAAGGTCCTCCAGTAGTCGAGAAAATTAAAAAAGAATTAGCTGAATTGTTAGAATTAGATAATTATAGTAATATATCGGAAGCTGTTGGAAAGAATGTTAGAAAATAAATTGTTTTTGATATAACATTTATTACGTTATCTTATTGTGGTGTAAAGGTTCCGGGATTCATGAAAGATCTATCGTAGCATCACAGTTTGATACAATCCAAACAACATCATTTTTAATATGACGCGGTATTTTTTTTATATATTAGCGAAAAGGTTACGGCGAGTCTATGCAATGTTCCGAATGTAAAAGTGTTAGAAAAACTACGAAGCAAGAGAGACAACAAATATCTCAGAAACTAACATATACATTCTTTCTTTTAGAACATGATTTGGAGTATATTATAAAGGCGGTTTCAATAAGAGCGCAAGATTTGAATTGCCCGCCATGTTTGACAGTCATAATGACGTGATGGATCGAAAATTGGCAGATACATAGAGTATTACACAATAGAATAACGTCTGATTGTTAAACGTTATTATCAAAATTGTGAAAGTTTAATTGCCAATATTCGTAAAATACGTCCAATATTCGGTTGACAAAATGTTCCTAATTCATCTACTGTGAAAAAAAATAAATTCAAAAGTACTGGTTCGGTTAATGATGAACACGACACAAGCTCAGTTCGCAAGGGTGTGGCTGTTCGTCATCGCGCACAAGAATTGGATATTGCAACATCCACTCTTCAGCGAATTCTAACTAAAGATTTGCATCTCCACTCCTACAAATTTGAATTGACTCAACAACTTCTGCCAACAGACCATGCACGGGCAAGAGAGTTCAGTAATTGGATCCTTGAATAAACGGAAGTGAAGTTCGATTTTGCGGACAAAATCTTTTTTAAGTGATGAGGCCCATTTTCACCTTGATGGTTTCATTAATCGGCAAAACTGCGGCATTTGGGGTTCAGAAAATCCCCGAATGATTGATCAGAAAGCAATGCATACAAAACGTGTTACTGTCTGATGCGCATTGTGGTCTGAATGAATAATTAGTCCGTACTTTTTTGAAGACACTTTTTGTGTCTCGATTGGAAAATATTGCTTTTGACAACACGAGGTTTCAGCAGAACAGTGCATGTCATACTGCCCGTGAAACATTGACTGTCTTACACGACCAGGAGCAAGGTCGGGTCATTTCTCGGTTTGGTGACCAGAATTGGCCGACACGTTCTTGCGATTTAACACCTTTGGACTTCTGGCTGTGGGGTTATCTGAAGTCACAGGTTTATGCTAACAAGCCCGCGGCCATGGAAGCATTGGAAACCCAAATTAGACGCTCTATCAATGAAATTACGCCACATGTATAGAATAGTGTAAATTGCAAATTTTGTCAAAAGAGTACGCATTGCACCATGACGGTCATTTACAAGATATTTTGTTTCATACTTAATGCCTAAATGTATAGATTATAAATCGATAAATATTTCAATACTGCGCTACAGAAAACTGAGTTTTATTGAACCTTAAAGTCTTGGGACTCTTATTGAAACATCCTTTATAACCTCAAAGATGGTGCAAATTATTTTTATGGAAAAGTATGGCGATGGAGTGGGTACCCCACAGTCTCCATTTTGGTTATAATTTATATAGAAAACGGTGCTATATAAAAAAAACCAGACACTTAATAATGTTCGGACACTGACCGAATATCTAGATTTAAGATATATTTTTATTTAACACGTTTTCCTTGCATGCATACACATTTAATTATATCTGTATAATCATAGCTGTTCAAAACATCAGGAATTTATCTTTTCATACGTGTTGATCATGAAGGAATTCTATGAAAATATGACACGCTTTCCTGATAAAAACTACAGAACATACAAATAGTCCACTATAGATCGTCCCAACCTCCGTATTCAGTATGGGATAGAATAGCAACTTTTATCTCTTACTATCCTTGGTTGCTGTCATTAGCGCTATCTCTACAACCGGTTGCTATGTTGCAACTTATTTACATATGCTGTCGGCGTCGACAACAGTTGTATACTATCTGTCTATTAGCATCAACTGTCAATCGTCATCGTCCTTGTTTTGAAATATTTCGTTAAATTGTTAATTTGCTTATATAGTTGTACAAATTGTTATTTTCAGAACACTTCTATCTTTTTCAAGCGTGCACAGGGTAATATGGGTATTTTATTTATTTTTATAAATGTTATAACAGAATATAAATGTAATTACAGTTTTCACTACATTAATGGAGCCTATAGGAAGAAAACGGCGCAGAGGAGACAAATTTAACCGTAAGGAGAAGTGTATGATTGCAAATGTTTTCAATTATTTCAATAAATCAATGAATGTGAGTGCTGCCGCTCGAGAAGCAAGTAAAGCTTTGGGCATCTCAGACATTGAAATATATCATGTTAAACTGGATCAAAAATATGGTTTATTATCAAGTCCAAAATAAACTAAAAAAAGTAAGGGCATACAAGTAAATGATCGACTGCATACATATGGTGAGAACACATAAGCAGCTATTCGACGTAAAGTGCATGGATTTTATACAGAATATGCCACCTACTTTAAATACAATTTTACTACTGTCAATGCTGACGATGATCTCCCTAACTTCAGCTCTAACAACTTTTCATAGATTGTTACACGATATGGGCTTCGAATTTAAAAAAGTAGGACTAAAAGTATACTCATTGAACGAGATGAGATTATTAGATGGAGGCACAAATACTAAGTAGAGATCAAGAAATTTAGAGAAGAAGGTAAAATTTACCTCTTGCTATTTGACATGGCTGTAATTTTATATTTCAGGTCGAACTATTATATACACTGATGAGTCATGGGTGAATACAGGACATACGGGTAAATAAAACTTGGACAGATACTGCTATTCAAAGTAGTCGACAAGCTCTTATTCAAGGACTAAGCACTGGTTTGAAATCACCAACCGGGCTAGGACCTCGCTTTTGCATTAGTTCATGCAGGCAGTGATAATGGGTTTGTTCCTGGTGCTGAATATACATTTCTTTGCAAGAAAAACACTGCCGATGTTCATCATGAGATGGATTCAGAAACGTATGAGGATTGGTTTATAAATAAATTACTTCCAAATATACCACAGAAGTCAGTCATTGTTCTTGATAATGCTTCCTACCACTGCAGAAAATTGGAGAAAATTCCAACAACAGCATGGAGGAAAAACGAGATCATTGATTGGCTCAATGAAAAACAAATACAAATCAGTACCGATATGCTAAAAAGGGACTTACTGTATTGCGTGTCACAAATTAAACCGCAATATGATAAAAGTAGGATTGACGAATTTGCAAAAGAAAAGGTCATGAAGTTCTTCGACACACCTTACCATTGCGAGTTAAATCCCATTGAAATGGTATGGGCACAACTTAAAAACTACGTAAGAATGAATAATACCACATTTAAGGTAAAAGATATGGAGCAATTAATTCGACGAGCGTATAGCACTGTAACAACTAATAATTGGCAAAACTACATCAAACATGTAAACAATATTGAAAAGGAAATGTGGATAGTGGATAATTTGCAAGACGACATCGAAGAATTTATTATTCACGTAAGATATTCGTCATCATCTGAAGATCAAAGTGATTCTTCGACTGACTAGAAAATTAACGTAAGACATAGATATATGTGTGTAATTGCTATTCCTTTCTTAAATATTATTGTATTATACATATACGTATTTCTATGACTCCAGTTCTTTTTGTTACAAAAGTGGAAACTATTATTTGTATATATATAAGGATCATCTTCTTTTTTTAATTTAATAAATTGCATAGCTTTCCCCAATATCGAAGCAAATATTCACTGTACATTGCATAGATATCGTTCATATGTATATTTGTTTATAGATGTGTGTATAGTATTGTTAATAAATATTGAGATATAACTATTTTATCTGTAGTATTTTTCCTATAATTTTACGTGCAGCGAAGTCGCTATGCACTCTGTTAAAAGTTAGTTACTTTAATAAAATAATAAGCAAAATGTCATATGAATGTCAATAATTTTGCACCTTCAACGTCAATAAACGTTAATAAAGGTTATGAATTGATCGGGTGAAATTGCAAATAATTAACCGGAAATAGTAATGTACAGCCGATCGGATGATTTGGCAACCATGAAACAAATTCCCATAAGACGTATACTGAATACGGAGGTTGGGACGGACTATAGCGTTGACCTAAAAGCCGTAACAATCCTACTTATAGCTGTTTTCTCGTTTATTTGTATTTCTTTGTGGTTAGCGTAAGTTCCCGAAAAAACAAATACACTTCGTCTATTTTCAGTTTTTACCTACGTCATTGTTTTTTATCCCTATGAAAGAAATCGATACATGTGGGTCAAATTAAATACTGTATAAACAGTTATTTTGAAAATAAATCTAATTAATCATTTTATTTTAACAAAATGAATTATCTTTTGATTTATTAATGTTTTACAGCAACTATTTACAAAAACGATGCTAACCTACATTCGACAACCGACAACAAATGCTAGAAGATGAACAGTTTACGTAACTTGAATAGTGCGGTAGTATATACCACTATCTTTGTCTGTCACTAATAAAATCAAATCAAATGATCTTTGTCTGTGAGACAAGCGCAAATTTTGCTTCCTTTTTCAGCAACAGTATTTCAGAAAGATCGTCAAATGAATAGAGTGTCTTAATTCATACGACAAAACAATGACGCAGGTAAAAACGAAGTATATTTTATTCAACAGCTTATTTCTTACTATAGATATGTACTTCAAAAACTTATTTCTCTTTTTTTTTATTTATTTTTAACCCGCTCTTAAACATTCGACCTTCATTTCTTTAGGCATTGCGGATTTTCTGGGATTAATTATATTCAAAATGCTTTATTGCAAAATTAACAATTTTATTGTTGAATTAAAAAAATTAATTACATATAATATTGTATATAATACAAGATAGACTGCTATAAATGACATATTACGTTAAGAAAATGAAGAAAATTTCTGTAAATTACGAAAAGAAACAAGACAAATCATGATCGGCACGTAATATATTCCTATTTCTTTTTGTACGTTAATAAAACGCGATCTAAAAAAAAAAACTAAATTAACAATAATAATGATATAAAGTACCTATAAACTTAATACAAGAGATTAGTCTTACAAAAACCGTTTCATGCGTCTCCTTGATTAATTTTCTTTGCATATACTTTCTCCATTAAAATATATAAAAAAAAGATTCTGCCATGATAATCGTAGTAATCTACGACAGTCTACTCCGTCAACTACCGTCATTTGTTTTCTTTTTCCAGGACTACCCGGACGAAGCGCACTTTTTCGTTTTATATGATCCCTAACCAGACCTTTTTTTTTGCAAAACACCAACGGCATGAGAGCTATTAACACCTTAAAATTAAACTTTCCGCTTAAACAGTAACTAACCATACGTAAGTAAATTTCGGTTCTTAAGATCTGAACCGTTACTTGTACGTTTTCACGATCAATGAAGTGTTGAAAGACCTCTTTCGGTGCTGAGCTATATCTGCGAGCTGAATCTTGGCCTCGGTAATTCCCCGAATACCGTACCTCCTTGAATACTCTTGGCTAGTGCTTTGATACTAGCCGCAATGTCCATAGACTCGTCTGGCTAAAATATTAATACGTTATTATTGATTGGAATTCTAAGCAAAACCGTGCAAAACGAACAACGCTAGTTCTAGCGTATATATGAGTGTTATTCAAATATACAAAGCGATATACGAGGGTAGTCTGAAAAGTTTCTAGTCTAAAAACATAGAGGTAAGTATTTTTTGTCAAATTCAGTTTTATTTGTCGACATAGACTCCTTGTAAATTTATGCACTTTTCCTAATAATGCTCTCATCTCTTTAATCAATCAATAATAACTGGCATTTTGTTCTGTATAATAGGCGTTTACGAATACGATGGCCTCCTCACTCGATGAAAATCTCTGTCCTCTAAACGAATTTTTGAGCCTAGAAGACAGAAAGTCGCTGGAGGCTCAGATCTGGTGAATATGGTCGTTTTTCCGCAATTTAGTATGCCCCCAGTATTGTTTTTCCTTTTTCCAAATAGTGGATTAACACAACTATAGTCCATTCACTTTAACAATATACTAGATGACGCTGCTATCGGCGTCCGTATTACACTGCCAAAACTTAACTCGATTAAATAATAGCGGGTGATTTGAAACTAAAATATCAGTTGTAGAATAACAATTCTCAATTTCTTTGAAAGTAATTCTAAATTCTAATGGCAAATATTTTAGCTAGATGTGTACAAACATACATTTAAGTTTATTGCAATTTATTGAATCTAACTAAAGGAAAGGAAATAATTTTATTTAAAATATGTCGCATAATTTATTATAAACGATGTGCCAATTACTCCAAATATATACATTGTTGGTTTTATGTTGACAATTATTAGCGGTGATAATAAATTCTTCCATCATATTTTCGACGTTTTCTAGCTTATACATCTTATTTTCTTTGGTAATGGCGTGTTCAATGCTATTTTTCCATGCTTCAGAAGTTACTAACTGAAGCCTTTCAAATAATAATTCTTTTACGTCCGGCAATTTAAAAGTTTTGTTATTTGTATATTCCTTGACTTGAACCCATACCATTTTTATAGGATTTAGATTACAATGATACGGTGGCAGTCTTAAAACTGTACGATCAGTTTTTGCTACCATTTCATCGATTACATAGGATATCGGATTATTACTAAGGTAATTTTTAGTGTCTTCTAAAAGTTCTACCTTTAAGAGCGAGTTATCCGCGGCAATTCCTTTTTAAATAATCCAATTAATTAAAGCATCATTTTTCCATGCAGTCGTTGGGATTCTGTAAATACTTCACCATTTATTTCTTCATGATAATCTGAAGCTTTTTCGATTCAAAATATAGCAACCCATTCTCTACAAAACCATTACCATTCCCGATATGCAGTATTACGTCTGCTTCATTATCCAGATTTTTTTGTCTGGTTATTACTACTTCAATATACTATACAAATAATAATATAAAGAGAAATACAACAAACAACTAAATAGACAACCAAAACGAATGAATAAATTTGACAATTGACATTACAAAGACATAGTAATAGCAATCAATAATAGTTAATTTTATCCAACATAATTTTCGTGTACATAGCCAACTTTTTTGTGACGTGTAGTTTTGCCTTACGTATTTGCCAATAGCAAACGCCAAGCCTATCTTATCAAACGCTACATTCTTAAAATGAATGGACTATAGATGAATAAATAAAAATTAAACAGTCGCCATGATTTTCCTGACCGATACAACAGTCTATGCCTTTTTCGGAACCGAATCACCCTTTGAAGTCTACTGTTTCAACTGCACCTTGGTTTCAGAAGTGTAGCGGTGTACCCAAATTTCATCTATATTACTAATAAACGCTGAAACTCCAGTTAGCTATTTCATGCCCAAATTTTCAGTCAATATAAGACAAAAACATTCTTTCGAAATGCCTATAACAGCCTGCACTATCTCTCTAACCTGAATTTGAAAATCTTCTACCGCCATATTATCCATTTTTACAGAAACGCTAATATAGAGTGACAAAATAACTGTTAAACAACAGCTGAGTGTGCAACGTGAATATTACTGAAATACTTTTGATGATTAATGTCATCTGCATGTTGGAGTTTGAAACTTTTCAGATTATCCTTGTACATTACCGCTCATAAGTTTAAAGACCACAACCTGAAAAATGGTAAAAGAGAACAATATCATTGTAATCCACTGAAAACTAAAGTAGATATATCATAACTTCGTCATTTATAGATACTTTTAGATCAGTAAGTAATTGTATTAAAATATTTAAATACAAATAGAGATACATAAGAAAAAAAAGCTCTAATTTTGAATACATATTTATTTTGCGGTATATCCTTTATTTACAATCATTTGCCAATACAATCAAAACAGTGGAGCTGATTAAATTTGGCACCTGTGAAAGTCAAAGTTTTGTAATAAGTGCTGTTTAAGAAACAGCTTATTCCAAATCACCCCATGAAACGTTGGTCACTTGCAGTCATTTCTCGTTTTCTTCCACTTGTTCTTTTTTTTGGTTACTACTTTATGGCATCAGATATCAATTTTGTTAAGTATGTTTATTATTGTCCATAATTTCCAAGCTTTTTTCTACCTAGATAGCTCTGTTATACATGATGGGATTGATGAGTTCGCAGTGTAAGCGTTATATTATAAAAATATCAACTATTTTCCGATTACAGTTTGTTCAACCACCTTTATAAAATCGTTTCTGTTTACTTCAACTGTATTTTAAGCGTTCTTGCATGTGATTGTGATGAATTTATCTGCATAATACTGGTGAATATAAAGAGTTAAACATTGAAACACGTGCTGCAATAATTACTTTTCATAATGAAGACAGAAGTGAACGTTGCAGAAATACACTAAAAGTTTCAAAAACTGCTATTCATTCGACAATGGTCTTAAACTTATGATCGGTACTGTTTCTGTAGTAAGTATAAAAATTAAGGAATGAATGCACATCATCAAATGAAATGGCGATATAGCGTTTTGCATCTGCAGGTGTCTCAACGCTAACAAAATAAATATCCCTAGAGGTAAGTTTAATGCCTTATTCTCATAATTATGTTTTGGAACGATAAGTTCGTAATATAATATGTAAGTAGCATCATTTCAGATCATGCTATGATACTGTGATAATCATTTCAGATTGAAATTCCACCATGTTTAATTGGTAATGAAACGTCGTACCAGGGTCGTTTATGACGTGCATTCATTCCTGAAAAAAAATTAAACCATACAAACGCATCTTCGTACAAATCGTCTAGGTTTTTTGGAAACATAATAATGAAGAGCAATAAAGACACATTATAAGAAATAAATCAGTATTTTGAAGATAAAAATAAGACAGATTTAAGTACCCATGATTGTTCCAAATTTAATTTCGCAGATTTAATAAATTTGACATAGTTTCTCAGACATAAATACTGTTTGCAACATACCTCAATAGATAAAAACATAAAAAAATAATAGAAGATTTGTGTTATTGCAAGTAAACAATCTCACACAACATTAATGAAATATTAAAAAAACAAAAACTAAAAAAAATTTCTGGGCAATATGCTGGTGATTTCGTTGAAAATGCGTAAGTTTAATTGGTTGTTAATTGTTTGATTTGGTAAAGTTATAGAGTCGTTTTATTATCTTGTGAGATTGGCGTTTTAAAAAGAGAGGTAACTATGGTAATAAAAAGCCAAGTATACAATCGGACCGTTCTAGAAATGTGTTTGTTAAACATGTGACCTTTTATAGTTCAATATTTAATCCATTAGGGTTATAGAAATATAGGAATATTAAAAAAACTAATAAATAGTTGTAACTTTTTCAATTAATACAGCTTGAAATATTTCTACTCCATGTTATTTCTACTACTAACCATTATACTACAGTCTATTAGTTGATGTTTTTCGCCCCATGTTTGTTATACTTTATTTTTTAATTCGGAGGAGTAACATGAAAAGACGCGTTTACACAATGGAATTTTTCAAAGCTACTTTTTGGCGGCAGTTTTAAAACTAGCTAGGATTTTATATAAGTTGTAGTTACGTAATTATTATTACAACGCCAATTTAATAAGAAAAATTAAATACAAACACACTCAGAAAAATACATGATCTGAACTTCAATCAGTTGTAATAATATGGCGGCCGGTAATACATCAAATATCGCTAATGTAATTTTTGCCTAAAACTGACCAACAGCTAGCCTAGCTTTTGGCGCTTCAATTTAAAGACACTCCTTCGAATTAAAAAATAGGGTATAGAAGGTCAATATCATGTAACCTCAAAAATCCTGCGCAGGATAGTCTCACGAGATAATAAATGCATACTATACATTGCGGTTATGGACAATTTTCTTTTCTAGTTCAAGCAAAACCAAAATTTAAATACTCGTATTTGTGGTACGCCTTTATAAGTTTTATTTTTAGAGGTCTTTGCTGACGTTGGTTCTAGAACAGAAACGATAATAGTCGTTGATGCTACTTCGAATGGCGGATTTCTAGGTTTTTTTTTTTTGTTTTGAATAGGAATTTATCCATAGCCATTGTCACCACCTCCAAGTTTGTCAGAAATCAGCTTAGTTCTAGTTCAAGTGAAAAATGAACAGCGTATTAAAAAACAATAGTCTAATTTAACAATAAACAATTCAAAAATAATGCACACTTTATCTGAACTATGCTGTTCGGGACAGGATCGGGCTGCTTATAACCCGCTGCGATAAAGCGGCAGAGGAAAGATTTGGAATTATAGAAATTTCGCTTTGAATGGAAATCGAGCATTTCAGACTTAGGTGGAAATTTTTAATTTCCCATGCGCAATGGAGTTTGCTACACAAAAATAAATTATAAATTACACGACACACCTAACACTCTTTAGCGACACGCTGGTTGAGAACCGCTGGTCTACCCTATAAAAATCTCTGAAATGTAAATTAAACGTGGGCATCACTCCTTGTTATAGATGAAAATTATAAATTTGCATCAAATAAACATAACATCAAATCGAGGAGATGAGAGGTGGGTGACATTAGGCCTATCACCCAATCTCGCATCCTTATTGTACTCACATATTTCCTGTTTCCAAAAAAACCGCGATGATCGGTATACTAACGATCGTCTTTAACAAAATACATTATCTAATATAATTACCAATTCGTCATCGTTATCTTCGTTGAGGTGATTCTGATAGGCGGACATGAAGACAGGTATATTAACTGGAAGAGATTTTGCAAGTTGAGATGATTGCTTTTGGCGATGAAAACTATCTGAGCTGTCATCTTTTGGAAGATCTATAGAACCAACGGAAAAGAATAAAGATTGCCATTGGACAATTTTTTGACGTTTCAAACGTCAACTGTCAATTTTGACGTTTAAAAGATAGGTTAGAACCGGTGACAGATACCTTCTTGATCACTATCCTCGAAATCTGACTGTCCCAACGTGGGTTCATCCTGCATGTCCTCTAGCGGAAAAAATATTTCAGCATCGTACGACTGCTCATATGCTGACATGCTCCTGGAGTACGGTAGATCACTATTACGATTCCTTGCTGGTGATTTGTTCTGAAAATACAAAATTATGCTCCATTCAAGATCAAAAAAAAACCCTACTGCAACAAATAAAAAATATTTGCTCTCTTAGATACTTACGTTACAAAGAATCGTTCTTGCTTTACTAACTAAGGATGAATTGTTGTGGGTGTTATTGTCAGGTACTGCTGTATTAGATAATTTGGGCTTGTTTGGAGGTAAATTTGTATCTCTATTTGTACTTAAATCATTATCAACTGACGTATTTAACTTGTGTTCCAATATTTTCCTAAACAGTAAGATAAAAATTGTATCGAATTTGCAATAATTAATCATCAAACAACAAAAACGAAATAGATTTTATATGAAGGGTCTTACATTCGTAAAATGTGATGTTCTTTAAAAACTCTCTCCCTAAATTCCTCAAGTGCCCTATGCTGGTCCTCTGTAAATTTCCGTATTCTATTCTCAACGGCGGCTGTTTCTTTATTGATAAATTCATTCACACATTGTCGTAAGCTGTTAATAATTGCTTCGGAATCTGATGATACAACTAGAATCATTTTAAATTAATTACCTCCTAACTTTTTAATTTAATAATTAAGCTACTTACATTCATTCGTTTTTGCAGATCGGGGGTTGTATGATTCTATGATTTTAATATCGAAAGTTGGAGAATACTGGCTGCTGGATTTAATTGTAGCGATGTCAGTATTATTCTAAAAAGTATATGTAGTAACTGAAGACCAGGCTAAATTACAAAAAAAAATAATACTAATAATAATGTGTACTTACTAATAATTTGTTAGAAATTAAAATGAGAGCTGCACCATGATCCCTGTACACTGCATGCGTATTAATGTTGCAATTAATACATTGATATATAACCCATCGAGATCCAATATATCTAGTCGTAACTAATGCAGGAATTTTCTTTGTAACTTTATTTAATTTGGACGCCCGTTGTATTTCCTACAAAATTCTCTTTATATCCGCGGGTTATTAAGGGTTAAAAATAATTCCGACAAAGAAAATTATGATCTATATATAACTCATACTAAGAGGTTTTCCTTACTTGATTAAAAAAACAATCCTTCTTCTCGAATTCTGTAAGTTCTAATGCATCTGCGGTTACCTTCGATAGATCGTTTACTTCTGGCTCGATTATTATATTTAAACAACTACAGGCGAGCATTATGTTTCAAGCGGTATCTTCGTTGTGGAGAAGATCTTCCTGGCCTATTATCGCCGCCGCGAACTCCCGAAAATATCCCGCAACGCAGTTTAAAATGCCTCTCTCTACTGTTCTACTAGTTTCTATAAAATGGTAATGTTATTCCAAGGTAAAATACAGCTGATCATAGAGAGTAGCGCCACTGTAATAATAAATAACATTCACTTAAATCCGTACACTTATTACATATTATATATATTTAAATTATCGTTACGTACAACAACAACGGGACCCGGTTTCCAACTAGATATAGGATGTAAAACAAAACAGATTATAATTAGATCGCGGGCACTAAAATAATATTTGGAAATTAAATATGAACACAGCGACGACGTCAAGAATCAAACAAAGGACTTGGTATTGGTGCGCATAGAGACGAGCATTTTCTGTTTACGTTTCCGAACGGCATGTCGTAAATAAAACTCGCACGTATTACAGATTAAAAATCACGTATATTACGGATATTAATAATAAACAGCTTCAAAATTCTACACCGGTACCGAAAGCGACCGATTTATAAATAATCACTACTCTTCTATATGAGTAAATATATTTACAAATTGCACTTGTAATATGTAACAAAAAAGCATTCCGAAAATTCGTCGGATACTTGATTAATGTTAATCTTGTTTATAAACTTTATTAAAATCTACGTTTACGTTTCGTACAATTGATTACGTAATTTTGGTGGCGTTAAACAATAACGATAGCGATAATTTTAAGACATTTGGTTGTAATATTTATTTATTTATTTCGTAACTTTATCTCTTATTGATAACGTTGAACATACAGTATCACACGAGATTTCTGATTAGGGTTTGTTGCTGTTATTTGATACTGATTAGTTATTTAGATGAAATAATTTTATATCCCAGTTATGTATTATTTATTAACGTGCTATATATCGATAGTAATATGGATTAAAAAATATGGAAAATGTTGAAAATAGTTTACAAAATACAATTTTAAGCAATTTTTAGATAGGATCATCGATAATCCGTGCATATGCACATACTGAACTTAAAACAGCTTGTTAAGGATTTTATATGTCATACGTTATTATTTATTTGCTATTTTTTATTTGTGTATTTATTTGTTATTATCACTATTGTTATCGAGAACAGTTATTCCCCGACTTTACACGATGGCAGATTCTCGTGCCCCATCCTTCATCATCATAATATCAAGGTATCAAGTATCTCAAAGTGTTGTTATGCTGTGGCTAATTCTTAACTTGTCGTCGTGATTGTTCATAAAAAAGGATCTTGTAGAACAAAGAGCCGTAATAAAATATCTCCAGAAAAAAGGCATGACGCCAATTGGAATTCATTAAGACATTATAGTTAAACATATAGTTAAACGTTAATATCAAGATTTTAAATGCTGAAGAACATCCTGTGAAAACCAACATGCCATGCCGGTGGTCCTCCCCTAACGGTAACAACAGACAAAAACATTAAAAAGGTACATGGTATCGTACTTCAAAACTGACAAGTCCGCGTCAGGGACATTAATGAAGATACTGGCTTATCATATAATGTGGTGCACAACATACTGACTAAAGAATTAGATAAGAAAAAGATGAGTGCAAGATGGGTGCCCCGGATGTTAACCATTGATCACAAAAGAAATCGAGTGTTGATTTGTAAGCGTCTTTTGAAAAGGTATCAAGCAAACAAAGGGAACTTTCATAGCCGGTATATGATCATGGGTGCACCACTATCATCCCGAGACCAAAGTGCAATGTCGAGAATGGAAATATCATGGTTCTCCTCCTCCACGCAAATTTAAAGTCGTGCCGTCTGCTGGAAAGTTCTTGCTATCTGTGTTCTAGGATGGTCAAGCAATCATCCTGACTGAGTATTTGCAAACAGGACAGAATATTACAGGGGCCTACTACGCACAATCGATTTCTAAATTGCGAGACGCGGTTAAAGAGAAACGCCGAAGAAAGTTAAGGCGCGATGTGCTGTTCCATCAGGATAATACTCCCAGCCATACATCTGGTATTGCTATGGGTGCCATACACCAGGCTTTAAATTAGTGAAGCACTCGTCATATTCCCCGGATTTGGTCCATAGTGATTACAGACCATTTCCCAAATTAAAAGAAATCTTACGTGGAGTAAAATTTTCCAGTAATTATGAAGTGATGCAAGCTGTAGAGAGATAGTTTGCAGAGGTCAACAGGACAACAATCTTTCCAGGAGACTGCATTAGTGTAGAGGGGTACAGCATAGAGACCCACAATCGTACATGTGGTTGTCCTCGACCTTTGACCCGACGAGCCCCGTCATAGGTGCGTACATTGCACAAAACGTGGTTCGTTTCACCCCCCGTTTCTATTGAGCAGTATCAGGCCTACGTTCGGATTTCAAGGAAATTGTTAACTGACCATCCGGACAAAAATTACCCGAACGTCCCACTAATTTATAAAGCGTGTCACCTTAATAAATAAATGTGAACGATTTGATATAAAAGGTTGTGGTCCGAACGTTGATGCAGCCCAGAAGTTTGGGGTAGTTGCACTGCTTGCATTCAGTAGTGATCGGTCATTTCGATACTAACACCCAACCAGGGGTTTAGACTGTAGAAGAGAAGGTTTGAGCACCCCCACAAAATCACAAGCTTTCTTAGAAACAAATTACAATAAGGTAGAGTTTGCCTTCTCTAAAAATAAGTTACAGTATACTTATGCATAAAGTTTCTTGGAAGTAAATTTAGAGAAAGATGAGACCTATATTCCCTTATAGAAAAGTTGCAATATATACACATGAACTTCCCTTCAAGTAACGATAAATTCTGTGAAAGATTACCTTTGCGGAAGTAATCACAACTACACACTGTAAAGGTGCTTTACGTATACACTAGTGAATGCGTAGATACGATTGTCGTATTTGTATAATTCCTAATTACTACATTCCTGTCTGGTAAAATTTCACTGGTTAAATCACCATTTTTTTTTATTTTCTGAAAAAAGATGCGCTTACGCACTTTCCCTTATTTGAACAGCCTCTAAGTTTTCAATAAGTATCAATTTCAAAGCAAGTATTAGTCCTAAAGCATCGCAAAAAAATTTCCTTGAAAAGCTACTAGTAGTATCTGATCTCTAAGTCAGAAGAACGTAACACAATACTATGTAGTATACTACTGTACCGGGTGAGAAGCTGCGTGCTGTTGATTGCGTTTTGGGCGACTGAAAAATGAACCGAACATCTAGCGATTTAAGTTCCTCACCTCGCAGTACGGATGAGGGCTTCATTGAATCGATGCAAATTGAAAAGATCGACGTGAGTAGTTAAAGAAGGGCAGAGAATACCGTTAAGCAGAGTTTAGCATACTGACACCCAATCGCACTGCAGAATGGCGTACGTATCTCTCGACTTTGTTAATTTATAGAAATCTTATTTTATCTTCCTCTTACAATTGCGGTCATCTTCATATCGTGCGCTCATTGTATACTATATACTAATAATTGATGTCTTTACAGTATCTACTTATCTATAGCTTTGTTACGCTCTATAAAGTAAATAATAATTCATCTCTTCTTCACATCTACGAACAGCTTTCACCAGTTACAAAGGGTACCGGCCGACGTAAGTTATTATTATGTAACACATGGGCTGAAAAGTCCCGGGCCTAACAAAGAAAACACGTTTTTTTTTGGTACAAAATTAGCTTTATTCATCAACGTAATCTCCATCAAGAGCAACGCAATCATTCCAGCGCCGCTCTAACATTTCAATACCACTTTTGTAGAACGATTTATCTTTTGCCTCAAAATAGGCCTCAGTTTCAGCGATAACCTCTTCATTCGTGCGAAATTTCTTACCGCCGAGCATTTTTTGAGGTCTGCGAACAGCCAGTTGTCGCTGGGAGCTAAATCTGGCGAATACGGTGGATGTGGGAGCAATTCGAAGTTCAATTCATGTAGTTTTGCCATTGTTTTGATTGACTTGTGACACGGTGCGTTGTCTTGATGAAACAACATTTTTTTCTTTGCCATATGCGGTCGTTTCTTTGCAATTTCGGCCTTCAAACGCTCCAATAACGCTATATAATATTCATTGTTTATGGTATTTCCTTTCTCAAGATAGTCGATGAATATTACACCACGCGCATCCTAAAATACCGAGGCCATAACCTTTCCAGCCGAGTGTTGTGCTTTCGGGCGCTTTGGACGAGGTTCACCAGTTGCTGTCCACTCAGATGACGATCGTTTTGATTCCGGAGTGAAGTGATGGATCCATGTTTCATCCATTGTCACATATCGACGCAAAAATTCCGGTTTGTTACGTTTAAACATGGCCAAACACTGCCCAGAATCATCAACACGTTCTTGTTTTTGGTCAACAGTGAGCAAACGCGGCACCCACTTTGAACAGAGCTTTCTCATAGTCAAATGCTCATGCAATATAAAGCCAATACGTTCTTTTGATATCTTTACGATGTCAGCTAACTCACGCAACTTCACTTTTCGATCATTCAAAACGATTTTGTGGATTTTTTTGATGTTTTCTGGTGTTACCGCCTCATTTGGAAGTCCACTGCGTTCTGCATCATCTGTGTCTCTACGACCACGTTTGAAGTCAGCAAACCAACGTTTTATTGTTGTTTCTGATGGAGCGGAGTCCCCATAACACTTTTCAAGCCATTGCTTCGCTTGAACGGTATTTTTTCCCATCAGGAAGCAGTGTAAAATCAAAACACGAAATTGTTTTTGATCCATTGTTTTGAAAACAACAAAAGTAACGTGACTCTTAGCACAATAACTCACAAACTAATGAATTGAATATCATGAAATTTTAACAGCTGTCTTTTGAAGGTTAGTACTAACTGAGAGAAAGGTGACTGCAATAAAACTAGCGTCATCTATGTGTTAATCCCGGGACTTTTCAGCCCATGTGTTATGTGTCCATAGTGTGTCTTAAGATATTCGTTCTCAGTATTCACCATGGAGCGAGGAAAAGCTGAGCGGTATCCCAAGGCTAAAAGAAAGGAAGCTTTGTATGTTGGAAAAACATAATAGTAAAATGGAAACTATACTAATTTAATGAAATTAAAGTGTTAATGCAAGGAATTTTCCTCTGAATTTAGTTAAATGCTTTATATATTTGACTTTCGACTACTTTTTGAAGTTCTTCCTTTACAAAAGTTACATGACAAAGATTCTGTAGCAGATCGTTTCTGGTTTATTTTTTATCTTTCTTTTATTTAAAACATCCAGTTAGCTGGTTTTTTACATTAATTATGTCCTTTAAACCAATCTAGAGGTACCCGAGATCCTATTACATATCTCGAAAATTTTAAAGCCCTACTCTACATTCTAGTAATCCATGACCGATAAAACAAACATATATTTAGTACCACAACATATTCTCGCATTATTTTTTTCTGTAAGGTTAGGAAATAGGAAACCACAATTAAAAACAAAAAAAATGCTATATGTACAAGTTTATTAGAAATTTGAAAATAAAATCTATTACATGGTATATACAACAAACACTTAATGAGGCAAATATTTTTTCCTGCTTAGCAATAATGTTTAATATATATATGTACACTTACATTTACAAGATACAAGTCCCGATAAAAAATACAAGGCTAATCGATAGTAGGCTATATTAAACATGTCTGGAGCGTTCAAAGGCTCTCATATTAAATAGTTTGCGTTATGAGATAATTACATACTTCAAAAACTTTATGAACGCAATTTATAAAGGTCGTTATATAATAAATGAGATATTTGTTGTACAGCTCTATAAAACATTGTTACTCTACAATACGTCTGCACCTTAGAAAGCAGTATGTTAAATGACAGCAAGGATATTTAATCTACAATATTTAATCTATATAGATGCTACAGTACAATTTACAAATTAACTGAACAATCAATTTAATCGCTGAGATAGTTAATATACAATATACATGGTTATAGATTCAAAAAATAAACACTCAAAAATTAATTAATTAATTAAAATTCTTCAATGTATGTTTATAATATGTCTAATTTACGTTTTTACAAGAGGTTGGCTTTAACTTTTAAAATTATATATTAAAGCATTTATTTGTCACTTTTTTCACTACTTTTTACACGTCATTCCGATCTTAGAAGAAAGTACAGGCTCTTATGGGTTATGCCAATATTTTATTAACCTTTTTTTCCAATTAGTTTAGCCTATTCTGTTTTTATTGTGCAGCATTGCGTAGTAATAGATCAACATGGGTAATAAACGTATAGAATTGCGGAATGCCTATTCCGCCATGTACTATGACTACATGTCGTCACGTGCGTTGCAAATAGGATCGCTTGATCAAAGATCAGTTTTATAAGTGAAAATCAAATGGCGCTAGCAGTCAAAATCGGTTAACTACAATAACTGATGTAAAACTGAAGAGGTTAGTGCATATTTTAACTTATGTCGACATCTAGTTTTCACTGATGGAACTAATCTTTGATTATATCAATATTTTTATATTTCCTCATAAGCTTCTGTTTGACAGACCTATTAGAATTAGTTTACTTTAGACCTTATTTTTATTATTGTTTTTTCACTATTTATAGTTACACCTGAGTACTTGACAGTTGAGTAATAAGCATTAAATTAATGAAAATGTCGCGCAAGAGCTGCGCAATTACTATATGAAAAAATAACTCGGTTACAGCTTAATTAAACAATAAAGATACTGTATTAGTTCACAGGTATTGCAGTAAACTCCACCCCACACAAATTAATAATTTATTCGGAACGCTACGTTCCGAATAGATATTAATTTATATGGTATGGAGTTTACTGCGATACCTATGAATTATACAACCACACAGCCCTTGTAATCGTTGTGATACTGTATTAGTTTCCTTTCAAAGACGAGGACACGGTTTGGAAGATAAAAACAATATCATTCAAATATTTTGCAATTCAGGTCAGTATATAGAAGATGCTGGTTAGCTCAAATTGAACTCTTTACAAACGTGAATATATTTTCAAAAGATACAAATACATTGCCACTTCTGCATAAATGAGGTTAATAAGGTATTATCTCCTTCAAAATGATATACGGTATGCGGCAAAATAAACAATACCGAAATGCGCATGTGTCAAATGTATATGTCATGTGCTCAAACGTACCGAACGTGGTTAGAACGTATGTGAATGTCCTTCTAATGTTAATTGCTTCAGGATGGTTCTCACTGTTGCAGGAAAAGTTTTTATCGCGGAGCACTATTTTCGGTCATACAAAAAAAGGCGCGAAAACGGTCCAAGCTTAAAAGAAGTTGCCGAAGCATTTAGGCTTAAGTTTATGAAACAGGCTACGAGCAACGTCGTTATGTTAGCCAAGTTCGTCGTATGGGAAGTGCGCTTTGCCAATGTAAAGGTCACACGGGTCGTCCAGTGACAGTCATAACCAATACCAATCACGGGCGTATTTTGAATCAGGTGCTGCAATCACCGGAACGAAGTCTCCGAAGATCATCATAAAAATTGAATATCAGTAATCGATCGGTCCCTTGAGTGTTCAAGAATATTAGTGTGTTTGCATACAAAATACAGACCGAACAGCGTCTGACTGCAGCTGATAAGTGTGTAAGAGATGAATACTGCGCACATGTGTTGGCTGCGGATTATGAGGTCACGCGGGTCGCCCAGTAATAGTCACAACCAATACGAATCACGAGCGTGTTTTGAATCAGGTGCTGCAATCACCGAAACCAAGCCTCCAAAGAACATCTGTTTTATCGGGAACGTCGTCGTGAATAATGTTTGCAACGCTATATAATGTTAAAGTATCGCTATGTAATGTAAAGTAAATATATGAATAATAAATAATAAACGTTTCATAATTTCAGTACTGTTTATTTTGTCGCATCCTGCATTAACGTCGGTCTGCTACCTGTGGTTACGGTTATAAGTGATGTACATCGGAACTAAGAGTACCTCGACAATCCACACTCTTTTGCAACAAAAATGAATAAAAACATTAATTTTTAAAGACCGCTAAAGATAAGAGGCTGTTCCAGGCTGTATTTTAGGATTAAATATATTTTAAAAAATACTTTTCTATCTTTCGTTTTACGTCATTATAATACCCTTTTTCATTCCATTTCTTTATATATAAAATAAAAGGTGCATATTCTCAAAAATAAATAAATAAAATATAAAGCTACTATTCATTCCAAAAACCTCCAGTTAACGCGAACAAATTAAGTTTAGATGGTTAAAAATTGAATATGATTAATGTTACCGATGTGTACCGAGTGTAGTACAAATACAGTAACGTCTTATAAACTTTGCCACATCCACTGCCATAGTGTTGTGTATATAATAAACTTTCTATGAATTACTATATGTACACGGATAAGTGTGCAGATTCTACTAGAAGTGACCATGAAAAGTTAGTAAAGTTTTAAACAAAAAGAAAAACAAAGTTTATAAACTAATATTAATTATTCAAAAAATGAAAAAGATGAAAGAAAGAAAAAAAGAAGCACAGAAACAAAACTGTTTTTTCACCTTTTGCCTTTCTATTCCTTTGTTTTTCTCTTACTTTTATTTTTCCTTTTATATTTCATTATAACACGGTCCAATTCCAGAAAAAGTGCGTTTATTACTTATTATTTATTATTCTCTTTATTTCTTTTTTTTCTCTTATTTCATTTTTTTATATCTCATCATGACACGATCCAATTCCGGATATAGTTCGCTTATTAGCATATAAATTGACTGACCTTTAGCCGTAAGGGTCGTACTTCTAACTAAGATTAAAACGACCTGCGATCAAACTATCGTATCCTATTGGCTTCAAATACTTGTTATTCATAGTGAATTCTCCTTTCGTTCAACGCTTATTCGCATGAGATCAATTTTTTCGACCGCCCCGACGTCTCATGGACGCGGTGCATTGCGGGCAGTACCATTTTCCTTTAGGCGGCGCAGTAATACCGACGCACGGATAATGAAACCATTCCGATGGGCAATCCTCATTATCGCACGCGACCATATCGCCGTAGGACACCTGATTGCAAAGGCAATATCTCGGCTCGTTCGGATCGTAGCTCCATTCCCCGTCTGTCACTTCGGCACCCTGCGTCGATGACGCATCAACGGCAGGCGATTCAGGTGCCGCCACGCCGTTCGCGTGGGTATTAGTGTTACTATTGGAAACGCCGCTGCTGCTATTATTAGTACTCGTACTGCTAGAATTGTTACTGCTGCTGTTGCTCATCAACGTAGCCTGGGAAGACGCGCTTCCGCTTAAGTTTGCCACACTATTAGAGCTCATTCCGGAACCGCCACCGCCGTTAGCGACGTTAGACCATTTCTTTTGTTTCTTTTTGTTGTTGTGATGATCCTGTTGGACGGCTTGAAGGGCGGTTTGCGCCGCACCCGCCAAATCACGTCCTATACCGAATTCAGTCACGTGAACCCCAGTATTGATAGCCTCGTATGAGGCTTTCAGCGAGGCGGTTCGGCGACCTTGCTGCATCTGCTGTGTAGCGGCTATGGCTTGCGAAGCAGCAGCCGCGATCGCGGGTCCCGCTCCGATATGGCTCAAGTTATAGCTTATGGAAGATTGAGATGTGGGACCTGTCGAACCTCCGCTTAAATGGCGATTGTCCACTAACGTTACACCGGAAGAGGCTGATGATCTCTTATCGGACGAGAACGGAGAATTTAAAGCATTCTGGCTGCTTTCTCTTCGTTTTTCACTACGTGGACGATATCTGTAAGAAGAACTAAAGAAACTATATTAATTTGGGAGCATTAAATAATTGGGTGTGAGCTGCTATCGGCGTCCGTATTACACCGCCAAAACTTTTACTCGATTAAATAATAGCGGGCGATTTGAAGGTAAAATATCAGTTGTATTATAACCATTGTCAGTTTCGTATGAACCGTATTCTGGCAACATTAATTTTCAGTGTAATATGCTATATAAATAATATAACGAGAAATACAGCAAACAACCAAATAGACAAAACGAACGAACAAATTTGACAATTGCCATTACAAACACAGTAATAGTGATCGGTAATATTTCGTTTTATCCAACATAACTTTCGTGTACATAAGCTTTTTTTATAGTGTGTAATTTTGCCTTAGGTATCTGTCAATAGCAAACGTCGAAAATATTCGTCTATGTCGCCAAACGCTACATAAACATTGAGGATACAAAGTAGCTTTTGTTTTGTCAAATTAACCCACTTCAATTATTTTTCTGGTGACATGATATTTATCTGAGGTAATCTCGATTTAACAGAACAGATTCTATTTTTGGCGACCTTCGAAATCATCACATAATCATTGTGCGGCTAGTGATTTATGTTTCCGATATATCATTGCGACATATAACCTAAATTGTACCAAATTACTGTATTCACTTAGTAGGCATTTATGGTCACGTTGGACTGCATTTGCTTATGATCTCTCACGCTTATGTTGCACTAGCTCGATGAAACAAGCGTTTGGTCTTCTGTTCTTTTTCGGAACATTGTCTAGCTATTCCAACTATTGAGCGGATAAATATATATATACTAATATAACCTATAAGGAATGGTAAACAGTACCCAGAACATTCAGCACAATCTCAAATCTCTAAATTACAGAAAACGAATGTCGACAATTTTTGGCGTTAAATATTTTGAAACTTTACGAAACTTTTAAACAAAAATAAAAAAGATATCTGTACTATTAAAGTACTGGTTAGCATGTTCAATAGAGATCTATTAGAGAATCGACGTTAAATGACAACTATAACATACAGATATTAGCCCCAGAAATGCTGTACGAATATACTTTCACGTAATATGAAAATTTCTATCTTATTCTATCAGATTATCCTGCATAAATTACATATTTAAAATACGATGTTGGTATTGTCCTATCCTGTGTCTGAAGTAAGTATTTTCTGATTGCTATTATAGAACACATTAGATGACAAATTATTACTAACTTTTCATATCGATTTTCCTTCTGCTGATGTGATGGCAACTGTTGGGCCGCAGTAATACTATCTAATTCTAAGGATCGCTTCTCTAGAAGTTCTGTAATACCCTTATTGTCAGCTTCAAGCTCACATTTAAATTTATGGAGTTCCGTGTCTAATCGTCGCAAGTATTTCTCTACTAATTCATACATTTGACTTGCTAGTTGAACCTACAGGTAAAACGCTTATAATAAAGATGAAATACTTATTAAACACTTACTTTCTCATCGGCCTCTTCTAGAGTCGAATAATATTCCTTACGAATTGCTTGGAATTCTATATCGGCAGTAGCGGGAAGTTCATTTGGATATCGCTTACAATCATTAAACAGGATTTTTACTCTTTTCTCTAATTCATCTATATTATCTAGGAGTTGTTTAATTTATTAGCATTCTCAAGAATTTACTCAATAAATTTTACTTACTTTGAACTGACAAATCTAGTTCTCTCATTTCTGTAAACCTATCTCTTAATTCTTGTGGTAAATGTTCAATCACTAAAGAAATAGTATCAACGTAAGTAACATCTAAAGGCGAGGTAGAAAATACTTACTTTCTAAATAATCTTCTAGATACAACATGTTGGATGTTTTGTTTAATAACTTATTTAAAAGAAAAAGCACTTCTGGGAAACACTCAAAATATTTGATGTTTATTTTGACAGATTTGGATAAATTACTGATGCTAGTATTTCCTAACCTCAATCACTAATTTCAATCCTACACGAATAAGTTTTATGTTCTAAACAGCACGAAAAACACAAAGAAGTTGTATTTCTAACAACAAAGTTCCTTACGTTATATTTAATAATGTTTACTGACTACCACAAATTGATTAAAAGCAGCTAAAATTAATTTTCCGAAAGGGTATTTTATAGGTTGGTAAGCGTATTTATAATGTTAATTTAAATTTGTATTTACTATCAGAATTTAAATTTTTAAGACAAAAATATTTGTTTTCATTACAAATTCTTAATTATTCATAAATATGTAAATGATCATTAAGCAAATTACCATTCATACAATCTAATACACACTATGTATACTTTGTTTCATGATATAGTCCGGTTCGTAAGTTTCTACAGTATACACAGGGCCGTATTACTATACTATATTTTTTAATTAGGAGGAGTGTTTTTAAATTGAAGCACCAACAAGTACTCTAGCTGTTGGTTAATTTTCGGCAAAAATTACACCAGCGGTGTTTGATATATTGCCGGCCAGCATATTGTTAAAACAACATTGACATTTAGATCGGGTATTTTTCTGAATGTGTTAGTATTTAATTTTTTTCACTAAATTTGCATTGTTACCTAACTAAAATACATTAATTACATAAAATCCTAGCTAGTTTTAAACCTGCCGCCAAAATGTAGGTTTGAAAAATGTAATCGTGTAAACACGTCTTTTCATTTTACTCCTCCGAATTAAAAATATAATATAAAAATATTTGATTGTAAATAAGTTATATTATAAGATGAATAGTTATATAATTATTGCTTTTAATGTATATGTATATATATATATAAGAAATTTATATATCAAATATAAGAATACATTTTGTGCACTTATTCTATGAATTGTGTGACGAAGCAAACAGAAAAATAAAGAAAGAAACATCTAAAATATACGAAAACGTTTGTATCGTCCTTAAACTTTGACTTGGTAAAATTTCCATTGTATCTCTTTATGACGATGACAAAAGTTAACAAAAATTCACTCAAATATGACCTCGTGCGACATCAGTCTGCTAGCTGGTTAAGGGAAAATTTTTTATGTCTTTTGCAAACAATAACGCGGTTTCTTAATAAAAGAAGGTAACTAACATATAAATACGTATTCAATTTTTTCTATTGCAATTAAGTTATTAATTACTTGTTCATATTGATAACAAAATTTAGAAAGTTTAAAAAACTAATATTAATCACTCAAAAAATCAACCTATATTTAATCCGCTGCAGATACTTTACAGATAATTAAAATTTTGTGTTTATGAGGAAATTGTCGTAATAAATGCATAATGGACTTGTTTGCAATTCCATATTGTAAATTGAAACGAACTGCAATTCTTAATTTATGGTATTATTTAAATATACACAGATGCAATTTAAAACTACATCTTTAATGATTGTTTAATTAGTTAGGCTTTACAATTCTGGAAAATTACTAAATACCAACAATTAACATTTTTATTGCACAGCTATTTACAATTTTACTTGTAACAAACATAAATATACAGAACGTTTCTTTATAACATGTTTCCACTTCGCATTCGTTTTGTCCTTTTACGGATTACGTTGCAATTTTCGATGTATATTGGAACAATAGGTGAACCGACTTTCTTTCCTAAATCTTGTATTTGATATAATGTTTTCATTCCTTTTATAATACTTCCGAAAACCACACGTTTTCCATCTAAGTGTTCTTGAGCGTCGAAGGTAATGCTGAATTGGGAATTGTTAAAATTCTTTCCGAAACGTATCATTGATAATACTCCTGTGAAAAATAAGCATATATTTTGACATTAAATAATGAGATAATCATGAAACGAAGAAATATTATAGAGAAATTAAAAGAAAAATTACTTATTTTTTTTACTATAGTACTATATAGTTAGCAACATTAATAGAATAAATTCCCAATAAAGTAATAATTCCTATAAGATTGAAAAAGTTATTTTGTTTATATTTTTAAATTTCCCACCAAATAGTGTTGATATCTCTTGGGTAGAAAAGAGAAGTGGATAGAATAAAGTTAGTTCAACTTGTCTTACGCTGTTGGTGTCGCATTTATGTACCTACATGTATGTAAAAAAAGTATTTTCTAGCTATATGTTACTATTATACTCTATTTTTTAATTCGGAGAAATAAAATGAAAAGATGCGTTTACACGATGGAATTTTTCAAAGCTACTTTTTGACGGCAGTTTCAAAACTAGCTATGATTTTATATAAGTTGTAGTTACGTAATTAATTACATATCCATTACAAAAATATACACTTAATTAATGAAATGTAGAAAACACTGCAGAATAAAGATACACGATTTAAATGTCAGTTAGTTGTTGTAACAATATGGCGGCAAATATCGCTAGTGTAATTTTTGCCGCAAACTGACCAATAGCTAGCTTACTTTTTAGCGCTTCAATTTAAAAACGCTTCTCGGAATTAAAAAATGTAGTATATTAGTTAATTACTTTTATTTCTGAATTATTACCTGGCTTAGTATGCTTCAATAAATAGTTTTCTTCATGAAAAAGGTCGCCATAAATCGACGTACCGCCTTTCCCATTATTCATAGTTACGTCCCCTGTCTCCAGATATTGCCCCTTGACGATGTTATAAATTTTACAGCCTCTATATCTATATCCTTTAGTTCCCTTTATCAAACCCAAAAAATTATCTACGGTTAACGGTACGTAATCAGCGTACAATTCAATGATTATTCTTCCCAAATAGACGCCATCTTTAACCCGAAAATCCATATAACATAACGGTCGCGGTTTTAATTTAGGTAATTCCCCGCTAATAGGCGGCATTTCCTGAACGACACGATCGATTGATTTCTCCTTAAACATTAAGAGTGTATATTTGGCCATGTGCGCCATTTTGCCGACGGTACGCCGCCACAGCCGATCATATTCTCCGGTTGAGTATACAGGCTTCTGCAATTTCGTCACATTTTAATGACTTGGTTGAACTGTACGATCAAAAGAAAACCTACTGTCGTTTTTAACCTGTGATGAATCATTTTGTTTTCTACTTGTAAGTCTAGCATCTTTGTTTTGTGGGCGTTCCATCTTGAAGTGCGTGAATATGCGTTTGGATTAAAAGTGTCCACATAACCCTGTTCGTACATAAAGAAAACAATATATGATGAGAATATATGTGAGAGGTTAATTTGCAAAAATTATTGAAACAGAGAGAACACTGTTAATTCTAATATGTGTTATGGGTGCTTTAAGCAGTATACCGAGTGATTTTAAATGTTTGAGGACAGTTTAAATTTCGCGCCTTGTCACGTTAGCGATTTAGTTTTAAATTCGTAACCAGTAGCGTAGCAAATAGATTTTGGATGGGTGATAAAATATTGACAACAGATCTTCAAAAAATCAATTTCATATTGATTTTCTAAGCAAAATGGAACACTGATAAACAGTAGCTCTAAGAAGAACAGATTACAAGTAAAAATGAAGCAAATAATAACGAATAAAATGAATATAAATAACGAATAATAAATAACGTGTCGCACAGGCAGTTGACAGGACCGATACTCACAATGGCCACTCTTAACATGTCAAATCCCCTAGAATCCACCGCGCGAAATTTAAACTGTCCTCAAACATATAAAATCACTCTGTATATGTTGTATTAGAAACCTGGGGTAAAGGATCCAATCATAGAGATCCAATGCATAAGATTTCTATCAAGAGATTGTGAATCAGGTGCAAACACTTTAGAGAAGTCATTTTCAAAAGTCAATAGTACTGGGCGAACCCCATATGAGTTTGCTTAAGTGTATTTTTGTTCACGCGTGTAGATGGCGCTAGTATCGTGTCTACATTTCATACCATTACTTGAGGTCCTATTTAAGGCATACTCTACGGATACCACAATGGAAGGTGGATCGAGTAGCTGGAAGCTCGAGTGAGTTACCATAAGACGGGGAAGCGACGTCCGCCAAATGCGTCGAGGAAAATTCGCTCGGGCGAAAGGTGAACTGAGTAGCTGGACGTCCGAGCGAATTCCATTCAGATGGAGAAGTTGCGGGAAAAGATTCCCGGTACTTCGTACCCCCCATTCGATCTACGATCTACTACAATGGGAAATTCAACAGATGCTACAGTCGCAGACCAGTATAATTTCATCAAATAGTGTATTCACGAGGCCGCAAACGAAGTGTTGGGGTAACCAAACAAGAGAATCAGGAGAACAAATGATGCTTGGTGGAATGACACTCTAAAGCTTTTGCTAAATGAGAAGAAAATAGCACATCAGAAATGACTGACAACACAAGATCCAGACGACAGAAAAATCTATATGAGGTACAATTATGAAGTAAAAAAAAAAGAAAAAAAAAGAAAGCCATGAATAATTGTTGGGAAAGGACATGTGATGAGGTGAGGACATGTGATGAAATGCGTATAAATATCTAGGAATTACGGTAACTTCCGATGGTAGAGATGAAATAGACATGCAGAATAAAATAATAAAGAGAAAAGCTATAATTACAGAACTATACCCTATGGTGTGGAATAACAATATTTCGAAGAAAACAAAAACCAGTATGTTCCAGTCCTTGAAAGCTGTGTTACTTATGGAAGCGAAGTGTGGGTGCTGAATAAGAAGATGGAAAACAAAATAATGTCAACGGAGAAGACATTATTAGATCATGAAAGTATATGAGAGATAATGCAAGTTGACACATAAAAACACCAAGATAAGAAAACGCTGTAAATACAGCTTTCTCATGGCACTAGTGAAATCAATTCACGAGAAAGACATGTGGAGATATAAAAACGCCTACACACGGACATGTTTCTGCCTCCCCGCGTCATCAGCGTGGTTTCGAGCAGTTTTATGCTAACACATGTAATTCTCTCGCTGCTTCTATCACCATACTTAACTCTACGATACAAATGAATATTCCTGGCGCTAACTAGTGCCAAAAAAGCATTCTTTTAGATGTGACACATAATACATGAAATTTAACGGAAATAACTATTGTGGCATGGTCACAAAAGGAGAATGCAGCAGGACAGACTACCACAAAAGATTTGGAAAAGGAAGCCTGCTAATAGAAGAAAAAATTGAAGACCAAGCAGGAGCTGGGAAAAGGAAATTAAGGAAGCTGTGCAGAAGAGAGGACTGGGTGAAGATGATTTTAGTGATGAGTCTCTTGGGGATGCGATAGATGGCAAAATTAGCTGTTTACAAACTGATACACAATAATAATAAAATAATAATCTACGGATACACCTACCTTAGATCTATTGATAACGTTAATTTTCTTTAGCAGTTGTTTATTGGCTTTATCGATGGAAATTATACGACTTGCATCATCACTTAACCTCCTAGTTTTTATACAGTTGCGTGGGTTCATCTTCGGAGGACTCGTATCGACGACGGCGACGGCATTGAAGCGCTAAAGCAAAATACTACGGTTAAAAGATATTCTGAAAGATAATTCCGGCAACGGTGAACGCTAAAATTGTTGCAAACGATTTTCACTCACATTTAAAAGGTGCCTATTGTAGAAGCTAAGATCATCCTGCCAAACGATAGGCGAAACCGAACCCAGAAGATATCGAGGATGTGTTCTCGGTTTAAATATGTGTACCGATTTTTTCTTCGCCATTTCGATAATCTACGAGGGGATAAAATAGAATGTGCGACTACATCATTTTGACACGCTTCGTCCGTCTAATTTTGTCGCGGCAAAGCGTCAAAATGCCGGCCAGTGACGTTTCGTCACTAAATCATCGCTAAAATGATCATCCTCGTTTAATTCTTCTTTGGGTGGGTTATCGTGGGATATTCGATTTCAGTAAATTTCGCCGGGGAAAAAGCAGATCTGAAAACCGCGCGAAATGCCAGGATTGTTGTAAAATGTCGGCAACGTCCAGCGACTTGCAGCTAGATAACGAGAAAGGATCTCTGGATAGTTTTTCTTCGCACATCAAAGGCGGAAATGAGAAGGACCGGAAAAATACTAGCAACTGGGAAAATGGCAAAGTAAGGTGTTTGATTTATATTAATATATTCATTTGGAAGTGAAATGTGATTTCTACGTAAACATAAGGTGCATCCAAAAGTGTGGTATATCATTCTGTGCGTGTTGATGAGAAGAAGATTCCATTTATGAATATGTCGCTTTGCGAAGAACATATTGAATCATTAAATGTTCTATTTCTCTTTTGATTATTATAGCGAAGGCCCTACGGCCTTTGCCGCATCTCACATTTCGATGTCTATTTTTCCGAATTTCTTTTATTGTTTTGATTCTCATGGCTTTCTCGATTCCATCCCTCCATGATGCCACTGGCTTTTGTCCTCACCCTCTCTGCATCCTTGTTTCAATCCGTTATTTACGAGGAATGGTTTTGATCTGATTAAATTTTCTTTTTCGTTTTATTTAACACCTGAAAGGATTTTACTAATTTGGTCGAAGAGCTTCTCTCTCTCTTGGTGAACTAGGAAC
The DNA here is from genome assembly GCA_023509865.1 of Trypoxylus dichotomus. Lineage (NCBI taxonomy): Eukaryota > Metazoa > Arthropoda > Insecta > Coleoptera > Scarabaeidae > Trypoxylus > Trypoxylus dichotomus. The sequence continues at coordinate 7,680,000 of CM042081.1, read as the reverse complement.
CATAAAAATTGGAAACATAAAAAATAAAAAGCGCTATAAGCTGCTATATGTGGAAAAAAACTAACAAAAGAGTAAGAGCAATACAAAATTAAAACGCCAAACAAAAGTAAAAAGAAAAACAATTTATAAATATATGTCTAAGGTATCGAATAAGTTTTAATCGTTTTTTATGGAGATAAAAGAACATAGTTTGAGTATAAAAATATTAAATGATTTTATTCAAAATATTTTCCATCTGAAGCGACAGCCTTCATCCATCTTGCGGGAAATAAACGGATTCCTCGAGTGACGAGGCGATCCAGTCATCGACTCATTTTTGTATGCTGTCATATGAAGTGAAACACTCTCCAGTAAGTGCGGGCTACATCGAGCGGAACAAATGATAGTCTGAAGAGGCAATGTCTGGTGAATACGGCGGGTGAGGTAGGACCTCCCATTTCACCCTTTCTAGGTATGTCCGGATGGGTTGACCAGCATGTGGCACAACGTTGTAGGGGTGCAAAATCAGCTTCTCGTGCCTATCGCGCCATTCCGGTGGTTTTGATTGAATAGATTGTTTCAAACGCATTAGTTGAAGTCGGTAGCATTGAGAATTAATAGTTTTGGACGGTTTCAGCAGCTCATAATAGACTACACGTCGTATGTCCCACCAGATACAGAGCATGGCCTTTAACTGGTGAATATTGCGCTTTGGTGTTGATGGTCCTGGTTCACCTGGCTTCACCCGTGCTATTTTGCGTTTAGCATTGTAGTAGTGAATCCATTTTTTATCGCCAGTGATGATCCGATAAAAAAATTCTTTCTTTCTATCGTTGAAACGACATTGCGTATGTGACCAAACGCCTTCCAATATCCCCTTCCTTCAACTCGTGTTGTGCGCAATTTTCTACCTTCTCAACATGGCGTTTTCCAACGATGGATCAACATCCAATGCTGCCTGACATGGAAGAATATTAAGCAATTCCTCAACTTGCTCATTTTGGAAATCTTTTGAGGTATCATCGCGTTCTTTATCGCTGAGATCGAAATCGTTAAATTTTTTGAAACGTTGGAACCAATATCGGTAAGTTGGCTTCAATGGAGTATAGGCGCCGTAAACATCCATAAACAAACGGTACATTCCCGCAGTACTTTTCTTCAAAAGATAGTAGCAAATGGTGCTTTTTTGGAACAAATTCCAACTATTCTTGCACCACACCCGAGGAATATTTCGAATCGTTATCCTGGTAAAACTGAAAATCATCTTCCATGTCAAGTTTCCTGGGAATAGACACTCAGGTACCTTCAATTAAATGAAAGTTTCCAACACCAGCAGCAGAAACACAGACCCAGATCATTACATGCCCATGGCTTTAAATATTGCAGTTTTAATACTTCATTCTTTTTCCTCCACACATTACCCTTCCCATCTGAGCCGAAAAGATGAAATTTACTTTCATTGGAAAATAAAACAGTTTCCCAGAAGTCTAAATTTTTATGTTGGTGCTCTAATGCGAACTGGAAGTGACTTCTTTTATTCTTCTAGTTCAGTTTTCACATTAAGAACCACACTGACTCCTCCACTAAGTTCTAAGGATCAAGCTCATCATAGAAACATGTAATTTAGAATTACGTGCAAATTTCAATCACAATATAGTTGTGTAGCGTCATCTTGTGGGGAACTACGGACCGGATTGGTGGTTCTCGCACACTGGTGCTGGCCCGCGGGCCATAGTTTGGAGGCCTCTGTTCTAGTTTATAAACGGATTTTTCCTGGCTATTCGTACGTGCAAATTGGCACGCCTCAGAGTTTTTCGAGTTTTATGGGGAATGGTTTTGATCTATTTACACCTTTGATTATGGAATTTGTATAAAGATCCACAGAGCATAATCACAATATATTTAATTTACTTTTCCCACATAATTACTTTTCCTAACACGTTCAGTTTCTTAGTTATATACTACTACAACATCACTTGGCTGGATCTTCTTTACCTAGAGAGACCTCTATGAGAGACTTGGGCGTCGTCTTTGACTCAAGACTGACCTTTATGGAGCACATATCCAGTATTTGTAGATCAGCGTTGAGTATGTTAGGATTCATTATACGTGTTACACGACCATTTGCTTCTATAACAGCCATTCTTCCTCTTTATTTCGCTTTTGTTCGGTCTCGACTGGAGTATGCGTCCTTGGTCTGGTCACCTATGTACATCTATCAGATACATCTTCTAGAGCAGATTCAGAGAAGGTGTTTGAAGTTCTTGTACTTTAAAAAATTTAATACATACCCGATACAAGGATTTAGCCACAGTGCTCTGCTAGAGGCATTTAATATTGATTCATTAGAACTACGTCGAAAACAGGCTGAGTGTAAATTCCTATTTACTTTACTTCATAATGATCTTGATGTCCCTGAGTTGTTGAGTAAAATCAACTTCATTGTACCACGTTCAGGATCTAGGCAAACAAATACATTTTACTCTTTCGCACCTAGAACAAACATCGCCATCAGGTCCCCAATACACAGATTGTGTAGCAATTTCAACTCTATGGACTTTGCCGAGTTGGATATACATACCTGCACTTTACCGTCCCTTTTGACGGTATGTAGACCGCGGGTGCGTTACACTTAGTTGAATACTTTTTCCGTTCTCTCTTTTTTCCTAACCACTGGTAAACTACTTTTTTTTTAATTTAAATTAAAGCAACTAGTTACTAAGTTTTCTAATTTGACATACTTTAATTTTATGTTACTTATATTTGCATGTGTACATTATTTAACATTGCCTTGTAATTGTATCTGTTGGGCATTAAATATTATTATTATTATTATTATTATTATTATTATTATTATTATTATTATTATTATTATTATTATTATTATTATTATCATTTTCACTGTGTCACTGTATGTATAAACATATGTAAAACTGCTGTAGTTTCTACAAAAGCTGTTATAAGAGTCTCCTTATGCATAGAAGCAACTTCTACTTTGATACAAAAAAGACCGAGAGCATTTAATCTACCTTCTGCCATAGTGATTCACAATTGACTTTTAATAATCTTTAATTTAGGCAATGACCGTTCTGCAAATGTAACCGGATAGAAATAAAAGCAATATTATCGCAATCAATTGAAAAATTAGATGCGAAAGCATAATTTTGAATCATAAAAGTTTCATCAAGGATATTACCTTTCAACAGTTATACGTTTCTGCAAAGTTTAGATAAAAAAGTTCGCTGCATTTTTTTACTTTATTGCTCTTAACATTGAAACACCACCAATTTTTTTTTTAAAAAAAAGTGATATAGCTTTATTCGCGTAAGCCCGAATATTTAAGCGTGATTTTAATTGTTTTACCGTGGAAGCTCTTAAAAACCCATTTACTAGGAAGAATTATTTTATTGAATACATTGTACGCGATTTATTAAGACACTCATAATTGCATTAAATTTTTCTCTTTCGCAGAAGAGCTCATCTGATTCTAAAAGCGACCCGAGATCGTTATCAAGCCAATATGACGATAAATCCGAACATTTCGAACGCTTGCTTAGAGAAACTCGGCAGCACGTCTCCAATCGCGACGCTCTCATCGAGATGCTCCAAAAGCAACTCAAACGAATTGAAGAGCTGTATAAGAAGACTTTGAATCAACAGCAGGACATTCGCCAAAAATACGCTAATGTTGTCCTCGAACTGAGTCGTTTAAGGGTTATTTGCGATAAGGTAAGTGCCGTGTTTATTTGTCCCGTGTGCTTCAACCAAATCTTGCTTAAAATATGCAATTTGTAATTGTATTGAAAAAGAATCAGCGTGTGTTGTTTATTCAAAGGGTGTATTGGTAGACTTTGTTCTAAGACAGATATTCTAAATAGATTGGAAACTATTTCACATATACAGCCTCAAATAGCGATGAAAAAATTAAACAAACAAAGAACAAAGAGTGTTATTTTTATGTTACTACTTAGATTATACAAGTCAGTAGTGAGAAAACAGATATTTCAAAAATGATGAACTCAGCTACATAGAATGCCACACATGACAATGAACTATTGCCAACTCCTGCATTTGACATTTTGACTATTGAGCTGTAATATAATATAATAATAATATATTTCAATTTACTTGTAAGCATATTCAACAAGTACGAATAGTACGAGATAAGATCTATGATTTTCATAGAACAGACGACCGACGACTTACAGTTTCGGCTATACGCCAAAAGGATCAAACACATCATTAAAAAGAATTTAAAGAGATTTGGGATTCAAGTTTCGATGTATACAGAATAATAGGAAAGTGTTGATAGAGCGATTAGATATACGAGCATTAAGAATTGACTACTTGCAAAACATTAAACATTTTCGTGAGGCAAATCGACCCATTGTCTGTATAGATGACACGTACATTCACAGTAGTCATACGTTTTCCAAGATATGGAGTGATGAACTTACCAACCAATAATAGTGCACGCAGGGACAACGTGGGCTTTATCGATAAAGCCCTATTGAAGTTTAAGTGCGGTGTAAATACTGGTGATTACCATTCGGATATGAATGCAGAAAATTATGGCAGATGGATAGAACAGAAGTTTATACCAAACTTGCCCACAAATTCCGTAGTTGTACGCCCTATGACAATACTCAAACAAATCATGCTCCAAGAAGTAATAGTAAGAAAAATGAAATGATTGAATGATTAGTACAAGTGTTCCTTTTGATACAGAATGTTAAAGCACCAATTTGTAATTGGTTTTTAACAAAGTTGCGAAGCTTCCCACGATTTCTAATGCTGCGCCGACTTACTCCCATCGCTTGCGATCTAATTTGGCGTTTATAGCACATTTGTATAAAATTTGGTCACAAAAATGTAGCTTGTATATTTCTTGTATCTGGTAGAAAAGGCTATCGATAAATACATATCCTTGGAAATCTTTAATAAAAGTATTCATTAGACAGCAACACTTGAAAAGTAATGATTTTCCGTATTCCCCACATCATAAATTTTCTCTCTAAGGAAATAAAATGCACCCGTTACTACAGACACCAATTTCGGTGATGTTCGTATTTCAAAACTAATTATTATATCACATATTTTGTAAAAATCATTTCGTAAATTATTTCTGTACGTTAGTTAAAGACTGAAAATAGTGCACTTTCACGAACTAGCGAAGAAAATACCAAGCGTTATAGATATGAAAAGGAAAGCTTGCAAGAGGAGCTTGATACTTGGAGAAACGAGTAAGTTCTTGTATCCTTCTTTCGTTCACAATCCACTCTTATCTCTTTTCATAACAAATTTACTTAGATACGATCAACTAGTAAGAGCCATCAATAATATGGAAAAGAACACAGTTGTCATGAAAGATCTCTTATATAGCGGCAACAACGGTCATCATCAACAAATTCTCAATGGCAACCACATGGAGATATTGATAGAGCAATATAACCAGATCCAAGGCGCTCTAGTAATGCAAAACGATAAATTAGACAAATTTCTCGAGAAATTCCACTTGATCGGGGACGGCGGTTGTAGCATCGTAAAAAGTTTAGAAGGTATAAGGTGTATTGGTAAAGCCCTATCAAGAAGCTTGAGCTCGATAGTGCCTGAAAGGCCAAAGAGCTTTAGAGATCCTGAACAAGTTCCAATTCCTCCGGTAAGGAGGCCAGACTCTCTGAGACGTACTGAAGCACCATTAACACCTTCCTATTTACCTGATTATCCAGACCCGAGGGTATCGATTCGTTCTCATGCAAAACAACCTTTAAAGAAAATAGATGAAGTTACCCAAACCGACTCATACAGCGAGATCTGCTGTGTAAACCTCGCGCCAATGTTATTGGAATCAAGGCGCCCTACAAATGCTATTCCTAATTATTATGAGGAATCGTCAGTTTTTAGCGAAAGAACGTTTAAGGTTCCCGAAAAATTCGCGCAGACGAAATTTGTACGCGAGGCAAGAGTGAATGAACGCTTGCAGACGGATAGTTGTTCCACTTCAGAAGCGAGCTGTTCTTCGGAAGTTATATCAGCTGCTATAACTACAACAACAGGTCTTCAAACTGGTCCATCTTGCGAGAGTATCTGTAGTTCACAAAGTTGCCGCGTTTCAGAAGTTATACCACCTCTTGTACTTACTGTAGATTTAGCTGCCACGCCAGGTTCCATACGTGAAAGTGTCGGAAGTATCCCACAAGAAAGACCGTCACCTAGCTCACAGATTTGTTCCGATGTAGGAATTACACCAGCACTTCCAATTTCCGCGGAAGTAGCAGCTCAAACTCTATCTATCTGTGAGAGCACTCAAAAAGAAATACCGCCTGCTTCGGATAGTTATCGTGATACAACTTCTATAGTTCCTGTAAAAACAACAGGTTCAACCGAATCCATCTCTCAGAACATAGATGGTGTCTCAAAGCGAAAACTGCCATCTGGTGAACAAAGTTGCTGTCTTTCAGAAATAAAGCCGCCTCATAAAATGCTCAAAACAAGAAATGGATTATACCAAGCGAGTATGGACAGTTTGCCACAAGAAAAGTTGCCATCTATCACACGTGACTCGCGTGATTCCAAAGTCGTATCAATTTCTGTAAACTCTGCAAAAACAGGGGATACATCCGGGTCCAGCTTTGAAAGTATCCGTAGTTTTCCACAACGAAAGCTACCATCTCCTTCGTACAGCCACGATTCTGAAGTTCCGGCATCTTCTATAGTTTCTGAAGGAGCAGCTGATAAAGTGAAATCCAGGAAGGTTTTGCAAAAACGGCCACCAACTGGCATGCACACTCATCGTGTCCCAAAACTTGAAGCTTCTAGAGAATCTACTACTCAAACTGAATCGATGTACGAGGACATCTGCGAGGTTTCGCAAGAAAGACAATCGCCTAGTTCGCACGGTCATTATGACACGAAAGTTATACAAACAATCGATCAAGGCGGATCTGAGCAGAAACACACACGAAAGAAACCAGTTAAGCCGCCCATCATGGAAACTTGTTGGTTTGGTAAAAAACCGTTTGAAGGGGTAGAATCGGTTAGCGACAGTATCTGTAGTGTTACGCACGAAACACCAACATCACCGAAAATTAAATTATGTTCTACAACTACAGAGACAGGTACGTCGCCTCATTTGCACATCAACTTCCTCCCGGAAGAACTACCCCATGCGACTGTAGAGAAAGCTTCACAAACCGAATCATCCTGCAGAGATAGTTGCACTCTTTCGGAAAAAGTACCTCCTACAACTATAGAAGTTACCACACAAACTGAGCCAGTTGATATGGGAAGTTGTATTCTTCCGGAAGTAATATTTCCCCCGGCAAGTGTAGAAGAAGCTTCACAAACTGCATCAATCATTCAAGGTAGTTACGTTGTTCCAGAAATAATACAACTTGCAACTGTAGAAGAAACCACGCAAACTATCTCAATCGGGCAGACGACTGTAAGTACATCAGTTACTTGTTTGCACCATGTATGTTTGCCGAGTGCAAAACCTCCTCTAACCGCAGAAGAAACCACACAAACTGCCTCAATCGGACCGATAACTGCAGAGACAGGTACATCGGCACTTTCTATATGCAGCGAACATTTTCCGGGCGTTAAACCTCCTTTAACTGTAGAGGAAACTACACAAACTTCCTCAGTAGCGCAGATGACTGTAGGGACAGGCACATCAGTTTCTTGTTTGCACAATGTATGTTTGCCGGGTGTAAAGCCTTCTCTAACTGTAGAGGAAACTACACAAATTGTCTCAATCGGACAGATGACTGCAGAGACAGGTACATCACCACTTTCTATAGATAGTGAATACTTTCCGGGTGTAAAGCTTCCTCTAACTGTAGAGGAAACTACACAAACTGACTCAATAGGGCAGATGACTGTAGAGACAGGCACATCAGTTTCTTCTTTGCACGATGAGTTTTTCTCGGATGTAAAACCTCCTCTCACCGTAGAAGAAACCACACAAACTTATTCAATCGGACAGATGACTGTAGAGACAGGTACATCGGCACTTTCTATAAACGCCGAATATTTTCCTGGTGTAAAACCTCCTCTAACTGCAGAAAAAACCACACAAACTGCTTCAATCGGGCAAATAACTACAGAGACGAGTTCTTCAGCCAGTAGTTTGATTTGTGGAATACCTCCCACAACTGCAGAAGAAGCTGTACAAACGATCTCAATAGGACTGATAACCACAGATACAGGCACATCAGTTCCTTCTTTGATAAGCGGTTTTCTTCCGGGTATGATACCTCCTGTAACTGCAGAAGCATCTGTACAAACGTCAATCGGACAAATGATTTCAGAACCAAGAATATCGGTTTCTTCATTAATCAATGATCTTCTTCCGGGAATAGTACCTCCTATAACTGTAGCTACCCAAACTGAATCAATTAGAGGGAGTACTTGCACCATTCCGGAAGTAATCCCTCCTCCCTTAAGCATAGGAGAAGTTGCACAAACCGCTGCAAGTACACCAAGTCAACAATGCCAGAGCGTTTGTGCGTTACCAGAAACTAAAGATGAGGTTACCCAAATTGAGATATCATCAGTTTGTAAATCGATTCAAACCGAAAGCGATTATCACCTTGGCATTACGGTTGAAACACAAACTACTGAAGATAAATCTACGCAAACCTTAAATTTGGAATGTACGGATTGCTGTACGGAAACGGAAGTATTTAAAGAACATTTAAACCGCAAGTTTGTAACTTGCCGTAAGAATAGTAAATTTAATGAAATTAGTGAAGAAGCTTCTGCAGATTGTTGCGACGAGGAAGAATTACACACTTGTTGCTTCTGCCATGACATGTCTTTAATGGTTAAACCTGAATCGACCGATAAAGGTATCAGCACGGAGTACTTCGATTCGGGAGACGGCGGTCTGCTGGCCGAAAATGAAAGATTACACCAACTCCTCTTAGAAAAAGACTTAATCATAATTAAGGTTAAGGAGGAGGTTTTGGTAGAGAAAAAGAAGTTGCAAGAGACAAATGTCGCATTGAAACAGGATCTAGCGACTATGGAAACTGAAGTGGAATGGTTGAAAAAGAAACTGGCGGATGTGGAGCGTCAAACAGGCGCTTTCGAGAATGGAAAAGAGCATTACATAAGCGAAACAAACGTGTAAGTAGTAAGAATATACCTTTTTATACATTCACTCAAGAAAGTTTTGACCGTAGCGCAGTCTTCTTATGGAACTAAAACCATTGATGGTTTCTTTTAAGCAGGCAACAAAAAACAAATCTCGAGGTCCTTTTAGTCTAGTTTCATGAATATCTTTCAAAAACAAAAACATTCTTTTCACATACCTGTTGTACCTTATCGAAAGGTCTTTAAAGACACGCGAATGTGGTATATACAGGATGTTGCATTTAAGCGCCACCCTCTTACGCTGATTATAATAATATGGAAAAAAAACTAACGCAAGTTGTTCATCTTTAACATCCTTTATTGATTTTTAAAGCATTTTCAATTATATAGGGAGTTCCAAAGGTGACATTAACGTACGTACTACATCTACATATATCCAAAAAGGGAAACAGTTACTCTATATAATCCCACTTCATATAGTTTAGGTACTTCAATTTGCTTCGCATTACCAATTTCAATTTGTTTGATTAAATCTGATTAAAGTACATAACTGCAATCACAAACTGATATGGTATCAGATGTTGTTAGTGTCAAAAAAGGGGATACTGAATTTCAAAAGAACATGTAGATTTGTTTCGCGCAAAATGACTGAATTTATAAGTCGCTCATATGTATCAGATACTCTACAATTAAAAAAGATTGCTACTAATTTTATTAATGAAGAAATTCTCACAATAAAAACGTATTCTAAAACTACAAAAATTTGAAGATGTCTTGATTCTTCCTAGAGGATATGTGCTGTAATATGATATGTGGTTTAATAATAATATTGAGCAAGCAGAGGTAAAAAAGCTAAAGAGCGAATATTTCGACTATTCTGAATATAGTGGTGATTTCAAGGTTCACTTGGGCAAAAATACATCTAAAATAACTGTGTTTTCTTAATGTTGACAAGTTAATGTTATGTTTTGTTTCATTTATAATGATACAATTTTTGAATAATAATTAATAATAGTGGACAGAAAGCAGACACTTATATATATTTTTTGGCTTTGTTACTACACTACCTCGCCGTAAATGGTGAAGTGCGGTTAATTGTTTTCTGAAAACAGCTGTTAAAATTTCATGATATTCTATTCATTAGTTTGTGAGTTATTGTGCTAAAAGTCACGCTACTTTTGTTATTTTCAAAACAATGGATCAAAAACAATTTCGTGTTTTAATTTTACACTGCTTCTTGATGGGAAAAAATACCGTTCAAGCGAAGCAATGGCTTGAAAAGTGTTATGGGGACTCCGCTCCATCAGAAACAACAATAAAACGTTGGTTTGCTGACTTCAAACGTGGTCGTAGAGACACCGATGATGCAGAACGCAGTGGACGTCCAAATGAGGCGGTAACACCAGAAAACATCAAAAAAATACACAAAATCGTTTTGAATGATCGAAAAGTGAAGTTGCGTGAGTTAGCTGACATCGTGAAGATATCAAAAGAACGTATTGGCGTTATATTGCATGAGCATTTGACTAGGAGAAAGCTCTGTTCAAAGTGGGTGCCGCGTTTGCTCACTGTTGACCAAGAACGTGTTGATGATTCTGAGCAGAGTTTGGCCATGTTTAAACGTAACAAACCGGAATTTTTGCGTCGATATGTGACAATGGATGAAACATGGATCCATCACTTCACTCCGGAATCAAAACGATTGTCATCTGAGTGGACAGCAACTGGCGAACCTCGTCCAAAGCGCCCGAAGGCACAACAATCGGCTGGAAAGGTTATGGCCTCGGTATTTTGGGATGTGCGTAGTGTAATATTCATCGACTATCTTGAGAAAGGAAATACCATCAACAGTGAATATTATATAGCGTTATTGGAGCGTTTGAAGGCCGAAATTGCAAAGAAACGACCGCATATGGCAAAGAAAAAAAATTTGTTTCATCAAGACAACGCACCGTGTCACAAGTTAATCAAAACAATGGCAAAACTACATGAATTGAACTTCGAATTGCTCCCACATCCACCGTATTCGCCAGATTTGGCTCCCAGCGACTACTGGCTGTTCGCAGACCTCAAAAAAATGCTCGCCGGTAAGAAATTTCGCACGAATGAAGAGGTTATCGCTGAAAGTGAGGCCTATTTTGAGGCAAAAGATAAATCGTTCTACAAAAGTGGTATTGAAATGTTAGAGCGGCGCTGGAATGATTGCGTTGCTCTTGATGGAAATTACGTTGATGAATAAAGCTAATTTTGAACCAAAAAAACCGTGTTTTCTTTGTTAGGCCCGAGACTTTTCAGCCCATGTGTTACGTACTTTACTTACTAATAAAAGAAATAAACCTGTTTTGCTTGTCATGGATCTTTAGGAAGCATTTCATCGCCGATCTGTAACGTGAAATTTTAAAACGTAATTACTTAATATATATACCAGTAATTCAGAGTTATGGTGCCGAGCATGCATAAATGCATATGAAATCGGTTTTAACTTGGAAATACATTCTGGACGTTCACTAGCATTCCAAGGTACGAAGAAAATTCAATCTATACAAGCAACAACCCACAGTTATACTATTCTCCCAATAATATCTGCGTCTGGTAAACTTATGTTTGCATTAATCATAGTACCAAAAGAATCTGCTAGCAAATTTTGGCCTCACGTGCAACAAACCCTATTTCGACCTGCAACGTTATTATACAAGCTTCATCTTCAGATAAATTAGCCTGATTTATTTAACAATTAGTTTCTTAATATTTACTTATCAAGCATTGGGCCAAAAAGATTTGTTATCAGGTGTAATCCCGTGTTTACATTTGTATGAATTATGAACATTGTGGCATACTAACTGCGATTTTACTAATTAATGATAGTTTTTCTTAATAGAACACATATGTATGCAATATATATATGGTTTTGGTGTTAGTAGCATAAGGTATGATTTGCTCTACACCTTTGGAATGCCCTGTATAATTTGAAATGCTTTAAAATCAATAAAGGGTGTTAAAGATTAATAAATTACGTTAATTTCTTTTGCATATTACCGTGGTTAACTCCAGCATAAGAGAGTGGCGCTTAAATGCATCACCTTGCATATACAATATTCACGTGTCCGGAAAAACCGTTCGAAAAGGTACAATATTTGCATTTAAATTTTTGTTCTATTTCCATTCAAGAATTAAATCGCGAAAGCTGAAAATCTGTGGATTTTCGAAGGGGTGTTTCACCCCCTCAGTGTGAATTTTAGCACAAACAAAAAATTTTTACTTTCAAGTCTCAACACATTCTACTTACATACCAAGTTTCATCAACATCTGTATTTGACACCAGAAAGCCTCGTTGGTTTTTAGCAGAGTATTATATTACTATGTCATTAACACATGGGCTGAAAAGTCCCGGGCCTAACATATAGATAACGCTAGTTTTATTGCAGTCACCTTTCTCTCAGTTAGTACTAACCTTCAAAAGACAGCTGTTAAAATTTCATGATATTCTATTCATTAGTTTGTGAGTTATTGTGCTAAGAGTCACGCTATTTTTGTTATTTTCAAAACAATGGATCAAAAACAATTTCGTGTTTTAATTTTACACTGCTTCTTGATGGGAAAAAAAATACCGTTCAAGCGAAGCAATGGCTTGAAAAGTATTATGGGGACTCCGCTCCATCAGAAACAACAATAAAACGTTGGTTTGCTGACTTCAAACGTGGTCGTAGAGACGCCGATGATGCAGAACGCAGTTGACGTCCAAATGAGGCGGTAACACCAGAAAACATGAAAAAAATCCACAAAATCGTTTTGAATGATCGAAAAGTGAAGTTGCGTGAGTTAGCTGACATCATAAAGATATCAAAAGAACGTATTGGCTTTATATTGCATGAGCATTTGACTATGAGAAAGCTCTGTTCAAAATGGGTGCCGCGTTTGCTCACTGTTGACCAAAAACAAGAACGTGTTGATGATTCTGAGCAGTGTTTGGCCATGTTTAAACGTAACAAACCGGAATTTTTGCGTCGATATGTGACAATGAATGAAACATGGATCCATGACTTTATGTCATCTGAGTGGACAGCAACTGGTGAACCTCGTCCAAAGCGCCCGAAAGCACAACAATCGGCTGGAAAGGTTATGGCCTCGGTATTTTGGGATGTGCGTGGTGTAATATTCATCGACTATCTTGAGAAAGGAAATACCATCAACAGTGAATATTGTGTAGCGTTATTGGAGCGTTTGAAGGCCGAAATTGCAAAGAAACGACAGGATATGGCAAAGAAAAAAAAATTGTTTCATCAAGACAACGCACCGTGTCACAAGTCAATCAAAACAATGGCAAAACTACATGAATTGAACTTCGAATAGCTCCCACATCCACCGTATTCGCCAGATTTGGCTCCCAGCGACTACTGGCTGTTCGCAGACCTCAAAAAAATGCTCGCCGGTAAGAAATTTCGCACGAATGAAGAGGTTATCGCTGAAGCTGAGGCCTATTTTGAGGCAAAAGATAAATCGTTCTGCAAAAGTGGTATTGAAATGTTAGAGCGGCGCTGGAATGATTGCGTTGCTCTTGATGGAGATTACGTTGATGAATAAAGCTAATTTTGAACCAAAAAAAAATGTGTTTTCTTTGTTAGGCCCGGGACTTTTCAGCCCATGTGTTATAACATAATGTAGGAATTAATTTGCTAAATATACCTTTTAAAACTTTAAAAAACCTAATCAAACATATACGGGGACAATAACATCGATGTAATAGAGCAGTAGATGTTTTACTTGAAAATCGAAGGATTTATTTTCATACTGAATCGTTGATTAACTAAAAAATACGAGACAAATACATTCAGAAACATATTAACGATTTAATGATCAAACTTTTATCTATGACTAACTTCTAACTTCCTTGCCTTAGACTCCTTAACGAATACGAAGCAAGTTTACAAGAACTCAATCAGAAATACACGACCGTAGTCACCGAAAATCAAGCTTTAACAGAAGAAGTAGCGCTTCTAACAGAACAAGTCAATTTCTTGGGCGAAACAATTAAGCAGCACAAAGAACAAGCGTCCATCTGCAAAGTGCAGCTGGAAAACATGACCGAGAAAGCGAAAGAACTAGAAGATACGATAGAGGAGCTGGAAGAGCAGAAAGAATTCGTCCCGACCACTTGCGACGACGTGGCCGAGTTAAACGCGGCTTTACAAGAGCTAACCGATCGTTACGAACTTTTGAAGGAGGAGAATGAGAATCTGATGGAATCCAATAAGGAGATAACATTGCTGAAAATGAAGAATTCTAATTTGGTGCACGAAATGGACGCTAAGGACGTTCTGGTAAACGAATTGCAAGACCATGTCGCGGATCTGCAGAAGGAATTGGATTCGATTAGGGAAGAGATGGAAAGGAACAACGAGACCACTAAAGAAGAAATGGATCAATTAATGCAGGCTTGCATGGAATTAGAACAGAAGCTGGAAATGTCTAAGGAGATTCTCGAGAAAGAAGTTTCTCTGATGGATGAAGAAGTAAATACGGTAAGTGCACAGAAAATTCACGTGTTTTCAAATTTATAATAGATTATTTCTGGATGATTAGCGTAAACTTTTTGCTTTAAAAGAATCCAAAGAAAAGAATCCAGAAATTTCCAAATTTCATGGTTTGACCGGCTAATTAATGTTCTTCAAAAATTTATTCGATAATCAAATTGTTGGCGTTATACATCTATTGTTTTTGGGGCTGCATGAGATATGGCACACTCCTGTTGAAACCACGTGCTTTTAACATCGGCACCTTTCAATTCATCCAACACGTTTCGATATTGAGCTCCAATAACAGCAGCGCCGTCTTCATCTAAGAAAGAAAGAAATATGATTTATGAATTGACAACGTAAACCAAAATCCGTTGTCTTCTTTCTTCAGTTATTTGAACCTTGTAAACCTTCAAATTAAGTGGAAAGTGACGTGAAGATACAACATTCTGAATAAGGATTTTTGATATGTTTAGTTGCTGAAAACAACAGTGAATTCATGTTTTTTTTTTAGAGTCTTAATAATATTAGCGCATATAGCTGCAATATTTCCTTTTAAACTATGACTACGATGGTGCACTTTGCTTTTTTTTATCCTTCATTGTAGCACTCTTCTCAAATTTTATAACAATTTTGGTCAGAAGTAATCGACCGTTTTCTCGTTCATTATGCTGTATGGAATTTTCATGCAACCTCTGCATAATTTTCACCTGCGCAATTTTGGCATCGCGGATGTTAGTAAAAGAAATGCCAACTTTGCTTGAGCTTTTTGGAAGTTATGTAAAACATGCAGGCCTATGTGCTTTTTGAAAGTAGATAAAAATTCGTTATGCATTTTTCGATGCCCAGATTCAACTAATACCTGGTGATATCCATTTACGCTGTCTGTTTGAATTGAATTCAATCCATCAACATCAAAAAATATGCTCTAACAATGTTGGCCAAAAGTATTCACGGAAATTTTTGGTTATCTTTGAAGGATAATACTTCAAGTATTCTTTTCCCAATATTCTTTACCTCGATGTAGATAAAACGAGCATGTTTGAATGTATACAAGCTATAAAGTTTAATTTTAAATTGCAAATTCATTCTAGTACTAGAAGGCTTATA
Source organism: Trypoxylus dichotomus (assembly GCA_023509865.1). NCBI lineage: Eukaryota > Metazoa > Arthropoda > Insecta > Coleoptera > Scarabaeidae > Trypoxylus > Trypoxylus dichotomus. The sequence continues at coordinate 7,664,299 of CM042081.1, read as the reverse complement.
TTACAGTCTAAACAAGGATATATGTTTATTTTTACCACCTTCTACACCATTCTCGGATTCTCTAGAATGGTTACTCTTGGCTGTAACAACCAAAGATGACTACAAGAAACTGATCACAAAAACTGTACAGTTAGGAATCGAAAGACTCTATTCTGTAACGCAGTGAGTTAAAGTGGCGTTGCCTCGTTGAAGACTTCGAAGAACTTCCGATTTGACGAGCCATTACTTTGTGTCAAAACATTAAAATTTATACCATATTCAACTTAAAGACTACTACATCTACAAGGTACTACTAAAAACAATTTTTAATTATAAACATATTTATAAAGTAATAATTTTTTAAACAATTTTTGATTTAAAACACAGCTAAAAGAATGTCTGGAAAATAACACCAAGATAAGAAAACGCTATAAATACAACTTTCTCATGGTATTACTGAAATCAATTCACGAGAAAGACATGTGAGACATAAAACGCTAACACACGGACATGTTTCTGCCTCCCCCGCGTCATCAGCGTGGTATGCAAAAGTTATGGTGGTCTAAATATTGGCTTCTAAAAGTTTACAACGAATATTTTGCCTAATCTCAAGAAATATATTTTCATTTTCAGCCCAAAATGTTGTTTAAGAGGGCAAAAACACAGGCCTGTTTGCGTTATATAGGTATTAAAAAGACTAAGCAAATTTGACGCTCTTTAACGAGAAGTCATAAAATTGCCACCAATTGGACCCATTGTCCATGTGAAATGACCCTATTTTTAATTGGAATTACTGACGAGAAGAGATCTCTCTTTCTCTTTGCTCAACCTCAGATTTTTCACATATTATTTTGGTTAAACTTACTTTGGCTTCTATTCTTTTTAGTCTTGGTTTGACCATTCAATAATTCCTTTAGTTTGCTATTTATCTTATCGTATGCCTACTTAAGTCGATAAATGCGTATACAGTGGGCTTTTACGCATTCGAAACTTTCAACCTGCATTTCTTTTAGTGAACAAATATGTTGTACATTATATCCAAAAGTACTATGTCTCCATAATTTTGATATTTGCTTTTTCGTCCTTTCTTGCAGGATATTGCTTTTGTCCTGCTTAATATATGTTATTATATTTTTCGCTTTTCTTTGGTTTACTTCCTTGTTTGAGATTATTTTAAAAAGTTTCGATTTCATGAATGCACACCCCTTTTGTATCAGATAAACTATTGTATGTTGTTTTTATTCCAGTCTCTCGGATTATCGTGCGACCATGTAAATGAAAGTCTACAAAATGAATTAGATGAAAAGACAGAGCAATTGCAAAAAGTCAAGCAGGAATTGGAAGATGCCAAAGCAAATTTCGAAGAGGAGACATCAAAGTTGGAAGCCAAAAATGCTTTGCTGCAATTGCAATTTGAAAACGAACAGGCGGAACATCAACGTGAGATTGATTTAATCGAAGATAAACTGGCGCAATGTCACAAAGAATATGTCTCAACTATCGTATCCTGTTCGGATATCGCATCTAGCGATTCTTCGACCACCAGTTCCGAACTGACGAGTCTGCTGGAAGAATGCGTGGAAAAGAATAAGAAATTGCACGAGGAACTGAAGACTTGCAGAGAACAAATGCAAGCTTTGCAGGAGTCGGGAAAAGAATGCGGGCTACTTAAAACGGAGAATATGAAACTTAAAATGCAGATTTCGACGTTGCAAAAGCAGCTCGCCGAACTGAAGGACGTTCACGAGAAACTGATGCAATTAAACCAAGAGAAAGAAGAGTTAATGGTGAAGGTGAACTATTTGGAGAAACAGCTTTCGATTTCGCGTTGCAAATGCGAGAGGGTGAAGAGACCGCCGCCTTGTTTAGAGCCGATCAAAGAAGAGACAATCCAACGTCCGTGCGCGGTGCAACCTCCCAAACCTAAAGTATCTTGTTACTGTTCGGAGAAAAAAGAACACATCCGCATCACTTTGACGACTCCGTGCGATGACAAGGTTAATAAGGATTCGCCGACGGATCCTGACGGAACTGTTTGGTGCAAGGATTCGCAACTTTCTGGCGCGCTGGGAAATCTCAATTTGCGTTTGGCTTCGATAAATCGAATGGAAGGGCAAGTTGATCATATGATAATGTCGGTGCATCGACAAAATCAAAAGTAAGTGCCTATTGTTCTTCAATCTTCCATTAGATTTAAAGTGAAAACTGCAAGAAGACATTTTATACTTCTCTTCCAGGATGAATAAGTGTAGTCTTCCAAAGTGTCAGTTAAATAAAGACATTAACGAGTGTATAACCAATCTAAGGCAAAAACGGGAACAGCTTATGGGAAGTCTGAATAAATTCAAGCAGGAGTTAGCAGGTATAGTAAACGTCAAATTAGATAGCAAGCGATGGGAGTAAGTCCGCGCAGTATTAGAAATAGTGGGAAGCTTTGTAATTGGTTTTACATAGAGTTGCAGGAAACCATAGGCAGCGCAGAGTAAAATATATACAAACTTATTTTTTAACAGTATAGGTTTACTGTAAAATCAATTATACGAGGGCGACCTGAAATGTTTCCGGAATCGAAAAACACGGTATTGGTGTGGTTTTTTTATTTTTCGATGTAGTCTCCTCGAAGATCAATACACTTTTTCAAACAGTGGTCCATTCTTTTCAAGCCGTCGGAAAAGTAGGATGTTTTGACACTCCTTGGTCTTTGTCTCTTCTTACCAGGGCTTCTACATTTTTAAAAACGACTATTGTACATCCCTATCGCTCGCCATCTAATTTGGCGTTTACAGTAACAAGTTCCATTAGTGCAAAGCAAAGTGTAGTAGTTGAAGATCTATAATTAATGAAAAATAACTAAACTAATTAATAATCGTCACGTTCTTTTACAGTGTTTGAATCAAGAACTAAGGCCCGCATGTGCAACTATCCAAAACGTGGAAGCAACTTAAGCAATAAATAAAAAAAATCTCATCTTTTGTTCAGAATTAAACGAATTATAAGCGGACTCGTTATACACGCAACACTTTATGAGGAAATCAAAACGCTGTATGAAGTGGTTTTAATAACATTACGTCTATATTTACAGAACAAAAAAAAAGTATCAAAGTGTACAATATACAGATTTAAGTACGACTGTTTGTTTTTTTTTAAGCTTTCACATTTCCTAGGAATGACGAAGAAATAACAGATTGCAGTTTCCTATTTATCTTGTTGGAGTTCGCGTTTAACGCTTGCAGAGAAGATATAGCCGCTTGAACGGTGAGCTGGGAATTAATAAGTTCCTTTTCCAGAGTTTCTAGGGTTTTCGAAGCCTCGTTAATGTTGGACTGGGTAAATACTTCGAGATCCCATCGTAGTTTAAGATTGCACTCCTCTGCCGAAAAATGTCCAAAATAATAAGACTTTAATTTGCATATTTAATAGAAAACTTTATCATACACGATCTGTACTTACTTAGCTTTCTATGTAAGAGGGAGTTACATGTCTTATTTTGACGTGGTTGATATGTACTGGATGGGGTGGCTTCTACGGCCGTCTCTTTAGATTCGGATTCTGGAAATCATTTCTTTATGTATCTTTTAATGAAATGTCTTTTTACATCCATTTAAAAGAGGATGAAATATACTCGCCATTTTGAAAAACAATGAACTAAATATATTATACATACAGTAGACGCTAGATAATGTGATCACGAAATTCGATTTTATTCATATTTGCGAAACCGTTTGACTTGCTACATAAAACACACTCATAGACAACAACTATTGAGAGTAGTAGTTGCCATAAAAGAGGTTGCCCTTGCCTACCAATGAATACTTCAACCTTCGGGCGACATCTCTTGCCGATTCCGGAAACATTTCAGGTCGCCCTTCGTAGACTTAATTTGAAATATATTCAAACGTTAAAGGAAATAAGAGAAATACGAAAAGTTGAAAAATACAAGAAACAAGCAAAAATTACACGATATTTTTAGAATGTATTCTTATTTTTTTCAAATTAAAAAAAAATCTGCAATTAGTAATACAACAATACCTATTATTTTAACCATGAAATGTCACTCCCTTTAATGTGAAGAAATCGTTAGTGCTAACGCGTTGCATTTTGTTAACATCAATGAGCGTTTAGTGTATTTCAAACTTGGCGCCTATTTCTGAGCAAGTTGCTTGTCAATTTTTCTTTTGGTACTCAAATTATATGTATATGTTTCTATATTCCACTCGTATCGCAGATAATACGAAGTTATCGAATTTATAGCATTTCATCATAAAAACAAATCAAAAAAATTACGAAATATAAACAAAAATATTAATATCCTGGTTTATGACTTGTCAAAAATAATCTTTTCGCTTTTGTATAAGAGAAAATTTTACATACCGTGTTCAGATTCAGAATCCTCTCCGAGTACAGCAGCTCCGTGAATAGTAACATGTTTTTCCGCCTGTAACAAATACCAGATAGTAAATAAGGAATTTATATTCAAGAATTCCACTTGAAACTTTTACCGTTCCTGTTGGAATTGGCGCCTCGTCTTCGCTGTCTGTTTCTGGAGCTTCTCCGCTCACAATAACTGGATTTTTTAGACTCATTTTACATTTCAATCCAGTATCACTAAATAAAATCTATTATTCAGCTATGACATATAAATCTACGTTACAAATTTACGTTCCGAATAATCAATTTGGATTTTAGGTTATCAAATAACATGATTATCAGTTAGCTAACCTAGATTATTGGCAAGCGTTAATACTACGTGTGTTTGATGGATGTTCGAAATTTTTGCATATTTTTTCGCGCAGCGAAAAAGAAACGCTAAAAAATGTGCAAAATATACTATGACAGATACCTGCGGACAATTTACAGTGGATTTTAACATGTCACCAAATTGAACTCTTCTTACCTACCTATAAGTGAGTGAGGTTATATTAATATTTGGATCGTAAGAGAAAAATATGTCAGATTTTAGGAATTCCGTATGAAACTCTCCGAACGTTGAATGTAAAGCAGCGACGATGAGTGTAACGAAGTCAAACGAATCAGTAAGTTAACGATAAAGCGTTAATTTACACGAGAATACGGTTCTCATAAAAGAGGAGCTATTTCCGTATTTTTATGGAATTTATAAAAAATTGACTCATGATGGACGGTGAGGTGACCGAAAATAAATTATCGTGGTCCGAGCTGAAGGGCGTCGTCAGTGACTTACGTAGGCAGCTATCTAGTCTGTCGACAATGGTACCCTCATCGATATCATTTCGAACATTGCCCGATGGAAGGACCAGGATATATTTTCTCAGCACGCCTCAGAATGGATGGGAAACCACATTATTGTATGCTGACGTTTTACCGGAACAGACCTCATCCTCGAAATTGCACTGGCATTGTGTGTTGGAATCAAATTTTCCAAGCGCAAACAAATGTAGCAGGGAAGAACAGCTTCTATGGGAACGTCGTCGATTAGCTACGTGGGGCATAAACTCTTACGAGATACACGAACCATCTGGAAAGATTGTATTCCCAGCATCTGGAGCATTATTTCAGTGTGTCGATGGAGGATATTCAACTGGTATGATTATTACTTTAATTATTGACAATGAATATTAAGCATTCCTGCTTTTTACATTTTCCGCTATTATTATATTGTTTATGATATTTTATTAGATCGTATTACATCTAAAAAGGCGCGTTGAAGCAAATCTACATTTTTGCTTATAATTTAATGTTTCTAATTTGAATGTAACAGGACGCGACATCTAGTTACAGAAGGATGTTACTAGTAAACGCTAAAGCACTGCAGTTTGAGAAGCACTGATCTAAATCACTGTTGCCAGTTGTCCATTAAGAAAAAACTCTAAATTCAAAAGAATCATCTGTAAATCTTTTTATGAAAATATAAATCGTTATTATTCATTCATGAAAATATTATATTAGTTACAAATTTTATCACTAATTCGTTTGAAGCAATAGATTATTTTACAGCAATATTATTCATTGCCCCCTCACAATTTTTTAATAAATTGCTTAAAGTGCTTCTATACCATATTTTTTAATTTGGAGGAATAAAATGAAAGGACGCATTTACACAATAGAATTCTTCAAAGCTACTTTTTGGCGTTTTAAAACTAACTCGGATTTCATATAAGTTGTAGTTATGTAATTATTATTACAACGCAAATTTAGGGAGACAAATTAAGTACACTCAGAAAAATACACGATCTAAACGTCAATCAGTTGTTGTAACAATATGGCGACCGTCAATATATCAAATAAATAGTGTAATTTTTGCTGAAAACCAACCGGTCTACTTTTTGGCGCTTCAATTTGGATACTTTTTTGCATAAAGTTTACATGTTCTGTCGATTATCCTACTGCATTCTTCGTTGTAGAATTCAAATGCTGACATTTATAGATTATCAATAACACAGTGTAAAAGGAAGACGAAATAATAACAATACATATTTTCTAATGACAAATCATTCTTCTTACTCATTCATGACTTAATCGATTTAAAAAGGTAAAGTTTTGAGGGAGTAAATACATTTTTCAAAATAACTCTAAAACCACGAGGTTTGGTAAATGAATACTTACCCAAATTTTAAGGATTTAATGAAAGAGAAAAAAAGAGACATTTTCTGCATAAAGAGTTTGCCATTTTTTTTCTGCACATCCTGTATTCGTTCATAAAGTATGCGGCATTTCATGCAATGTAATTTTGGAAATAATCATATAAAATTTAAATTTGTATACGGGAACATTTTTTAGACTTGCAGTAATTTCTAATACTGAAACTCGTCATGATACACCTCGAATTTCAACAAATACATTCAATAAATTAAATAACCTAAATAGTTTCCCATTTCATAGCTACGCTACTGAAAGACTTAAAACAACTGTGAACTTCGTCAATTTGAACTTGGCTTTAGAGTACATGCCAACACACAACAAGATTCTTAAATCCTGTATAGAATCTGACTATTGTTAATGATGAAGTTAGATGAGCTCTTCAGTGAAAAATGCAATAGCACTACAAGTATATTTATCTACTGTACCTCGACTGCAGTAAAACTTATATACATTTTCAACAACTGTACAGTGAATAAATAATTGCATGCATATTAATGAGAACAATTAAATAGCAAATATACTAATTACTTATCGCAATCTCTTAATTGCATATATTAGAAATTTATATAGTTTTCTTCCCTTCATATCTGGATTAAATTTAATAAAAAAAGATTTGTTTACTGCTAGCATTTTACCTATAAAATAACAAATGAACTAAACATATCAATTTGATTTATAAATCAAATGATGGCGTGAAAAAGATGAACAAATAATGTCAATTTATTATACAAAGGATATTAACTGACATTTGAATCAGATTCTGATAACGGAGGTCTGACGAGGATCATGTGTTTGCTGTCATGATAAATTCTTCAAGTATTTTCAGCGATATTATCTTATTCTCTTCTTCGATAACATGTTTGATACAATTAATTTGTATATATGTTCTTTTAAAATTACTACATTGTATAAAATACGTTAACTAAATGTATGAAATGCATGAAGATATAAATAAGCAATCAGAATATTGTGTTATACATTATACACATTTCACTAATTTATTAGCTCTTCAATTAAACAAAATCAGAATCAGATGTATCTGTCGATGAATCTGGATCTGTAGTTATAATAAATTCGTCAACCATATCTTCAACTATGTTATCAAGTAGATATATTTTTTTCACAAAGGCGTTTCTTAGCGGGCGAGCTAGGAATTCCTGTTGATATCATCGATAATGTCCAAGGCCACTCTTTCACTTGACCCAAGTTGTGTTGCAGTCAACTTAACAGACTTGCAATTCTCCTGCTTCAGTTGCAGGTACAAATTGTAAGCCATTAGACTCTAGCTACTGCCAATATGCTTGATGGTAATGAAATTGTATATGCTACCGCTTTCGCAGCCCTGTCGAACAGGAGCTGTAATCTCTTAATAGTAGAGTAAAAATTATTTTGTTTGTATAATTGATTGTATAGAACCTTGAATTATTAAATGAAAAGATAAAAGAGCTCTAAAGAGAATTATTTTTGTCAAAACTTATTTATAAATATAGAAAGTACAATGAAAAACTGCAGGAAACAGCGATACCAAATTGATAACTAAATTTGATAACTGACATCTAAAAAATATGTTCTTGAGTTTTATCAACGACTGTCTCCATTTCTTCGATAAATTTAATTAGATAAATCAAATTGCCATTCAAATAATAATCTTTTAAGGATAAATAATATAGTTTCTTTGTTTTCCCACTTTCAGGGCCGTTATTTCCTACTAAACTACGTATTACGGGAAGCGGGGCTAAACTAAGCCCTCAAATATGCCCGTCAAATTCGGATCTCGTCGCGTACATTTGCAACCACGATATTTGGGTATCTCATACAGTTTCCGGTTGTACCGTTCGACTAACTTACGCTCATAAGGGCGGCCGATCATTAGCCGACGACCCGCTTTGCGCTGGCGTTCCCTCATACGTGATGCAAGAAGAATTCTCACGCTATCAGGGCTATTGGTGGCAGCCGCATTGCACAGACGGTATCTACAGAATCTTATACGAGGAAGTGGACGATGGGGACGTGAAAGTGTTTTGTTTTCCGTCGTCGCAGGGCGACGCGTCCGAAGTAGAAGAATTCCGCTTTCCGAGAGCCGGTTGTGCGAATTCCAAAAGCAATCTGAAGATGATCGAGTTCAAGATAAGCGATACCAGGCAAATCGTGGATATATGCATGTTGGAGTTGCAATTTTCCCTGTCCGTACTATTCCCTTGGATGGAATATATGGTTAGGGCAGGCTGGACGGATGCTCATTACATCTGGGTGCAATTGCTAGATCGTAAACAGCAACGTTTAGAGCTCGTCCTCTTATCACTGAGTAATTTCACGGAAGTTCTTCCTATGTACGACGATTCTTCCGGAAGTACTGACGGCGGGAGTCCGCTGGTTCAAGTCCTTTACTGTCAGGAATCCGCCGTCTGGGTTAACGTTCACGATCTGCTAAGATTTCTTCCCCCGACGAAGTCGAATGAGGTGCGCTTTATTTGGGCGTCGGAGGAGACCGGATTTCGCCATTTGTATCTTGTGACGGCGCAAATTCTGACCGAATCCGTCGAGCCCTCGGAGTGCTTATTCTTACAGCCGAGGATATTGCAGAAGGTGGCGTTGACGCAGGGCAACTGGGAGGTGTTGGCGCAAGATATTTGGGTGGACGAAGAACGGCAGCTGGTCTACTTTATGGGATTAAGGGAAACACCGCTTGAGAAGCATCTGTACGTGGTATCGCTGAAGAGACCCGGTATGGTGAGATTGCTTACTATACCAGGATTTTCGTATAGTTGTGACTTCAATCAGGTAAGTAGGGAATTTCCAAATTAAGTCTCTTACAAAGTATGTCTCAGAATTAATGAGAATGATCTACAATTTGATATTGTCTCCTTCAAAGTATACTCCTTTCGAATGCACACACTTGTTCCATTAGGCTGTTTAGAATCTGGGTTGTAATTCTTTGGATGTTGTTTATTATTCCATAATGAGAATCTTTCAACTTCCACTTAAGCTTTGGAAAAAGAATATAATCACATGGGGCCATGTCTGGACTGTCTTTGATAGCCTTGTACCATCTGAAAACTTGTGCTGATGACAACACAACATCTCCATACGTTGTTCTTATTATTTGTAGTGTTTTTGAAGCAGTTCTCGAGATTTGCCTGTATTTTACATGTGACACGGCGTTGGAATTTAACGCCACTAACACGATTGTTATATGTTTTTGTAATTCCCCATATATTTTCAATTGACTTGAATATACACGTAGTAATACGTTACGGAAAGCCTGAGAAATCGTTCACATATGCAGTTACCCTGTGCACTGCCCTTGTGCGCGCGCCCTCTCGGGACTAGCAATCCATGTATTGCTCAAGAGAAGGGTGGGAAGCCGTACCCGTTTCTTTTCGCTGTGTCTGACTTTGCAGACAAGTGTTTCATTCTTTTGGCACTAGTTAGCGCCACGAACAATCACTTGAACTGTAGGGTTAGATATAGTGATAGCAGCAGAGAGGGAGTTGCAATGTGTTGAGCAAAAAGCCACTCGAAAGGACGCTGATAACGCCGGTTACATTCACATTGTCTTTCTCCTGAATAATTTCACCAATAGCGTAACAAAAGCTATATTTAACAGCGTTTTTATCTTTGGTGTTGTTTTATAAGCATTTTTAGATGAGTTGAATATACAGTGGTATGGAGGGTAATGTTAGTACTGTGTGGCCATGTGTATGTGTTAGTTCATCTACCTGCTTCAATTTACTTTAACAAATACTCACAATGCAACTAACTGATGTAATAACTGATGTTTTAACATACTAGGATCATTTGCAATGTTGTTTCCCAGTCACTCTTGTATATTGCCTTTTCTCTAACTAGCGTCTGGTGCCTCACTTCTTAATTCAGAATGATACGTAGCGTTGTCCATAACAATCATAGAAATAGATTTTATATTTGGTAACAATTGCCTCGTAAACCATTTTGTAAAACTTTCTTTGGAATTTATGGTGCCTCCACTGTAGTAGGATTTACCTATCATCTAAGTAAAATACGTAATTAAAAAACAGAAGGAATTGGAGTGTCATGAGAAAATAACTTGTTTCTATGTCGCTGATAAAAGCGCTTAAAAATCGCTACTCTGAGTAATATTAAGCACGCATAAATAAACAGTAACGCAAGCAAATGCTTCCGTAATGGCGCTAGTGACTAGCCAAAAGATGAAGGTATTTAGCATGTATACGGGGATCATATTTCAAAACATACCTCGTATAATTCCTACATCAGCTTTCATCCAATTTTCCGCTTTGAGTGGAGGTTAGAAATAGACTTGTGCTGAATTCTCACATTCTTGTGAGTCCCGTTTGAATTAGTTCATGGCTTTTCCTAGATTTTTTTTTGGGCGAACCAAGGGGATTATAAGCTATTTAGCTTGTCATCACCACAGGGGCCCTAAGGTGTAGGAAAGGGTGTGTAAAGTGTTCAATTGCTTTGTTACTATATCCCCTCACTGTAAAGGATGAAGCGCCGTTAAGTATTTTTCCAACGGCGGATGGTGGCTCGGGAACATACCGAATTCGCCCGAAAAGTACCGTCACTGTATTTGTTGGACTCTGGTCTCAGCACCTGAGTTGCCAAATTGAAGTGCTCTTGCCACTGAGCCGTTTTTGATATAATTTCTTTCGCAACCTAATTGCAATTTAAGCTATCCCTGCCTAACATGCTTCTCATTCAGATGCTGCTTTCAATTTACAGGACTGTTCGATTCTCGTAACGATATACTCCAACATCCAGAAAACCCCGGCGTGCGAAGTATTTCGAATGATGTACAGCGAATGGGACGTTGAAGGTGTCACCTTGATCCCGGTCGGCTTCCTGCTAGAATCGGCGCCTCTCCCGAGCTCTTGTTACTGTCCCGAACTATTCACGCATCAGATATCCGCAGGGCCTACATTGTACGCTATGGTCTTTCGTCCTCACGACTACCTCCCGGGCAGGAAATATCCGACCATCCTCAACGTGTACGGCGGTCCCGAAGTGCAACTCGTCTCGAATACGTTCAAGGGCATGCGTCAGTTGAGGATGCACATGCTCGCCGCCAGGGGGTATTGCGTGATCGCGATCGATTCTAGAGGCTCGCAACATCGCGGTTTGAATTGGGAGAGCCATCTGAAGGGTAGAATGGGTACGGTCGAATTGCAGGATCAGGTCGAAGTATTGCGCTGGCTGGCGAATTCGTTAAAATGCATCGATTTGACGCGAATCGCAATACACGGTTGGTCGTACGGTGGGTATTTGAGCTTGATGGCGTTGGCTCATCATCCGGACGTGTTTAAGATCGCCATAGCTGGTGCGCCCGTTACTAATTGGAGCTTGTACGATACGGGTTACACGGAAAGGTATATGGGATTACCGCAGAACAATCCGCAGGGCTATCAGGAAGGATCCGTTTTGAACTATGTGAATAAGTTTCCCGAAGAGTAAGTATGCATTCCTATATTAAATAAAGAACAATATTTTAAAATTAATACGATTAATATGGCGGTATTTTTTTTTAATTTTGATAATATAATTACGGATTTTAAGTTTTAGATTATTATTGTTCTAATACAACTGATATTTTTTTACTTTCAAATTATCCGCTATTATTTAATCGAGTTAAGCTTTGGCAGTGTAATAGGGACGCCGATACCAACGCTATCTACTACCGTCAACCAGGGTGACAAAGTGCTATATTTTGAAGTTTTTATGCTATATTTCGTTTGTTATCAGTTGAATTGAGCTTATTTTTCAATACAATATAAACAAGAGAAGGGAGGGAGGAATTATTTTATGTAGCAACAATTCACCCCGTTTCTCAGGGCGACTAAATGCCACACCTGGTTGCTCTTTGAAAATATATTAGAAACGTTTTAATTCGGAAGAGTAAAATGAAAAGACGCGTTTACACGATATAATTTTATAATTTTTATAGGTAACTATGGTAATAGAAAGCCAAGTATACAGTCCGTTCTAGAAATATGTTTGTTAAACATGTGATCTTTTATAGTTTAATATTCAATCCATTAGGGCTATAGAAATATAGGAATATTAAAAAACTAATAAATAGTTGTAACTTTTTCAATTAGTACAGCTTGAAATATTTCTACTCCATGTTATTTCTATCACTAACCACGATACTACAGTTTATTAGTTGATGTTTTTAGCCCCATGTTTGTTTTTTAATTCGGAGGAGTAACATGAAAAGACGCGTTTACACAATGGAATTTCTAAAAGCTACTTTTTGGCGGCAGTTTTAAAACTAGCTCTGATTTTATATAAATTGTAGTTACATAATTAGTTATATATTCATTACTCATTACAAAAATAATTAATCAATTAAATATAGAACACACTGTAGAGCAATATTTATTGATCATATACGCATCATAAAAATTTTTAAATTAGACTAATATTTTGTCGATCCACCTTTACTTGCGTGAAGTGCTGCGAGTCGTCGTGGCATAGAATCTATTAAATGATTAATGGTGTCTTCTGGAATATTTAACCACTCTTCTGTACCAGCTGCCACGAGTTCTTCCTTATTTCTGGGTTTTCGCGGTGGTTTCGCCATATTTGTCTGGATTATGTGCCAAACATTCTCTATCGGATTCATGTCCGGTGATTGGCCTGGTCATGGTAAAATCCGAATCCCCTGTTCCTCTTTCCATGTGGTTGTTGTTCTTGCTTTGTGGCAGGGTGCTCCATCCTCCATAAAAGTGGCGTCTTCTTTAGATTAAATGGCGTTGTCGAATATCGGTAGTAGTCCTTCTGTTAATATTTGGATATATTTTGCCGCATTTATATTTCCGTCGCAGATTACTAATTGCGATCTTCCACCATACCATATCGCGTCCCACACCATGATGTTCACACCGCCGTATTTCACCGTCTGATGCAAAAATTTGTCGTCCAGTTGCTGTGACGAACGTCTCCATACCCACGTACGACCACTATCACTGAATTGGCAGCATCTGCTTTCGTCTGAAAAAATGACAGACCGCCAAAACTCTTCAAAACTAGTAATTCTAGTCCTAAACCATATTGCTAATACTGTTGCACGCAGCATTGGTACTTTATTATAATTATAGCACCCGAAAGAAGTATCCCATATTCTGATGTCTCTTAGGAAAGTATGGTTGTAGTTGCAAACAAAATTGAAAGGTGTGTACATGTATATTGAAAAAACAATTTTAAATACATATTAGCATTACTTTAACGCTACTATACGAAAACAAAATATTACCTTTACCTTATAGTATAAAAGGATATGAATAAAGGATTATCCAACTAATACTAAAATGGCTGATTAACAAATGTTAGGAGGAAGAGACCATACCAAAAAAGAGTGATCCAGCGTTGATGTCACAAAGATCACTGTTGAAGTTAGTGCACATCAGGTATACTAGGGATCTTATAAGGACATTTGTTCGGGTGCGACCGCAATACAAGGCAAGTGACGACCTAGAGCTAATTCTGGAAATAAGAAAATTACACTTATTGAAGATCGACAATCAATCTTGTTATGTACTAACTAGAATAAAAATGTTAACAGAGAAATTGTTCTCCTGGTAAAAGGAGAAACAAAATTAAATTTCTGCAGCAATACACTGTGTTCATAACCTCTATGTGGATAAAATCCATCTGGTAGAAAATAGAGGATTTTCAGTAATCTCTGCGCCGTCTCAATAGAGTTTATATGTGTTCCATAAATAGGAAACCAGACCAACGCGTCGTCACTGAATTGGCAGTATCTGCTTTCGTCTGAAGAAATGGCAGACCGCCGAAACTCTTCGGGCTTCGTTCGCATTTCGATTGCCCAAGCCATTTGGCGCCGTTTTTGAAACGCAGTAAGGAGAGGTTTTTTCTTTGCCACCTTTTTATACATCCCCACACTGTGGAGGTATCGCGTTCTGCGCTGACTTTTCTGTGAAGTTGCCGCAAACTTAGCTGTACTTTTTCTCGGTTCTGTTAACACTTCGCGCACAAGCACCCTTTTACTTCTTTCAGAAGGTCCGGCACGACCGGGTCTCGGCTCCGCTGTTGCTTTTTCCTTGCGTTTAAATTGTGTAATCACACAGTTAACTGTGGACAACGGAATATTTAAAAATTTACTTATTTCACGTTGCGAAGCGCCGCGTTCACTCTGGCCAACGATGCGATCCCGGGTGAAGTCGCTAATATCACTCGAACCTTGTAAGCGAGGTATAGTTGTAACGATATTAAACTATGACAAATTCCTTCCGATACATCTACCCCTACCCTAATGACAAGAGAAAGTTCTTAATTCGTTCTTAGAATTTAGCTGTTTACGTATTTATACCGCTTTACCTGGTGTCTATTTTATTCTGTCACCCTAGTGTATATTCTAGAAATAATAACATCTGTTAAGTACTTATCTAAGAGGAAAGGAATGTAACAATTGTGTAAAGAATATCAGCCTACAGATATCATTTGAGTTTGTTCCACGTTATTGTGTTTACGAATTTGCTAACCTTACATATGGTCTAGTAATATAGAATAAATTGTTAGTTTGTATAATTAGATTTTTTATTATAATAATTTTTATACATTGCTTTACATATTAACTTTGTGTTATCCTTTACTTCAAGTAATTTGTTGAGCAATATTCTATTCTAAAATTGGGTTTAGAAAATAACAATGCTTATGGTATCCTTTTCATTTGTACCAATGTAATACAGTCAGTATTGAAGTTAGTCATTAGTATTTATTTTGAATACACAGATATTTATTCTAAAAGTTAACTTGTGTTTTGGACAAAAGCACACAGTTGTCAAAGAATAAATTCAAAGGATAATTCTCTAACAATACGTTCGATATATTTTAATTTTTCGTATTGAATTTTGTTACTGATTTCTTATCGGTAATTCTAAAAGTTGATCAAAATCAATTCCAGTTATAATAATCATCTTAATTTTGCAGAGAGAATCGCTTGCTCATAATACATGGCCTGATCGACGAGAATGTCCACTTCTATCACAGTAGTCAGCTCATAAGCGCGTTGGTGAAAGCCGGTAAACCTTACCATCTCCAAGTCTATCCCAACGAAAGGCATTCGCTGCGCCATCTGGACGCCAGTAAACACTACGAAACATCCTTACTTTCTTTTCTCCAAAACCATTTATAGTGTTTTTCTTCTCCTCCTCCTTCTTTGAGTCATCTGTAAATAATACAAAAAAGAGAATACAACAATTGCGGCTGTATAAAAACTATTATATAGATTAGTTATTTATATACATAAATAATAAAATGAATGAATAAATGAATATATTAATTTTTCTTATAAAAATAATAAACTGACTGTTTTTACCGTTGTATAAGTGTTTTATGTGATAGTTTGCTGTTTTTTCTTTTTTAAATTCTTTCTTTTTTTCGTTTTACTTTTGAACTTGTTTTTTTTTTCTTATTTCGTCTATTTTAATCGCAGTCGGTTCGCAGCTTAGAAAACAGTATACGGTTTCATGATTAAATTTAATTTCGAGATTTGTCTGTCACTGTATAAAGTTTTTACAAGATCTGTTCTGTTTTCCCAGCGCGAACATCCTGTATATTTCGTTTTTCTTTGATGCTATTACTCTTAATACCCATCGTGTGATCATTTACTGCAATATATTCGTTTAGTTATGTACGTGCATATTTATGTATTAATTCTTATTTTATTTTTTAATAAAAACCCGTCAGACATTAACACATATTATACAAATATTATAGTAATGTAATTTTATCACAGAGACGAACGATGTGTTTGAAATAGTCAATTTCGGATATTTAACAGTTGATGTTGACTTAGTAAACATGATTTCAAAAAAATGGAACATTTTTTTGTACAGACTTACATTGGTTTGAACTCAAGTGTTATTTTTTTCTAGGATCTCTATTCCCACGTTTGTTTGTTAAAAAGTATTGTTTTTAAGTATGTATATCTACGACATTCTAATTTATTACAAGACGTATTCAATATACAACCCAATGTAAGCCTTCGTATTGACGTATAGGTTCATGTGAAGTCAGAAATCACGACATTTTTTTAGCAAATATAATCATGATCGTTATTACCCGTCTGTACTATTACGTTTGATATTTTAACTGTTGAATACGATATCTGTATTATTTTGAAGCCGTTTTAGTCGATTTTAAATAAACCTGATTGTTACAATCGAGACATTGCAAATAATCGTTGTCTAATCGAGACATCTTTGTGCTTTTTGTATGAATTTCAAAGAAAATTTTATGATTTTCTAATTAAAAATATTGATTACTGTTATTTTTGTCTTTCTTTATAAATACCCTGCTCTTAGATTTGAATGTGAGGACGTACAAATTATTTAACTAAGCCGAAATTTAACAATAGACCTAGAAATGTAATTTGAAGTATGTGACGTCATTCTGCCTTTAACTCGTGTTTATATCAAGCAATCTTCTTGTAAAGCGTTGCCATCTGGTGATTAAATGATGTACTGTTTGTGAATGAAATTTGAATATACTAGAGTCATGATAAGTTCCAATGCGCGTCATGATTAAATCGTGACGTCATGTTTTCTGCTGTCGCCCGATACCCACACATAAACTCGCTAACAAACCTAACCTAACATACTAATGTAACCTAGTATACAAACTGTCAACATTTAAAATAGCCGGATCAAAGACAATCGACAACATTGTATTTCATCAAATATAGCCAATAACTAACGTAAAAGTACTGCGATATGGAGAATATAATAATTAAGCGAATAACTATTTCTTTTACATTTTTAACTTTGATAGAACGAGGGTTTGTATTAAAAGGCAGTGTGGTGCGTTATCAATTGAAATTTACTTTAATTATTAAGTATTATGTCATAAGTATGTATTAATATAAAATATTTTTAATTTGTGTGGTCGCATTGCATATTTATGACGTCATTTGATTATATGTATGACGTGTATTGGAACTTATCGTGTCCCTAATATACCATTTAAACTCCCATATAATACTACTAAATTCAGATTTTGGCTGTAGTTCCGATTAGTGGACATATATTTTCTTACTAAAGTATCTCTAAAGGCACATAGCAAACTTAGTAATTTTTGTTATCAAAATACGTTACCATGGTACTATCATCATTCTGATATTACCGTTTTAAAAGTTATGCTTTGAGTTGTTTATATCGTGTAAATTTTCTTTTATAGCTTTGCCAATCACGCCACAAAATGAAATAAATAAGCATCACAGTAAATATTTAGATAAACCTTAAACTATGCTTTCGAGAAATAAAGAATTGCGTCAGTCTCTTTGAACAAGATGTAGATATTGTTTCGGGAGTAATGTTAGTGTATTCTATGTATAGTCAAGAAGTCTCACTCCGAAAACATTAAGACTTGATATTAATTCAAATTTATTTACCTATGCTTTACCCATACTGTCTGTTTTCAAGATCTAGTGCGGAATGCAAGCATTTATAACAGCACGAGTACAATAGGTGATTTGCAATAACACTTAAACTTCAGAATATTCTTTATCTGCACACAAACTGAAGGTTTTATCATCAAGGGTTGATGATAAATTGAAGCGGACTATAAACGCGACAAATTAGTTTTTCCAAACAAATTTGGTTTGATACCTATTTTTTAGTGCTTTTCTCGCTAAAACTTGCGTAAATTCCATTCTATTTTTTAATAAAGGTAAAGTTTTAGAACAACCATCTTTTATTATTAATTGATGTTATGCAACCATTTTTGCGTAAATGCTTAAGAATTGTCAAACAAAAATATATTCCACCCTTAATCTTAACTAACCAGATGGCGCTAATTGTAGTTGTAATTGCAATTTAAATTTATTTTTATAATATATAAATAAATAAATATTAATACGAATAGTAACTAAAACATGCAGGTTTAATTCCGTTTAATACAATTGTCTGAGTCAAGTAAGTAGGATTTACAATAAATTACAAATATAATTGCTTTAGGTTATGTCGCACGCTCATTGTAATTTCAGAAAATAACCTCAACATGTCTTGGCTATCTTCTACTGTATCAGCGTTTCAACACATCACCCATAGTTTCGTTCCAAAGCACTCATTCGTCCGATATCGTTATCACGCTGAGAAAATAGCCAAAGGTCCTACTATTAGAAGGTATGGCTATGAGGACAAAATGTTACAATCCGGCCCTTTGCCTCGAATAAGAGGTGCTCCCCGGTTACCGATGCCTGAATATAGACCTAAAGACGCGTGGTCGGAAAAACGAGCATTATTTGGGCAAAACGATTATATAGACATTTTAGGGAATGAAAAGCTACATCCTACGAGGATTTTGTATCACGTACCAGCTTGGTTAAGGGGTATCAGTGGGAATGAGTATCAGATTTTGATTAGGAAACGAAAGGTTTTGTATAATTCACCGTTTAGATACGTTAGACCAACTAAATGGGAACAATTGAATAAGAGGATACGATTTTTGTATAAGTTCTTGAATAGGAAGACAAGAACTGGACATTCAGATCAGTAATTTAGGTAGTTACAATTATTTTGTTGATAAGTTATTTTGAAATAAAATTGAAAAGTAAGTGGTTTTTAATTTAATATTTTCTGCTTTGTTGATTTTTTTTCTAAACAAATAGATTTTGTTGAATAAAACTTTTCCTTTCAGTACATTTTTGGAATATTAGAAATGTTGTGTAAGTAAAGCTAAATTTCAAGCAAAAAATGTTTAATGTAGAGTTATTTGAAAAGTGTTATTCATTTTAAAAGTAGGTTAAAGCATTTTTAAATGGTATTTTTTTATTTTGTACTTTCATTATAAACAATCCACTGAAAAGTGTCTTTCTATGCTTTGATCCACAAGGATTTGATTCGAAGGAAGAATGGAAGTTTTCTGTAATTTTGCATTCCAAAGATTGGCAACACTGTGTGCAACCATAGTCCTATTTTTTTAATATTCAAACAAGTTACGAATTTGAACGAATTTAAATACATTCTACCATCATATCTAGTCAACCATTTTTAAATCTCGCAGGCAATTTACATATATTTTTCGATTTTGAAACTAAAAATATCGTAAATTGTTTACAGCTGAACAGTTTTATCATATATTAAAATACAAACATTTAGATATTCCTGATTTAGAATAACAATCTTCTAATGTAATTTAAAGTTGTCAATTGGAAACTCAAACCCTACTTTTAAATTGTACTTTTTAAATATTGTTATATTACCGACATGCCCTTAAAGATTCTTCCCATTGTAAAATCTAACAACTGACGAATATTACCATTTTAACCAGATTTTAACCTAAAGTATTGCACACGTAGAAATGAAAAATGGCAACACTTTGTGGCGCACTTCAGACTAAATTAATCGCCAGTGAAAAAATTAATATCACTAGAAACAAAATTTGTGGTATTCCTTGTTAGAAAATGAGAATAATTATATTTTTCCATTAAACTTCCTGAACTTATATGCAAATATAATAATTTTCGTATATCTGCTTCAGTCAATTGATATTTTATACATTTTAGACATTGTAAGTTTTTTGATTCACTCCGTATTAATTTTGCTTCTCAACACAGATGATGATTGACGAAGTTGCCTGTTTTTTAAGAAAACAAATATGGAGAATTGAGAAATTGATTGCTTACAATAAGATAAGCTTGATGTACCTCGCAGTGAATCTCTACTCCTTGATAAACAATTTCATTCAATTAAATTATGCTATTCAAAATTAACCCCTCTATTTATACATGACGTAGTTTAAACGTAAAACTTTATATTTATAAACTTTCTATTCTTAAACTTTACGCACGTTTGTTTGCATTTCATTTAAAAACATTACGCCAATATTGTACAAGCCAAAAAAGGCGCAGAAAAAAATGTGCTGTGTTGAAATTTTTAAATAACTTTCAAGAAAGATTTCCCTACGAAGTTTAATTAATGTAATAATTACCTGTTTACTACTTATCACTTACAGTACCATAATAAAAACACGATAACATATTGGGATGGAATCTTTTCAATAAGATCATGCAATACTAAAATAAAATTAATAATACCATAAGTGGTTGTTGGATTATATAGCGGAATGTCATTCGACGAGGTTGGAAAATTACCAAAATGTATACAAAGATAGGTACTATCAAGTTGAATTTGAACCCAAAGGGAAATCCGTACAACATGTAAACACGAAAAAAATATTTTAAACAGATTTGGATATTATCGCCGTTCCAGAGTTCAGTATATTTTTTCCATAATTTTTTGTTGCATCTTTAATTTGTGCCTTATAAACAATAACCGTCTTCAAGATTTAAAATGAAGAAAGTAAACATATAAATGGATACGTCATTAAACTGTTAACGTTAAAAATCTGTTGTAAGAATACAATAATTGTAAACATTTTATGAATTTTAAGGATTATTGTCGTTAATCTACAGGTGTTTTGCTGGTGTCGTTTTTTTACCAACATATTCATATAAACCAATCTCCAGTTTTTCCTAAATTGAACAATGTACAAGTGACATTTTATAGGTAGAATATCTTTTGCTAAAGACAATATTATCTTTGGTATGATAATTATCTCTCCAAAGAAACATTTTTAAATTTCGTGGATGATTTAAGTTGGTAGTTCCGACAATAAAGGTTATACTCGGTAATGTTTCAAGATAATGAAATATTGTCTTTAATGTCGGAATTACCAACTTAAATCGCACCCGTAATTTTAAAATACTTGTTTGGGGTATAGTCGCAAGAAGTGATTAATGTATTACACTTTATCAAAGATCTTACAAATAAATTACAGGTAAGCATCTCTTAACAATATTTAACATAATCTAACCAGCCATTTTGAATCCTCCAACAACCCCTGTATACTTCGCCAGAATTCAAACACAACTGCTGTAATTGGCGAAACTGATGTTAACAGCTTCTATCTTTGTTCTTTTAGTCATATTTCCTGTTTTCTTGCATATTACAAACTGCCATCTGCAGTCCTGGTACGATGTTGAAATTGTTATGTATATCAGTATAGGGTATACCATACAAATGACAGTCAAATTGGATGAAATCTGGGTAAAAATATTAAATTTGGATAAAGCAAAACAATATTTACCAAAACGTACACATTTTTGTAAGAATCTTATTTTTATATTATTAGCAATGATGTAACATGAAACAAAACTGGAATGTATATACTTTTTTCAGTTCATTTTAAACTATGATCTATTTAATAATATATAAATCAAATATCCCGCCAATATTTCAAAATTTCAAAGCACGAACACGGAGCATAGCGAATCTTTTCTTAATTTTATGAAAACTTGTAATAAAATCTTAAAGAAAGCGCATACAATGTACCTTATTACAAAATATTAGTTCGTTTGTTTCATTTAAGAAGATATGTTATATTTCGTACAGCGTAACGTAAATTGTATGTCCTTCTCGATTTATAATTACTTGGCCCAAATTTTGATATCTACGTGTTCTGGCTGGAATTTGATTGTACCATTTTAAATGGCGCCCTGTGTATGTAGTGTGGATGATGTTCTTCTAAAAATGACTTCATATTCTTCTTTATCTATCAAAATTTAGAATTCATCCTTTTTTAAAGGGGTGTTCTTTTCAAAGAGATAAAGGGATTATTGAAGAAAATATAGGCAATGCAAAGGATTTTTAGTACCAGTGTTGATGGATGTGGCAATTTCTGAGAAGAGGATATTGATAAAATTTGATCTATTTCAGTCTAATATTTAATAGAACAATAGTATATGGCTCATTTTCTCAATGAAATGCTATGGGATAATACAAGTTATTACGAAAAATGTAAAAAAAGGAAGTTAGTGGAATTGCATTTGGTTATTTTTGGCGATTGTTGAGAACAATGTTGACAACTATTGTTTGTTAAATAACTGTTAAACCTTAGATACCTAACTGTAAATAATCAAATACAAGAAATGCCGAGATGATCGTAGATCTATGGGATTAACATGTGAGGTTGATCAAGTTATAGTTACGCATTTACAATCTTTCAAATTATGACATGGTAATTAATTAAATTACAATCACATTCGATTGATGTTTGGATTATTCAGGGTAGTGTCGTATTGTCTATAGTTTATTCCAAAAGGAGAGAGACAAAATTCTGAACAGACCCCCAGCCCAAATTACAACCTATAAATTTGTGAAATCAATTTTACGCGGTAAACTTAAATTTGAATATCTGTCTAATATATAAAATCTGTACCAAATAAAATTGCATATGGATTCTTCAGAGATAACTCTACAATTACAAGATGATAGTATAAATAATATTAACTGTAGTAATTACAATATCATTGAAAGTAACAGCAACAAAATTGTAATTTTAGCATAACTAAAGTTCTGTGTATGTGGATATGGCGCTAGGTTCTGCATCCATAATTGAAAGGAACAGCTACAGAATTATGATTTTAGTATAACTAAAGTTCTCTGTATTTACGTATTACTTACATAATCTACTAATTTTCAAATTAAAGCTCTGAGAAGAATTAATCTATATCGCAAAATAGCTAAGGTATATATATTATTATTAAACTACGGAACGTAAACGTGATCTAAACAATGTTAAGGATGTCAACATCTTTGATAATTTACAGAAAAAAGGGAAAGCAAATATTGTACGGTATGATTTCGCCTTGCTATTAACGAATAAGAAATAACTGTCTCTCTCTTTTTGCAATATATAATAATGCGTTGGAATTTTTCTTTTTAAGACATGACTTATTACAGTTTCCAGTAAATTTTCATTTGGAGTAGCCCATGATTTTCATTTAAACTTGGGAACAGTAATGTTCTTCGAAAATCAAGCTTTGATGACTGACATAGTAAAGTCAATTTATAGAAAACTTCTCTTGTCAATTAAATTATTTATTATCGTGTTGACTTTCGAAAAACCTTACTGTTCGACGAAAATCATAAGCTAGTTTAAATAAAAATTTAATTAATGACATGGTATTTACAGTATTAATTGAAAAGATTCCAGGTTGGTAACCAAAAACTTACTAGATCACTAATACTCATAGTTTAAATTTACTTCTGTAAATTTAAAATACTTAATTTGTTTTGATTGATATCAAAAATAAAATCATTCGTTGTGTAACATTTAATAAATATAACTGATAAAATAGGAAATAGATATCCATCAATAGTCGCATTATATTTGACATTGCCAACCTAAGACCTTTAATAATAATATCTTTTATTGCCCAACAGAAAATAATTTCATTTACAGGACAATGCGAGAATAATGTAACCTAGCATATATAGTAATAATATACAGCGCAGTAATAAATTAAAGTTAATCGAAAATGATACAACTTAATCATAAACATAAAAATAGCTCGGTGACACCAGAATGCAAGAAGAAAATAGGACGACAATGTAAATCCATGTAGACATTTCAACAAAAATGATCATCAAGTAATTCATTGGCATTTCTAATCATCTGCATAATGGGTGCTTTAAGAAGAACATTAGTTTTGTCTGATGGGATCTTAAATATGACCACGTGATATATACATGTTTGTTGTGTGTAGTAAAATTTAAAATATACTAAAATATAATTTTTAATATTTATAATAGATTTAATTGAATATTGAGGAATATTTAATAAAAAAAAATGTTTTTTTTTTGATTTATTGACGGATTTATCTTTTATAATCATTGGCAAGAGTGATTCTCAGTAAAATGTGACGCTATTATACATAGCTGCAAAGAGTATATTCATGAAAATAGGAGTTTTTATAAAGAAAAGGGAAACCCGAATTTTTCAAAATATACTAGAGATTATCTAGAATTTATTCTGGTGTTGATTCACAATTGTTTCCCCAATCCTTTTAATCAATGCACGATATTTTCCTGAGAATATGTATGTACACTACCGTTCAAAAGCGTTTAGGCACTCCCACTGACAGCAAAAGTGCATAAAAACTCGGCAAAAATGTTAATAATATTTATTTTTTATGTACAGATACACGTATATGAATGAAAATATATTAAATAAATGTGAAAATTAAAACGTTTAATTTAAATTTTGCTTTCATCTATGTGACCACCTCTTGATTTAATAATTGCAGCACACAATCGAGGCATTCTCGCAATAAGGTTTGCCAGAGTTTCTTGTGTTATTGAGGTCCAACTCGATTGCAATTTGTTCCACACGTCAGTAGCTGATGTCGGAGCCGATTTCCGTACTTCCCTATCTAGTTCTTCCCATAGTAACTCGATTGGATTCCAGTCGGGGCTCTGGGAAGGCCATTCCATAATTTTGAGAGTTCCTTCCTCTTCTAAATGGCGTAAACAGTCTTTACATAATTTAGAGGAATGTTTTGGGTCATTATATTGCTGGAAGATAAAATTTTCACCCAAAAGTCGAATTCCGGAAGGCATTGCGTGGTTCTCCAAAATTTCGCGGTAGCCTTCTTTTTTTAATATACCGTCAATTTTCACAATTTCCTCTACACTAGTGCCAGCAAAACAGCCCTAAATAATGATAGAACCTCCACCATGCTTTACGCTAGCAGCAATACACTCCTCTCTGGCACGTTCACCCATAGATCTTCTTACGAATATACGTCTTCGGGTTCCGAACAGCTCAAATTTGGACTCATCCGTCCATAGGACGTTGTTCCACTCTTCTATGGTCCAGTGTTGGTGTCACGAGCCCATTTAAGTCGCTTTTGCTTGTTTTGTTTGCGTAGTAATGGCTTTTTCATAGCAATACGTCCATGGGGCCCGGCTTTCTGTAGGCGACGTTTGACTGTCGAAACACTGACTAGTTTTTGGCGACCAACATTTAATTCTGCGGTGATTTCTTGGGCTGTTTTGCGTCTATTTAACTTGCTGGTAACCACTATTCTGCGATCATCTGCAGATGTTGTCGCTTTTGGCCTTCCACTCCGTCTTTTATTAAGAAAACTGCCAGTTTCCCGATATTTTTTTACGTTATAGTCAACCGTAGCGTGGTGTATTTTCATTTTTTTGGCAATTTGTCGATTACTTATGCCACTTTTATGGTAAGCTATTATAAGCGCACGTGTTTCCGTACTAATTTCTCTTCGCGGAGGCGTTTTAAAAAATTGTCACACGATATTTCGCTCACGACGTGAATAGAGTAAATACCACACTGCAACTGACCATAGGTTACAGATTTTCTATAATCTTCTAGGAAGGTAATTTAAACATTATTACCTACAATCTAAAAGATGACTAAATTTACCCAGTAAATTCAGAGGGATTGTTATTGTAATTGCACCGCAATAAACAGTTTATGGTAATCCGATCAAGTGCAGGTAAATGATAGTAAACCTTATGCGATATAATGGGTGTTTATCTTACTGAACTACATTTTAAATACGTATTTCATTTTATTATAATGTTTGTTTTGGTAAACATAATACTATATGAATAATCCAGGAAAACAGGGGTGCCTAAACATTTTTGAGCGGTAGTGTACATATGTGATATAAAAATTTTGTTAGTTATGAAGATTTTCAATAGAAATTATATATATTTTTTGTATGCGTATTTTGGGAAAAAATTAGGATTTATTTACTTATACTATATAATCTTAATAAAATTGCTGGTATTATTAAACCGAATAAAAGTCTATTCTCTAGGAGGAAAGAGTTTTGACCAAGATATTGTTATTAGGTCGCTCCACACGTACTTAGTTTCACTGCCGGAGCAAATATCAAAATAACAAAAACAAATAGCCATATTCAAGTTCAATGTTTCCGAATGAGTAATTGGAAAGTAAGTGTTGAATAATATGAAACGTAACGTAACCGGAATAGTTTGTTTTATTTATAAATTGCGTTTACATCGTAACTAAAAGATTTCGAAAGATTTTGAAAAGTGGTTTCGCGATTTTTCTTTTTTTTTTCTGAGGATACTTAGTGATTATCGCAACGACCACCAATAAAATATATCTTTTAAATTGTATTTATTTAGGTACACTTAAGTTGAAACTTTGACAAACGTCATTGGGATTGTGATAATTCTAATTGCCGTATCGTTAACGTAATTTCCGATGAAATTATCTATGGTTATATAGTCCAAATAAAAATATTGTTTCTATTCTTACGATGACAGGATTATTTTTTTAAACAATCAAAGTGAAATTTCGTCAAAAGTCCGTTAAAAAATAGTAATATCTATAATAAGAAAGAATGCGTAATTGAATTGAAAATGACGCATTAAAAATTATTTCAATGTAGTACGGGTTTATCATAAAATGAAAGTAATATATATATAAATATAATGCATTGGATGTATGATCGAAATGTGGCTCAAACCTGGTACTACCAGATTCAGCCAGTGTTTCCCTTATTATTTTTAGAAATTTTAACAAATTTGATAAGGCTAATAAATACCTTGCAATTATGCTTGAACAAATTTGAAATTACATACAATTAACATTCATAATAATAATAATAATAATAATAATAATAATAATAATAATAATAATAATAATAATAATAATAATAATAATAATAATAATTTTCTTTTTGCGGAGGTGAAATGCATTGACGCATGTTATGCTGGACTCCCTCTGAAGGAGAACTACCAACTAAAACACCCCCTCTTCTTCTAGACACCAGTCCGGAACCGTTTATCACATTACTTCGGGCTGGGTCTATGCATTTGGCTGTAGAAAGGCCACACTCCGTTGTGGTTTGGAATTATAACAATTCTCTGTCTATGCTGCAATTCCCTTCTTTTTTGCGCGGCACATATTGCACGTACCGCGAAACTAATAATAATAATAACAATAACAGTAACAATAACAACAATAATAACAATAACAATAACAATAATAATAATAATAAGCATCAATACTCGGACTCCCTTCAATAAAGGACTACCAGCCACCACCCGTTAATTACTTTAGTTCGGGCTGTGTCTAGTTTACTGTACAAAGGCCACGCTCCACTGGACTTTCGAATTAGAGCAATTCTCTTTCCATGTTGCGGTCCAAATCGCCTTTCTTCGTGCGCAGGACATATTGAACGTATCGCGTTAAACTTGTCCAGCAATTTTCATTGGCTGATATCTTCGTTATAATTGTGTCGATCGTAAATTCGCCGATCTCCATTTCGAGTAACCGTCTTGGTTCCGCCCATCTCTCACATAAGAAGATGGTATGGTGCGCATCATCTACCTCATTTGGGCAATGCAAACATGCTTCAGTCTCGGTCTTACCCATTCGGTGCAGATACGATTTGAAATAGCCATGACCGGTCAAAAACTGAATCAGGTAATAGTCCACCTCCCCATGGGTTCTAGAGATCCAGGGGCGGAGGCGCGGGATCAGTCTCGCAGTCCACTGCCCTCTTCCGTCCGTCTCCCAAAGTCGTTGACATGCTTCTAATGTGGCGTCTCTTTCGTTGGCGACTCGTTCTTCACCTGCACGTCTCCTCATATATATACGCTTCCTTTCCTCAGCAAGGAGCGACACTGGGATGACTCCCGCTACCACTAGGACCGCCGGTTCCGACACAGTGCGGTACGCCGAGGCAACTCTCAGTGCAGCCCTTCTCTGCACCTGGGCCAGTCTCTTACGATACATCTCCTTGCTCAGCGCGAATAATAATAATAATAATAATAATAATAATAATAATAATAATAATAATAATAATAATAATAATAATAATAATAATAATAATAATAATCTTTATTTGTCCAACGACTACTATCACTTACAGGACAACATACAAACAATTGGTGCAATTACATGGATTATGTATATACCTCATGCGTAATACTATTACAAATCAACACACATGTACAATACATTTCATAACAATTAACATAATGCTAACATAAGCAAATATTCTACGAGTATATTCTGTTGAAATTGGTGACCATAGGCGATTTGGCCAAGATATTTATATTGTGCCTACACGCCACGAGAAAATCAAGGGATCGTGTGTAATGTGGTGGTACTCGGAAATCGACATAAGCTAATAATGATGGTGAATCTATTTCATTAGATAACAGGTTAAATAAAAATCTTGCGCTGTTTTTATGGCGACGATCTTCTAATGAAACAAAATTATGTTGCTGCAGCAATGTTACATAATCTGAACCGCGATCAGGGTAAGTACCGCTAGCCTTATAGCTAAGGTATTTGAGGAACCGCTTTTGTACACGTCCAATTGAAATCACCTGATACGTGTAGTAAGGATACCAAATTAAGTTGGCATATTCCAATTTAGATCGAACAAGAGTATAGTACAGAGTCCTTACCACTGAGATGTCACGAAAGGCGCGACAAGTTCTTATTAGAAAACCAAAAGATTTAGATACAGAAAGACATATAGCATATATGTGATCAGAAAAGCTTAGTTTCGTGTCAAAAAGTACTCCCAAATCCCTCACTTTTTCAGTTCTTGCAATAAATGTAGAATCAACAGAGTAATTAAAAATGATCGGATTAGAGCGTCTGGTATAAGAGATCACTAAACATTTGCCAATATTTAGAGATATGCCATTCAGAGTACACCAATGATTAATAAGGGTAAGGTAATTCTGCAACTTAACGCAATCAACTAGCGAATCGATTGTAGATTTTAAGATCATCAGCGTAAGCTAAAGCCTCACATCGCAATTTATCTAGCAAATCATTCAGAAAAATGTTAAATAAGAGTGATCCGAGATTAGAACCCTGCAGAACTCCAGATAGTATTCTGAAGCGAGTGGACGAATAGCCATTATAAAAAACGTAACCACTCCTTCCAGAGAGGTAAGTTGAAATTAATTTCACCAACGCAGGGCAGAAGCCAATAGCTTCCAATTTAGCACAAAGTAACTTGTGATTAATACGGTCAAATGCTTTAGCAAAGTCAGCATAGACGACATCGACGTGTCCTCGCTGGTCCAACACTCCGGATATATACTGGGTGATATTTGCCAAGTTCGTTACAGTGGATCTACCTGACATAAATCCATGTTGATCGATTGACAGAAATGGTTTAACATTAAAAAAAATATTATTATATAAAATATGTTCAAATACTTTTGCAAAGTTAGCTAAAATGTTTATAGGTCTGTAATTCGCAATGTTAGCTCGTTAGTTCATTGAAAGATGTTTGGTATTTTTTGTCTGGTTATGGTTTTTAACAAAAAGATGAGTAATGTTCTAGTTTTGGAAGTTAATCATTTCAGTCAAAATTTGTTACATTATTCTATCTTATTCTTTGTTTTTACTGACTCCAGAAGTTATATCAATGTTTCAGCCAAATGCTAGCTGTAAATTCACACTGTAGAGGACGTTGTCTATTTGACACCACGATCAGCTATGTAAAAAGTAATCTGAAAATGTAAATTAACAATGACTAGTGAGAATACTAATAATAGGATGTTGACACTTTTGACTGAATAGTTACAATTTTATATACGAGGTATGTCTCAGAATTAATAAAAATGATTTCTTACAGTGTTCATTTTAATTGAATTTAATTAATTCGATACTGTCGCCTTCAAACTATGCTACTTTGGAATGCATACAGCGTCTCTAGCTAGTTTTCCATTTCTGATAACAATTCTGGAAATTTGCGTGGTCATAGGTTCCAGTCCATAGGAGCAGTCGATGCCTTCAAAAATGCAATTTTGACTGTACCAACAAACGAGTGGAATAATTGCTTCCAGAATTGGTGCGAGCACATATGAACGTATATTAATCTTGACGGACAATACTTCTAAAAACAATAAAATTAGTTTAAAAATTATCTACTGTTTTATTCCAGCTCTGTATGCAAAACTTAAAAGACAACTTCTGCATAATGCAAAAGATTGGGCAATAACAACAGCAAACGCTACGTCACCAATAATTTCACTTGAAGTTCTGTAATGGCAATTTTTTATTTATAAATAAAATCGTACGATACTGGTGATCAGATAATTATTACTTCACTCTAAAGTCTAATCAAAACACCGTTTAAGTGTTCAGATTAATCACCTGCGTGGAAAAAAAAATAATTCTTGGAAATCTCTATCTTATTTATCTGTCATCGCAAGTGACAAAGGTAATTTTCCTCACATAAATTGAATCATTCCATTTATCGTAATACGCGAACACGTTTCTAAATATGTGTATCATGTTAGTATCACGTGAAAAATACTGGTGTTTTTATGCCTTTTTTTTTCTAAAAAAATCGCGCGAATTTCTAAGAGCTTGTTGAAGATAAGGTTTTTAGTAGGATGGTTTGAACGACCTGTTGAGATATACAAATTTTACATATTATTTATTCTATTTATGAAATGCTAAAGTTCAATTCTGCCAATTGGGGGAATGTTTTTGAAGAAAAAACTAAAGTTTATTAAATTAAGTTTTTATAAGTAAAACATCGTCAAAGCAGTCAAAAGAAAGAAATTGGATTGATGTAGATGAAACTAAACCTTTTAAAAGTGAAATCTGTAGGAAGTCTTCAACAGCCCCCAACTGGTTCTCATTTATGAAGAATTTCAGAACAAAGGAAGCAGGTGATATTGAAGAATTTAATAGCTTCAATACCAGAAAATAGAAGAGAATTTTGAGAGAATCTTCCTACAAATAATGAATCTGTCGATTTATGGATAGAATATGATGATTGACTTTATTATTTTTTTAAATCTTTGAATTGTTTAAAATTGTTAATATAAATATAAAGATTTATTTCCAACATATTTTAACAACTACTAAATAATTTTCAAATTAGTGTATAGCAGTAAACTCCACTCACACAAATTAATTAATTATGCGGAACGCAGCGTGTTACCGAGTCGGTAACACGGTTGACAATGGGAGCCCACGTGCTCTCGAAACGCTGCGTTCCGCATAATTATTGCTGTGAATTGTACATCCACACAGTCCTTGCAATCGTCATTTCAAATTAGTGGTTTAACTATTAAATTGTGTTGTTAATAAGTTAACTAGAAACTACCAAAAAATGGAGATACTGCCTTTTAGTTTAAGACGGCAGAATTATGTTAGCTTTTGAAATAGAAAAATATCCTAATAAGGTAATATTATTAATAGAGGAAATTAAAAGCTGCATTAACAAGTATTATTTCAAAATAAATACATTTCCGTCCATATATATGAGAATAACTGCAAGAAGTATAGAAATACACAATTGTATCTTGATAGATTTACAGAGCAGTTTACACAAACAATATACGAGGGCGAATCAAATATGAACTGGAATTTTTGTTTTTAACATGCTCTAAGTGAAGTAGGTGACGTGACGTTTTGATACGCCTTGGGGGGATGCAAGGTGGAGCAGAGCAGTGAGTGAGTTCACTCACACCTACGTACAGTGGAAGGCGAAAAAAATGTGAGTGTAATACGAAAATTTGAAAGTGTTATTGACAATGATTCGGATTTTCTCATACTAAGACAAATTTGTGGAGGTGCGTCGAAAGATTCGTTAAGTTGTCGGAAGGATTACTTTAAATTTGCAAATATAACATCACTCGGTGTGGCACTGTCGTTTTTATCATTAAAAAATATTTATTCCGCACGCTGTACTCATTTGACTGAAACAAGTGTGGAAACATATTTAATAATACTAATATTTAATAGATGCCACCCATTTTGTGATTTCGTAGAAACTTCTTACAACGGTACGTGGTTCAGCACCTTATATAATATATTTCTTCTATAATTATTTTATGTGCAAACATTGTTGTATCCCTCACTCATGAAGGTCACAATCATAAATGATGCGATTACGTAAACGTTACTGAACAGTCGCCTCGGTACGGCCGTTCAGCTTTTCCACGTTGTTCTCCGCACCACACTGTAACCCCACTTTGCCGACACTAGTTGTCAACATGTATATGGACGATAGTGTACATGTCTCCTTGGTGGCTGAGAAGAAAGTCTTGAATCTACATTTTCTCAGAATTGGTATGGAAGGAGATACTGCCTGTTTAGTTAGGATGAAAGAATACACCAAACACAGATTACGTATACATGATACTCATAATAGGCATACAAATTACTTAATTAGTTTTTCATAGAATGTATCTATTTTAAAACATTGAAAGGTACGAATTTTTTCAGTTTCCCCACTTATTAGAAGTGAATCTGAAAAAGAGACGCCAGGGAGATCACCATACTTAAGGTCCCTAGACTTCTAAAGGCAGTAGTGTGTAAAACTTAACCTCAAAGTATTCGTGATGTTAGGTGCAGAATAGTGGAGGAGTGGATAAGCGGATTACCCAAGAGACGTTTTGAAAAATGCGGGTGGAGTTCAGGCAGCTTCTTTACCATTGTCTTACCAATAACGGGGAGCATTTTGAACACCTGTTGAATTAAGTACAACTTCATTCTGACGCCAATAAAATAACTTTCACTGCAATGTCGACTATAATCTTTTAAACCTGAAAGAGCAAAACTTGGCAAAAAATGATCGAAGATTGCTAATAATAAGACCTTTTCAAAGACGTGTCACTTAATACCTCTTCCTGTATGAAGTTTTCGATGCGATTTTCATTTCCATACATGTAAAATTTGCCCCCCTGTCCCTCTCCATCCGCGAAAATCTAAATTGACCTGTTTCCTTGTTAAATTGAATTCAAGGTATTTTAAAAGTCATTCCTGGTGACTATTTTTGAAACGAATGCCCGGTATAAACGAGCTATAATCTTTACAAGCTAATCATAAAAAAAATGTTTCGTATTTATTTATAATTAGACATAATCAGATTAGTCAGATGCGGTAGTGTTTTTCCTCAATTTTTAGATGCTAACCGAACACAAACAAAACACCATCCTTTATCTCCCATTCTATCGCCGATTGAATTTTGTACCCTGTAATCTATTGTGCGTATACGCGACGTTTTTTCTTCCGAAGTCGCGTTATCGCGTAGCGTGGCACGACTCAAGTTTGTGATGGGTAAGACAGTGTTTATGGACGCACGATAATCCGGTAATATCGTAACAAAATAAAACAGAAAACTCGTACAGCTTTGACGTCATTTGAAACGGAAAGCGATAAGCGAACTAGATTCCCGTATAAATACCGGCGTCGCTACATTTTGAAGAATAGTAGACTCCCAGTCCGCAAACGAAAGTCAACAAATTTTCCCGAACCAACGTTTATTCGTATTACGAGAAACGTCGTAACTCGAGATGCATTCGCAATCGAAATCGTTGGTCGGTGCCGCCACCAGATACATCGCCGGAAGAAACGCCTTGCAGACGGTTTACTGGAGATCGTCAGCCGACGAATCCAAGTTCGTCAAAGTTAGCAAGACTTTCAATATGGGAAAGAGCGTTCAAGCGTCACCTCCCCAACATCTCAAGAACGGAAGTAATATCCGATTCTAAACGGTGATATATGGAGTCTCATTTTTTTTTGTTTTGTTCCAATATGGAACACGGCCTACTTATTTTTATTATCGTATTTAGAATCACTTGCCCGTATTTCATTTGATTTGCTATCATTTTCATTATTTAATTCTATTATCCATTGTATAATTTATTGTATATATTGCTGTCCTAACGTTATTGTATTATCATTTTTTTAATTCTTTTTGTTTTTTTTATGTTCGTATTATTAATTTAATTAATTATTGTATTTCTTACTTCAAATGAATAAGTATTAATTGTTGAGATGTTAATATAGTTCATAAAAAATATTATAACTTCTCTGTACAATATTGTGATAAGCAAGCCAATTTAATAGATAAGCATATAATAGATCCATTTTCTTAAATTCTTTTTATTCTACAAGTTACTGTATAAACTCTGTTTAGTTCTTTATCAGCTTAAATCCGAACTAATTCGTTTTATTTCACAAAATCTTCTATTACTTTTGTGGCATATATTATTACATAAAGATTTTTTTGTTTTAAAAATTTCGTTAATATGTATTGAAATCAAATAAGTTCAATATTAGTAATTAGAATCTTACAAGATATTTGTTAATATTGTGACATGCCAACTGGATCGATTTTTAATAATTTTGGGGTTAGCAACGCTTGGATTTAGGTTAATTATATAGAATATTATTACAGCATCTACTTTGAATAATTTACAACTAATTGGTTATTTCTTAAGTTACCAAAATATTAACCTGGCTACATAGTATTCTTGCAGCAAATTGTTTTCTATCTTGAATCGATCTATTTCTTTGTTTGGCCCAAATTACAAGACATACTACTTCCCCCAGGTTCTTTCCCTGCCAGACTTATCATTACAGAAGATGGAAAACGACACATGATAATTACTGTAAAACGACGTTTCAAAGACTTCGCAGATTGGTTAAGGAGGACATTAGTTTAGTCTATAGTTCATGGGTTCGTAATAGCGAATTTAGCTTTAGAAAAGGTGTCTGTTCCCTTATTCCTTCTGGCAATTTGCTTCTTCTAAGCAGAACCCTACCAGAATTACTAATGAATATATTCACCCAACATCGATAGTTGATGTTTTCGCTACATTGTTCTCTGGTATTTTCCTACCTAAGTCTTTGGGTTCTGGTCTTTCAGATATAACACATGGGCTGAAAAGTCCCGGGCCTAACAAAGAAAACACAGTTTTTTTGGTTCAAAATTAGCTTTATTCATCAACGTAATCTCCATCAAGAGCAACGCAATCATTCCAGCGCCGCTCTAACATTTCAATACCACTTTGGTAGAACGATTTATCTTTTGCCTCAAAATAGGCCTCAGTTTCAGCGATAACCTCTTCATTCGTGTGAAATTTCTTACCGGCGAGCATTTTTTTGAGGTCTGCGAACAATCAGTAGTCGCTGGGAGCCAAATCTGGCGAATACGGTGGATGTGGGAGCAATTCGAAGTTCAATTCATGTAGTTTTGCCATTGTTTTCATTGACTTGTGACACGGTGCGTTGTCTTGATGAAACAAAATTTTTTTCTTTGCCATATGCGGTCGTTTCTTGCAATTTCGGCCTTCAAACGCTCCAATAACGCTATATAATATTCACTGTTGATGGTACTTCCTTTATCCTCAAGATAGTCGATGAATATTACACCACGCACATCCCAAAATACCGAGGCCATAACCTTTCCAGCCGATTGTTGTGCTTTCGGGCGCTTTGGACGAGGTTCACCAGTTGCTGCCCACTCAGATGACGATCGTTTTGATTCCGGAGTGAAGTGATGGATCCATGTTTCATCCATTGTCACATATCGACGCAAAAATTCCGGTTTGTTACGTTTAAACATAGCCAAACACTGCTCAGAATCATCAACACGTTCTTGGTTTTGGTCAACAGTGAGCAAACGCGGCACCCACTTTGAACAGAGCTTTCTCATAGTCAAATGCTCATGCAATATAAAGCCAATACGTTCTTTTGATATCTTTACGATGTCAGCTAACTCACACAACTTCACTTTTCAATCATTCAAAACGATTTTGTGGATTTTTTTATGTTTTCTGGTGTTATCGTCTCATTTGGACGTCCACAGCGTTCTACATCATCGGTGTCTCTACGATCACGTTTGAAGTCAGCAAACCAACGTTTTATTGTTGTTTCTGATGGAGCGGAGTCCCCATAACACTTTTCAAGCCATTGCTTCGCTTGAACGGTATTTTTGCCATCAAGAAGCAGTGTAAAATTAAAACACGAAATTGTTTTTGATCCATTGTTTTGAAAATAACAAAAGTAGCGTGACTCTTAGTACAATAACTCACAAACTAATGACTAGAATATCATGAAATTTTGACAGCGGTCTTTTGAAGGTTAGTACTAACTGACAGAAAGGCGACTGCAGTAAAACTAGCCTCATCTATGTGTTAGGCCCGGGACTTTTCAGCCCATGTTTTAGATTCTAACTTGCTACCGTTGTGTTTGCAATTTATTTCGGTAGATAAAGTAATGCGGTGCGTTAAACGTTTAAAGAACAAATTTGCAGCTACTGATGTTAACACTCCTTACTTTATGTGATTGTACTGCTATCTTTGCTACTCCTCTGTGCATAATCTTTAATTTAACTTCACACGTTTCCTGATACGTGGAAAGTAGCCAGAATCTTGCCAATTTCGAAAAAGGGCGATAGTTCCAATATTAATAATTACAGACCAGTAAAGTCTTCTTTTCCAGAGGTTTTTGAACTCTTAATTTATAGACGTATAGTACTAAACCACATCTCGCCCTATCTTTGAATGAATTTACGTTAAATAGATCCGCTGTAACTAACTTGGCCAAGATTTTCCAAATAATTGCTGAGACCCTAGACGAAGGTGGTCAACTGGATTATTCGCAACGTGCGACAACGCTGTAGTATAACAATGCCCTGGTCGAAAATCAGACTGATAAGCAGGCAAAATGTTGGTGCAGGCGACAAATTGCCGCAATTAGTTATTAACGCAACGTTCAAATATTTTCTGCTGTAAAATATTAATAGACCGCAAGTCTTTCATCTCGCTTACAGGAGGTAACTTAGGAATAGGCAGTGGTTGAAAATATGGGTCACATAATCCGCTAGTGGAGGTATACAGATTCTCAACATGCGCGCATCTATATTATCCATCCCGCAGGTATTAGACTTAAGTCTACCCGGTGGTGTGAACACATCAATTGAAGTGATTGTTTTAAATTGGAATATTAGCGAAAACCTTCTGATTTGTGATGTTTGTGATATTTACAGGCGGAGAACAGGACGTTCTAGCAGACAATGCAAAATCAGGAAAATGGTTATTGATCAAGCTTTTTTAGATCTTTCCAAATTTCTCAACGTGAAGACTAATTTTTGATAGCCCTATTGACCTCATTTTAAAAATACTTCAATTCTTTCGATACATGCAACTGAATTATTAACTGGTAATTTCAAATTATGTATTGCACAATGAATATAAATGGCATTTAATTTAATATAACATATTTTCTTTTGTACACCTGAATAACAACCGTTTATAACGCTAGCACCGTCATGTCGTTGACCTCTGTATTTTCTAATAGCAATTCTTTCTATAGATTCGAATATTTTGCCATTCCAGATGTACATATTTTAATCTTGAACTTGAAAAAAAAAATCCTAAGAATTTCTCTAACATTCATCTTTTTGCATTCATCTTCCCCTAGTTCTATATATCTGATTATGGAACTCAATTGACCGACTTTTGAAAGATCCTGATTTGCATCTGCAATTAAGGTAAAAAAATGAAAAAAAATCACTTTTCGATGCTAAATGTTTTTGTAATATGTTAGTAAATCGTGGAATTAATTCAGTTTAAATAATTTATAGTTCCTCTGGGTCGCATAATTAGCTTTTTCATGACAGAAGCGTATTTGGTCAGAATATTAACTTGTGTTAAAAAAACTCCATTACAAATATGACGCTAATTCTCACAGTGTCCTCAAAATGCCAACAAATTTGTCACTAAACCTATTATGATACCTATGAATTTGTATAAAATTTGTCTCCAAAACTTTGATATATCTTTCATCTTTAAGGTTCACAATACGCTATGTTTTCTTTTACTGAATAGCATAAGTATTTCCTGGGTGCACATACTTTAGAATTGTTATGTATATTCTAGTAATAAGTTGAGAAGAACCTATTTTTCGTGTTTTTTTGGGAACGCAATTACAGGTTGTCAAGGGGGGCTTCTGAATTATATGTATTTTCATTTAAGCTAGATTTTTTTTCTGTATTAAAACTTTGTAAAAAGTTAAGTTAATATGAATTTGTTGATAAATTATAATTTTCTGCTACTAGCTTCGTATACTTTGCATCTTTGAAAATGCAAACCGCAATTGTCAGGGACAGAAAACCTAGTGACATGGCGGTACCAGACAACCGTCACGACTATAATAAATGGCCGTAAAAGTCTGAAAAACTGCTAATTATTTATTTATTCTAATAAGAAATTGTTAAATTTCAGAATTTTGTTTGTGTTTATTGCTTTTATTTGATAAGAATTTTTATTCAGTTTAGAAAGTTTAATATTATTTTATTCTCCATGAGGCTATGATGAATTCTGTCACTAACATCCGTTATCAGTTATATTATCTGATCGATATATATATACATACGTGGATATGAATAAAAACTCAAGTCAATGCCACACATAGCAGTTTATGGCGTTTTTGTAAATCGTCTTTCTAATAGGTCGCTTAGACAATCTGTTCATCATATCATGAAGAGATATATAAGTGTGAGCTTTAGCGAGAAGAGGAATATCATACTCATTTTATTTCGGCTGAGCTATGGCGAGTCGCCGAATATTAATAAATCTGTGCTGCGACTTCGTGCTTATGTGTGGTAGCCTTCTCATTTCCACACCCCTAGAATGCAATCAATAAATAGCTTGCATTATCCGGTATAAAAGTCCTCTGCAGTAGGTAATTTTAAGATGCCACTTTACCTGAAATAACATTCATTGGCGTACATAAAAAAAATTAAGAAAAAGGTGTAATCGGTAAAAAAACACTTTAACCTAAAAGTAGCATAAAATTTGTTGGTGTGGTGGCCAACTTTTTCAAGCATATCTGCTTCTTGACCAAAAGGTATTGCATCTTCTTTTTCTTTGTTTTTTAAATTTTATAATAAAAATGTAACGACTATAAAAATGGCATACAAAATAATTTTTATTTATACGTACCTATTTAAACTGTTACCAAATTATTTACCAACACGACGATCTGTCTTAAAAAAGGATTTAAAAAACTTATGGAGGTGGGATTAATAGGTCTTGCAGTGGAAAAAAAAACTAAAAATTTGTATGGGAATTTGATTAAAGATGCAATTTGATCATCTGCAACAATCACTGTTGAGCACAATTCACAAAGGTGCTATTCTAATATTTATGGTTAAATTTCTGTTGCCAATCAAGATTTTAGTGCAAATCCTGTGTAGCCAAACTCGTGGCATAACTCATTTCAAAAGACATCTAGAAAACAATACGTAACATAATAATGGTGCTAAATAGATCTCACGGGAAAGACAATGTAAGGAGAGAAACAACATATGCCTGTCTACCCGGATGGCGCTGGGTATATTTAGCTACGTGGCATAATTGGTATTATTTTTTTAATTGTTTACCGTATAAGGCTGTTTTTTTATTACTCTTTCAAGCTTATCGAAATAAAACAAGAAACTGCTTTATCACATTTTAATCCTACTAAAATAACAAGTTTACATCGACACAATCAACAATCAAAATCACGTGTTCTCCTCGATATCCCGTAGGGTCCTTCCGAAAACTCACAGATCCCAAGCCTATTAAACAGGAAACATTTAAATTTCGGATTTCCCCATCTTCCTAGGTATTTCATCCAAGTCGGTGGTGGATCGTAACCGATGCGGTGTACTTGTAGACTTTTCCAGGTCTTCCAAGGTATCCCGTAGCCATTTTTGTCGTATAATTTGGGTACACGAACGTAAGGAAACTTTCCAGGAGCGGACCATAGACCATGCGAACCTTTAGCAGCGAAAAGTACCGGTCGACCTTTAAAGGTTCGTACCACAGGAGGAAAGTCGGCTCTTTGGATGATACCTTTCCGTACCAATTCCCTGTTATATTTAAAAACTTTCGCTACGGAATCGTATCTGTAATAGGCACCGATATCGTGAACGGCCAGGAACAATTCGATCGGGACGAAATCCTCGTCGAAAGAGATGGAGAGATGCTCGAAATCGCCAATATGATTTCCGAACGTCCGTTTTTTCCCTAAGCACCTATTAAAAATCAAAGGTGTTGGGATTCTACCTAGGAAACACACTTCTTTTCCCTCGTTGTACGGATAGAACATCCAATAGGTTAGATGGAAACGTGTTCTACGTGCGACCGCTTCTGCCGGATCGTTTTTATCGTTGCCGTTGCCAAATACGTTCGATTTGTACGAACCTGGGTATGAGCATTCGGAAACTGTTACGTAAACCGGAACGACGTCGTTGAGCGGGTTTCGACCGTTCAAAAAGGAAGTGCCGTTGCCTTTTATGGAGGCTGAAACGAATAAATTGAAGTAGAAATTAAAAGCTGTTGTGCGAGCTGTTTCGTAAGATATATTACGGCATGAATGCATAATAAATTCTCTTATATTACGTTACGTAATTTTTATTTCGCGAACGTGAAAGTATCTTCGACAGTTGAATTTTAAAAAATTGGTTGTTTGTCTGCTTGTGTCAAACAAAGGAAGGAATTACCGTATTATTACTTGTTCAATACTTCAATGAGTTAATAATGTCAAAAAGATAAAAAATTTAGATCTGTTTTAAAATGTGTAAAAGATCGTCAATGATTTGTGTTTCACGTCGGAAACTTCCTATTTCATGTAAAAAATAAAATAGAAGAAAGGAAATTGGTGTAAGGTGGTCCATTTCTAAATATTTGAAAATGTGAATGAAAATGCATTGGCACTTTAACGTTTCACGTGATCTAAATGTTTAAGTTGACAACATAACGAAATTATAGCGTTTCCTTGTTCAGCGTTGCAAATTTGGTTATAATTATTAACAATACAGTAGAGTGGCGATTTAGTGAACTCCGATTCGAATCAACTATCCGCTTCAATGAACGACCAAAATTTTACATTACCTCGCGATATAATAAACATCGAAAAGCCCAGTACCATAAAAATGCATGTTTAATGTAGGGACTTTCCCTAAATATATATCCTGATCCTAACGTATTTCGGTGTATAAATAGTACTTGCTGAATAAAGTTAGCAGAGCCATTGTAAATAAGTAAGTACATGTGTATGTAATAAGCATTTTAGCGAAATTGGTTATTTTTTGAAATTTGAAATGTCGCAAAGAAAACATTTAAAATTAGACGAAAAACTTAAAATGTTTGAGTGCTTAAAAGAAGGAAACGCAGTAGGAGAATTAGTGAAGAAATATGGAGCAGCAAAGTCCACTATATTCGGAATAAAGAAGAAAAGACACGTGACCTCTGAGAGAGTTACAAAAACATTTGCTGGTCTAGGTAAAATGAAAACTTTAAAAGTGTTTAGCGATCCAAAGATGGAAAAAAAAACTTATATACAGTGAAATTCCCTTTCGACACCTCCCTTAAACGGACAGTTTCTCATGGTCCCGACCGGCTCTCATATAATTTCCATTGTATTAACTCTTTCTTGGACGGACATTCTCTTGAACGGACGCGGACACGAGAAAATGTTCTTTTAACCGGACAAAAATAAAATAAAAAGGAACGCCTTATCTTATTTTTATATCGAGAATATTGCTATTGTATTTTTCAATCGCGCCGCGCGCCAATTTCGCTGGGACTTTCCCGAGTAAACCGGAGATTTACCGACTTTAATCTTTCGGTACAAACGCAGCCTATGTCGTACATTTCTGCCTGGTGTGAATTAGGGACTTCCCCAAGTTGGTCGAGGATTTACCGTTCTTAGTCTTTGAGTGTACGCCTTCGATTGAATCTGCTTTCAATATTAGTCTGATCTCTATGCGGAAAAGACACAGTGGGCGACACGTTCATTGTAGAAATGGCTCCAAATAGAAAAATTCTCACGCTTAAACAAAAATTTGAGATTGTTGAAGTTTAGAATAAAGAGAAATTAAGTGTAAGGAACTTATCGAAGCGTTTTAATATTGGAAAAACACAAGCTGCAGATATAATTAAACATAAAGAAATCCTTCTAAACAAATGGATGTCGAACAGCAATTTGAATGAAAAAAGAAGCTTTTTGACGGGTGATGGTACTAAAATTGACAAAATTGTGTTATGACTGGTTTACAGCAGCTCGCCATAAGGGGATTCCTTTAATAGCCTATGCATATGATTTTTTTAGATAAAGTTTTCTTATATTAATGCGTTGATTTTGTTTTCATATTAAATTCTAAAATGGATAAAAAAAGTGAGATTACCAATAGATTTGTCGTGACAAAAACGCAAAAAACTTATTTTTTTTAGGTCCGCTAATACGATGTAAAGCAAGAGAAATAGCCGTTTCTTTGGGACATTCTACATTCTGTGCTTCTTCTGTTTGGCTCAATAAATTTAGAATCCGCTACAATATAAGTTTTAAAGCGATTTCGGGAAAAGGAGCTTCGGTTAATGCTGAAGATGTTTCATCGTTTATAAAAAAATGTCCTTCTATGATTAAGGGATATTCACCAAGAGACATCTATAATGCCGATGAGGCAGGTCTGTATTTTAGGGCTCTACCCGACAAAACGCTCACATTAAAGAAGGAAAAATGTGTTGGGGGTAAGTATCCCAAAGAGAGGTTTACAATTTTGCATTGCGCAAATATGGCGGGTGAAAAAGAAAAACTCCTAGTCATTGGTAAGGCAGCTAAACCCAGAGCTTTTAAAAACATTAATATAAATAACCTGCCCGTAACTTGGAAATACAACAAGAAAACTTGGA
The DNA here is from genome assembly GCA_023509865.1 of Trypoxylus dichotomus. Taxonomy (NCBI): domain Eukaryota; kingdom Metazoa; phylum Arthropoda; class Insecta; order Coleoptera; family Scarabaeidae; genus Trypoxylus; species Trypoxylus dichotomus. Next base: position 7,621,376 of record CM042081.1, on the reverse strand, counting down.
TGACAGGACAAATTATGACAGAGTGGTTGCAAGACCTAGATTGAAAAGTGGCTAAAGAAAAAAAGGAACATTTTGTTATTTTTAGACAACGCGGGATCTCATCCGAAAGACGTTCGCTTAAATAATATAAAAATATTATCTTTACCCCCTAATTGTACATCAACTTGTCAACCATTTGACCAGGGGATTATAAAGAATTTTAAAACTTATTACCGAAGTCTAATACTCAAACATCTGCTAGTAAACATTGAAACTGTTGGTACAGCTTTTGAGTTAATAAAGAAAATTCCACCAGTGGATGCAGTTTATTTGGCAAAAACCGCTTGGGACCAAATAACCAAAGAGACAATTCAAAATTGCTTCCGTAAAGCAGAATTTAATCATGTAAATATGCAAAGTGAAGACCAGTTAACTGAGGCTGATACATCTGACCTAGAAGATGGTTTGCCTCTTAGTGTACTTTCAGATATCTTCGAAAATAAGAATTTATTGAAATTGACGGATAATGAAAGCCCTAATGATTTTTTGAACGTAGGTGACGATTTATATGTTGAAGATCCAGATTCAGAAGAAGAAATTGCAAATCCAGTTGAAATACAAGAACTTTTGGAAGATTCTGATGTCGATGAGGTTCCAGTGCCAACAGAAGCTATCCCAAATTATGCAGCTCAAAAGTTTTGCCGAAAATCACGGAGATACAGTCTTTGGAGCTTCTTTCTAAATTAGAAATACGACTTCAAGACGCCATTTTATATTATTAAAGAAAAAGAGAAGATAAACAACAATATATGAATGTTTGCGTCCTTAAAGTGACTATTCATTTCATTGTTTTGTATTACATACTACATCTATGTATCTATGTATATACATATATTATACTTTGTATGTATATATCTAAAGGAAATAAACTTTTATTTCTTAAGTTTAAAGTTCCTTATTTATTTTAAAAACATTTATATACATATACGATTTAAATGTCCCAGTTTCTTTAATATATTCATTTTTCGTTAAAACACGAGTTTTCTTGTTTCTACTACATATTTCCTTTATGCGGACACCCCTCCTGAACGGAGATTTCACTGTATATGTATATAGTAAGTGAAATTATGCTACAGAAAAAAGCAAAAGTATACAAAAAAAAATTGGATGAAACGTCGTCGTTTACTGCCAGTAATGGTTGGTTGAATGGATTTAAACAACGCTACGGAGTACGATTTTTACCAATATCGGGCAAAAAATTATCATCTCATCCAGAGTTGATAGATCCATTTAAACAAAATCCAAAAAATAAAATTGAAGAGCTTGCCATATTGCCAGATAAAATATATAATGCCGATGAATCGGGCCTTTATTGGAACCTTCTACCGGACAAGATCTACGTTGCAAATACAGAAAAAAATGCACCGGGTAGAAAAATTCGAAAGCAAACACTTACATTCTTATTGTGCACGAATGCAACAGGAAATCATAAACTGGAGCCTTTGGTGATAGACAAATTTAGAAACCCAAGATGCTTTCGAAATTTTAATTGTCCTATTATATAAAAATGCAGTTACAGATTAAACAATACATTTAATATTTTCATTATGTGTATGCATGTGTAATAGTAGTAGTATACATTCTATAATAAATTGTAATTTTGACTAATAAAAATTTATCTAAAACTTGTTTTTTTTTTCTTTAACTAAGTTCAAATTCACAGATTTTTTAAAATCTACCAAAAAATATGGATGAAATTTACCGAAATATCTTTCAATTATCTGACGGCATTGGTTGATAGCCAATACAGAGCAAATATTTTTGGAAACAATTTTATTAATTATTACTAAATCATCATTAATCAGGAAACGAACGAAAGGGACCTTTATGTTACCTACCGAGATCATTTTTTGGAATCAGGTACAAAGTTTCGGATATTCTACCGATTGGTAACGCGTTTTCCGATGATATTATTCTTCCATTTCCGTCAACTGGGTAAACGTGTTGGAGAAATTCTTCTGCGGCTAAAGGGAAATATTTTTCTTCCGGTGCTAACCATACTAAAGGCGCCCATTTTTCCGCTAGACGATCGACTAAATCAAATAAAATAAATTCAATTCATTTACACTCCAGTAAACATTTTTAAATTTCTGGATAATTTAAGTTGGTAATTCCGGCAATAAATGTCATATTTGCCAATTTCAGAATACATTCAAATATGATCTTTATTACCGGAAGTACCAACTTAAATCGTCGGCAAAATTTAAAAAATATTTACGGGCTAAAATGTCTAATACGTAGGTAATTATCAAAAAAATTATTCAAAATAATACCTACGACAATACGAATTTTTTTTCAGTTAAAGAGTAATGAATATCAAAAAGAGGTGGGCGGAATTTTTAATTGCACATTTAATGGTCAAGTAACGGTAATAAAATATATGGAATTCATCGCACTCTACAAGCGAGTCTGTTACAATTTCTGCACTACAAACACGTGTGATTTCACGAGGATTGTTTCTTTACATCGGTTACCTCATTTAGCGGTTTTATTTCTAGTTCTGATTCGAGAGCGTTGTTACCGTTTTTTAATCAAGTACAGGTCAGTCAAAACAAGTTACAAGACAACTTGACAAGAAAACTAGATGTAAACAAAAAAATAGAGTTAAAAAGAACAATAACACAATTCGCAAATACGTGCATATACTGGATTAATTTCTGTGCATTGAGATTTTTGGATCTGAAACGAAAAATAGGGAAAATACCACTTACTCAAATCGGTTTCGAGTAGTCCGTGTACAATTTGCAGGGTAAGTAGCAAAGTTCCAAGTTGCACAAGGTCTAAAACGCACGACAAATATCTTCGTCTGCCACCGCAATACATCTCAGCCTCATGCTGCTTAATTTCCGGAAGAATCAAACGTGAAAGAAAGCTCGAGGCGACGCTTTAACCTGCGTTCGCCGCTCACCGTCATTTTATTCTATATTGTCCCTTCTTTTCATATGGTTTTATGGGTGCTATACGTATGGGGGAAGCCTCTTATCCGATGTAAAATGGAATTAATTTTTTTATGATATTCAGGTTACATCTTCGAAAATCCCGCCATTTTAATTTTCGAATTAATACAGCTAAATGTTTTACCCACAATTCAAATGGTTTCCATGGTGATACATCAATAGTAATCTCAAATCTGCCTTAGTATTTTTTGATTCTTTGCGTTCTTGTTGGAAACTCAATTGCTTTGTCCTCTTTATTAAAGTATGCTTTCACTCATTGTCTTGTATTGTTGAAAGTTCATAAATTATATATTGTAAATAAGGTTCGTAAATCACAATTCCTAATCACAAGCATTCGACTAGGAAATACGTAATTTTATTTAAGTAATGTTTAACTAAGATTTCTAAGTTGTAATTTATAATTAACGTAATACATATCGAGAAACACTTGAATATCCTATTCCAAAATAGAGAAATGAATTACTGAACACACTACTGACCTAAATAACATAAAGATGTTCAAAACAATTTTTACGTGGGATAATTGTTTTTTGTAATATCTACAATAACTTTGCAATTCTAATATAATACAATAATAAAAAGTAGTATTACGTTTATTAATAATAAAGTATGCAATTTATACACTTTGTGAAAATAAAAATGATGTGTTCAAATTACCGGAAATAAATATGACCGAACAATTCTATACAATATAAAAATAGCAAAAAGCGTAAGTTATATTGAAGTATTCAAATATTAAATTAATTGTCACCAAAATTCCAACCGCCATCTATGATATAATGACTTGATACATTCATTAGTTATTTAACCTATTGGAAGTGCCCTTGGGTATCTTCCAGATGGCACACTATGCTAATGTAGAATGTCGTTTATGCAGTTCGCCATCTAGGAGACAGTCAAAGGTACCTCCATCGAGGATACCTATAAAACTTGTCCATATTTTCGTTACGTTAATAAATAAGCTTTTTTAGTGTCCCTTAATTGACACACGGCAAAGGTATGAACATCCAAATGGTTGAATAACTACGAATACGAAACGTTGGTATAACTAGAAGAATTTTAAATATTTAAGGTGTGTATTTTATTATAAATAAAAAACATAATAAATGTAAATTTGGTTTTAGCATGCGCAGTTTGACTTCTTTTTAACTGCGTTATAGATGAAAATATAGAATTTACCTTTGAAGTAATAAATAGCACTATTTCAAATATAAATTATTTTCATCCTCTATTTATTTCTAATGTATTTTCTGAGTATGGTCCACCTATTTAAACCGTACTTTGTCGGGTAAAAAAAAAACCTGGCTATGGTAATATGATTTGTTTTGTCTAAATTACCTATATTAATTAAATAGTCTTTAGATTGATTTCGATCGTTTAAGGTGCCAATAATCAAATTAGAAACTTGACCGCCCTTCGTGTCGGTGATTTCATCAAGTGGTCTAAAGACAGTGGTTTTTCGACTCTTTTCTAATACCATCGGTAACATCTTCATAAATTTCGTTGATATACTGCTTGCGTAGGGTTGAGAAACTAAAGTACATAAATGGGTTTATCATCAACTTCAGTTTTCAGGAATTCTTGAAATATCGGATTATCTAATTATTACAATCCAGAAATATATCACACAAATCTTTCAAAAATATGACGATTGCAAGGACTGTGTGGATGTACAATTCACAGGTATAGCAGTAAACTCCACTCACACAATTATGCGGAACGCAGCGTTTCGAGAGCACGTGGGCTCCTACTATATACTTGTATTTAAATTCGCCAAAGATAAATAAAAAGAAAACAACATTAATGTGAAGGATTAATGTATATTCTTTCAAAAATAAACGCTACGAAAAAAAGCAGTGTATTAAGAAAAAATGAAGATATATTATTTACATTACATAGAGACAGATACATAAATAAATAGATATATTCAAGAATAAATTATACAAATTTTAACAGAGGTTACAGTAACATATAGCCTAATCAAATTTTCTATACAGCTTTCCTCCTATGGGGTTTTTATTTGTTAAAAAAGTCGCAATATTAGCGCTTCAATATCGAGAAAAAAAGCACACATATCTCTTATAAATATTTACGTTGACGTAAATTATCTTGTATGTACGAATTACCCTATCACATTAGTTTCTTCTTGTTTTGAAAAAAGACTACGTGGAAGCTTTATTCTCACGGACAGTTATAATAGTACATCAAATACAAGGTATGTAGCATACGTTATCATTCTCCCCCTACGTATTATTTTGGAAAAAATTTATGCGTCTTGTTCTCCTTGATTTTTTTATTGTTATTATCATCAGAAAGCTAAACTAGCGCATTTAAAAAATATAAACTATATACACAGAATCTTTCATTAAGATCTGGCATAGCATATATGTACATCTCATAGACTGTATTTTGTTACGAATGATAAAAACTAATTATTATTATCTTCCCCAATTTTCGCGAGATTTACGATACATTTAAAAAGCAGAATCTCTATCATTACGTTATTAATATTATTATTTTTACGCAAAAAGGCGTTTTTTTTTTCCAGAATACTTAGCGCTATACAGGATGTTCAGAAAGGAGATTCGTCAACTTCAGGTGCTGGTTAGAATTTGTTATTTATAGCGTATGATGAACTTTGTATAACGTTTATTTTTTCTTTTTTTTAAAGATATATCGATCTCTTAATTTGATTTATTTTATTACGGATGTTGGGCAAATTTTTAATTGTGAGGCAAAATCCATTTCAATTAAACCATTCATGATCTGATAAACAATGTAATTTGTCGATTATAACACATATAGGTATACTTTCGAAAAGTTAACTGATATCAAGCGGTTTTCTTTTGTAATGCGATTTCAAAAATGAAGTCTAGACACGTAGATTTTTCAAGAATATCGATTATTTTGAAAGACATAGATATCACCTTTATTATGTCTCAATTTCAGCTGAACATGAATGCTTGATATTAGTGCAGTGTTCGAGTACGTGATATATATAGACTATTTTTAACGGCTGTGAAAAATTATTGCTTAATAACGCTGACTCCTTCAAGCTTTGCAAATTACGTGTAAACCGTGTCCAAGTACAGATCTTTTTTAAATTATTGGATTCTTATAATTTGACACGGAAATATCTGTAGCATTCATATTTGTAAGAGGTTGCTATAATGACGCGGTCAATAAATAATTTTCTTTCTGTTAACTAAGATCTGATACTTGTTTTCAACTAATATAGGTACGCTAATGCCAAATATTAAACCCATTTCTCTCTCTCACGTCACGTTGTTTTCTTTCTACAGCCTTTCTTGTGCCTCTGGGATAGTCGGGCTAGAAACCAACACTGCATTCAGAAACATTGGCCTCCCAGAACATCCTTTGATGTTGAACAAAGGAGTACTGTAAGTGAAGCAGAGAAAAAGTAGCTGTTCCACTTTTTCACATCAAATTGGGTCTTATGAAGCAATATGTTAAAGCTCTAGATTTGCAAGGGGACTGTTTCAAATATATATGTCAAAAGTTTCCACGACTAAGTTACGAAAAAAATCAAAGTTGGGGTATTTGATGGACATCAAATTTCATCAACTCTATGAATGAGGCTGAGAAAGAAGCTTTCATTCACTTTGGCGCGAACAATTTTCTTGGAAACAAAAAAAAGGCTCCAATTATAAAGATCTAGTGAAATCAGTGCTTCAAAAATTTCACCGCCTGGATTGTAACATGAGCGTAAAGCTTCATTTTCTTCATAATCATCTTGGTAGGTCGAATGTTTAGACGCTGTAAGCGATGAACAAGGCGAAGGATTTCATCAAGATTTAAAAACCATGGAAACTCGGTACTAAGGAAGATGGGATCCTCATATGATGACCGATTACATTTAGGGTGTTCAAAGAGACTGTCAAGCCAAAATGCATAGAAGAAACTGCAGTAAACGAAAACTTATTTCGTGATCGATTAAAATAAATATAAATACATAAGGAAAAACTATCGTTTTCTTTAATACAATGATCTAAATTACTCATAGAAACAGTCCCAAATTAAGAGTAAATAATAAGGTTGAAAGAATAGTCTTTGCTACAAAATGTTCTGTAGCAAAAGAATATACAAACACGTGGTCGAATGTTGTACTGAGAGTGCATGTATGAAATGGGAGTTTCAGACAACAGAGCAACGCCAATGCAGTTTGTGCTATAAAAATTTGATACTGTGCCATTTTGTTGTGCCATCAACAAGTGTTAGATGTGCACGAGTGATACGGAAAAGTGCACAGTGTTAGTTGTATTGTTGTGTTCAATATGTCGAAATTTATACTGAACAATGAGCATTGTCGAACAGCATCCATTTTTTGTTTTCATTAGAAGAAAACTGCAACTGAATCATACAGATTACTTTGAGAAGCTTACGGTGAACATCTCCATCACAAGATACGTGTAAACGATGGTTTCGGCGTTTCAAAAGTGGTGACTTCGATACTGCAGATAAGGAACGCGGAAAAATATGAAGATGTGGAATTGCAAGCATTGTTGGACGAAGATGATTCGCAAACACAAAACCTACTCGCAAAGCAATTGGGTGTTAGTCAATGAGCTATTTCCAATCGGCTACGAGAAATGGGAAAGATTCAGAAGACCGGTGGATGGTACATGATTTGAACGACAGGCAAATGGAAAAGTGCAAAAACACATATGACATTTTGCTTGCTCGGTACAAAAGGAAATCGTTTTTGCATCGTATAGTTACGGGGGATGAAAAGTGGACTTATTTTGAAAATCTCAAGCGTGAAAAATCACGGATAGGCCTAGGCAGACCATCCATATCGACCGCAAGACCGAATCGCTTTTGTAGAAACACAATGCTTTGTGCTTGCTGAGACCAGATGAGTGTGGTCTAACATGAGCTATTAAAACCGGGGCAAACTGTTAATACTAAACATTACCAACAAATTGACCAATTTGAACCGTTGGCTGCATGAAAAAGGGTTAGAACACCGAAAGAGACAACGCAGTCATTTTTCTTCATGATAATGCTCCATCATATACAGCCAAACCATTTCGTGACACGTTGGAAGCACTCAACTGGGAAGTTCTACCCAGTGCGGCTTACTCATCAGTCTTAGCTCCTTTCGATTACCACTTGTTTGCATCGATGGGTCACGCGTCTGCTGAGCAACGCTTTGGTTCGTACAAAAATATGAAAAAATGGCTCAATGAATGGTTCGCAGCAATAGTGGAAGATTTTTACTGGCATGGTATTATAAAAAATGTATAGCAAGCGATGGAGCAACGTTGTATAGTCAATAATTATTGTATTTTTACTTTTATGAAAGTAAAATATAAGTAAATGGAGAGAGGGTAGACTTGAATAGGTTAGGGATGTTCGCGGTCTTCAAAAAAAGTATCACTGACAAATATAACTAAATTAATACCTTTAAATTAACGCTTCACCTTTTCAAACACCCTGTATTTGTAACTTTTTTTTATTTTCCCCTTGTTTTGCTACACTAAATTCGAAAAAAAAACCTACTCTTTCTTGGACCGCAGCAAAATTCACATTTTAATCTAGCTCGTATATTCGTAATTATTACAACACTGCAGGTACAAAGGTTATTCTTGGATATACTGGACGTGCAAGAAGTAGGGAACGATTAACCTATCCCTACAAAGAGGGTCGCATGATTTCGTACTATTTTCGTTTCTTGTCAAGATCTTTAATCCATCCGTATTCTCACACAGATTTAACATATACATGATGGAATACTATCATGCACCCTGTATATTAAATACGCAGCTTGACGGACATATAACGATATATAAATCGAAATTAGATTGGGAAAGGTATACTAAATAAAGCGACTAAGATATAATAAATATTGCAAATATTGCGCAAAGTTCAACTTTTAGTATTGAAAAAATAACATATTTTCTTCGTAGGAACACTGCTATTTTGCTTCTTCTTATTCTATACAATAACTTCACTAGACATAATTAAAGTCCATATACATATATGAAATATTACCGTTATTATTATTATTATTAAATACACAATAATACATAGACCTATCGAAACGAAAATATACCATTGCTCCTTTGAAAGATACTTTTTATAGGTATATTATGAAATATCCAATTAATATGAATTATAAATAGTATAATTATTAATTAATTTAAATTTATAAGTCTAAGGAGTAATAGATTATATTTTATTTGTGTTTAGACCCTGGTGGCAATATTAACTTTTCCCTAGAACGTTTGACTAATATTCCGTTATATTTTCTTTAATACTTTGACAAACAACTGGATGGAGTGCACATAATACGTCGCATACTTCATATTTGTTATTTAAGGCGTCATATTTTCTCTTTACCTATACGATAAATCGAGATATGTACTTCTATGATAAAAATTATATTTATATCTGTAGTTTGAATAATACATTTGGAATTGGAGGAATAGTTTCTTTTTTTGACATTCAACATTGTCTTTCAATGTCTTAAACGGTTTGTATTTTTAAAGGTACTAATGCTTTCTCGGTCCTTCCTTAAAACTTACTTTTATAAATTAGAAAATTCTAGTACGGTTAGTAAGCGAAAATGAGATACATTCGACACACGCTGATATCTTAATTTTTATTTGAATTACCCACCAAAATCAAGTGGAATAGTGTTACCAATATTGATCTAGTTGGTTCCCTGTTAATTTCGCAACGCTCGGTATATTAAAGTGTTTGTCTTGGAAATCTAGGTAAACATTTTAGATATTTATTGTGATAAATATCGTTTATAAAATTTGTTGCATGTTAACTATTATTTTGATTCAAGAGCATAACATATTTATAAAGTAAGTTAAATATATATTTAACATTAACCTAATCACGTTGTATTTTGGTGTTGTAAAACGCGACTAAGTGGGGTACTTTCGCCATTGAAGTATTCGATTGTATCCATTTTATAATTATAGCAAATACTCCAAAACTTCAAGTGGTATCAAAATGAGAAAATTGTAATTGAGGATATTAAATCTTTGTTGAAAAGGAAACTACTTGACAATATCATTAGCAAAGAGCCTGGAAACGGTTCAGACTATCCTAAGTATAACAGTATATATTCTGTCAAGCAAATCCGCACAAATAATTAAAAAAATGGAGCTTGAAGACTACATAAAAAAATCGTCCGACCTTCATCACGATCTTTCGTATAAACAAATTAGAACAATGGCTTTTCCATTTACGAAATCGTGCCAAAGATGTAGTCCACCAGAAAATTAGGACATTCAAAATTTAGCTGATTCCTTAAGGTTCTTTTGTTTTTGTCAAAGTCATTAACAATAATCTATTTTGTGTTTTAGCAAAAGATTGGTTATTGGGCTTTATGCTTACGCTGCTCTGACTTCACCAACTTGTTGTATATGACTTTCTTGATAAATACATCTCTATCTTGAAAAAAATATAAACCTAGTGTTGAGTCAATTTGGAATTTAGATGAGATGGGCACCAATACAATCATAAAGCTCATCAAAATAATTTCAGTTAAGGGGAAAAAGAAGTTCAGGGAACAAGGAAATGCTTCTCGATAAAAGAGTGAAATAAATTACTTTTCTTGGCATTGTTGCATCATTAACACCTTCCTCTATACAAAAATGTGTATTTTTGGCGAATTTTTTGTTATGTATATACAGTATCAACACTTTTTAGAACCTTACATCGTCGTCGCTAACAAATAAACTTGCAAATAATTTGGGAACAATATGTAGAAATAAATATAATTGAAACAGTTTTATAGTTTGTTTTTAATAAGGATACGCAGCCAAATGTAAGTGCCGTTGCTGATATACCATGAGTGCACTTTCCACGTGTCGACTGCCGTAATTGTGAGAAAGAGGAGGGTAAAATAATATTTGTATAAGTTAACAAAGTCGAGAGAAACGCACGCTATTCTGTAGGCCGATTGAGTGTCAATATCTCTACCCTTGTGTAACTACTATTACAAAATTCTATCCTCACATCGATCTTTTCAATTTGAATTGAATCAATGAAGCACTCATTCCGTATTATTGCGAGGTGGGGAGGGTATATCGCTAAACATGTGTTAGATTCATTTTGCAGCCATCCAGAATGCAATCAACAGCTCGCACAGTTTTTACCCCGTATATGTTTCCTCTCCTGCGAAGAAGCATCAAAAGTCGACTCATCAATTATCAATGTTAATAAGAAAATGCGTCAGATATCATGACACCTGACATGATGAAACAAATTTCTGAAACAATTAGCTTTATTGTATATTATCTATATCCGTATATTTACAGGAACCTCAACAGCAATGGTATATGAGGAAAAAGTATAGATCGCTAGCAACTCTTTATTGGAATTACTTAATGAAATTGTGAAAGTTGCTATGCATTAAATACTTCACAATATGCTCCAACATTAGACGAGATACTGCTTGCCGATGTAAGTAATAAGTAATGGAGATTTACCAAACCTAGATGAAATAAGACTATATCGGCTAATGAAGCAAACGGACTTTAAGGAATAATTACTTATAATATCAGAGTTGCTTTTATGCAATTCTGCTGTGTTCTGCAGATACATTGAAAGGAACAGAAATAATACTTTAACTGAAAATATTGTAAGATGGAGAATTCGGATTTCTACGTTGGCAAACTCATGCAATTACGACTCTGTTTCAACTGGAAAATCGAAATTCTTTCAAAGAATGCAATGACCGCGGAAGTCTACAACATAGTGTAAGATGGAGATGACAATATCTCAGAGATACTTTACATATCTAAATTGAGGACAGATCAATTTTCTATTTAGTTCTAGGATGCAGAAAGTGGGGACTGACACGATTAAAAAAATCGATCTGGGAAAGAATGTCGCTATTGGATGACTTCGGAACTGTTTCCAGATGTTTTAAGACGTATTGTTCGTCAAATACGACTTTTCAACAAATCTTTTCTTCTATCAAACAATCACGAATCGCATATATCTGCACTACTCTCTTTTCCATGGGACTAAGTAAAGTTTTTGAACACTGGATGTTGAAATTTATGTCACATTTTAGACTTACCTTGCAACAGCTTTTAATGATTGGATGTTGGCCACATCCAGGTCAAGCCATCACAATTAGACATATGTCACTTAACAAACAATACTTAATCTATTGCGTTTTCATTAAGAAAATATATTCAAGACGCTTCAAAGAAACGGTTTATTTGTTACTCGTCTTCGACCAAGATGCTCTTCCACCAAACTCTCTTGGAATTCGTAAGCCAGATATTCTAGAAACGATCAAGTGACCGATCCGAAGGATTTAGATTTGAATTTTGCTAATTCCTTGCAATACATCATCCAATTGTCCTACTTTAGATGATATCTTTCACAATCCGAAGTTTGACATATTCAAGAAAAGAAAAAAAAAAAACGAACACCAAAATCTATTACATATACTGATACATTCGAATTAACTTGGTAAAATAAAGTAAATTTACTTAAGAAGTCCAAAGCTGTAAAGGTTAGAGAACAGAGTCTTTCAAGTGATTCTGGTATTACTTCGGATGAAGTAAGCTCAAGTAGTAGTGATGACTGAGAATAATTTGAGACAATATCTAATGACGAAACCAAATTTATGCGGCAGAATGGTAGCAGCCAAGCATTTATTGATGCAGAAGTAGACTTAGGTGATGTTGGAGCTAAGTTGCGATCTCCAGTTAAGACTGGAACAACAAGGACAGCGTCCATTCTTACGTTTAAGTACAATTTCAAGAACTTTATCATTAAGTAAGTTATCTCGTTGAACTAATATGTTTTAAATCTTTTCTAAAATATGTTTAATATATCAACAGCTTTAATCTGTTTATAAATTATGTATTTTGGATATATTTATTATTAATAAATGCTTATGCAAAATACATTCAATCATAAGTTATTTTTTTCGTGTTATTTAATAATTGTAAGTAACATGGAAGCTATTCCACAGCTAAAACGAATGTATCTCACCTTCCCCTATAATATTAACTTTTAGAAATAAATATTTGGTGCCTCAGCATTTCATTGTTAACTGGCTAATTAGAATCCATTAATACCATTGCTTTTAAATTTATCCCCATCGTGGAACGTATATTTAAGATGGCAATACAATTATTAAGTTAAGTTGGTACTAGCCTGGCAATATATAAAATATGAATTGAGAGAAAATCAATTTTATATACAAAAAAAGATTAAAATAAAGTGATAAAACGAAATTAATCACAAGTAATCGAATATTTCCCAATATTTAGATATAAATAGCATTATTGCCAATAGCAGGACGTAAATATTACTAGGAACAATAATATTTATCGTCACGACCGCATAATATTGTTTCTTCTTGTTTATTTTAAAGTGTGGCAATAACCTCACTATACTGTGGCTTTATTAGTAAATAAAATTTGATCAATAATTAAAATTAAAATAAAAATCACGGCTATTGCTGCAATAATACATCTATCGCACCATCAACATACCATTTCCATACGTTTTCCTTCAATCATCATTTTACCTAACTAAATTAGAATAAAATATAGACCAGAATTGATATAAAAAAATCACTCTTCACGTCATCATCTTCTTAACCCACCATCAGATATTATTTCTAACACTATTATTATTGAACGAAACAAAAAGTCGAGTTACACGCTTTCAATACTCAGATTAATTGAATTATAAATTAATTTATTATCTATTTATTTGTATACGGAGTCCAGATGCGGATTTCACCTTCAGCATCTTTCTAATTAATCGGAATCCTCCTCCGCAGTCGGATCAAACCCGGTTAGGTCCGCCGAGGACAAGAATCCTTTAAGTAGAGCGTATTCTATAAGGGCGAGATGACAAAAGACGTATTGATCTGGCATTTGGATGGAATACGCTCGTTGCGAGCGTATTCTTTCCACGGTGCCTCGTATATCCACGGTACCGACGTCTTCCAATCTTGATATGCATATGTCTAACGTGCAGAAGGTTCCTGTAATGAGATAACGAATTCTTTTAAGAAAAAAAATGCTCACTTAAGTTATTCTGAGAAGTAATTCAAATTATGTAGGCAAGCTTTGGTACACCCTGTATAGATCGTAAGTACCCTGTATATGTTCAAATATTTGTGAATCTCAACAAGACGGTACGGTGTTTCCTTAATTTTTGTAAAATTGTGTAACTCGTCAGATGTAAAACATTTTAGTTAGTTATTTTAGTTAAAAATTTTCAAAATACGATAATTTTTTCTTTAAAAGAAAAAATCATCAAACAGCATATATTCCTTTTTACAAAGTTGTTTGGACTGGCAATAAAGTAATTGCCGATTTTAAATGTAGATGGAAGTAGTGTTTCTTTTAAATAACTTCTGTCAATGTTACAATATGGTTTTGGCATTTTTGTCAGCTGTGAACTTTAACTATCTTAAAACCAAAATTAACTGTATTTTTTGCGATATTTGTTTCTGTAAGTTCAATTTTAACATGTAGAACAAAACCGTTCATTTGCCTCATATTTTGCTTTATTATTTCCGAAAAGGATAGTATGCAGCACAACCTGCTAAAAAGTTAGGGGATACATATGATGATGAAGTTCTAAAAGAAAGACAATGTGGGAATTGGTTCGTTAAATTTTGTTCTGGTAATTTTTCACTTGATCGATAGTGATGCTGCAACTTGGCTATACTGCAAAATTTACAGATTAAAAGTTCCGAAACAATAGGCGCGCGTAGTGTAAAGCTAGGAGACAGCGGTGTGGTTAGATGTACAGTAGAGTCTCTATAACGTGAACATCCTATAACGTGAACATCCTATAACGTGAACAACCCCAAATGTGAACAGCCACATTGATATGTGTATATTCCAAAAGGTGAACTTCAAGAATATTTTTGCCTCTATAAGGTGAAGATAAATGAAAACTTGTTTTATTCCTTTTGTTTGTCAGTTTAGTGCCTTTGTATTAGAGGCCGCCAATCGGAAGAAGTATTCAGCGTTAGCCTATGTCTGTAGTGATTGTTTGTGATTGACTTTATATATGTTTCCAAAGGTGTATCATCATATCATACGATCGATTAAATTTACCCTCTAGCAAGCCATGAAAGTTTTCTTCTTTAAACTGAAGTTGGTAGAATAACTTTAAAAACGTCTAAACTGATTTATTCACTGTCAAATCATTACTTATTATCAACAAGATATTTTGAAGAAATAATTTCATGGCTTGCTATAGGACAAATTTATATAATCATATAGCACTTTACAATGAGTAATGAAAGAATGTGTTTAAACAAATTACCTGTCCGTCCAATTCCAGCACTACAATGTACAATTATAGGCGGCCCTCGGGGATGTCCCGCCCATACATCGCCTAGAGCCGCGACCATATTCGCTTGTTGGATCCTCACGCGTTCCAAAAACTCGATCATAGCTTTCGCCGATTGAGGAACTCCATAGTCCGGCCAAGACGTGAATTGCCAATGCGAAACGTCCCTATTCTCTTCCGTCTGCATTAAAGAAGAAGACACCGATAACGTACGTGAAAGCGCGAGATTTCTTATCGCTATCTTTACCTTTAAATTCGTTAAAATCAACGAGTTAAGTGTATAGTCGCTACTAGATTCTATCGATATGCTCCTAATCTTAAAATCGCCGAAGGTTAGCTCGTTGTCGACGTCATTCGGCCAATACTGTAAGCATTTCGGTCGACCACGTTCCATTACGCGTGTGGTCATGACGATTACGAGGGTGTGTTGTTCCCAGACCATTCTCCAGAAGTCTGCCGCCGTTTTTTGTAGTGGACCTGTGTATTATTAGACATAATCAATTTAAACAGAAATGACAAGGATATAAAAATATTCTTTTGTTTTCCACTTTCGTGGTGTGATTTGGAGTCTTTTTATAAAAACCAAACTTAAGTTGGTGTGCTTTTGATTAGTGAATTGTAATCGAAATTATCATCACCGTTAATCATTCAAATGTATTGCAGACCGATTCAGATGACTATTTCATGATCTGAAACTTTGCAGGTGTTTAATAGTATAACAAGACAATGTTCCTTCTTTGATAGTAATTATGATGGTAGATATAGCCGAAAGATTAGCTAAGAAAATACCAACAAACAAGAGGATTAGACAAGTGACGAGGTTGCCAGCCACAGCGAGATTTTATAGATCTTTAGGAAGAAGTAGGCAGACCAAATAAATGATGGGTAACGTACAGGCAAAGTGCCTAAAACCTGAAGTGAAGATGTGTATAAACTACATCAAAATAGTACCGTCTTCTCCGAAATTTGATCCTCTCTGTTTTTATCTAGCCTAGAACCAACTCATGCTTATCGAGAAACGTATCAAACAGACTGAAGCTTCCAGGAAATTCGAGGCGCCAGTCTAAGTGACAATACGTTATATTGCGTCGAGTAGAAGTTAGAAGTGAGTGCGTCTACACGTGAACTGAAACTCCGAAAAGGAACGGTGGAAAATGTAGAAAAAAAAGTACAATTGTATGTATGTACTACAGAATACTGTCTAAAAGTCTTTCTAAAATATGTACAGATGGTGGTCACCATAGCTACATATATCGCGTTAGCTGAGAGCAATACGTATAAATCTGATGCTTTACATGTTGTAGTAGAAACTATTAGGAATTGTTATCCAGAGGTAAATTATTGAATTATTGTTCAAATAAAAAACGTGTTTCTCAAATCTTCTAAATGAATTCGAGAATATAATAATGTTTCTGTATTCTTCACTAACTACAGCCAATTCTTATGCGTTGGGGGCGGCGTTTTATTATTTTGAAGATTTTCAACAAATACAACCTCCAATTTTACAATTTTATCTTACAGAAGCAGTAATCATAATTTTATAATTTGAATCAATAAAACACCAATAAGTTCTAGGATCGGCTATAAAGTAGATTAAGCAACAAATCTAATCCTCAATGGACAGATTTTTCATTCATCGTTAGTAAAATTATATACGTATACTAATCGTACCGTACATTCAAAAAAAAAAAAAAAATGCAAAGAAAGGAACATTTTAATAGCCTAGCCTGTTTATGAATTTTTTTTTCCTCAAAATGTTTACGCATACCTTGCGTGTTTATGAAAGCGTTCTTCTGTTTATATCCGTCAACAAAATTCGCGTGTATATAATCACTATCCGATTCCTCGTCCATTTCGGAAAGCATCACCCTGCTATGGTCGTAGCACAGGACGTCCGTGTACCTGTTCTTCGGCAGATTGCTCTTCAATTTGGCCGCTTTAAAGTTACCGTCGGGCGGTCGTGCCCTGATTTCGGCGTACTCCTGCTCCAATCCGGCCCTTCCTCTGTCGTTCACGTAGTCTAGCAGCTGTTGCATCGTGAAGGCGGTACCGTCTCCGTGAAGCGAGTCATCGTCCGAGAAGCCGCTGGACGCGCTACTCGGAGGATTCACGTTCACTTCGTCCGCCCAACTGTCGACGTTGTTCGTCGAGGAAGAAATTTCCAAATCACTGTTGCCACCCATTCTCTTGGCGGAAGGCGATGTTTTGCCATCTTAAAGAAGAAAATAATAAATCGGTAAATAAATAAACTATTCAAGATGAGAGTTATGGTTATGAATATAAGGAGTATCCCAAAAATCTTTTTCAATTTGTTTTGTTCAATGCTGAGGCAAAATTTGCAGATGACGTTGCGTTAATAGAGAACGAAAAGAACCGAAGAGATAGTATAGATATATGGAATGAAACACTTAAGAAAAAAGGTATGAACGCAAATAAAAATAAAACAAAAGTTATGACCACCACTGAAGAACGACTAAATATACAGATTGAAGGAATAAGTATACAAGTAAACGAGTTTCTTTATCTAAGCGTACTAATAGATTGCACTGAAGAAAAATGAGTCGGAAATTACTGAACAAATTGAAAAAGCATCGAAACTATACTACGGCATGAGTAAGAACTTCATTACGAAAAAAGAAATATCACGAAGCAGCACCATGGTCAAAGTATACAAAGCAGTTTGTAGATCTGTTCTGACGTACGGATGCGAATCATGGCACAGCGACAACTAAATTGGTGGTGACATTTACAACGAATAGAGAATACTAGACCAGTAAAATTAAAATATGAAGCGAGAGTACAGAATAAAAGAAAATGAGGAAGACCGCGAAAAGTATGGGACCACAACATTGGACACAGCATCCAGAAGAGAGGAAACACTAAGGAGAAGCTAAAATTTTGGCCAGTAACAGAGAATTTTTTGTAGTGAACTTGTGTGTTATTAGACATAAGCAATTTGAACAGAAATGACAAGGATATAAAAATATTCTTTTGTTGACCACTTTCGTGGTGTGATTTGGAGTCTTTTTATAAAAACCAAACTTAAGTTGGTGCTTTTGATTAGTGAATTGTACTGGGAATTATCATCACCGTTAATCATTCAAATGAATTGCAGATCGATTCAGATGACTCTCCCACGATCTGAAACTTTGCAGGTGTTTAATAGTATAACAAGACAATGTTCCATTTGATAGCAATTATTATTTTTGTAAGAACTAGTATCCAAGTACTTATAATAGAGAACACTAGACCATTAAAATTAATATATGAAGCGAGAGTACAGAATAAAAGAAAAATGAGGAAGATCGCGAAAATATGGGACCACACCATTGGACACAGCATCCAGAAGAGAGGGAAACACTAAGGAGAAGCTAAAATGCATGTGGCATGGTGCTTTATCGTGCATGAATGTGTAAGAGCCTTCATTCGGATCTAAATGACAATATATAGATATATGGCATCAAGACATCCTCCAATACACGCTATTATTGGTGTTGATTCATGGTACCTTGTGGTCCAGGACCTTCGATTGATATACAAGACCATACCATAACTGACGGATGATGTTTCACCGTCTTTAGTACACTAGCTTCACCAAACCGTTCAGATGCACGTCGTTTAACAAATTGAGCTCTTTTGGTCATAGCGTCTAGTTTTGACTCATCGCTGAATACGATCTTTAACGAAAGATATTTTGTCTAACCTTTCGCCAATCTTTATGATCTTTGTGACTGTGTAATGTTTCTTCTCATTTGGTATGTCATTTTTTACCAATAAAACACTAACACGTAAACACGGAAAAAACGTTGTTACATAAACAGATACAAAATTCTTTCTACAATAGTAACCGATTCAAATAATATTCTACGAATTACTGTGTCTTTCAATCTTATTTCTACCCATCTTCTATACAGTACAGAATGATTCTTGAGGAGGTTATTAAGTGGCACTTTCTCAATTTCTTAGGAAGATATTCAGGGGACGCATTAGGACGTATTACGTATAGGTATTGTAAATCCCATTCATGAATTTTATACTTACATTTGTAAATTGTCGCTCTGGAAACACACAGAAGCTTAAATTTATAAGGTGGCCCTAATAAAATGGACAGGGACTGTAGTTTTATCTAACTGACGCTAATTTTGAATGTCCGACATGGTAGACAACTCCCACGAAAATTCTTCAATATTCGAGTTACAAGCGAATACAGCATAATGATATGCAAAATATCTAATGAGCAGTTAATAAAATTATCAAAAGAAATAGGTTATTGCCATTTTAAAAATGACATTTAACCAGATCACACTAAAAATATTTCTTTCTGAAATCCTTCCGTTTCTCAGTCATTTATCATACATAACCTTCATAGAACTAAGGCAGTAATATTGGATTAATACAACGAATATACTTACCAAATAGTGGCAGTGGAGATTCGGGACAAGTTGTCATTGACTGGAGACAGAATGACAGCCACTCATTATGGTCCAAGTGTAGCAAACCACCGAGCTGCGTCGGTAGCGCCTCCTTGTTAATGTGGGTGAGCAGCTGCGCTACCGAGACGGTGAAGACGCGTTCGCGTAGCTTTTCCCTAACGAAGAGGCGCAGGATTTTGAAGGGGGCTTTAAACCATAGCGGAGCCGTAACTATTAGCACCTTCTTTAATCTAGCTGGATAGCCGCCCTGTAAATTAAGATTATTTCGTAAATTTAACAAGTCCTGTGTTATATTTGAAATAAACATGATCAAGGGTAATTCCTTACAATTGTAACTTTTCTGTTTGAAAAAAAAAAACATTTTAAAATAAGTTCTGGTCATTACTCTAGAACACTAAGTCCCCGGGGCAAATAACTCAGCTGTCACGAAGGTGCCGCCTCTGGTACGCCGACGAAAAAAGTAACTCTATTTATAAAACAACTAAGCGTATTAAAAATTCGTCCGGCTTTTATAAAACTTTCCGCAGCCTACTATTTAGAACTTTAACACCGTATGTCGTAAACCTAAGAATGTGTGATGGTAATATTAGAAAAAGGTGAGATAGAAATTCCCAGAATTGTGTTTAAGAGTTTTATTACTTATTTTAATTCAGAAATATTTTATTTTTAATAACCGTAATATTCCATCTTTTGTGACATTTATTATACACATAAATTTGAATACAATGGCCTAAATGGCTCCAAACATAAACAGACACGTTAAATAATACATTATTATATGCATTGTGGCTTTTATTATACATACAGGGTATATATAAATGATTAAAAGGTAAATTTCCCGTTTTCTTTTTTTTTGCTGTAAGTTGGTGCTAACTACTAGTCAACGCCTCTGAAGTTCTAAAAACTATATATCATAGGCGTAACATAAAAAATAAGAAAGGAATCAATTTTAGTCGTATATACATATTTATTCAAAGGTACAAAACTATAACACATACATATATTCATCATTTAAATACTTTAAAATTACAACATTCTTCAAAATACTGCCAATGTAAATTTAAACAGAAATTCACCCTTCGTTTCATGCTATTGAACGCATTGCGTAATACATCTGGTCTAATGTTAATTGTTAATGCGGTGCAATTACAATAACAATCCCTCTGAATTTACTGGGTAAATTTAGTCATCTGTTAGATTGTAGGTAATAATGTTTAAATTACCTTCCTAGAAGATTGTAGTGAAATCTGTAACCTATGGTCAGTTGCAGTGTGGTATTTACTTTATTCACGACGAGAGCGGAATATCGTGTGGCAATTTTTTAAAATGCCTCCGCGAAGAGAAATTAGTACGGAAACACGTGCGCTTATAATAGCTTACCATAAAAGTGGCATAAGTAATCGACAAATTGCCAAAAAAAATGAAAATATACCACGCTACGGTTGACTATAACGTAAAAAAATATCGGGAAACTGGCAGTTTTCTTAACAAAAGACGGAGTGGAAGGCCAAAAGCGACATCTGCAGATGATCGCAGAATAGTAGTTACCAGTAAGTTAAATAGACGCAAAACAGCCCCGGAAATCACCGCAGAATTAAATGTTGGTCGCCAAAAACTAGTCAGTGTTTCTACAGTCAAACGTCGCCTACAGAAAGCCGGGCTCCATAGACGTATTACGATGAAAAAGCCATTACTTCGCAAACAAAAGAAGCAAAAGCGACTTAAATGGGCTCGTGAACACCAACACTGGACCATAGGAGAGTGGAACAACGTCCTATGGACGGATGAGTCCACATTTGAGTTGTTTGGAACCCGAAAACGCATATTCGTAAGAAGATCTGTGGGTGAACGTGCCAGAGAAGAGTGTATTGCTGCTACCGTGAAGCATGGTGGAGGTTCTATCATCATTTGGGGCTGTTTTGCTGGCACTAGTGTAGGGGACATTGCGAAAATTGACGGTATATTAAAAAAAGAAGGCTACCGCGAAATTTTGAAGAACCACACAATGCCTTCCGGAATTCGACTTTTGGGTCAAAATTTTATCTTCCAGCAAGATAATGACCCAAAACATTCCTCTAAATTATGTAAAGACTATTTACGCCATTTAGAAGAGGAAGGAACTCTCAAAATTATGGAATGGCCTCCCCAGAGCCCCGACTTGAATCCAATCGAGTTACTATGGGAAGAACTAGATCGGGAAGTACGGAAATCGGCTCCGAGATTAGCTACTGACGTGTGGAACAAATTGCTAGCGAGTTGGACCTCAATAACACAAGAAACTCTGGCAAAACTTAAATAAAAAAAATAAATATTATTAACATTTTTGCTGAGTTTTTATACAGTTTTGCTGTCAGTGAGAGTGCCTAAACACTTTTGAGCGGTAGTGTATATCCATTCTTTCATTAAAATCCATAACTTCTTCAGTAAGAACAATAGGACGACCTGTACATTTTCTTTTCCACTCCATGTTCTGCAAAATCTGTCTATTATACGACTAACATGCTGTACAAAGCAATTATACGCAGGCTCTATGTGGGGAATTCTGCTTGAAATTGCTGTTGGCAATTTTGATAGGAATAATCCCATATTCCCGCACGAAAATATGCTTCAACAATAAATTTATTGTTGTGGTCCGTGAAGACCATCACGAAACTAAAAAGGAACGTTGAATATATTTATACGTATGTATTATGACTATTTCGTTGCTTATCGATCAAAAATATGCGGCTGTAAAAAGTGGCAATAAGAAGTCTTTGTAGTAATAAATAAGTAAAATAATAAACAAGTACATAGATGAAAACGAAAATACAGAAAATTAAAGCAACAATAGGATAGACGCTACTGATTAATATCGCTATTTTATAGAATCGCCAACTTTCCCACACAAAAAGCGCAGGCCATTCAAATATCTTTCAATCATTGTTGAACACAGTGTATTATTTCTTTATATACTATTCACTTGTGTTGCTGTATTTATACCGAGAAATAGAAGACAATTTTAATATAGGGAAATAGTAAAATATAGCTGATAAATCTCTAAAAGCTTTTACAGTTTTCATCATTTAAGATAGACGGTATTTACGCAGAACGTGGTGTGGATTACGGTAGCTTGCTAGATCGATTTCACGTACGATCTCTAACTGATCGCAGATCTGGAGTGAGTGGCAAGTTCTTGATTAATCTGATAAATAATCACATCGATACCCCTAAGTTGCTTGCTCAGGTTGATTTTGTAGTATCACGGTGTGGTACAAAAACAAGTGTTACTTTCCAAGTTCCAAGAGCTAGGTCTTACATGTTATTAAACGCCCCGATAGGTCAGATGACAAAGAACGCGAACGCACGGTATCCTGATTCATTCAGTATACATGATTTATATGTAATGTTATGCTTGTATTGGTTTATTTATTTTGTTAGTCATTCTAATTATGTATTATTATGTATTTCATTTATTTTATATGAACTAATTTTTCGATTTCTCTTGTACCCTTGATTTTGTATATTTTTGTCAGTATTATAAGCTGAGCATTGTATGTATTATGTTCAGAGGGTTCTGTTAGATAATAAAGGCATTATTATTATTATTATTATTATTATTAAATCTATTATTTTGTTCCTTTTCTAATAATTACATATTTATACCCTTATCCCTTCCCCATATTTATTGCGAGTACTGTAGGAGTATGCAATTTAAACAAAGATTTATACCAGCGTTCCATTTAAGTCCTACACGATCGTACGACATCAATAATTCCCCTCGTAATTGACAGAGTACAAAAATTAAGCTAGTAAACTACGTATGTACCAGGCGGAGGGGTCATCGTTGCCAGTTGTCTGTTGCGTGAATCACGCGCATGCCATGAAGGACATATCAATGGGATTCTCCAAAACAATATTCTAATGCTTATTTACACAAAAAAAGCACTTGTGAATATTTAGATATATACGTTCTTTCCGAGACGGGGATAGCATTGAGAATTTTTTTAACGCTTTAATGCGTATTAGTCATTTAATAAGACAATGTGTTATTCGCTACTTAATTAGGAATGAATAATTGTTTTATTTTTCTTTATATTTGCTGTATTTAGATGGAATTATATAAAAACATGAGTTTCGAAGAAGATTTTTACTGTTATAAGAGGTTATTTTACTAAAACTAGGAAGGCGGCCGGGGAGGATGGAATCACAGCTGAAATGATAAAATATATGGGAGACAAAGGTAACGGAGAATTACTTGACCTCTTAAACAACATCATAATAAAAAAAGAAATACCTAAGGAATGGAATATGGGAATAATTATGCCCAAAAAGGGAGACTCTAAGGAATGCTCAAACTATAGAGGAATAACATTAACTAGCATCCCAGGAAAAGTATTGACAAGAATACTAGAAAAAAGACTCCGAGAGAAACTGGAAACAACACTAGAAGATACTCAACATGGATTTAGAAAAGGAAGAAGCGTCCAGGACTTAATATTTGTAATCAGACAATTAGGAGAAAAACTAATAGGGAAAGGAAAGGAAATACATATATGTTTTATAGATCTTAAAAAGCTTTTGATAGGGTAAGAGGAGAAGATGTATGGCAAAGCTTGGAAAGGAGAGGTTTAGAGAAAGGAATGATAGAGATGATTAAGGCATTGTATAAAAGCAATAAGAATAAGGTGAGAACTTCCAATGCAGAATCAGCTGAATTCGAATCGCAAATTAGATTAAAACAGGGATGCGTATTGAGCCCATTGTTATTCTCTATATTAATAGACGACGCTGTTAAAAAAGCTAAACAAAAAGGAAAAAATATGAAAGTAGGAAACTGGAAAATGAATGCAATTAACGTACAGGAACTAATGTTTGCAGATGATATGGTACTGATAGCACACTCGGAAGAGACATTACAGCAAAACTTGAGGATATACCAAGAAGAACTAACAAAGATAAACATGGAGATAAACACGAGGGAAATAAACACAATGATAATAGCAGCAGAAGAAAGAAAACATAGCATCAAAATCGGGGAAAAGGCATTGGAACAAGTTAAAAGTTACAACTACTTAGGAACAATCATTGAAGACAATGGGAGAATAGAGAAAGAGGTAAATGAGAGGATAGGGAAATCCGCAAAAATATATAACATATTGAGAAATTCGTTTCTAGATAAAAAAGAAATACCAAAAAATATAAAGACATAGATGTATAAAAGTGAAACTGCACATGGTGCGTTCTTTTCTACAGAAGGAATTTTCTGTAAAAACATTTTAAGCTTCTTATTACACCTTGGTCCATTGGTTGAAGGATGCTAGTGCAATTTGGGCGCAGAAACACCAAATTAATATTTTTTAAGTGGGCTAATGATGGATGTGCTGGGCAGTTATCGACTAAAAGTAAGATTTTATTTTCCTCTAACCGCAAGTTCTTTTTCCCATTTTCGAATTTCATTTTCAAAGATTTCTGAAGTCATCCATGCTCTTTTGTTTGCGCAGTAATTTGTTGGGGGTGTTTTTATGTTTTTAGAGCAGCGTGGCTTTTTTTTGACTTTCCCATGACAAGAATTTTACGTTTTTCCGTACCGGCCATATTAGCACACACAAATGCAGTTAACCGTTCTTTGGCTAGTTTACCGCCTACACATTTTTCGCCTTTGAACCTCAGAGTCTTATCTGGAAGAACTTTATAAAAAATTCCCGTTTCGTCGCCATTGTAAATTTCATTGTCTGCATAATCTTGTCTTAATTTAGGCTTTTTTAGGACTTTATTTAGCCACGTCTCTGCTTCTGTCATATTAACACTTTTCGCTTCACCGCTTACTTTTCCGAACGTTATTGAATGTCTCCGTTCGAAACGCTCCAGCCAGCCATTGCTGCACTTAAAATTTGTGTCTCCAAATAAACTCCCAAATTCTTCGGCCTTTTGCATAAGTAGTAGTCCATTAGCGGGTAAATTTGCACTTCTACATTGCTTAAACCACGTAATAAGCGCTTCGTCGATTTCAACCTTTTCGCACGGTCGAATTTTTTTTCGACTTTTCTTTCCCTTTCACAAAGGTATTCATGATTTCATTCTTATTTTGCACAATTGTACAAATCGTAGAATTAACTAACCCAAATTCGCGACACACGTCCGCTTTCTTCCTTCCACTTTCCACTGCTTTGATTATCGCGACTTTGTCGTTCATGCTTAAACTTTTTCGCTTTAAACCTGACATCTTCGATAAAGAAATCTCAATGTTTCACTCACACGATTCAAATGCCGACTGAGGAAATTTCTTACGAACTTTGTCTGGTGCATTGCAAGAAACGGTAATATTCTTGGAATCCCCGAACGGTCGGTTGCAGGCTAGACAAATACCGAGAATTGAGCCATAAATGATAATATAAATACATACCTCAAGTGGTAAATATTTGTCGTTATATCAGGGGTTATTGACACTAAAACCGGGTTTTTCCCTGTACGTTGGAATAGTAAAGTACGGGACCGCTTAAAATTTGACGCTAAAAAAGGAGTGTCGTTACAGCCGAAGTTGTTATAACCGGATTCTACTGTAACTCAATTATATGCCAAAACTATATAATTGTAACATTGACGGAAGTCATTCAAATGAAACACTACAACATTTAAAATCGGCAATTACTTTGTTACTAATCTAAAATCTAAATCATCTCAACCCCGCTTATATTCGTTAGAAAAAATCTTCATGAAATAATAAAATTCACTTATACGGATTCATTTGCCATGTAAAATATCACAAAAAACGGAACATTTTAAAAGCAAAACAAACATATTCCACTCATAAAAATTTTAGATAACCAAACTGCCTTCCTGTTGAATAATTAATACACCTTAAAGAATACGCAGTAGTTCCCGAAGTTAAGACAGCCGTCACAATTCTGCGATCATCAACCGAAATCGATTAAGTGCTTGGTAACCTAGACGCGGGGTACTTCGAAATCTGTCTATTTTCGGATAACCGTTTCTATTTATAGCCCGTCTGGAAGTTATGAATGAAAATTTATCGATGATCATTCAGTACGAAAATGTTTCCTTTTATGAAAAGAATTCTTTAAGATATGTCGTTAGTATAAAAATATTTAGCAGCTAAAAATAACAACATTGCTCGAGCATATAGTTTTTTATAATCTAGATTGTTTTTAATGCATCCTTTAAAATAGACCCATTAGAAAGTTATGGTAATTCTCTATGTAAAATGAGTAGAAATCATTTCTTTCCTGTGTTACTTTTATTAATAACTACAAAAAAAAAAACAAACAAATATATACAATAGCGATCAAAAGTTAAGCAACTTTACGAAACATGATAGATTGCTATGAATAACAAAATAAGGAAAGCACATATGAGGTTTATGATTTAATTTTCGATAATTCATAGTTTTACAAAGAAAACATTAGGTATTAACAGATGGGCTGAAAAGTCCCGGGCCTAACACATAGATGACGCTAGTTTTATTGCAGTCATCTTTCTCTCAGTTAGTACTAACCTTCAAAAGATAGTTGTTAAAATTTCATGATATTCTATTCATTAGTTTGTGAGTTATTGTGCTAAGAGTCACGTTACTTTTGTTATTTTCAAAACAATGAATCAAAAACAATTTCGTGTTTCAATTTTACACTGCTTCTCGATGGGAAAAAATACCGTTCAAGCGAAGCAATGGCTTGAAAAGTGTTATGGGGACTCCGCTCTATCAGAAACAACAATAAAACGTTGGTTTGCTGACTTCAAACGTGGTCGTAGAGACACCGATGATGCAGAACGCAGTGGACGTACAAATGAGGCGGTAACACCAGAAAACATAAAAAAAAACCACAAAATCGTTTTGAACGATCGAAAAGTGAAGTTGCGTGAGTTAGCTGACATCGTAAAGATATCAAAAGAACGTATTGGCTTTACATTGCATGAGCATTTGACTATGAGAAAGCTCTGTTCAAAGTGGGTGCCGCGTTTGCTCACTGTTGACCAAAAACAAGAACGTGTTGATGATTCTGAGCAGAGTTTGGCCATGTTTAAACGTAACAAACCGGAATTTTTGCGTCGATATGTGACAATAGATGAAACATGGATCCATCACTTCACTCCGGAATCAAAACGATCGTCATCTGAGTGGACAGCAACTGATGAACCTCGTCCAAAGCGCCCGAAAGCACAACAATCGGCTGGAAAGGTTATGGCCTCGGTATTTTGGGATGTGCGTGGTGCAATATTCATCGACTATTTTGAGAAAGGAAATACCATCAACAGTGAATATTATATAGCGTTATTGGAGCGTTTGAAGGCCGAAATTGCAAAGAAACGACCGCATATGACAAAGAAAAAAATGTTGTTTCAACAAGACAACGCACCGTGTCACAAGTCAATCAAAACAATGGCAAAACTACATGAATTGAACTTCGAATTGTTCCCACATCCACCGTATTCGCCGGATTTGGCTGCCAGCGACTACTGGCTGTTCGCAGACCTCAAAAAAATGCTCCCCGGTAAGAAATTTCGCACGAATAAAGAGGTTATCGCTGAAACTACGGCCTATTTTGAGGCAAAAGATAAATCGTTCTACAAAAGTGGTATTGAAATGTTAGAGCGGCGCCGGAATGATTGCGTTGCTCTTGATGGAGATTACGTTGATGAATAAAGCTAATTTTGAACCAAAAAAACCGTGTTTTCTTTGTTAGGCCCGGGACTTTTCAGCCCATGTGTTAGATACGTTAATTTAAATAATATTACCTTTAACAATGTAGTAAAAAAACGAGCAATTTTCAAATGACATAAGTTAGCCAACTTAATTCGTTTTGTAACAAAAATAATAATCTAAATTTATATACATAAGCATTAATATTTTGTGGCATACCCCTTATTTTTAATGACGGTTGCACACCGTTTAGGCATTGACTCTATCAAATTGTGTAGAATCTGCAAATCAATTTGTTGCCATTGTGTTGATAATGTACCAAACAGTTCAACGGTGTTTTTATATTTTTTATAACGCATTATTTTTTTTATTTACAATCTCCCACAAGCTCCCAATAGAATTGAGATCGGGAGATTGACTTGCCCAAGAAATCACACTAAATCCATGCTCAGTTAGTGACTCCTTGACAACCCTAGCAGTATATTTAAGGTCATTATCATGCAGAAAATTCCATCGAGGTGGCACATTTCATTCAACAAATAGCATCATTAGGTCTTGCAATATATTTTGGTACACAAATCGGTCCATAATACCGTTTATGCTATGCACCCACCACCTCCGTGCTTTACAGTTTTCTAACAATATCTTGGATTTAATCTATCTCCTATGGGATGCCGTACATAACATATTCCATCAGTGCTACACAAATTAAACTTCGATTCGTTACTAAATAATACGGTTTTCTACTGTTGTACATACACTAGGGTGACAGAATAAAATAGGCACCAGGTAAAGCGGTATAAATATGCAAACAGCTAAATTCTAAGAACGAATTAAGAACTTTCTCTTGTCATTAGGGTAGGAGTAGATGTATCGGAAGGAATTCGTCATAGTTTAGTATCGTTACAATTATGCCTCGCTTGCAAGGTTCGAGTGATATTAGCGACTTCACCCGGGGTCGCATCGTTGGCCAGAGGGAACGCGGCGCTTCGCAACGTGAAATAAGTAAATTTTTAAATATTCCGTTGTCCACAGTTAACCGTGTGATTACACAATTTAAACGCAAGGAAAAAAACAACAGCGGAGCCGAGACCAGGTCGTGCCGGACCTTCTGAAAGAAGTAAAAGGGTGCTTGTGCGCGAAGCGTTAAGAGAACCGCGAAAAAGTACAGCTGAGCTTGCGGCAATTTCACAGAAAAGTCAGCGCACCGTTCTGCGATATCTCCACAGTATGGGGATGTATAAACGGGTGGCAAAGAAAAAACCTCTCCTTACGGCGTTTCAAAAACGGCGCCGAATGTCTTGGGAAATCGAAATGCGAACGAAGCCCGAACAGTTTTGGCGTTGGAGTTTTTCAGACGAAAGCAGATACTGTCAATTCAGTGATAGTGGTCGTACGTGGGTATGGAGACGTTCGTCACAGCAACTGGACGACAAATTTTTGCATCAAACGGTGAAATACGGCGGTGTGAACATCATGATGTGGAGCGCGATATGGTATGGTGGAAGATCGCAATTAGTAATCTGCGACGGAAATATAAATATGGCAAAATATATCCAAATATTAACAGAAGGACTACTACCGATATTCGACAACGCCATTTTATCTAAAGAAGACGCCACTTTTATGGAGGATGGAGCACCTTGCCACAAAGCAAGAACAACAACCACGTGGAAAGAGGAACAGGGAATTCGGATTTTACCATGGCCAGGCCAATCACCAGACATGAATCCGATAGGGAATGTTTGGCACATAATCCAGACAACTATGGCGAAACGACCCCGAAAACCCAGCAATAAGGAAGAACTCGTGGCAGCTGTTACAGAAGAGTGGTTAAATATTCCAGAAGACACCATTAATCATTTAATAGATTCTATGCCACGACGACTCGCAGCACTTCACGCAAGTAAAGGTGGATCGACAAAATATTAGTCTAATTTAAAAGTTTTAAAATATTTTGTATATATAACGAGAATAGAATCTTTTTTTAATTAGTAGGTGTCTATTTTATTCTGTCATCCTAGTGTACCATGACACCTCCTCCGAAAAATGTATTCTCCCTGCCCTTTGCTTATGTGATAACAAAGATTTTCGCGCTGGTACTCGATTTTAAAGTCCCCCTTCTACCAAACGTGTTCGTATGCTGTGTGTGCTATCTAGAGAAGCTTTTATTTCTTGAGCTGTTATCCAGGGATTTATTTTACATTGATGAAGAATTAATTTATCTCCTCTGTAACTTCTTCTCGGTCGTCCAGAGCGAAATTTAGTGGCCACTATGCCCATGGATTTATATTTTTGTATAATTTTCGATACTATGGACTTGTTTACATCTAAATTTTTGCTTATAGTCGCTTGTGATACACCTCTTTGATATTTCTCAATGATTTTCATCTTGATATCCACTGAATACACTTTTCGCGGCATGATTGGTAGAAATTTTTACAAACTCGTCAATCATGTCTTGAATTTTATCGCATACTAGGAAATGAGTCTGAATGCAAGCATAAAATATATAAATAGGGGGTCCCAAGAAGTGCAACATATCGGATTGCTTGATTTTTGTCACGTATATTTTCGACTCTTTGTAAGATAATCACATGGCAGTTCTAAAAGGTAAGGCTTCATATGACAATAACAATGTTTGAAATGCACAGAATGATATTTCACAATTTTATTCTGACATTTTTTGTAGAGTTAGTTAATTTTTGTCCACTACTGTACGTAGATTGCTTAATATTATTGATCTAATATAGATTTCTGTATTACCAATGCTATTTCATCGTTGTTTTCCCACTTTTTTTTAACATTCTTGGTAAATTTTTCTTTCCTGGTACATTCTCCCAAGGATATCATGTTTTTTTAAACATTCCATGCGTTTTCTATGGGATTTAAATTCAGAAAAAAAAATGCCAGACCAATCTAGTATCAGCAAGTTTTTTT
The DNA here is from genome assembly GCA_023509865.1 of Trypoxylus dichotomus. NCBI lineage: Eukaryota > Metazoa > Arthropoda > Insecta > Coleoptera > Scarabaeidae > Trypoxylus > Trypoxylus dichotomus. The sequence continues at coordinate 7,590,045 of CM042081.1, read as the reverse complement.
TTAAGTATAGAGAATTTCTAATAGATTGCGCTCTATAATGCTGCTTATTGTCGTGTATAAATATGTATGGGCTATTATTAGTTTCATTTAACCTTTCAATATAAGGTAATAAATAATATTTTTTGCATTATTTATGGTGCATAGTTTTCTTTTACAAAATACAGTGCGAGACCTTATATTGCAATGCATTATATCAAATCATTTCAAGAAGTGGATGTTTTAACATTTTTAAGGCATAATCTTCTTTAAAACCTTCACTTGGATGTTTTTCAACATACTGAAGACGATCTATTACCGCTTCAATTTTTGCCTTGGAGGTAAACAAGAATCAAAGTTTTAGTTACGTTAATGTAGCAATAAATATTGACTTTTACTTTTTTTCACTAGTCAACAGTAAAACTTGAACCCCCTTGAACTGTTTGGGAAGAAAACAAGCATTTATGCATTCCACATAAATTCTTGTTTTCTTCCCTGCTACCATATCCTTTTCTTCCAGCATAATAGCAACGCCGCTTCAACGTCGGAAACTCTAAAACTGTGTACAACATTGTTAGTGGTGATGGATCTTAGATTTGCTCACACTAAAAACGGCAATCATTCAGGAAAACGTCAATGTTGTACGATTTGTCGGATTGGGGTATCATTGGCGATTTCAAAGACCTCAATTCAAAAAATTTCGCATGAAGAATCGTGTGTAAAACAATTCCGCATCTATTGCCCGAAAAACAGAAAGTAGTTAGATTGAATTGGCGTCAAAAAATTCTAGACCGCTTCAACGCCAAGAACTCCAAAAACGTGTACAACATCGTCGGTGCTGATGAATCTTGGATTTACTCATACGAGCCAGAAAGAGTATTTCCAAAAAGATGGTCGCAACATTTGTCCCGAGAGCAGGTAATGTAGCAGCAATTCCTCTACAAGATTAAAGAACTGTTACTGCTGATTGGTATACAACCATTTGTTTGCCGCAAGTCATCGCTGAGTTTCGAAAAACCAACCCCGAATGACGAATCATCCTCCACCAAGATAATACAAGTTTTCACACAACATGCAAGACAATTGAATCTTTAACGAAACAAAAAGTCTAATTGTTAGATCATCTAAGTCCCAGCGATTTCTTTCTCTTTCCGAACATCGAGAACGGTTACGCAGTCAACCGAAGATTCCAGTCGCCAAGAAAAGCAGGTCAAAGCTTTCAAAACTGCAATTTTAACTGTACCAAACAAATGAGTGGAATAACTGCTTCCAGAATTGATTTCAGCGCATGCAAAAGGATATTTATCCGTGGAGAATACGAAGTGATTTTAAATGTTTGAGGACAGTTTAAATTTCGCGCCTTGCTAAATTTTTGTCACGTTGGCGATTTGGTTTTGAATTCGTAACCAGTAGCGTAGCAAATAGATTTTGGATGGGTGATAAAATATTGACAACAAATCTTCAAAAAATCAATTTCATATTGATTTTCTAAGCAGAAAATTAATGTAAATGTAATAACACTGATGAAGCAAATAATAACGAATAAAATGAATATAAATAACGAATAATAAATAACGTGTCGCACAGGCAGTTGACAGGACCGATACTCACAATGGCCACTCTTAACATGTCAAATCCACTAGAATCCACCGCGCGAAATTTAAACTGTCCTCAAACATATACAATCACTCTGTACTTCGAAAAATAATAAAGTCATTAAAAATTATCTACTGTTTTATTCCAGCTCTATATGCCAAAAATTTAGAGACAAACCTCGCACTGCTATCAAAAGTTACGGGACACTGTATTTGAACAGTACAGTCAGTACCTCTGTCCGGATAAACTACGTAATTTTCAAATACAAATATTTTAAAATTTTTTTTCTGAATTCGTTCAATTGTTTGATATTGGTAAGTATAGCTTAGGGATCATACTGTAGATGCATATTCTAAACGGCTCCTAACTAATGAGTAGCATAATGTTTTCGCCGTAGCAATATTTTCGAACTCATAACATCGAACTACAAATTTAGGTATTCTCGAAGCAGAAAGGCACATTGTATAAAATATGTATCAAATAAAATTATTAACATCTCTAATGACAAACTAGAATTTAACAAACTTACAACAAAACTTAAGTTTTTCTTTTTATTTTTTACTTGAAACATAAATATTATGGGAGATAGTCTTCTGAAACACCCTGCATAACTGGAAATGTACGAGAAAAAGGCAGTAAATAGGTTAGAAAAAGCAAAAATAGTCAAAAACAAGTTTTATTTTTCAACAAGGTCTCTATCTACATTAAAACACTTATCCTATCGCTTTATCTCTGACCCAAGTGTTTGGGTTGCCGTCTGAACCGCATGAACATCGTTATCACTCTCGAAATGTTTGCCACCAAGATGCTTTTGACTGGACCAAACAGATTATAGTCGCTTGGGACTACGTCGGAACTGTAAGCCGGATGTTCAAGAAGTTCCTACCCTAACTCTGCAATTCTCACCTAACTCAAGTGAGTGGAATGCGGCCTGGTATTATCGTGATGCACCAATATTCTTCTCGTCAATAGACCTGGACGTTTTTGTCGAATTTCATCCCGAAACAATAACAAAACTCTACAGCATGATTCAAATAGCAGTCACGTTCGCATTTCTATTCCTGAAGTAGGCTAGGAGCACTCCTTGAGAGTTCCAGAACACGGTAAACATAACCTTACCACCTAAGGGCACAATCTTGAATTTCGTTGTTGGTGGTGAAGAAGGATGTTTCCGTTGGATTGAAATACGCTTTCTTTCGGGATGTGAGTGGTGCATCCATGACTTTTCACCAGTAACAATCCTGTTATGCATGTCCTTCCTTTCCTCTGCGTATCGAGAGAGGTGTTGCAAGGACAAACCATTTCGAATCCTTCTGTGTTCCTCAGTCGGTTGTCTAGGTAACCACCGTGAGCAAAATTTTAGAAAATTCAAACTTCCTCTTACAGTTGTTATTCTACCTATTGCTACCCGTCTGTCAGATCAAATCATCTCTTCTACCCGTTGAAGTATTGCATCTGTCGCAATCTGAACGGGGCGGTTACTTCGATGACCGTCAACAACTTTCGAGCGCCCTTGAGAGAATTTCTCGACCCAGTTATACATGACTTTACGTGACAAACACTTTGCACCGTAAACACGAGGCATTTCCTTATTGCAGGAAATCTCCTGGCCCAGAAAAAACGCACAACAGCACGCTGCTCTTCCTCAGTACACTCTTTGAGTATTTTAGCACAGTCTGCGCACGCGCACAGTATTGTCATTTGAATATCACAAGCTGGATTGTGCTGACATCTAATAACAGATAGGGAAATAGCTGACTGCCATTTTCAGCTTTCCCATAGCAGTTTGTGGTTTATTTAATGACTTTCCCTCGTATATACGATTTTAAATAGATTTAAATACTGTACATTCTAGTGTATTGAGTTATGCAAGAACTTCCGATATCAATTAACCTTTATATTGAAACAAAACCTCTAACTCTTACCGTTTGAGAATTATTTCGAAAAAAAATTCAAATCAATTAATTTGAGGGAAGTTTGACTCTCTTTAAAATGAATATTTCCCGATAAAAAAATCCCTTGCATATCAGAACATACGCTACATTACTATCAAGTTTCATCCAATTCTAAATTTGGCATCTAGACAGCTTTCGTTTTGAATTAACAGATTTGTAGTAAAGCTTATTACTGTAACTTTGCCTTAATCTGCAATAATTTGCCTACTACGATACTTTTCTAAAACACCAACACCTTTCTCGTTATTTAAAATACATAGCACTGTATGCACTTAATCCAGTATTTCCAATTGTTTCATTAATGTTAATGAAGGATGTTCACTACGAAGCGGATAACATTTTTAAAACCGTTGCAAATACTCTCACTCAAACGCTATTTACGTTTACATTCACGCATATTTATTACATTGTCCGCTACTTTAGCGGGATCTAAAGCTCCTTAAAAAAAAATAATACAACTTTTTCTTCATTCGAACCAGGTTCAAAAGCAATTCAACAACTTCCAAACAATATAGCAACAAGATCGCTATCACGAACCTATTCTATAGCCAGTATTATAACGATAACAATCGTCAGAGAATCGAGTTGTTGTATGTATATTCATATAATACGTATAACCCAGCGTGTTGAGGGTCTCATTCACAATACGAGACTTTAAAACAATGCAGCGACAAACGACGAACGATATACCGAGCAATTTCACACTAATAGAAACAAATTAAATAGTTTGCCGCTGTTCGCTGTTTCCCATTTCCGTTTCTCTCCAGCGTACGCGTTCGAAAAGAACATCCTGTATCGATTTTGCAAGCCTCGCGAGCAACGGAAGTCGTTTCGAGTAGTAAATGGCATCATACACAAGCGTTCATAAGTTTTAGTTGCTTTAACTTACTATCTTCTGATAGATAGCTTTGCATAAATGATTTTCTAAAGCATTTTGATTTGTTAAAATAGCAAACATGATTTTGTAAAGCATTCTGATCTGTTAAAATGCTATTCTGCAAGTCGGAGCTTAAACACTTATAAACATTTTCATAGACGGTTACAGAAATTGCAAAAATCACTAAATTTCTAAATGCGAAATTGCAAAGTATGTTTTTTAATTCATTACCTCTTAAAAACGTGTGAGGAATTTTCGACATTCCACACAAATTTCATGCAAAGTTGCCAAAATTCTGATTAATAAAACACAATAAAATTAACCATAAACAATGTCGACCTTTGAAATTATGATATCGTAACTGATCCAAGTATATTATTTCAAATATTTGCTGACATAACTATAATTAATCTTTTTTTGCGAGATAATATAAAGATTAAACCTGTACATTGACGTTCTATTTACGTAGAATATTTGAGGAGGATGCCAAATTCTATCAGGACTGAAGTTGTATCAGATACAATATAAGTTTCATTAAATATGTCGAGTTAGTATATTAAAAGCTCAAGTGTTATCTATTTATGGCATAGGTATCACAAATAACAGTAGCCAATGAATTTTAATTTTTGGTTTTGTCATGAAATGGCGTAAAGTAAGTTGAGGTAATTGTAAAAAAAGGAGCTATTGTATAATAATACATTAATGTTCTGTTTTCAATTACCAACATTAGAATATATAACCAAACAGACACAATAATTTTAATACAACAAAATCTCCTTTTGTAGTGAATTTCGGGGTGTGTTGTGGAAGTAATGTTAACTGTTTATACTCAATTGTGTTGCTTTCAGTGGAGAATTATTGAAATATTTGCTAAAACTACTGTTTAAGAAATAGTGGAAATGTTAGTTTTACTCTACCACATGTAAATGCGAAGATATGCACATTGCATTTACGCTTACACTACCGTCCAAAAATTTGACCGCACTGTATAAAATAACAAAATAAATTATACAGATAACGTTTGCGAGAAATTTATTAAAGAAACAAGCTTCACCCATTAGTTTAAAACATGTTATTGACAAGATAGTACACATTCTAATAAAGAACATACTATTATAATGTTTCTTCAAAGCAACCCCCTCTTGTTTTAATAATTTCCTCACAGATACGCGGCATCCTTAGAACTAATTGCTGCAAATACGATTTGACTATAGCATTCCATACTTGCAGAGCATTGGAGTGTTTGAAAATAAGTCTTATTGTTATAAATATATGCCATCAATATTAGATTGTAGGAAGACTAGTATGAATTTCCCTAAATACTTTAAAAAAGTGTAACCACAATATATATGTTACATGTTACATTTACACAATTTTGGAAAGCTATTAGGATCAACAAATAATATGTGATAAAATAGGTGCATGAGTCATTTAATAAACGTCTATCTGCTTCATCAAAAGAGAACGAAGAAATATTTGTACAGAAAATGGGGTTTTGCTTTGACTAAAAAATAATTATGGAAGTTCGTAGGAAAATACGACAACGCAAATACGTTGGAAGTTCCTTTGAAAAATGCCGCACATGTCATTTAAACGACAAAATAATCTAAGTATAAAAATTTCCCAGAAGGTCAAATATTCCCGAGAAAAGACCACAGATCCTTTTATAATTCGTAAATGTTTTAACCTATTTAACATCAGTTTTGGATCAATTGGATTTTCATGAGAAGCCGGACCAAATATGGAATTTCAATGAGACAATTTATAGAGATCTTTTAAAAGCCAAATGTGTTGGCAATATAAAGTAGTATAATGTGTCTCATACCATAAGTACTCCTGGTAGAGAGAATACAACAGTGTTACTATTAGCAAGTGCATCTGGTACCAAATCACCTTTGAATGGCAACTCAAAGTACCGGATTTTCATAAACGCATTATGCAGCTACTAAAAAAGGCTGTCTAACTGAAAATAGAGCTCAACCGATTATTTATTACGATGTAAATATAATTACGAAAGCAATTGAATTACTACCTCATGATAAAGACGCTGTTAAATACAGCTTTCGTCATGGTATTGGTGAAATCATTCACGAGAAAGACAATGAGAAGAGACATAAAACGCTAACACACGGACATGTTTCTGCCTATCCGGCGTCATCACCATGATTTCGAGCGGTTTTGTGTTCGATACACCGTCATTCCCCTAACCCTACAATTCAAGTGATTATTCTTGACGCTAACTAGTGCCAAAAGAATGAAACACTTGTCTGCAAAGTCAGACGCAGCAAGAAGCGGGTACAATTTCCCATCCTTCTCTCGAGTAATACGCGGATTACTGGTCCCGAGAGGGCGTTCGCACCAAGAGGAATGCACAGGCAACTGCACATGTGAATGATTTCTCGGACTTACCATTGCGTATTTAAAACACATCTAAAGGACTGCCTTGAAAATAACAGCAAAGATAAAGAGAGGCTGTTAAATACAACTTTCCTCATGGTATTGGTGAAATCATTCACGAGAAAGACAATATGAAGAGATATAAAACGCTATCTTCTCACATTGTCTCGTAAATTACTTCACCAATACCACGAGGAAAGCTATATTTAACAGCGTCTTTATCTTTGGTGTTATCTTCTAGGCATTTCTTTAGATGTGTGTTACTACCTGATAATTTATCGGAGTTTAAATCTTTGAAAATAAAATGGAAAATTAATAGCTTAGTAGAGGCACCACCTTGGACAAAAATTGCTCAAAAAGTTTTTCCCAATTCTTAGCAGAAACTTGGAAATTAATAGAAGATGTAATAAAAAATTGTTTACAAAAAGTGGATATCATAAAATTTAAGAGATGTTACAACTCTTGCTAGGTTGACCCCGGATGAAGTATATCGCACAACCACTTTTAAACGAACCACCGCACAAAGTTTCTACAATTGAAAAAGAAGAAATACCAACCGTTAAATCAGTCGTGAACAAAGCTCTGGAGGAGCTTTTGAAATGAATTGATCCAGCGATACCAAGAATTAGCTCTATTTGAGGATATTCCTTCACATTGGTACCAAGATAATTTAGTTTGAATGATCAAAGTTATGACAGCAGTGGGGTTAAGGATGGTAGGTTGGGTGAATCGTCAAGAAGTAAAGCAGCACCCGTGTTTGTTAATTTATCTATTTTATGCACTTACGCTTTGTGTTCATACTCCTTAAAATTCTTTTCATGCTTGTTTCTTTGTCTACTTAATGTTGAAAGAATGTGTGTACGAGATAGTCAACAGAAACTTTTCTGATTTCCGTACTTTTCAATATATTATCGAAATGCGGTCTGAGTCTCTTTCCTATCTGTAGTTCTAGTGAATTCATGCATTCATCTTGGAGGTACTTGAATTTTCGATCAAGTAACGGCCCTTCCCACTAAAGAAGACAACACGTAAATCGCTGCAAGCTATTTTAGTTACATCTATTGCGAATGCCAGTAAATAACTGGGTTAAATAAAAATTCCCACACTTATTTATAATATTTGACTTAGAACAAAGTCCATCAGCATACTGTTTGCGTAAATGACACGTGTTTGTTTTCTTCTAACACATACAAACGGATTCTTTAAGAAAAATAACTTAAAATATAGAAACACACGTATAAGTAAATATATATATAATAAATACGATAAAAAGGTGAATATTGATTTTTTGTAAATTTCTAAAAACACCTCAATTTTTATTTCTAATTCTACGTTTTTCGAGTGTAATATCTGAGTATACAGATTGATTCGTGCAGTTGTGATGATGTCATCGTATTTGTTTAAAATAACAGGCCTCAAATTCTTTTTTATTTTGATAATTTGATGCCTTATCTTCATTATAAACGAACTACTTCCGGAATTGGACCGTGTCATAATGAGATATATGGAAATGAAATAAGAGTAAGAGGAGAAAGAAATAAAAAGAAAAAGAGATAAAAAGAAGAAAATGAAAAAAGGGGGCCGTGAAAAAGAAAGAAAAGAAAAAGCTGAAAAGAATAAGAGAAGGAAAGAAAGGCAGAAAAAAGGAAGAAAAAGAAGAAAGAGAAAGGTGGGATCTCATCTTAGTTGTCGAAATGGCAGTATAAATATTTTGATGACTTACGTAGACATTTTGTTAAGAAAAATAGTATTAAATACTGAAAATTACATAATAATAAATGTAAAAATATTTCTACACTCACTTCGACAATTAGATGCGAGATGAGAATACTGGAAAAAAATTAAGGATTGCCAGTTAAAAAAATTGGTAATGACATCAGCAGCTTAAATGAATCGCACTCTATTCTCAGATGCTACAATGAAAAACGTAGAATTAAAAATAAAAATTGACGTGTTTTCGCAAGAATATCAATATTTACCTGTTTATCAAATTTATTCCTTACTTTATCTCCACAAGTGAGCTCGAACTATTTTTCCAATACCACGTTTGATGTGTGACGAAAACTGATGAATTTATTATTTCCGATTTAAGTATTTATTTCTGCTAAGCAAACATTTTCATCGCTAAAACGTTGATATCCTCAGTTTCTGTGAGGAAAATATTGTAAGAAGTCAATGTAATATTTACCTTTAAAGATAGAGCTTTTCCGCCTTGGCCTCACTCTGAGGCGTAATGTTACTAAATAAGGACATACGATACCATAGTACTATATAATCATATAAATTTACCCTTTAACAAGCCATGCAATTATATTTCTTCGAAATATCGTCTTGGTAGTGAGTAGTGATTTGACAGTGACAAATAAAATACAGTGAAATCTCCCTTGAACGGACACCAACGGGACCAACTGAAGATGTCCGTTGAGGAGGGGTGTCCGCATAAAAGAAATATGTAGTAGATATAACAAAAATCGTGTTTTAACGAAATATGAATATATTAAAGAAACTGGGACATTTAAATCGTATATGTATATAAATGTTTTTAAAATAAATAAGAAACTTTAAACTTAAGAAAAAAAAGTTTATTTCCTTTAGATATATACATACATACATGTAGTATGTAATACAAAACAATGAAATGAATAGTCACTTTAAGGACGCAAAAATTCATATATTATTGTTTGTCTTCTCTTTTTCTTTAAAATGGCGTCTTGAAATCGTACTAATTTAGAAAGAAGCTCCAAAGACTCTGTATCTCCGTGATTTTCGACAAAACTTTTGAGTTGCTTGGTTACGGAATAGCTTTACCATAATTTGGGATAGCTTCTGTTCGCACTGGAACCTCATCGACATCAGAATCTTCCGAAAGTTTTTGTATTTCAACTGGATTTGCAATTTCTTGTTCTGAATCTGGATCTTCAACATACAAATCTTCATCTACGTTCAAAAAATCATTAAGGTTTTCATTATCCGTCAATTTCAATAAATTCTTATTTTTGAAGATATCTGAAAGTACACTAAGAGGCAAACCATCTTCTAGGTCAGATGTATCAGCCTCAGTTAACTGGTCTTCACTTTGCATATTTACATGATCAAATCCTTCTTTGCGGAAGCAATTTTGAACTGTCTCTTTGGTTACTTGGTCCCAAGCGGTTTTTGCCAAATAAACTGCATCCAGTGGTGTAATTTTCTTTATTAACTCAAAAGCTGTACCAGCAGTTTCAACGTTTACTAGCATATGTTTGAGTATTAGACTTCGGTAATAAGTTTTAAAATTCTTTACAATCCCCTGGTCAAGTGGTTGACAAGCTGATGTACAATTAGGATGTAAAAATAATATTTTTATATTATTTAAGCGAACGTTTTTCGGATGAGATCCCGCATTGTCTAAAAATAAGAAAATGTTTCTTTTTTCTTAACCATTTTCCAATTTAGGTCTTGCAACCACTCTGTCATAATTTGTCCTGTCATCCAAGCTATCTTATTGTATTTCCAAGTTACAGGCAGGTTATTTATATTAATGTTTTTAAAAGCTCTGGGTTTAGCGCCCTACCAATGACTAGGAGTTTTTCTTTTGCACAATACAAAATTGTAAACCTCTCTTTGGGATACTTACCCCCAACACATTTTTCCTTCTTTAATGTGAGCGTTTTGTCGGGTAGAGTCCTAAAATATAGGCCTGTCTCATAGATGTCTCTCGGTGAATATCCCTTAATCAAAGGGGACATTTTTTTAAAAACGATGAAACATCTTCAGCATTAACCGAAGCTCCTTCTCCCCGAAGTCACTTTAAAACTTATATTGTGGCGGATTATAAATTTATTGAGCCAACCAGAAGAAGCACTGAATGTAGAATGTCCCAAAGAAGGAGCTATTTCTCTTTATTTTATTTTTTGTCCGGTTAAGAGAACATTTTGTCGTGTCCGCGTCCGTTCAAGAAACAGTTTATACAATGGAAATTATATGAGGGGCGGTCGGGACCACGAGAAACTGTCCGTTTAAGGAAGGTGTCCGTTTAAGGAAGGTGTCCGCGAAGGGGAATTTCACTGTACATTTGTCATGTGCACCGTATTGGTCTATTGTCAACAAAAATTTTCATTATCAAATCATACAAATGGCATAAAATTAGAAAATGGAGAGTGGTCGTACTTTTTGCAACCAAGTATGGATGAATTTAGCGCAAAATTTTCCAGTAACATCTGACAGTTTGTGGCAAATTATTCAGGAATCAGTGGCAAAATTTCGTGAAACAAGGTTTGTGTCTCAAAAACCACGTAGTTGTGGACTTAAAAAATCTATTCGCAAACTTTCACAGCAAGTGCATCTTTCATAGGAGACATGCCAAGCAATCCTTAAAAAAGATCTACAAAAATTTCCATAAAAGTTTCATAGCGTGCAGGAGTTTTTACTCATTGATCATGCAACCCAGCTTAATTATTGTCAATAGTTTTTAGATACGATGAATAGTGATGACTGATGATGTTCTTGACAAATCCTTCTTCTCGAATAAAGCATGGTGCCACTTATCAGGATATATAAACAAACGAACAATGTGCATCTGGTCTAGTGAAAATCTACAAGGAATTCTTGAGAGAGCCTTGTATTCTCAAAAAATTGGTGTTTGACTTCCTCTTTATCGTAGACGGATTAATGGTTCAATATTCTTTAATGATACCATAAATGTGGAATGAAGAAAATTTGAAACACCCCATATAATTGAAAATTATATATATTCCTTTTATTCAAGAATATGTTGATTACTGCTGGGAGCTTAAGAAAAATTGCGTTAGAACTTTTCCACAGCTAAACCCCAGCATACTGCAGCATTTTCTCCAATCTTTTCATCAAATTCGCGGAATTGAGCGCATGTGATCTGATATAATTCCCATTTGACATAGCTGGCTTTAAAACTTCTAACATATCTAAACACTTTTTTGCGCAAAAACTGTTGAAGTAATGGTTTTGAACCATTTCATTTTCTACGGCTTTTGATACGAAAAGCAATGACATCTTTATTTTGTCCACTCCTGTGTTTGGCGCCGTTAGTAGTGACACATTTCAAGATCTTCCATTGAATATTGTTTTTTCAAACAGCCTTTTCAACTACTTTAAAAATATGTATACAGTGGTCATTCCCTGAAGAATCTCCTCATGTGCTTTATAATTTTCATCTATCCCTCGAATGAAAAGCTACACAAACCTACAGTACGTTAGTATGATGAACTAACTAGGTCTTGACCTTTAGAACTTAGTGGAGGAGTAAATATCGGGTTAGACTAAAAAGTTTGGAGGCCTCTGATCTAGTAAGATTAAAAATTATTTATTATCAATCGCATTTTGTTATTTGATTAAATTTTGCTTAATACTGACTATAATACATCAGTTAAAACAGTTGTAAAACCTTATCAGTGTGTATAATGTAAGAATTTCTTCGCAAATAAGTTCGTTAATTTTGAACAACACTGTATCCGCTATGTCATACACATGTTATAGATGACTAATATGCCGGAACTGGGGTTGATAAATTCCCCAGAAGCACGAGGGGGTGGACGAAGTGAAGGCGGCCGCTTAATACGTATCGTGCAACAAGGGCCCGAGGTCCGATCGATTCGGGGGGTGGTGGAAAAGTTTTCGGAGTAGAGGGACGATACTCCTGGTAGCGGTACGATCGTGAGTCGTGAGTTAATTTTGTTTTTGATTCTTCTAAGCTTTTAACGTTCGCCGGTATCTTGGAAATATGTCAGATACAAATAATCCCTGGAGATTTAATTAAAAACGATTCCCTTCTGTTTGCGCACAGGTTGAAGGATAAAAAATTTCTATTGGATTTATATTTACCAAGAATATAAGGAATATGGAAGATAAAAGGGAAAATCGAAAAAATACTTTTAAGTCTGGAGGCAGCGCACATTCATACAGATAGATAGGGAGGTTTAGCAAGAACAAATCTACCATCGCACACCAAAACGCTAGCAATAGCTTCTAAATTTAATTTTGGAGGCTTTATTAACTATTTGTGGACATTTTTTCATGTATATTGCAAATTACATAATGTAGAGTACTCCAATAAATATGCCCGAATGCTGATCAAAAGAATATATTTTGCCCAATCAAAATTCACCTGCAAATAACTAATTTTCTAGTTCCGAGATTAAAATATTTCCCTGGTAGATTGGAATCGTCAAATACAGTTAAGAGAAACATCAAAAGCGCACAAATACGTGCCAACAACTTGGCAATAATTTATCGGGATTTCACCTTTAAAGTAGAATAATAGGCATCGATATATCGTTTTTCCCGTCTGCCATCGGATTAATCGACAGGTTTGTATGGAGTTCCCGCGAACGTGTTTCCGGTTACGTATCATTAATTATATAATCGGATATTGGCTAATGAATAATTCAAAATCGACGTCGAGGTTTGACTGTAACAGGTTAAATGGAATAAACGGAGAGAATGTTTTTATAAGCGAATTTTACGAACGAGTTATTGGAAAAATAAATTCTAGATGTCCGCTTATGACGTTGGACAAAAAGGTACTATTTTTGATTCGATTTAATATTTAAAATTAACATACATGTTCAATTGTAAATTGTCTCTTTGAAAAGGTGCAGTACTTAGAGGTATACTGAGAAAAAAGTTGTAAATTTACAATGCGGAACGTTAGTTGCTTGATACCTGTGACTAATTATCTAAAGCCACGGAAGGACTAACGTTCCTACAATTTTAATATGTTCATATCAGTTTACATACACTCTCGGCCATAAATGTTTATCCATCTGCATCTCCAATCATAATTGGAGATTATTGTTACGGATGGAGATTTTTAAACATGAAGAAATTCGAGAGAAATATCAATAAAGACCAATAAACTGTTTGAACGAGAGATCAAAAACGAAACAGGGACAAGACAAATGGAAAAGATTCAAAAATAACATACTAGAGGCAGCACAAGAAAGCTGTGGAATAACAAAAATAGTAAGTACAAACACAAAAAGAAGCAGATGGTGGACAGCAAAAATATAACTCAAAGTCAAACAGATATATACATTGCAGAAAAGAGGAGGATTATAGGTTGTACAAAATGCCAAGGAAAGAAGCCAAACAGAGGCCAAAGAAAATTATTGGATAGAGTTTGGACTAAAACTGGGAGACAATCATAGAGAAAATCAACAATTATTCTATAGAACAATAAAACAATTGAGAAAGTGGAAGAGACGAAGATTGAAACATATAAAAGATAATAAAGGAAATATACTAAGCGAGCAAAGGGACATGGAAAGACGGAAACAGTTCTTTGAAGAACTCACAAAGATAAAATAAAATAGATATATAAGAGAAATAGTCCAAATAGCAAAAAAAGAACGTACTCGTATCACACCAATAAGCGACGAAAAAGTTGGAGAAGCAGTTACCAAACTAAAACTAGGACTGGGTATGTACAATACAATACAAAATATCTCTACAATCCTATCAAAATAACCAAAGCGTTGATAAAGAAAATGTACACTGCCGTTAATATTAGTTCGAATACCTAGTAAAATGTTGTAAACCCTACTAAAAAATACTATAATTGCTTTTATATATAAACAACAATATTTTATAATTTATATATAAACAGTATTAGGTCCCTTATGAAATGTATTGTTTATTAATTGTACAGGCAAAATTGTAAGAATATCGATTAAAGAATGAGTAAAAACCCTTTATATTTTATGACCCAATGTAGTAATTTTCAGGATAATCCTCCTCGCCACAAATAGAATTATTTTTGGGACAATATTGCAGGTAATAAATTTACAATACTAAAACTAGTAGGCGGGGAGAATGGATAAAATGATAAAATATATGGGAGACAAAGGTAGCAGCAAATTACTCTCAAACCTCTTAAACAACATCATTAAAAAAAGAGATACCAAAGGAATAGAATATTGGTATTAATTATGACGATATACAAAAAAGGACACGCAAAAGAATGCTCAAATTACAGAGGAGTATTGACAAAAAATATTAGAAAAAAGAAACAATAGTAGAAAATATACAACATGGACTTAAAAAAGGAATACTTAATATTTATAATCTGACAAGTAGGAGAAAAACTATCAGGAAAAGGAAGAGATATGTACATATATGTTTTATAGATCTATAAAAGCTTTTGATAGGGTAAGAAAAGAATATGTATGGCAGAGCCTGGAAAGGAGAGGGCAGAGAGAGGAATGATAGAGATGATTAAGGTATTGCATAAAAGAAACAAGAATAAAGTCAGAGCCTCCAACGCAGAATTAGCTGAATTCGAAACACAAATTGGATTAAAGCAGGGATGCCTATTAAGTCCATTGCTATTCTCTATACTAATAGACGACTCTATTAGAAAAGCAAAGCAAAAACTAAAAATATGAAACTAGGAAAATGGAAACTGAATGCAATTTATGTACAGGAACTAATGTTTGCAGATGATATGGTATTGATAGCAGATTTAGAAAAGAAATTACAGCAAAACCTGAAGATATACCAAAAACTAAAAAAGATAAACACGATGATAATAGCGGTAGAAGAAAAAAACAAAACATCAGAATCGAAGGAACAATCTTGGAACAAGTTAAAAGATACAATTACCTGGCATCATCATTGAAGACAACGGGAGAATAGAGAAAGAAATAAATGAGAGAATAAAAAAGAAATAAAGACAGAAGTAAAAGACAGGTCAGACCAACATTAACATGTGCCTGCGAGTCATGGACAACCACGAATAGAATCAAAAGCAAAGTCACAGCAATGAGAATGAAATTCTTGAGAAGAATAGAAGAAGTAACGAGGTGTGATAAAATCAGAAACATGACAATCACTAGTAATGAAAATATCAAGACAATTGGGACGGCTTGCACATGTACACAGAATGGAAGAAGATCGACTAACAAAGAAAATTTTCGAAGCCAAAACAGTGGGCAAAAGCAGAATAGGTAGACCCTGAAACACCTGGAAAGGGCAAAAGTATAGTACGTTAGAAAAAAGAAGTATGGGATGGATTGAAGCCAAACAACTGACTAAAGACGTAAGATTAAAAAAAGTTCTATTTGAATTCAAGTTGTTTTAAGAATTTGGGTTAATTTTGAGAATGGAATTTAAATATTTGTCAAACCAGCATTTCCACGATAAAAATGGACATTAAAAAGAGGTTCCACTTATGAGACCCATGAAGAAACGCTGGTATATAATAATGAAATACGATAGTACTATATTACCCAACATGCTTCTGTATTCATACAATAATAAATATTAATTTCACTCCAAAATTTGTTTTATTTAATGTATAATAGGTTTTTTTTTACCAAAGTAAGTAAGTGTTCCGTACTTCCATGAACAGTAATTAACTGAAGCGTTTCCTTTGGTTTAAATTTAGACAATACGTTTCAAAACACGCTATTATAGTTGACATTTAAACGTGACATTTCACACAACAATAGTTTGGTTTGATGTCGTCGTGTTTAGTGAAAATAAAATTCGAAATTATGAATTTACTACGATAAAAGAAAATATGCAATTTGCCATTGATTAGAAATATTTCAAAAATTTACGGTCAAAATATTGACGTTAAAATTCCAAGTAGAGTGTCGAATTGATCAACATACAAACAAAGTATGCTAGTTGCGCGGAGTACCCAGGTCATTCTCAAAATAATTACCCAATCATTTAGCACTTATTGACACATTAAAGGTATGTATGTCATTGGCAGTTCATAATGATAAATGGTTGCATTGTGTCAATGGATAATGCGCTAGTCGTATTATAAATATTAATGATCAAATTGTAACTGTAATTGAGGCGTTAATTTGTTTTAGATTTTTCATTTCAAATCTAGTTCGAAATATATAGTGCTAGTTAAAAATAAAGCAGTGCTTTTAGTCGTCCGATTTTATCTTTTCTAAAAGCGAAACAGTTTTAGTATCCTATCCAATATACTTACTCATCTTAAAAGTTAAGCACTTGCCAAATATTGTGGCGCAGCAGTATGTAAAACTCCTTGTCCTGTCCTAATTTCACGCCGGAATACCGAAAGCCAATTAGGACACTAGAGAATAGCTAAATTATTTTCTAGCGGGATCGTTGCCGATATATAATCACTATTCGCACATTATTTTTAATCAGACACCGAAAGAGAAGAATTAAATAAACATTTTTCACTTTTTTCGCACGGTTCGAAAAAGTAAAGTCTAATAAAAATCCGGCATCCAAGACGTTAGTTACCAACAGGCGATACTCGCAAAAACGTAACAGCCGCAGTGTTGGACAGGCGAAATGCTACCTCGCAGCATGCCTTCAACTAAATCGATTATACGACGCTGGCCGTCGAGACGCTGCTTACATCGCGATCGACGAGTCTGCGCCTTCCGGCCGTCCGTTTCGGCGTTGTTGCCTGTCCACCAGCGGAAGCCGTGCGAAACTGGCCGTTGTTTCTAAGAGGAGTTCGTTGGAAGTGACTTCACTAACTCGTAATAACAATAATACGTAGATACGCATATGTGTATGCTGCATGATGCGAAGGAAGGTGTAGCCATCGCGAATAGTGGTCTATGATCGACTTCATTATTATGTAGTTGCATCGATTAGTCACAAGGTGGCGCGTGTCAAGGTTTTATATATAATACGTTGCCTTTACGCATATTAAATGGTCTGTACCATCGGATTTGAGTACTATAGTACGTATCAAATTTATGAGTTCGCATATTTTTTATGAGCGCAAAATCCGTGTAATTTCTATGGCCAAATCAACATATTGTTTTCTTCAAAAGTAAAGAAAAAAAAAAAACAAAAGCAACTAAAAATGCGACTTCACTTGATCTGCAATTGATTAGATGTTTCTCAACATTGCAGTCTCTATGTTTTTTTTATACGAGGGCGAATAAAATGTGAACCGGATTTTGGTTAACCCTATTCTTCTATATAATCTACTCTTTTATTCACACATTTTTTCCACCATATCGAAAATTTACGAATATTTCCACACCTTCGTCGTCGTAAAAGTGGTGATCGTCTTGTTATTCTTTGGATGGCATCTGGTAGTCACAAGGTGATAAATCGGGACTGTTTTCCAATGAATTTTGTCCAACTTATTTTGGATCAATACAGCTGTGTGTAGCCGAGCATCGTCATGCAGTAGAATTGCATTTCGAATAGGCGTTTTTCGTCCATAGGCCAGTTTCACTTCATCAAATAGTTGGCAGTAGTAGACAGCATTAACTCTACGCTGTTTGTAGAGAAAATTCACGAGCAATATGCCTCTAGAATCCCAAAAATTCGTTGCAAGAAACTTTCCAACAGAAATACCCATCTCCAGGTTTTCGCCACTCCATGCTTGCCTGTTTAATCTCCAGGGTGTAATGGTGCATCCATGTCTCATCACAGCTGACAATCTGCTACAACAAATCATCCTCGTGTGTTTGATATCCAGCCAAAAGTCGTTTACGCACGGCGAGACGGTTTGCTTTCTGATTTTCTGTCAAAAGTCAAGGAACGCATCTTGCCGACATTTTTCGGTAACCTAAATCATCTGAAGTGATTGATTGGGCACACCCACATGATATTCCGACCTGTGCAGCAATTTCCTATATTGTAAGGCAGCGGTCATCTTCATCAGCATCATTAGCCGACGGTCGGCGTGCATGGCTCTCGTTTTTCGCTAACTATCGACCATCAGAATATTTTTTGTGCCAGTCATAGACTTAGATCCTTGAAAGCGTTTTTTCAGCGAACTGCAAAGTTAGTCGACGCAAAATTTCGACAGGCTTTACGCCCTCTCGCGCCAAAAATTTAATAGTAATACGTTGCTCAACAGACGTGTACATCTCATGTTCAGACAAGATGCTACTAACAACGAATCGAACCTCCCTTCTGCCTTATATCCTCACCCAGCACATCAAAACGTCCTCGCCCCTCACTTCACCTAGGGGACGTTTAAAAGGAAAAGTCCGGTTAATATTTGATTCGCCCTCGTATACACAGGTTTTCCTCTGTCATACAGTAATCATGTTAAGCAACTTTTGAACCTTAAATCTTTCTATTGAGAAATGTAAAAGAGCCGAGTCCATAGCCTACCGAGATTACTTCTCACGTCTTGGGTCCTCAGTTAAGCACGAAATTCGTTTTGCCTTCAAGGGATATCAAATAACTATCCAAGAAAATATAAATTATAATCTTAAGTTTTCCTAGAATAATAATAGGCATACAATTTTAACTGTGGATGGTGTTAAAGACTGCATCTACTTTGCCTACTTGTGTTTTTTAGAATTCCTATAACAAATGGCATATACCGCTTTTGTCTATTTTAGGAATAATCTAGATGTGTGAATCTGATATACCATGAGTCGATATGCGTAATTGTGATTAAGAGGGGGATGAAATAAGATCTCTATAAGTTAACAAAGTCGAGAGATACGCATGCTCTTCTGCAGGGCGATTGTGTGTCAGCATGCTAGTTCTGTCTTACAGTATTTTCTACCCTTGTTTAACTACTACTATGAAATCCTATCTTCACATCGATCAATTTGAATCGATTCAATGAAGCCATCATTCCGTATTACTGCAAGGTGAGGTGGTCGAATCGCTATATATGCGTAATTCTTTTCAAGTGAACCCGGTATACGTACATACGTATAATTGTCGTTGTAGCAAATACTGTGCGTTGTAAATAAAGTGTTTTGATCACCTCTTGCTTCACAAAATAGTGTTGCTTTATTGAGAGAACTCATCAAAACTTAACAGATGGGAGTAAGGTTTCTTTTGAATGACTTCTGTCAATGTTACAGTTATATGGTTTTGGCATTTGTAAGTTGTTGAAGTTTAGCTTTCTTAAAAACCAAATTAAGTGTATTTTTTTGTGATATTTGTTTATATGGGTTCAATTTTAGTATGTAGAGCAAAAGCGTTAATGACATCATATTACTTCCGAAAAGGAAAGAACGCAACACGAATTGCTAAAAAGTTAACCGATGTGTATGACGATGAAGCTCTAAAAGAAAGGCAGTTCTGGAATTGCTTTTATAAATTTCATTCTAGTTATTTTTCACGAGCCGATAGGCCAAACGAAGTTGATGATAATAAAATCACCGCTATTAAAACATGGGATTCATAAACAAATTCGATATTTGGGTTCCGCGTGAGTTAAAGAAAATTCATTCAACACAACGTATTAATATCTGCGATTTACATCACAAACGAAATGAAATCAAACTTTTTTTAAAAAACGGATAATCACTGGTAATGAAAAATGGATAATTGATCATATCGAACGAAACCAGTCATGGTATAAAGAAAATAAATCTGTTTGCGCCGATTTGACATGGAAAGCTGAAATGCCCCAAAAGTCAGTTTGGTGGGATTATTGCGTATTTTGAACAGCTTCCTAAGAACCAAACCATTAATTCAGGTGTATATTATCGGCACTATATAATTGTAACATTGACAGAAGTCATTCAAAAGAAACACTACTTCCATCTACATTTAAAATCGGCCATCAGTTTGTTGCCAACTCAATATTATTTTTACGTTAAATCCATAAATTTAAAACGAATACCGTCTATAAATTACTCCTTTTTTAATTCATGCATTTTACAATCGATCCCAAACGCTATTCATCTATCCAAGAGAAGCAATTTATTACATGCAGATAATGAGTATCCGGCATTTATCTCTTATTTATTACAGAATAGATAGTTACCAGTGGAGAGAGTTGCTATTTTTCCTCTCTATCACAATACACAATAGCGAATTGTTAATGAAGTTACTGCGAACTCGACAGACATCAGACTTTTCACTTCACCAGATGCAAATAATTCCAGGATGAGTAATCCGTTTGGGTTACATCATCGGTCTCCCATATGTGGAAACTCACACGATTATTCTTCGTCGTTTACACCTCAAACTTGATCTCTTATTTAGCCGGAATAAGGTGTCTCTATTTGGATGGTAAAGTGTATTATATTGGTCGTCGGAAACGTCTGTTCGAAGACAACATTTTTTTTTGTTTGATTTGCTTGCAGATGATCATGCGATATTATAATTTAGCGTGTAAACGTCAGGAAAACTTAGCATGAGTGTTATTTGTATTTTAAAGAAAAAGGTACAAGCGGAAAGTAAAGGTTGTTAAATTGTTGAAAAATTCGATAACTGTAGGATAGGAAATATTTTAATGAAATGTGTTTTATTTTTCGACGTAATCTTCTTCAAGGTCAATATATTTATTTAGTCGATGCTCAAGCTTCTTTATGCCTTCACAGTACTCATTTTCCTCGAGCTCCTTAAAATAGTGGTCCACGACAGCATTCAGCTCCTCATCCGAAGCAAATCTCATACCACCGAGGCGTTCCTTAAGCTTGGGGAAGAGATGGTAGTCCAACGGAGCTAGATTCGGTGAATAAGCGGGATGCTCAAGTGCTTTGAACTTTAATTTGGCCAATTTTGCTTTCACAATTCCGCTCTTGTGAACTGGCGCATTGTTTTGATGGAAAAGGACTTTCGGGTCTCTTTTTTGACGATGGTTGCCTTCAATCGATTTAAAACTTTACAATAGCATTGTCCACTAATCCTTTGTCCCTTTGGAAGGTGATCGATATGGAAAATTCTCCTCACATCCCAGAAAACGGAAACCATCACCTTTCCTGCCGAAAGAATGACTTTTGTCTTCTTTGGAGCTGATTCACCACATTTAGTTCACTGTTTCGATTGCTGTTTACTTTTCGGTGTGTAGTTGTGGATCCACGTTCCATCGCAAGTCACAAATTGGCGCAAAACATTTGTTCGATTTTACCGAAACCGCCCCAAAATTGTTGTAGAACATTCCACGCGTTTGAGTTTTTGCGGTTGTGTGAGCAAACACGGCACCCATCTTACACACCGCTTAGAGATGTCTAATTTAACATTTAAAATGTACGTCACACATTCTCCGGAGATTCCTGTAGCTTTAGCAATATCTTTCAATGTTGATCGGCAATCAGCTTTCGCAAATTTCATAACCTTTTGGATACTTTCTGCAGAACACATTTACCATATCTGTATGAATTTCTTTGGGCGAAAAATACTTTTTTTTTTGTATTTAATCACTGCGCGAATTCCAATATTGTCAATTTTTAAAGAGCGTCAAAAGTGCTCTGCATTGAACGAGTGTCCACAACAAACTACTTGACAGATCGACGTGAAGCTTAACACGTATGTCATTGAAACATCAAGCTATACAATAGGGTCAAAGATTGGTTTCACACAGCGCCATCTCATAGTTAGTTACCGAATTTTTCAGCTTACCCTCGTATACACTAAAATAATAATAGTAGTACGTATTATCTAACGGTAGAACCTATTGCCGGACAAATTAAGGTACAAAATAAAAAAAGAGTACATTATAAAATAGAACAAGAAATCTAATTTATTAACACCAATCTATAAATGATCTGTATTGCAGTACATGATAAATAAGGGTGATTTTTCAATGAATTGGTTCGAGAAAAAAGTGGAAGGAAATTCCTAGAAGAAAGTGAGTTAATACAGTTAATATGATCGTGAATAATTTTCGAGACGCACCTTGAACATTTCGCCGATTTACGTCATGTTGTGCCAGCAACAAGCCACAATCAACACCTTTTTTAAGATATTGGTGATCCATCTTAAAAGACAGATGTTTTAGAAAACGACGTTGAATCTTCTCGATGCTCAGTCGAAGGTAGATATAATGTGGTGAACAAACCCTAACAAGCGTATTCTAATTTGTTTACAATGAAGCTAAAGTATAGCAGGACAAATCCTAACATTTTAGACCAGAAATGCATAGATCATTGACGTGCACAATAAAACTTAATCTGGAGTCAAATGGAACGCCAACATCCCTAACGGTATCAACTCTCCTGATTATTATGGAGTGAGAAGAAAAAATCTGGACAATTTTCAAATTGAATACGTAGGCTTCCACGGCCAGAATCAGTAATAAGCGAATTACTTCTGGAATTGAACCGTGTCATGGAGAGATATAAAAATGAAATAAGAGTAAGAGGAAAAAGAAATAAAAAGAAAAAATGGCGTGAAAAAAGAAGGAGTAACAGAAGCAAAGAGAGAAGGGAGAAGGGAGACAGAAAAAAGGAAAAAAGAAAGAAAAAAAGAGGTCAGAAGTAAAACGTCTGTCTCCCTTTTCTCTTTCCTTCTCTTGCTCTTTATTTCACCTTTTCTTCTTTTTCACCCTCTTTTTAATTTTTTTCCCTTTTTACTTCTTTTTCTTCTTACTCTTATTTCATTTTTATATCTCATCATGACAGGGTCCAATTCCAGAAATAGTTCCCTTATTTATCTTTAAATTGCTTCTGCTTAAGACTGGTCTATCTATGGTCAATTAAACACCGATGTCATATGCATCTCACATCACCCTGCTCTATAGAGTATAAGCTAAATACTTGCGCAAAACGCCAACGTGTCACATCCATTTTGTCGACTTGCAGAAAAAAAGGCATCATAACTTCACCAACATGCTACATATTCCCATTGATATGTTGGCCAAAAACGAGTCAACAGATTGTATAATAGCAGCTCCAACAAATCCAATGTCTTATACCATTAGCGCATTTTGGACTTATCTTGCAACAGCTGTTAACGATTGGATGTTGGCCACATCCAAGTTATGTTATCACAATTAGATATATGTCACCCACTTTCGACGTGTCGATATGCGTAATTGTAATTGAGTAAGAGGAGGATGCAATAAGATATCTGTAAGTCGAGATATACTATTCTGCAGGGTGATTGTGTGTCAGTATGCTATCTCTATATAATGGTATTCTCTACCCTTGTTCAACTATTAGTATAAAATGATATCCTCACATCGATCTTTTCAATCTAAATCGATTCAATGAAGCCCTCATTCCGTATCGCTAGACATGCGTTATTCGTTTTAAGTAAAGCCGATTTTTGTTCGATTCATTTTCTACTCGCCCAGAATGCAATCAACACTTCGCCGCTTTTCACCCGGTACAACTCAACACTTGTATTTGCACCACAGCAGTGCTAGAATCTCTTCTAGTAGTAACACCACATCTACATACAGAAGGAACCCGTGGATGAGATTTGCATCCGCCACTACATACCGGAGACCAAGGAACAGTCGAAGCAGTGAACTTTTCCGGGCGAATCGGCTCCGGAGAAAGCAAAGGTCATGACGATCATCTTTTGGGATTCCCAATGTATGATCCTCATTGACTATCTGCAGAAAGGATTTGCGGTTAATTGACCCGATTCGATGCAGTATTGAAGGAGAAACGGCCTCGTTTGCAGCGGAAAAAAGTGCTTTCCCACCACGACAATGCACCGGCTCATTCATCCCGCATCGTCGTATCCAAATTGAATAATTTGCGCTACGATTTAGTCGCTGATCCTCTATATTCACCGAACCTGGGCCTCAGCGACTTTTTCGTATTCCCAAACCTGAAAAACTCACTGGGAGGAAAGAGATTTCCGTCAAACGAAGCCGCTACAGATGGCTATTTTGCAGACCTCGAAACATACTACTTTTCCGACGGCTTGAAGAGACTGGAGCACCGTTTGAATTAATTGTATTAATCTTCTAGGAGACTACATCGAAAAATAAAAATAAAAAACCACGCCAATACCGTCTTTTTCTTGTCGATTTCTTGACGTTTCAGGTCGCCCTTGTAGCATCTATTATTGTGTAACATTACTATACATCATATTCCTAGATATTTACGAAAAAAAATATTGTTATATTTTACGACCTCGCTGTATGTAAAATATCGATCCCGTCAGTGTTAAGCAAATTATTCTACGTACCTCGCTTACTTAGTAAAATTCAAAGCGAATTTTATTACCACAAGTAGAAATTCTTATCGTCTTAACTTGTTTCCTAAGATCACAGATCTACAAGACTTCGCAAACACCCTGAGAAACAAGATTTCACGCAACAGACTATTTACACTCGTTGGTTTGTTTGTTCTCCGGCTTCAAGGCGATAAAATGAGGAAACAATAGTCAGCAACCTCTCCTTTTCGCACGAAAAACGCAATCGCCTGAACACTACTTATCTCCGTTTCCTTGGCGATTGCGGTGCTGTTGCTTTTTTTTGCATATTCATAGAGATCCGTGGCATATATGTATATTGTTGTTGTTTTATAACTGTTATCTTGTATTTGTATACGTTATCCAGCTTTGAAATATGTAAATAGAGCTAATATACATGTGTATCGATGTGGAATGTAGGTTCGTATGGGCATGTCTAGAATTGTCCGGTCTAGTTGTAAAATTAGGTTTCTTTTGGATGGATTGTTTTCATGACATTTGCATCTCTCATCATTTAATGATTAGTTTGCGTCTTGATAGTTTTATTGAGAAAACTGTAGTCTGATCTTTAATGTACAAGAACTATATTAGTCAATTTTTTAAATAACTTTAAGGGTATTTAAATCGGTTACATATTTGTTAAAGCCACGTTTTACTATAAAACATCTTATAATTAAACTCACGAATTTTTTGAAGCATTGGAGGATTACCTGTGAAAGAAAAGAAAAGCACGCTACACAAGCTGCTAAAATAATAAGCGATGTGTATGGTGATGAAGCTCTAAAAGAAAGACAGTGCCGAAACTGGTTTGTTCTGGTGATTTTTCACTCAAAGATGAACCACGATCTGGTAGACCAAACGAAATTAATGATGATCAAACTAAAGCCATAATTGATTTAGATCTCACATTCCTGTCTTTTGCTGCACTTTCTGTTGTGTATTTTGGTTTGGCAGTCCCTTTGAATGCTGTAACAGTCGTCAGTTATCATATGAAAATCCCATTTTCCTTGATACTGAGTTCTATGGTTTTTAAATCTTGATGAAATCTCTCGCCTTGTTTGTCTATGAAGGAAATGAAGCTTTGCGCTCATGTTAGGTGGTGAATGAAGTCTAGGCTTCTTTCACAGCTTCGTTCATAGAGTTGGTGAAATTTTGATCTGTCATTACAGTTCTAATTTAAGGTACATCAAATACCCCAACATTAATTTTTTCGTAACATAGTCGTGGAAACTTTTGACTTATGCACTGTTTCTGTCACCTAAACGTTTACTTACAATATTCCTGCATTTACAGCTCTGTTTAAGAGAATAGTAGTACCTGAAAATACTTAGAAATACAAACAATAGAAACCATTAAAGATTTGACTTTATTGTAAGTGCAATATACATTTTACATGTAACTAAAATGTATAACATTATCACCTCAATGACAGCAAAATTAAAATTCAATAACTAATTTGACTTTTAAGTTGTTCGGTAAAATGGCAGTAGTATAGAAAACCGAATATAATAACTAACAATATTAACCAAACAACATATTTGATTTACTATCTCTAGTTAGTACTTCGTTGCATATATTTTATCTGCTGGACAGTGACGTGGCATTGTGTCGATTTACTGTTGGCAACATTCGGATGATACTGACAACGACATTGAAATTACTTCCCATAACTCAATAGTAATTTTTGGTTTAGATCCGAAAAGAGCTTTTTTAATGTATGCCCACAAGTTTTCGATAGAATTGAGCTCAGGAGATTGGACAGACTAGTCCATAATCTCAACCTTATTTTCTCGAAACCATCGCTAACCTGTCTTGCTCGTATGCATAGGATTATTGCGCAGGATAATGATCCATTTCAAGGGCATATCGTCTTCTGCATGCGTAAATATAACAACGTATTTGGACGTATTTCAGCTGATCCATGATATCGTCTATATTATAAATAGGGCCTACACCATAATAAGAGAAACATTTCCATACTATGACTTTCGCTCCCTCATGCTTGGTTTGTATTCTGAGTTCGGTGGTCTGCGAACGTACAAACGGTAACCACTACAGCTAAACTATTTTACTCTCACGACTCCATAATATATTCCCCCATTTAAGAGCAGGCCATTGCAAATGATCCTTGGCGAACTTCATGTAGTTGCGGATCTGATGTTTCTTTGGCAACGGGATCTCAGCCGTTGAGGTTAGCTTCAGCTAACCGTCTTCTAACTGTGACAGTGTTTATAGTCAAGTGCAACTCATCTTCTATTTGCCTGGAGGTTATATATGGTTCCTTCTTTACATATTACGCGATGAATCTGTCCTTTCTCTTAGTGGTCTCCCTTTTTGTACCACGTTTTTCACTTTTCTTTTACAACTTCCAGGCATTAGCTGAATATCCTATAATGCTTTGCACAAACCTATAACTTTTTCCTTCGATAATTAATTTCTTTTATTAATTTGCGTTGCTCCGGCGTGTAATGTTTCTTTCGGTCCATTATTTTATTTAAAAATGTTAATTTTTGGTATTTATTGGATGGTAGAACAACTGCTTTCGTTAACGTATTAACTAAATTGACGTGTGCGGGCCTTAAGATGTTACCCACTACTGATTGTATTTTACAGCGCTGGTATTTTCTTGAATACGAATTGTCTGCGCTGCTAATGGAACTATTTGATGACGTGAATAAATATACAGTAGAACTCGGTTATAACAACTTCGGCTGTAACGACATTCCTTTTTTAGCGTCAAATTTTAAGCGGTCCCGTACTTTACTATTCCAACGTACAGGGAAAAACTCGGTTTTAGCGTCAATGACCCCTGATATAACGACAAATATTTACCACTTGAGGTATGTATTTATATTATCATTTATTCCCGGTATTTGCCTAGCCTGCAACTGACCGTTCGGGGATTCCAAGAATATTACCGTTCGTTGAATTAACAAGAACGCACCATGTGCAGTTTCACTTCTCGACGCGTTGGACTTTTTAGAGAAGGCTTGGCGTAGTATAACCTCTGAGACTATAGCAAACTACTTTAGTCATTCAAGATTAAGGAATAATCCAGTTTGTGACAACTTAGATGAAGATGACGTTCCGTTATGTGAACTTGTTAAAAAGTGGCAGCAAAATCAGAGTGACGAAAACCAGTTTTGTTTCGACGACTTTGCATCAGTGGACAGTTGCCTTATTACGTCGGGAATGCGTTCAGATTCTAATATCGTGGAGAACATAAAACAGCGGGATAACGAAAACTATAATGAAATCGAAGAGGAAGAAGCAGAACACGTACCGACAAACGAAGAAGCCCTAAGTGCCATAACTCTTTTAAAAACTTATTATAGACAGCGAGAAACGTCACCTCAAATTATTGATAAAGTCAGAGAATTAGAAATGGATATAGAAAAACAGTTTTGGCGTGTGAAAACTGTGCAACGGAAAATTACAGATTTCTTTCAATAGACAAACAAGTTACTATGTACCTGCATGTGTAAGGTTATATGGTTCAGTACATTAAATTAATTAAATTCACATATGTATCTGTTTACCACCCGTAATATTGTTTCCCACCCATTCTTGTATGTAAACACGGAACTTGTAAAAACTCCGCCTATAGCGTCACCTTGTTATAGCGTCAAAAAGTTAGCAGTCCCGTGACTGTCGTTATAACCGGGTTCTTTGTACTTCAATTTTAAAACAACCGTTCTTTACATTTTAAAATACACTGCCGCAGTTTTGATTGAACAAGAATTTTTAAATCGGCAAACAAAGGGTGCCGTAGGAAAAAAAATGTGACGTGGTAGGGGAACCTGAGTTTTAAATTTGGCAGTAGCGCACCTAAATTAGTTAAAAACAAGTATCAGATCTTAGTCAGCAGAAAAAAAAATTATTTGTTGGCTAGTGTAATTTCTGAACAGTTGGAACTTAAACATTAAAACTGAATTAAATAGCTTGAAACTTTCTCTAGTGACTACCCTTTTTTTTTAAATTTGAAATCGTAATACACAGATACTTTGGCTCTTTACTGTACACACGTACAAAAACAAAACTCCTCAATTACGTACATTCAACAAAGAGAAAAAAGTAAAACGCCACCACGTGTTTGCCGAGCACGTCGAAGAATTTCAAGTAGCGGTTTTCGTTTGGTGTTCCGATACGTTTAGACGCCTCCTCTGCATACCACAAGCAAGACGATAAGGTGGCGCGACGATACGGACGTTTAAGGCACGCGCCCGAAGAACGCGATATGCCCAATTTGCGCATTACGCCGTGAAACAATCGGCGATCGTTTTAATATTTAACGAGCGCTACGATGGATAGTCGCAATAATAATAATAATAATGATGTATAACGATGATTACGTATGCATCGCGCAGAAAACAATTAACAATAGCCATACACCAAATAACAACGATGTCAACGTCCTGATGCGTACACGAGAGAAAGATCCGATCTAGACCTAGATGCATCGCATTAATAAAAATAGAGTTGATTAACTAAATATACAGTAGGTAGATAAAATTACACATTGAAGTCAAGCTTTTTCTAAAGAGTGTTGAACAGACAATTCTTGTGAAGATAAACTCGTTGATTTTGAAACCTAATTCGTATACTCAATCCTAGTCACCTGTTTCTTCGTGGAAGCATTTAAAGTGTTTACTGGTTCTACACCAAATTACATGCTTTGGTTCTAATCTATGTGGAGCCTGTTAGTACATAAGTCACATGGACATTCTTCTGTAGTTTTCCGGATTTATGAATTAAGTCTGTTTTTGGACATTTTATGAGGTTAATATTTCTAGCGTGTTGAAGAGGTTCTTGAGTGCATTTGGAAAAAAAATTAACGTAATGGTGACTTGTAGTAATAAGAAAAATCTTTCCAGCATAAGGATCTTTCCAAAAACTGTACACAGTTTCAGTTAATTATTGTTAAAAGAAGCATACATTAAATGTACATTTAACCCTCGTCAACAGGTATACCGGATGAAAAGCTGGGAGCTGTTGATTGCATTCTAGAGGAAGAAAAAAATAAGTTATTCGAACACGAGTTTTAGTTTTTAAAAAACAACTTTAAAAACGTATCAATAATTTTTATTCATTGCTCTATTATAATATAAGAACTCGGTTTTAGCCACTACAATCTTGGACGAACAATGCTTACATTACAAAATATTTAACCTGCTATAACTTTGTTTATATTATCCCATGTAAACAGTTCAAAGGGTCTTATGAATCACATAGTCACAATATGATTTCTACATCTTAGTTTATACTAACTCATCTAAACAATCTAAGGGTTTTATGAATAAGATGGTCGCAATGTGGCTTCTACATCTTTAAACAGTTCAAAGTGTCTTAAGAATAACATGGTTACAATATAATTAAAATGAATCGAACACCGGCTTTATTTGAAACGAATAACGCATGTTTAGCGATATACCCCCCTCACCTCGTAGTAATACGGAATAAGGGCATCATTGAATTGATTTAAATTGAAAAGATCGATGTGAGGATAAGATTTTGTGGTAGTAGTAGTTAAACAAGGTTAAAGAATAGCGTTAGACAGAGCTAGCATAGTGACACACAATTGGCCTGCAGAATACCATGCGTATCTCTTGACTTTGTTAACTTATAGAAATCTTATTTCATCCTCCTTCACCCTCGAAAGTGTATGAAATGTCTAATTGTGATAACTTGACCTGGATGTGGCCAACATCTAATCATTAAAAGCCGTTGTTGCATGGTAAGTCTAAAATGTGATATATAATATGTAATATATAATAATTTTCAACATCCAGTGTGTCAAGTCTTTACGTAATGGCGTCGAAAAGAAAGTAGTACAGATATGTGCGATTCGTGATTGTCTGAGAGAAGAAAATATTTATTGTTAATGAAAAATCGTATTTGACGAACAATATGTGTTAAAACATCTGCAAATAGTTCCGAAATCATCCAATGGCGACATCCTTTCCCAGACCGATTTTTTAATCGTGTCAGTCCGCACTTTCTGCATCGTAGCACTAAACAGAAAATTGATCTGTCCTCAACTTATTTGTGTAAAGTATCTCTGAGATATTATCATCACCATTTTACACTATGTTGTAGACTTCCGCGGTCATTGCATTCTTTTAAAGAATTTCGATTTTCCAGTTGAAACAGCGTCGTAATTGCATGAGTCTGCCAACGTAGAAGCCTGAATTCTCCATCTTACAATATCATTTTCACTTAAAATATTATTTGTGGTCCTTTCCATATATCTGCAGAACACAGCAGAATTACATAAAAGAAACTCCGATATTATAAGTAGTTGTTCCATAAAGTTCGTTTGCTTCGTTAGCCGATATAGTCTTATTTCATCTAGGTTTGGTAAATCTCCATTACTCATTACTTACATCAGCAATCAGTACCTTGTCTAATGTTGGAGCATATTGTGCAGTATTTAATGTATAGCAACATTCATAATTTCATTAAGTAATTCCAGTAACGGAGGATTGCTAGCGATCTACACATTTTCCTCATATACAATTGCTCTTGAAATTTCTGTAAGTATACGTATATAGATAATATACAATAAAGTTTATTCCTCTGTCTACTGTTTCAGAAATTTGTTTTAACATGTCAGGTGTTTTGATATCTCACGCGTATGCTAGAATTTTCTTATAACATTGATAATTGATGACTCGACTTTTGACGCTTCTTCACAGGAGAGGAAGCATATACCGGATAAAAAGCGTGCGAGCTGTTGATTGCATTCTGGACGACTGGAAATTGAATCGAACACATTTCTAGCGATATACCCTCCTCATTTGGCAGTAATACGGAATGAGTGCATCATTGAATCAATTCAAATTGAAAAGATCGATGTGAGGATAGGATTTTGTAATAGTAGTTACACAAGGATAGAGATACTGACACTCAATCGGCCTACAGAATAGCGTGCGTTTCTCTCGACTTTGATAACTTATAAAAATCTTATTTCATCCTCCTCTTACTCACAATTACGGCAATCGACACGTCGAAAGTATGCTCATGGTATATTCGTAATGGATGGAGAACAGGTAGAACCATTTCCTTTAAATGTTTCTTACAAATGGATCAAATATAGACCCAATGCGTTTTAGATCCTCTTAGAGGAATAGAGGAATCTCATGATGAGATTCCCCTATTAGCAATCTTTTTCAGAAAACTTGGTGGTATATTTTTGTATTTGTTTACATTATATATTACAGGACAATTTATGAAGTACTAAAGCAATATCTTATAACTAAATAAAAGAAAAGAACCAAAAACATACAAATGAAGCCTAATTCCAGTCGGAGCTTTTCAATACTATAATGGTTGCCTACACTTGCCTACTATCAGAAAATGCTGGGAAACAAATATACATCGTAATTCAATACAAGTTGTGGTTCTAAGTAGTAACAACAAAACATAATACAAATTTTTAACATTATGTACACTTATGGAGACTTTATCATAGCTTTGTCCCAGTTTTAGTATGTTAATAGCACAATATTTAGTACTGCAAGGTGGTACATTAAAATCAACCGCAGCAGGTAAAGGAGAATCAATTTTAGTTTGTAAGTAAGCATAAATGTGGTACTACATCACTCATGACGGTAAGAGAACGTTTCAAAATTATGCAGATGTACTAAACATCATCACTATGTCTTTCCTAGTGATTTCAGTTGTTGACCCACATAACAGGGTAACCATACCAAGGAAGCGCATTTCATTTTACTACGTAGTACCCCATAATAAATAGCAGATATCTCGTAGCATCAAAAAGATATCGCGTTTATTACTTACGTCCTACGCTAAAATTTGGAATTGAATTTTACTATTCTAGCTAGTAATGGAGACTGGACCCTTTTTTAATTCAGTGCGTATTAACTTTGAAGATGTTTATTTTAAAAATATAAATTCATATATTTCTTACAGTTAAATTTCTTTGAATTTAGGCCCTGCGTTTCTTGTTATATATAAACTATATATTCCTGACTAACGCTGTATATATGAATGCTAAATTATATTTATTTTCGGTGCAATTATTTCATAATCATTCGTATGATTCATACTCTAGTTCCGTGGAAAATTCAGCTTTCGCTTCGTGTCGGAAAAATTGTCTTTGTTTATTCATAGCGCATTCTGTTCGATGGAGAAAGTTTAATTGTTGAAAGCCGCATTTAATAGCAGATGCTATGGAATTTTCGCTGGCAGGAAAACTTAACAATTACACGATTGTAAATGTTGCAATGTATTGTCTTTAAAAGCTGTACCCCGTTCGAAAGTCCAGAGCAATGGAGAAATTGGAGCACTTTATCCGGTATTAGATTTAATGAAAGTGAATTAGAGTGTTAGAAATTTTTACGTTATACAAAACTCAAGACCAGTATAAAATATTGAATATCTAGATGCATCAATAAAGAACGGACGTACAGTAAGTTTTATTAACAATGATCTTTGTCGTACTATATTTACTTAAATTAGTATAGTGACAAGTTTGTGTTAAGGATACACCAAACAACTTGCATATCAAACACGTTATATTTTAAATATTAGCACAATAAATTCTGTAATCCTACCTTTAACATCGTAAGTATCTTCTGCGACAGATCGTAGTCGAAATTCGAATACTTCGAGTTCGTCATGTCGTAAATGAAGACGATACCGGCCTTTTGGGTTTTCGGCGATTGAAGCGCGACGTCCAATTGGTATACGACTCCTTGTAACGTCGTCTGGTGCGTACTCAAGGTAGGGATGTGCTTGTGAGCGGTGAAAACGGCAATAGCGGCTTCTGTTGAGTCTCTAGTAGGCTGCAATCAAACGATTTATTTCGAGAAAATGTTTGAGAAACTATATATGGTTGTATAGTGATGTCCAAGTCCGATGTCGGTAATACTATATACCTTCCACAATGCTTAATTATAAATTGGTAAATTTCATTAAAAGAAAGTGTGCCCTTTTAACTTTAAAATTCATACTGAGACACTTTATTTGTATGAAGATGTTTTAGAACTATATTTTAAGCCATGATAACATTTTAACCTTTAAAGAACTTGTTGAAATTAATATTTTATCATATCTTCGATAAGAAAAAAACTGTTTCTTGGAGGTAAATCTTATTGTTAGTTCTTTTATTCGGTAAATACACACTTCCGTTCATAAGTTTGATCACACTATATAACAAAATAAACTAGATAGATGTTTGCGAGAAATTTATTAAAGAAACAAACATTACTCAATAACTTAAAATGTTTTGTTGACAAAATAATACATTCTAATAAAAAACGTACTGTTATAATGTTTCTTCAAAGCAAACTTCTGTTTGCTTTAATAATTGTATGAAAACCACGTGGCATCCTTAGGCCTTAGGGGCCGTACTGATTGCTCCAGTAAGTTCCAAGGGCCAAAACAGTTTTAATTTTTAGACTAGAGATGCGGAGTTAAGTGTCCTGAGCGAGTATACACTTGTTAAATTCGCTGCTGTTACGACATCTGGTGGTCAAAAGCGGAAATGAGTAGTGGTGTATCCTGTATCGCTAATAGATGACGCTGGTAGCACTTTCGAAAGCGCAGTAGCAATTAAACATTCGTGAATAATCTCGTTGATTTGAGAAAGTTTTGGTGTATTCCACTCATTTCAGAGATGGCGGTTTCATTCATGTAAATTTAGCTTTTCCGTTCCTGATGAATTTTCAGGATAAAAATCAAATATGCAATTCAGGATGTATACATTCCAAACATCGATATACTTACATATATATACGATATTCTTTACCCCAATATAACTACCGAGGATGAAACCGCGGGATTTTTACTAGTTTATAATGTTAGTGTTCATTTCAATATACTTGTCATTAAGCTTTATCTAGCAAGTCAATAAAACCGAGATATTATGATTCTTTGACTTTTATCCAATTTATCTTAGCAATAATAACAACAATGAGCCAGTAGCTATCGCGGGCCGGATTCATGACACCTGTCACTAGTTATTGCGGGCCGTAGTTTAGAGACCTCTGGTTTATAACATTCCACGCTTCCAGAATGCTGCTTTGCCAATCGGAGATATTTTCCGGACCTCGCGATCCAAGTAATCCCACAAGAGCTCAATGGAGTTGTAATTATGACTCTGTGGCCATAATTTTAATAAGAATCGGACTCCTTCGGACGATTTGTTTTGAAAACAAGCTCTAACCACCTTTGTGGGGGAATCGTTATCTTGGTGATAAATAACACCCCCGACCTACCTCAATTAATCCCTATCCAGTTGGTACCATTTTTTTAGGATTCTCAAATACACATCTTTTGCCATTCTTTCATCTGTTGTAACTAATTTTCTAATCCTTGCCCCTCCAAAGCAACCCCATACCATAATGTTTCCTCAATGTTTCACTGTTTTTGAAATACATTCGTCTAACATTCTTTTTCCAGGGTGGCGACGAACGAGTTTGTGTGAGCTTTTGTCCAATTTAGTTTTTTCCGTTTGTGTATAGAACTTAACCGTGGTTTTCTTACAGCTATACGACGCCTAAGACCGATTTTTATTGGTCTACGTTCTACTGTCGACACACTTACTGGCAGACAGCGTTGTAAGTTGAACTTTGTTGTAAGTTTCGGCGCGCTAAGGTGGCGATTTGTTAGGGAAATCACTCTAAATGTATTGATCGTCTCGTTCCGTCGTTGATCTTGGCCTTCCACTTGGCTTTCTGCTCTGAAACGTACCGGTTTTTTTCCTCTCACTACAATGGATATACATCCTTAATACTTTCAGCTTCCTCTGGTGTATGCCTCTTTTGTTCAATATTTATTTGGATGACCTCCTGAAAGGGATGGATTGCAATGTACTTGCATACGCGGACGATCTTAAGATCTACAATACTATAACGTTCCCGGCAGAGTGTGCTGTCATAAGTTATTCTAGATGTCATAGACTTTATAGTTATCAATACGCTGCAAGTCAAGCTATTATTCCTAGGCACTCATCTATGATGGACATGAACGTGCTGCTTGATGCAAATTTGTCATCTGCAGATCACATAGTATCTGTGCGAAATTCTGCCATGAAATCCTTAGGATCTCCTATACGATTCTACAGATTATCTAAGAACCCTGCATCGCTAAAATTGTTATATTATTCGCTTGGCCGTACTAAATTAGAATACGCTTCTTAATCTGGTATCCTCACTATCTTCATCTGCATGCACTACTTGAAAATACCTTCAAAATTGATAACACTTATCCTAGACGCGATATTGATCATGGGAGTTTGCTGACGAGACACGGCTTTGTATCATTATCGGGCCGAGGGAAGGAATTTAGCAGCCATTTTCTATTTAAACTGATTAACCTTCTTTTCTCTCCAGAATTAATTTTGTGGTACCTCAGTATAATACGAAGTCTTCCCTACTTTTCAGGTCTCGTCATATAAAATAAATGTTCTGCTGAGAGCACCCATTACTCATATGACTAGAAATGGTAATGGATTAATTGAGTATACTTTCTGTTGACGTGTCTATATGGTTTACATTATCGTCCCATTTTGTTCTTGCTTTTTGGTGTCACCGAGCTATTATTCTGTTCAATTTCAAATTATTACTGCATTGTATATACTATATTATGCCACATTATATTAAGTTATATTATTACATTGTTCTGTAAATGGAATTATTTTCTGTTGAACAATAACGATATTATTATTATTATTGTCCTTCGTGCATAACACTCAAAAATATTTAATTGTCAAGCAGTTTTTCTATTTGAAACATTTGTTTCGTGTAAAACGAATATTCTGGCACACCATCTAATATCCAGTTTCCTTCATTTTGGCATGTCTTCGATCAAATACACTAACAATATAAAATAGGGTCTTCCTAACGCAATCAGTCACGTTTCCAGTATCTCCGAAATATACTGGATGCATGCAATGTACAGTTTATTGTAAGACAGGTGAATGATTTTGTGCTCCTCCCAAATTCTATTTGATAACGTATTCACTGCCAATTTCCTACTATGAACGCAGTATCGCTATCATAAAATTTAAAACAGGAATCCCTTGCTAATACATGTTTTCGTTTTTGAATGGATTTAGTAAATAAGTCTTATTGTTATGAATATATATTACCAACATTAGATTGTAAATGCCATTCTAAAAAGACTAGTATAAATTTCCCCAAATATTTTTGAAATACTAAGTATAACTCAATATATCAGGACCGATCAAACTTATGAATGATAGTGTACCTGTAACACAACTAACTGAGAAATTCCAAGACATCCTGTATACAACGTTCAGATAAAAAAATATTTCTAGCGCATATAAACACTCTCAGAATAAGTAGAGAATCCACAGGATCCCCGAGATTAGACTTGGACACTACCGCACATAAAACGTTAATAAAAAACGACTCGGACTTCTATTAGCCAGTTGTTGGTAATTTATGGCGTAATTGCGTAATGTGAAATAATCGTGGTAATAAATTAATACATCGAGGGGGAATTAACGGATTTAACGGTAGAAATTCCTCGGCTTCTTTGTCAGGCCTATGCAGGACTCGTTAAGTTGGAATTGAATACTAATTACTGTTACCTAGAATAAATTGTTGAATATTTACCCGTTGACTCATAGAAATGGATGTGATTAAACGAAATTCTAAAAGATGGGAATTTAAAAGTAGTTGTAATATAGTCAGCGTTAAGATGGTTAGAATCCTTTGAATAGAATAAGAATTTAAATCGTGATCTTTGTTGTTGTAATAGTCTTTTATATTTTTTGTACAATTTATGAAGGGAAAATAAAAAAAAATGACATTTTCGTTGCCCAATTTATTTCTTAAATCTGCATAAACAAGCACATATGATGAAATGATTCTTTCCACACCCGTACAAAAAGTACTTGCACATAAAACTGGAACGAATATGATTGATTTATTTTTCTGTTATCTCCACCATTGTGGTTTTTCCATTTGATGTCCTAACAATGTTAAGTACGTTATTGTAAACCGGAAGTATATAGATTGCGTATAAAGTTTACAAAATCACAGCCGTTATTCCTATTTCTCATTCACTATTAATCGAATTATGTTTCGACAAAAACAAATCTTTTGAACACTTCATAAATAAACAGATTTAATCTTTTTTCTCATTGATAATGAATATTTTAATATTATACAAGCAATTTAAAAAGAATTTTTTCTCGATTCCGAGTTATAAGTCTGCGTGGCAGAAAAAAATTTTCTTCCTCAAAAAGTACAATGACTGGTTAGAAGGTACTTTCGAAGTGAAGCTGACAAGTGATGATGACGTGTGTGTGTATGACGTGTCACTTACAAATTTAGATAGAAGACCAGTAAAGAACTGTGAAGGCTGCTGTAAACGCAGTAAAAGAAGGAAGTCATCTTGAGAATGTTCCTAAATCTCTCATAGATGCCACGTCATTCTCATCCTTATCCTCAACTTTTACCGGTGATTTTGCACTGGTCTTAAACATTGAAGCGAAGCTCATATTGCGAAAAGCTACAAAAGAAAACGGGTATAAAATATTCCCTTCCTATAAAAAGATGATCGAAACAAAAAGAAATTGCTACCCATATATCATCAGTTCCACTCCAGGATCTATTAAACCACACATGTAAGGGAATTATTGATTGTAAGCTAAATGAACAACTAGTAAATTGGAAACTAACATTACATACTAAATGGGTTTATGATGGTGCCAGTGAATAAAGCTAATACATACACAAGTTTAGAGGGCTACACCTATGTGCAAAATAATAGCAGTGCCAGTAGCACGAAGTAATATTTTAATTTAATCCCTTACATAAAGAACCATATCAAGCGACATCTGTTGGAACATAGTTCAAAAATCTATTTAATGAATTTGCTATAGCCGCAAAGTATGGAGATCATCGCATTATTAGTGATTATTTCGTATTCTCTAAAATCGTCAGATGATATGCGACATAATAGCAATGGAGTACTAAAAGTACAAAACAAGTGCGATTACAAAGTTTATAGTATTGCATTAAACTATAATTGAATTAATGCAGGCTTTTGGATACTTAAAATCGGGCGAGAAAAACACTGCATCGAAGAAAAACGGAACCTGACACGAATACTGCTTTATCAATATAAAACATACAAAGTTATAGAACAAATACTCGTCTGCTCTAGTAAAATGATCACAAATGCTAAAAAATAGATAGAAAAGCTGGAAACGAGCAAAACAAAAAGGAAAAATGGGCTGTGTGAGACAAGATGGACAAATAGAATAAAACAGGATCTACAGTTGGAAGTAAACATTTCTAGAATACGTCGACGACTTATTGAAGCTCGTTTGGTTGGTAGAAGCCCCCGCAAGATATCATTACTATAAGCACGACATATGGAAAAGAAGATTGGGGCAACATCTTACTTAGCCATTTACTAAATGGCACAACATTCTGTGAACAGACGCGTCCAAGATCGTATATGAGCGTAGAGAGCGTCGACAATTTATAAGAAGATCGGAATATGCAGATATGATCCGCGCTACACTTTGAAGACAGTAAAGCATGGGAGTGCAAAAATTATAGTCTGGATCTCTTTTGCTATGGTACTGGTCCCATATATCGCATAGAAACGAAAATGGATACACCAGTTTATGTAAATATCTTACAATCTGCGATGTTACCATGGGCCGAAGAAAATATGCTGCTTCGATGGGTATCAGTGTGAGACAAGGACCCAACACATACTAACAGATTACCGAAAGAGTGGTTTATTTCCAGTAAGATTTATGTCATGGATTGGCCAGCTTAATCCCCTGATCTGAATCCTATTGCAAACCTTTGAGTCGATGTTAAGCAAGCTGTTTTCAAAGCAGAGTCATCGAATGTTGAAGAATTTTGGCATACAGTGGAATCTGCGTGGTCTAACAATAGACATGTTAGACCACGCGAATTAGACACGAATGTTGTTAGCGCTAAGTAGATAGTATGCAGAGGTGTAGAGCCAATAGAGGTTATACAACCAAATATGGAATAAATCTTGTTTGGGCCATATTAAATAAAATATTTTTAAGCGAGTTTCGAGTTTTTGGTATTGAGGATAGAAAGGATATTAGAAATATAAATAATATATATATATATATATATATATATATAACAACGTACTACTTCCATAAATTTGAATGTTGCTTGTATTTCACCGAAAAACTACGCCTTACATAGTAAAGCATGTTAAGCAGTTTGCAAATCAGTTTTAGTATAAATTTAACGTGTTATGTTGCCTATATATGTACATAAATAAGCTTTGGAGTTTTCGAAAAAGTATGCCATGTGAATTTTATAAAAAATTATTGTTAATTAATTTCGTGAACTAGATTGTTTCCTATACATTTGTAGAACGACGTTTTCAAAATTACTAACAATATTACTCCCTTTAAGAAAGGGTAACACAACTCCGAAATGCATCACAATAAAAATAAAATTTTATTAAATAATCAAAATAGATTGAATGTCTGAAAAGTCTCAAAAACAAAAATTATGACCTTTTCTCCGATTTTTTCTAAAAAAATATTTTTCATGCCCCATCCCTCACCTACTTCTAATAGGTTGTTTGATTAATATTTTTGACATTTAGTTAACTGGCAGTAGTAGATCATATCTACATAATATCAACTTTGTGTCTCAAAGTTTTGTGCTGTGGGTAATTTTAGAATTGTGTGCCGTGATATGATATTCATAAAAATTGATCTTGTAGAACAAAGAGCCATAATAAAATGCCTCCAGAAAAAGGGCATAACGCCAACTCAAATTCACAAAGTCATTATGGCAACTATTGGTGAGTCTGCAGTTCCTTACGATATAGTCAAACGCTGGTGTCGAGATTTTAAATGCGGAAAAACATCCTATAAAAACCACATGGCTGCTGTACCCCAAGCAGGCTTTGAATTAGTAGAACATACGCTATATTCGCCGGATCTGGCCCCTAGTGATTACAGGTTTTTCCCCAAATAAAAAAAATCTTACGTGGGGCGAACTTTTCCAGTAATTGTGAAACGACCCAAGCTGTAGAGAGGTGGTTTGCAGATGTCGGGCGAAATTTCTTCAGGAGGCTGTTGAGATGCGCCAAGTGCATTAGTGTAGATGGAGATTATGTCGAAAAATAAAAAATATATAATGCCAGTGTAGTTTTCGCTGTAAGGGGGTCAGGGGTACAGCATAGAGATCCACCCTCGAATATTCCGAATCACGTGAAATAATTGATACTTCATACGTGTTCATGTTTGATGTCGTAATTTATATTTTATCCACGGCGGTCGAAGTAAACTATAAGTGGGGTAATACAAATTCTAGTTTACTTTCAGATGGTAGGCAACGTTGTTGTTTGTTTACTACTGGTAAAATCTCTATCGTTTTATGTAGACATATTTGAGAAACAAGGGCGAAAGTCATTTTATTTCTGATGCTGCTTGTCAGGTTTGCTTGTTAATTTTTTTTCTGATATTTGTGTTCAGCTTTTAATTACATTTAGTTGGTGTATTAGTCATTAATACAGTACAGACTCTTATCAATTATTTTATATTAGGATTTAAATTGTACAAAATCAATATACAGGGCAAGTCGTTTTAGGAATATATACATATAACACATGGGCTGAAAAGTCCCGGGCCTAACACATAGATGACGCTAGTTTTATTGCAGTCACCTTTCTCTCAGTTAGTACTAACCTTCAAAAGACAGCTGTTAAAATTTCATGATATTCTATTCATTAGTTTGTGAGTTATTGTGCTAAGAGTCACGCTATTTTTGTTATTTTGAAAACAATGGATCAAAAACAATTTCGTGTTTTAATTTTACACTGCTTCCTGATGGGAAAAAATACCGTTCAAGCGAAGCAATGGCTTGAAAAGTGTTATGGGGACTCCGCTCCGTCAGAAACAACAATAAAACGTTGGTTTGCTGACTTCAAACGTGGTCGTAGAGACACCGATGATGGCAAAACGCAGTGGACGTCGAAATGAGGCGGTAACACCAGAAAACATAAAAAAAATCCTCAAAATCGTTTTGAATGATCGAAAAGTGAAGTTGCATGAGTTAGCTGACATCGTAAAGATATCAAAAGAACGTATTGGCTTTATATTGCATGAGCATTTTACTATGAGAAAGCTCTGTTCAAAGTGGATGCCGCGTTTGCTCACTGTTGACCAAAAACAAGAACGTGTTGATGATTCTGAGCAGTGTTTGGCCATGTTTAAACGTAACAAACCGGAATTTTTGCGTCTAAATGTGACAATGGATGAAACATGGATCCATCACTTCACTACGGAATCAAAACGATCGTCATCTGAGTAGACGGCAACTGGTGAACCTTGTCCAAAGCGCCCGAAAGCACAACAATCGGCTGGAAAGATTATGGCCT
Organism: Trypoxylus dichotomus; assembly: GCA_023509865.1. NCBI lineage: Eukaryota > Metazoa > Arthropoda > Insecta > Coleoptera > Scarabaeidae > Trypoxylus > Trypoxylus dichotomus. The sequence goes on along the minus strand of CM042081.1, from coordinate 7,548,027 downwards.
CGGTATTTTGGGATGTGCGTGGTGTAATATTCATCGACTATCTTGAGAAAGGAAATACCATCAACAGTGAATATTATATAGCGTTATTGGAGCGTTTGAAGGCCGAAATTGCAAAGAAACAACCGCATATGGCAAAGAAAAAAATGTTGTTTCATCAAGACAACGCACCGTGTCACAAGTCAGTCAAAAGAATGGCAAAACTACATGAATTGAACTTTGAATTGCTCCCACATCCACCGTATTCGCCAGATTTGGCTCCCAGCGACTACTGGCTGTTCGCAGACCTCAAAAAAATGCTCGCCGGTAAGAAATTTCGCACGAATGAAGAGGTTATCGCTGAAACTGAGGCCTATTTTGAGGCAAAAGATAAATCTTCTAAAGTGGTATTGAAATGTTAGAGCGGCGTTGGAATGATTGCGTTGCTCTTGATCGAGATTACTTTGATGAATAAAGCTAATTTTGAACCAAAGAAACCGTGTTTTCTTTGTTAGACCCGGGACTTTTCAGCCCATGTGTTATTGTCAATTAATTATATTGTTCAAATAGCAATGCCCCCTCACAAAGTGCAGTGTCATTAATTGTGAAGGAGTAGCTCCGTTTCACAGATTCCCCATTCCGAAAATAAATTTTGAAAGATTTAAAAAATGCATTGTCGCTATTCATAATCCAATATTGATAAACCTACCTCCAGATACGGTGAAGAATGCATACCGTCTACGGATTTTAATTTACTTTCTTAAGGTAGAGGGCATAAAACGCAATCGCGTAATGTTATTAAGTTGCCATTCTCTACTTCTATCTCTTATATCTGATTTTATCGGAAAGAAAACTCCCGAACAACATTTCAAATAATTTATAGAACTATCCAATTACAGTTAACGGTAGCACCTGAAAGACTTCAATAACTTACCAACATAGTAAACTTTCCAGTTTTCAACTCGGTCAGGAGCGGTTCTTTCAGAGGGTCGAACGACGTCAACCCTTCGCGGCGTCGTATGGCTTCGTGCTGTTCGAAGAGCGCCACCGCTCTGTTGACGTCGAACTTTCGCGCCAACAGAAACCTTACGGCCGTCGTCCAACTTACCGGCCCGGATTTCCGGCGCGCTCGCGAATTCACTATTTCTAGGAACTTTTTCGTGTACTGAAACAATAGAAGAGAGAGATGGTCATTATGTACGTTGTATATAATGGGATAGAGGTCGAATAGTTCAAGTCGAAAGTATGACTAACGTTTTTAGAATTTTTAAATAAATAAGACGGATGGATAAAATAAAACCTTGGATATGGGAACTGGTTGGGGGGAGAGGTATAGGGTTTTAAATTAAGGTCTCCTTTGTTTATGTATATACAAGCTGTTCTAAATTTGTGAAGGATCTCGCTGGCTGTTAAATTTAGATCTGATCGATAATTCAATTTCGATTATCAGTAATCCATTGATTTACGCCGAAGAAACAATCTGATTTTAATGTAACAATGAAGAATTCAAAACTAAAAGACACAGGGACGTCGACACATATTAAAAAAGGAATTGAGAGTTCCTTTGTTTTCCTCATTAACTGTATTTTGTTTTGCATATACAGCATGGCGCAAAAAACGCATGGAATTTCAAGCTACAGTTAACGCTCGCTCATGTAAATATCCGGTAGTGGATACGTCTCGGTCATGTAAACAGAAAATTGTTACTAAACAAGCTTACACCACGTACAATTCGATAATGTAAACAGTTTAGGGTACCGGTTATTTCCCGATTTACGTGCGTAATTGAATCGATCAAAAGAATATTTACGTGAACATGTTTAGCGCCGGCACCGGTTGTTCCCCGATTTATGTATGGGATTCTTGTAAGCGTTGGCTTTCTTGCCTCTCGTGAAATAACGTAGTGTGCAACTAAAATCACGCTAGAACAGACATGGCACCCACGTCCAATAAAAGAACATTTTTAAAGTTAAGCGACAAAGTGAAAAAAAGGGTGCGGGGGTGACTCAATTGGCAATAAAATATGGAGTATCTAAAGCCGCAATCTGTATAATTAAGCAATTCAAGTCACAAATTTTACTTGCGTCAGATATCTACGGAGGCCCAAAAAATCGCAGAACTTAAAAAATGCCTAAGCACCTAGAATGGAAAATCGTCTGTATAAATGGTGTTTAAAGCAAAGGGATAATCATGTTCCAATTAGTGGTGAATTAATTAAAGAAAGAGAAAAATTATTGAATCAAAACCTAAAAGGGACCGAAAATTTTGTAGCCGGTGATGGCTGGCGAAAAAGATTTAAAACGATGTATGGAATTCGACTGCTGTCGATATCTGGCGAAAAAATATCGGCACCATCACAACTAGTGCAACCGTTCAAGGAAAAGTTAATGAACAAAATTAAAGAGCTACATTTAAATAAGGACACAATGCGGATGAAATCAGTCTTTATTGGATCGTATTATTACCTACGAAATGTTGCATCACATAAAAAATTTGCTACGGGTAGAAAGGCGAAAAGACAACGCGTAACTTTTCTAGCGTGCACTAATGGTAATGGTACACGCAAAATAAGGCCACTAGTAATATGAAAGGCAAAAATCCACGTTCATTTAAAAATTTTAAGAGTCCCGTTGATTATAACTGTTCAAAATCCGCTTGGATGACCAAAGGCATATTTCTGGAATGGTTCCAGAAGCACTTTGTCTCTCAGCTATGGCAATAAAACTGTAATAATAAGTTAAGTTGTAATTTAATGATACATATTCAATTTGTAGGTGAAAGATTTCTTAAGAAACCAAAATCTTCTAATAAAAGCGGGGTTAATCTTGGATAACGCACCAGGTCATCCTCCAGAGGAACAATTAAGAAGCAACGATGGCTTAATTTTTGTTATGTTCATGCCGCCCAACGTAACTCCACTTATCTAAACTATGGATCAAAATGTAATAAAAATTACTAAATTGTATTATCGAAAATTTCTACTTTCGTCTGTGTTATCAAAAAATCCTAAAAACATTTCTGAATCCTTAAAGCAAGTAACTTTACGTGAAGCAATGTTAAATTTAGATATGGCGTGGAATGCCGTTAACCAGCAAATAATCAGAAAGTGTTGGAAAAATTTGCTTTACTCCAGTGATGATTATGATGATGAAGACAATATATCGCTAACCATCATTAGAAAACAGTTACTACCTGATGCTGAAATTATTGACAGTGCATCATCGGACGTTCTCAAATTATTAAAAGCAATAAATCCCGATATTGTTTGCACAAATACTGATGTTAGTTTATGGAATGACAATAAAGAGATGGATGATGTACATGAATAGGAAGATGGGGGACTGAAGATGACGACCCTCCGATTAAACAAAAAAATACAGTGAGTGACGCAGAAGCTGTAGGAATTTTTAATCAAGCGTTATATTGGGCTGAAGAAAAAGACATATTATATTCCGATATTTTAGTGCTCCGTACACTACGGGCAATGTCATTAGAAAATACCAAGCGTAAATTTACGCAAACAAATGCAAAATTTTTTTTTTATTTTTTAATATTAAATGTATTATGTTACTCATTGTTTATAATTTATTTTTTAATAAACACATTTTCTTTTATGCAATTTCTTTATAAATAAAATAAGGCTCGCTAATGTAAACTTTCAGTAATGCGAACAGTGCTTGGCTGATATCCTTCATATAATCGAGCGTCTACTGCATATCTTCCAAAGTCTTTTAAAATATACAGGGTATTCCATTAAAAAAAATTATAAATCTCAAAATTTGTCGGACATGCGTCATGCAGTTTTTCTCGTATGCTCCTTTTTAATCAGCGTTAAAAACACTATTACTTTGCTAATGTAACCTATCTTTTACAAACAATAATAACAGTGATAGCAATGGTATCCACTTAATTTGAATCAGACTGCATATTAAATACTCTAAATCCGAATTCCTCGCAGTTAAAAGATCTTTTAATAATACAGCATATAATTTTTTGCACATAAAATATATCGGACTGTTATATTCGAATGACTATGTGTTACACACGGATAAACGATCTTTATAGCGAATAACTGCCTGTACAAGGACTTATAGGTTAAGTGTGTGTGCATTTATTAATAACTGATACTTAATTCGCTAGACTTCGCTAAACAGTGCTTGCGGTACCTATCGAGGAGCCGTCCATTCACAAGCGAACTTCATAACGATGGTCTAATTCTTCGCATCTCGTACGATGTCGCCTTTTTGCCGGAAGACCGTTTACACACCGCATATAGCGGAAGTTGTTCTCACATCGTCTCTACCGGAAATGGTTATTTGTGTCCTCATTACCGGGCCCGGGTAAAAATAAACTCGAATATAAACGATGACGAACGCAACACGGCCAGACCTAACGTGAACTGTTCTTAACGTGCGGTAAGGGAGACGAAATTGCGTACAAAATCTGGATTTAAAACGAGTAAGATTTGACGTAACAGGAGGACTGTGATTTTAGGAAATGATTCAGTAATATCTCCTAATCTTTTCGATCAAGTTGGTACGTGGATTGTTTTGAACGCTTGCAATCAAGTGCGCCTTGCTTGAGTGTTGATCTTCAATCTAGATTGTTCTGGAAATGATAAGGATTACGTTCTAATAAGAAAATTCTTTGGAATGTATTGAAATAAGTGTTTATTACTTAAACTACTTGAGATATGATGTTAATCATGATTCATTTGAAAATAAGTCAGTCTATTTCCAACATCGTGAAATAGGAATGATCGGCAAAGGAGATATAAAATAATAATGATAGGAGATTCACTTGTCACTGATAAATTCTAGCAAATGATTAATTGGTGGGATACACTTTAATACGTTACGGAAACAATAAAAAAAAAATTGATATCATTGCTGCTTTTTTTCGGACCTTAATCACTCCAGAGATCCATTTACAAACACAGGTAGTCCACCTGGAAATTTAGAATTTAATGATATCTGGGTGATTCGTAGATCTTATATACGACTGTGTAAAATATCGGTTTTCATTTCTGCTAAAAACAAAAAGAAATAATTTTGGTTTTCTGCTTTTTCGTTAATTGCATTCTATTTGATGTTTTTCTTCACCACGTCAGGTTTTTGGTAGTTTGCCTGTTACGACAGCCATCTCTTATTTGGTCTGCCTACACTTTTTCCTAAACATCCGTTATACGTGTTCCTTCCACTTTTGTTTTCCTTTATTCTCTCATTTATGTCGAATATCTTTAGTTCTGTTCTTATATCTACATTTCACCTGTTCCATTACAGTATCGTTAATGACTATTTTTGTCCTAATTGGATATTTACCCAGGAAAGCCATGGTTTTGGTTTTATTTGCCGATATTTTCTTTTCATAGTTTTGGCAGATTTTTTGTAATGTATATATCCCTTTCTGTAGATCATCCTCTGTTTCTGCTAGAAGTAGTAAGTCGTCAGCATATTAGACAGAATTTAGGGCGGTGTTCTGGTCTAAATGTATTCCTTTAGGATATTCCTTTTTCCATTCCTTTATAATAGCATCAATATACGAGGACGACCCGAAATGTGTCCAGAATCGACAAGAAAAACACGATATTGGTGTGGTTTTTTATTTTTATTTTTCGATGTAGTCTCCTCATAGGTCAATACACTTTTTAAATGGGGCTCCAGTCTCTTGAAGCTGTCGGAAAAGTAGAATATTTCGACGTCTGCAAAATAGCTATCTGTGGCATTTGAGACAAATCTCTTTCCTCTCAGTGATTTTTTCAGGTTTGGGAATAGGAAAAAGTCGCTGGGGGTTAATATGGAGTATAAGAGACTAATTCGTAGCGCAACTCATTCAATCTGGACAGGACGATGGGGGGATGAATGAGACGCTGCATTGTTGTGGTGGAAAAGCACTTTTCTCCACTGCAAACATTTCTCCTTCAATAGTGCATCGAATCGTGTCAATAAATCGCTGTAGTATTTCCCCGTGATCGTCTTTCCCTTCTACAGATAGTCGATGAGGATCACACCTTGGGAATACCAAAAATTGGTCGCCATAATCTTTCCAGCCGATGGAATGGTCTTTGCTTTCTTCGGAGCCGATTCGCCAGGAATTGCTTCGACTGTTCCTTGGTCTCCGCTACGTAGTGGTGGGTGATAGTCCCATCCACGGTTATGAAACGCATAAAGAAATGCTTTGGATTGCGTTGGATCCTCGTCAGACACTTATATAGACTTATAAATCTATCCCAGGTCTCTTTTTATTTAAAACTTCATATGCCGTTTTTTTACTGTATGTTTTATATTTTGCCATTTTTCCTTTATATCTTCTTCATTCAAATCTTTTGTTCAACCCATCTTGGTAGAGCTCTCTTATACCTCTCTCTTCAAGTAGATATACTTCAGATTTTTTGATATTTTTCCACTTTACATATGTTTCTATCGTTACTACTGCTAAGAATTGATCTGATCCTATATCTACTCCTCTATATACCCTTTTTTATTTATTCAGCTAATTTATTACTTGTAATTATGCAGTCTGTTATCGATCTTTGTCCTCTTACGGACCAAGTATATTTGTGCATCTTTCTTTCTGAAGAAACTATTTGTTTTTCTCTTAAATTTCCATTTTATAAAATGTATCGAACTGCCTCTTTCTTTTGCTCAGTAGTGTATATAGAATGAGAATATCTAACCAAAGAAATACGAAATCCAAAATTTTCTTTTATAAAATTGAATTAACTTCGTAAGCAAATCGGGCAAACTTCGAAACTAGTATTGCTATTATTAATAGTTGCAATTTCTTACGTAAATAACTTAGTGGTTACTCATCAATATATTAATAAGAGAATGGGAGATAAAATGTGTTATCTCAGACAGTTACACATTTAAAAAGGTATACATCGCGATGATAGAATGTTCGAAATTCATTGAAATTCATATTTCGAGATTTCAATATTTAAAATCAATAAATAGTCGGAAAAAATAGGACACCATTTACATAAACGTAATGTTTTTTCTATCGATCCAATCTATCTGTGTGTGTACTATTTAGTCACGATTTATTATTTACCACACATTCTTTACTTATAGACGCATACTTTACGTGTTTTCTAACTCATGTTTTCGACACACAAGGACTTCCTAGAAGAGTTTTTCTAGTGAAATCAAAAACATTGTTGCGTTACCAAAACACATTACTGTTTTTCAATACGAGATCTCTTCTTGGAAACTTGAACAGACAACTGCTTGTAAGTAGGCAGTAGACAGTAGGCAGAAACACTAATCAATAAAAAAACACATATATATGTATATACATGTATACAGAATTGCAATATTTAATATTTAAAAACCTTGAACCCGATTTTACTGGAAATATTTAATATGCATAGATTCTAAACATAAGTGCCTTTAACACTTCAAATCTATTTAATCCGCAGGTTTTTAGATAACGGTTAATATATTAATTCCTTTGTCCATAAGTATAAAGGACACTCAGCAAATAAATGGCTGTATACAACTGTTCAGACCACCGCTATATAAATATTGATATATATTTACAATGTTATCTTATCGGTTTAGATAGTCTAAATATTAAACAAAGTATTAAACAAGTTTCGTACGTGGAACACTATCAACCAGGGAAGGAAACGAAAAATTGATAATGAAATACTAATCAAAAGTAGGTATATAATTCAAAGACGAGGTTTTTAAAGTTTTTAAATCAGGATATCTAAAGAAAAATGGGCAGGAAATGCGATTTTCATTTATAACTACGGTATTTAGATGTACGAGAATCCTTGAAAATGCGTAAAAAAGCATTCAATACGATTTTAAAAGAAGTAAACTCGTTATTCCCAACCGAAACTCCAACTTGATGAACGTAAAACAACAAAAAAAGGAACAACAATTCCCCGCCATTTTAAAAACCACAAAGAACGAGTTTTTAAACAATTCTTCCAGCGCGCAGACCGGAGGGAAAAAAAGATGTAAATTCGCCTACATCTTAAAAATTCCTTCGAGTTGCGTAGGCCGATATCTTTTGAACGTTCGAACAGATGGAATCTAAGAATTAACCATTTACCGGATCTAACGCGGATTAGGTCCTGTTTTGTCGGCCGGCTTTCTTCTAAGACGGCAAAGTTTATTTCTTTAAATATATGCAAAAACAACTTACAGCTTCTTCTTCAGGTGTCAGTGCGGCAGCCATTATTAACAACACGCACACATACCAACATAACCGAATCCGAGCGAAACTGTGCGCACCTAAGGGGGTGTCAAAGAGTTTAATTCCACAACATACACGCACGAAGACCAACCGTCTTTGATCAAAATACGCTGAGCCCGCTCAGCCTCTGTACGAAAGAGACAACGAGTAATTAAAGAACTCGGCGAACAATTTCGACCATCTATTGGTAGATGGAGCCATCATACGAAGTTACACTAGATATAAACAGAATTCTTGCTTATAGACAACCAATAAATAAAACCAGGGGAGGTTCACTAAATAGGGATAATGTCAAGAATTTAATTGGTCGAAACTTCATATGGTACTTTAGTTCAGCTGCGCAGATGTTTGGGGGCGATACTCATCTAGTTATGGAACGCAGTCGATATACAAAAACTCATTTTTATCGATAATTCTAGTGTTATTATTGCGTTTTTATTTATGGTTATAATCTACTTTGTTCGCTCCTAATAACAGTTTTTATTAGTGGCTTTTATATTTCGTTTTAAAAGCTTTATTTAAAAAAGTAAATTTATGTAGAGTAAGGTTTTTAATACAGTACGTATTTGCGTATTTAGTTTTTAATTAATGGGTGTCCATCCAGGTAAATTGCTAAGTTTCACAGGTATCTCGGTAAACTCCAATCTGCACAAATTAATAATTTAATAATTATTCAGACTGAATGCAAAAATATATTGCGCATGCAAAATTCCCAACCAAAAAGGAGTATCGAAACGAGCTTTAAAGAAACTAGAACTATCTACCATGGCAGAGCATGCGGTAGAATCCAACATAATATTGTATTAAAAAATCTTAAGCTGTTTAAAAATTGAAATTCGAAGCAGAAACTTGCTGAATAGAGAACTACCTCCAATTGCACACTCGAGTCTGCTTGATTTATTACCATAATGCCCTGTTAAAGATACGGTTCGTTTCCACTCCTTCCTCTCTCAAAAAGATACAAGATATCTGGGACCACCCATTAGATTGTAAAAAGTTAAGTTCCGCCTTTTATTATTTCTGCGGTTGACAATAATAAATTAAACATATATAAACACCCGCTCAAAAAAACTATATTTTAGTTCACCCACGCAAATGTTCGAGGGCGTTACTGTATACGTTTTATGGCATTGTGTGACGCTCCTATTTAGGTTATTCTACGAATAAAACTAAACGAACTGGGTAAACAGAAGAAAGAAAGGATATATGTAATTGGTACTTCAATGTTACCGTTTACAGGAAGTTAATTTACTTGTACTTGAAATAAATTAAATTATCTTGAAAGAAATACACAGATTTTCTATATTTAAATTTATAATATACCGTAAACAAAGTATTACGACGTAAATTTTAGCAAACTACAATCGTACAACTACTCTAGAAAAAGCATACAATATGAATTGTGAATAACAGTATTGTATGCTGCTTTTAAAATAACAGGAGATAGTAATATTTGAAATTCGCAATACAATTGTAATGTACACTACCAGCCATAAGTGTTTACCCAGTTAGTCTTTTCGCTCTATCTGACTTTTGCAGACAAGTGGTTCATTCTTTTGACACTAGTTAGCGCCAGGAATAATCATTTGTATTGTAGGGTTAGATATGGCGACAGTAGTAGAGAGGGAATTGTAATGTCTCTAGCAAGAAATCGCTCGAAACCACGCTGATAACGCCGGGTATGCAGAAACATGTCGGTGTGTTCTTTTACGTGAATGATTTCACCAATACCATGAGAAAAGCTATATTTACAGTGACTCATGGTATGATATTGGTGAAATCATTGACAAGGGGAGAGGATTGTCTATGTGTTCGATACTGTTTTGTAGGCATTTTTCGATGTGTTTTTTTGGCATTAAAATATTGAAAATGGCCTTTTCTGCAGATCAGGCACGTTCAGGTAGACAAATTAGATAAAGACCAGTCTTTCGGAAATGTTTATCACCGCCATCATAAAATATGGAAATAGACGACACGGACAATAATATAATGATAAATTTAGTTTGCATTCAACGTATTGCAAGCAGTGAACAGTTAAGAATTTGTGCAAAGTGTTTTAAAACAGCGAAGTAACATTAAAGTAATGTCAGTAAGAAAAGAATTATCTACGGAAACGCATCATCAAATAGTTGGATTAACATCGATAAAAGTAACTGAGAAATTGCTGAATTTCCAGTAGAAAATCGCGCAACTGTAGCGCGAGTAATCGAAATGAATGAAAAACAGCGCCAGAAATTCCTGCAGAGGTGAATATTTCGTGCCCAAAATTAGTTAGTGTCGCCACCGTAAAAAATCGTTTGCATCAAGCTAGTTTGTATGGAAGAATTGCTATGCGGAAAAGTTATTATACAAAGCAAATAAAGCTAAACGGTTAGCATGGGCTAGTTATCATAAAGACCGGACGTTGGAAGATTGGGAGAAAGTGTTCTAGACCGACGAATCTAAACATCTCACCTTTGGTTCAAACAGGAGAATATTTGTGGAGGAAGATCAGTCATGATTTGGGGTTGTTTTGGCGGTTTAGTCAAAATAGGTGATATCCTAAGAAAATATGGTTATAGGAGGATTTTAGAGAGGAATGCCATCTCATCTGAGACATGATTAATCGATGAAAACTTTGTGTTCCAGCACAATAATGAACGGAAACACACTGCAAATACATGCCGTGAATATTTGGAACAACTAAAGCACAGGGAGGAAATTGTAACCGTTACGAAGTCCAGATCTTAGTCCGATCGACGTTTTGTGGGATGTAGGGGTACTTTGGGCGCAACTACAGGATTTGTGGGGAAAAATAGAGCAGTTAACACTGGCAAAGCTGTTAGAAAGAATACAAAGATTGTATGTGGCAGTAATAAGGGCGAAAAATAGACACATTGTCGAATTGCAAAACTTTCATAAGCTAATCGAGGAAACCGGTCATCTGATTTTTAATAAAGGTATGTGAGATCGAGTCTATTTTAATTTTTATCTACATTTAAAAGAAAAATAATCTATAAACAATTTATAAGCATATTATAAAACTTTAAATGCTGAGATATATAGAAATGAAATAAGAGTAAGAGGAGAAAGAAATAAAGAGAAGGATTTCGACTCTAACGTAGTTTACACGTCAAATTATTGAGCCACTTTGGTTTTCCTGTTTCTCCTGAAGAAGCCTCCTACGACAGAGGCAAAACGTCAAGATCCTACCTTTCTCCTTTTTTTTCTCTTTCTTTATCTGTCTCCCTTTTATATAGTTCATCATGGCACAGTCCAATTCCGGAAGTAGTTTATTACTGGTCGTGGAAGCCTACGTATTCATTTCAGTAATAAAGGTGTCGCACGCGACCTATAGGTGTCGCTGTGTGTGTACTAGTACTGATATCAAAATGCACCGTTATGGGATCAGTTTGATTAAATTTAGGGTCAATATGGTATGTTAGTATTATACATTGATTTAAAATTTTACACTTTTCAATTCAGTAAAAGAATGAACTAAACTAAGGCCTTCTGCATTAAGTATCTGAACTTTTATTTCTTGTTGAAACTACTAATAATATGAAGTGGTAGTTAAAAAATTGTCCATTGGGGTACTGTAAAATACAATGTTTTGGAAGTGTTGGTGTAAACAATACTTTTTATCCCAACAAAAACTTAGCAGGATTGATACAAAGAAATATAGATACAATAACAATGAAATAAATTTATCTTTATTGATGCCAGAGAAATACTAACAATTGAGAAACATAGTTTACTTATTCATAATTGATTTATCGCAAAAAGAAAAATAAATTCAGTAGTACGTTTGAACAGCTAACTGTAGAAAACTCAAGTACGTTGCGTTACACTTGAATCATATAGCAATTGCAATGATTTAAACATGCAATCTTGAATGTACAAGGCGACATCTACTGTCCAAAAATTTAATAAGAACAGATTTTGTTTATTTCACCAGGTACAACAACTATTAGAAACAGAAAATCATTCTAATCGATACGAATGATAAGAAATATCAAAAGTAACAGATCAACGGGGTAATCGAAACATGCTAGGGTATGCATTCCAAAATTGCAGCTTTGTCAAACTTAAAATTCAACCATGAGGGAGCGCTGAAAACAAACTCATCATCATTAAATAGCTGCCGTTTGGAATGACCTTTCTTCTTCTCCTCCTTATTATTTCTCTCATTCGAGTCGGATTGCTGTAAAACCTGCTTGAATTTTGTTTTGGTTGCGCTTTCACTTTCGCTGAAACTCAACGATTTATGCCTCAATCGTTTGATGCTTTTCCCAGAGCTCAATAACCCTTTAATACGTTTAACGAAAGGTAACACCATAAAGAAGGCATGGGAACTTATGCCCATTTTAACTTTAGGAGTGATATCTTTCTTGTTATTTGGCAAATCGGCAACAGGAAACCATTCACAAGCCTTAATTTCAAACCTCGTTTTTGGTTGAAATTTTGTATCTTTTGAAATACCGGTTATCACATACAAACGGACCAGCTGTTCGTTAATTACAGCTTCAAAATAAGTTTCCGGGTCGATATAAGTTGAGATATCGAAACCAGTCTCTTCGTATACTTCACGTATGGCACAATGAGCTGGATCCTCGTTTTCATTGACCTTACCCTTCGGAAAGCCCCAAGAAGACTTTGCCCAGTAGCTTTGTACTAATAATACGTGCGTATTGCCTTCGCATAATAAAATTGCGCCATATGTAGGAACTGATTGCTTGTAATCCCGCCATTCCTCCAAAATATTATCAAGTCTTCCGTAATGTAGTTGTAAGAATGGTAGATGTTGAAAGACGTGAGCTGCAAACTCTTTAAAAGTACAACCTCTTAATCTACTTTCATTTGAAACGTAGAAGTCCAAATAATACCAGTAAGCTAATTCTATTTGGAAACAAATTCTTATTAGATTTTGTTTAGCTGATTCAGGTACGTTTATGATAAATCGGCTGTAAATAGGAAAACACCGAATAATTGCGATTATAATGCTTAAGTACATGCTTACGATATTAGATCGGTCAAAACGTCTAACGGGATTGAATGTTCTACCGTTCTTAATTCTAAATCAACAGCTCCCTCCATCATCTCACATTAGTCTGTACTTCCTTCAGAACTCTTTAATCCCCTTGAATTAGCTTTGCGAGCTACGAATTTGACCTGTAAATTTCTTTAATTTATCACATCTTCTACGATTCACGACGGACATATTTGTTTGGTTTGTTGTGACTTATTTTAAGCAGAGAAAAAACGCAAAACAAAAGTGAAGTGGGAATCGTGTGAAATAAGCTAATAGTAAAAAATCATAGTATCATCGATCATAGTATTTTCATTTCTTGTTAAAAGTGTCATAGATTCTGTAGTATATTTATAATATTCAGTACGAAATAGTAACCAGAAATATTTATTTAAAAGTATTTAAAAAAAAGTATATTAATATAGTTTAAACTCTTTTATTTGCTATTACAGTTTCCTGTTTTATACTTTGGTAATTAATTGCTGATTGAGGCTTTCTAATACTAGATGGCAATAATAGCAATTCTACCAACTTTCACATTTTTCTTTACTTATGTAAAATAAATACAGAGAAAGGAGAAAATATAATCTTACTATTTCATTTTATAATTGAATAATCACAAAATTATTCAAATTCACAATAATTAATACAGATATGAAATATGATTTATATGAAACCATATAAACAGGAGTTACCAACAGATTTCATTCTAAAACCTACGGACTGATGATGATTCATCTTACGATCATATTTAACGCGGCCGTTGCAACTCCTTTTCCTTTTGCTTCCGCTGCACTCTAATCCCGTCTAACAATATATAACTCATTTTCATTTAAATCCGTTGTAGGATATCCAGTCTATATACGACTGGCGGTTTAAAAATTTTGAGTATTCCCCGGGGAACAGGCGAAAAATAGCGTATTGTATGCTTTTCGAGCGGTTTTATTTTTACGTTCTTTCCGGTACGCCTCGTAGTTCGCAGAATTATCTCGGCTCCGAGCATTCGTTCGAAAAAGTAAAAATAAAAGAGAGACAGTAATAATAAAATTTCACGCTTTACGATCGGTCTACGACTAGTTAGAATTTTTTACGGAATGCCGGCATAGCATAGGATTAATGCTGTGCAACTTTAAATCGAACTATTTTAGTGGGAAATGGTGTAGCGGAATTTTAGTCTTTTAAAATGTACTTTTTAAGTATATACGTAATCGCGCCATAAGTTCCGTCTCTAATATAAGAGGGTCGAATTTTTAGAGAAATTGAAACAAATAAAAATAAATATGCTATTTATTCTTAGTATAGAGGCTGCTGTTGTTATCAAATCGGCTTTCAAAGCATTGATGGTGTGCTATGTGGTTTTGAGCAGGGTTTGCAACATAGTGCGGAATTTACAGCTCAAAGAATTGTGGCCTGGACATTCTCATGGCTCATCTTCAGCTGTAATAAATTCTGGTAAATTGGCCTCTGATTACTGTCGGATCAATTTCGTTGTCTGGCCCAGTGGCGAATCTTTTTGGAAAATCCAGCGTCCTTCCATAAACATAGTATTATCTAAAGGCTTTACTAGGTTACTCAAAATGTTATTTTGATAGTAAAAAGCCCATGCTTTCATTCCTTGTTCAGAACAATGCAGTTTTGTGGCACAATCGTAAGATTTATTCCATAAAACCATTAGCGAAGAAAGCTGGTATCCTTTCTCTACTTTAGGAATTTTTTCAGCGGCTTCCTCTGAGCAGTGAGCTGCGTTTTTCGATTTGGTAATTGAATTTTTCTTGCACCATAAAAATTTGTTCTGAAAAGAGGATTTAGCGATTACGGCCGTTGGCTTACTGTTGGGGCAACCTTTTAGGTCTTGAGGTTTTTGTCCCCCGCTGTCAGGCGCTGTTCAGCACTTCTTCGATGGGCACCATGTCCAAGGTCTTCTTTTATTATACGCGACTACCGTATAGTATTGTGACACGTCCCAGTCCCAGTACTATTTCCATTTCCTCGGTTATGATTTTCTGATTTTGTAATATATGACTAGGAGCGATTCTGCCTCACACCCCCCAGAGAGTGCGGCGGTGGCCAAGGACGCATACATAGTGTACGTAGCAGTGGTAGTAGTGCTTATGCGTACATGACATAAGCACTACTACTACTGCTACGTACACTATTTATGCGTTGTTTGATGTATTAACAAATGTAATACAAGGTTGTAAAATAAAAGGAAATAAAACAATACTGCTTTCATAGCGCATTCTTGCGAATTCTTGGACGATTCTTAGCGTCTTTACTTTACCTATATACGAGGGGAGGTCCAGAAGTTCGTGGAATGGTGGGGATGGAGTGGGAATAGGGGCGCTCGCTAAGTGTCATTCTGATTGGCCACTCATCATTAGTATATAAGTTAAGTTGCAGCCCTATAGCGTCAGTCGTTTACGAATAGTTGCCTGCTAAACAAGTCAATCCGGAAGAAAACTGAAACTATGGAGGAAATTGAACACCGTGCTGTGATAAAGTTCCTTACAAAGCAAGGAAAGAACGCTCAAACCATATTGAATGAAATGGAAACCGTTTATGGGGAACAGTGCCCTGGTAAATCAATGATTTATAAGTGGCATGGCCTTTTTAAACATGGTCGGGAGTCGATTGAAGACGACCTCCGCTCAGGACGGCCAGTTGAGGCTACCACATCAGACATCGTCGAAAAAGTGCAAAAATTTCTACTGCAAGATGCCCGTTTGAAGGAAAAACAATTATCTGCATTAGTTGGAGTATCAGATACCACCATTTTGCGTATCCTACATGGTCACCTGGGTATGACAAAAGTCAGCGCAAGATGGGTACCGAGAATGCTCACGCCGCTGCAGAAATAGCAGGGCGTCTGCGCGTCCAAACAATTTTTGGAGCTGTGTGGAGACAAACCTGCACAGATTTTGGAGCGGATTGTTACCGGAGATGAAACATGAGTTCATCACTTTGAGCCAAACAGGAGTCCATGCAATGGCATAAAAAGCGGACACCACAACCAAAGAAATTCAAAGTGTCAGAATCGTCTGGAAAGTTGATGGCTACTGTTTTTTGGGATTATGAGGGGATATTATTGATTGAATACAAAGAAAAAGGTAGGAGCATAACCGGAGAATATTATGCAGCGATATTAGGAAAATTAAAGGAGGCCATGAAGGAAGAACGTCGAGGAAAATTGACCAAGGGTGTGTTGCTCTTGCAAGACAATGCGCCGGTTCACAAGAGCAAAGTTGCAATGGCTGCTCTGCACAAGCATGGCTTTCAATCAATAGTCCATTCACCCTACAGTCCAGACCTGGCACCTAGTGATTTTTATTTATTCACCAATTTAAAAAAAGACTTACGTGGAAGAAAGTTTTCCGAGGACAATGAGGTAAAGGAGGCAATTTTGGCCCATTTTGAGGCGAAAGATAAAAAATATTTTTATAATGGTTTAGAAAAATTAATTCATAGATCTAATAAATGTATTGTGCTGAAGATTGATTATATTGAAAAGGAAAAATAGATTTATTGTTTTATTTTATTTAAAACCCTTTCATTCCACGAACTTCTGGACCTCCCCTCGTATATATATACATATATAGTTTTCCACTTGATTCATTATTGTATCCAACAATACGACGTACAATAGCGTCCACATAAATAGCATAGGTATCAAATTTTATTTGTATTACCGCTCAAGCTGAACAAAAATAAAACTGAAGTAATGGCATTAGGAGAAGTACCATTGCCAATGAAGATTCAAATTGAACGGACGGGATTCGAACAAGTAAAAACGTTCCAATACAATAATAGGAGTGTATTCTCAACGCACAATTACAAAGAAAGAAGAAGTACTCCGACAAACAGTGCAGCGAATCGCCATTTGGTGAAACTAATGTACTAAAAGCGGTGAAACACTCTCCGTCAGTTATGGTGTGGTCCTGTATATCAGTCGAAGCTCCTGGACCACTGTATTTTTGCCAAGGCATCATAAATCAAAACCAATATAAGCGTGTATTGGAGGATGTCTTGATGCCATATATCAACGAGATAGATCCGACTGAAGGCCCTTACATATTCATGCACGATAAGGCACCATGTCATATGGCCAAATCCATCCAAAGTTTTTTGGAAACGCACTCTCTGCCAGTGCTACCTTGGTGGGAAAATTCTCAATGCAGTTGAGAACGTGTGGAGTGTTCTAAAATCACTCGTGTATTTGAGAAGATAAACTACAAGAGAATAATTAGTAAATGACGCTACAGTTAACCATATCATCAACGCTTGCATAGCTAATATGTCAAAAAGAATGAGAACAATTATAAAAGCCAAAGGAGGTATTACAAAACATTAGTTATATAGTTGTAACGATGTCTATAAACAGTTCTGAATAAACTTATGCTTGTATAGTACGTTTTTCATTATATATTTTAACAAAATCGCTATTTTAGCAAGTGGCCCAAATAAATTGGGCAGGGACTATATATATATTATTGGATTCAAATTTACATTGTGAGAGTTAAAGTTTATAGATTTATTAGTTATATATAATTTCGGCCCAATATTTTAAGTACACTCT
Organism: Trypoxylus dichotomus; assembly: GCA_023509865.1. Classification (NCBI taxonomy): domain Eukaryota; kingdom Metazoa; phylum Arthropoda; class Insecta; order Coleoptera; family Scarabaeidae; genus Trypoxylus; species Trypoxylus dichotomus. The sequence goes on along the minus strand of CM042081.1, from coordinate 7,530,262 downwards.
GTATATAGATAAAAAAAAAGCGAAAAAGATTTCTTACTTTTTAAACCTTACAATGGGCACAAAGGGAAATGGCACGCATAGTTACAGGAACTACCTACAAAAGAATTAATTAGACGTGAAATACCATTACTTAATCATTCTTTTCCCGGGCGAAACTTTCCAGATACCCGCGCAAATGCAAATTCACGCCGAAAACGTATTTTTTCCAATTGCATCAGCCCCATCAGGACGGCGTGACCGAAATTCGCCGAAAGGAGGCGAAAAATAAGAGAAAAGAGGGAGCGAAAAAAAAGAGAACGAAAGACGCTAGCGGACGACGGCGACGAGACGAAAGGGCAGCAGCGATAAGGGGGTGCGAAAAGACCCGCGCGACCAACAAACGGAATTTAAAATGGCTGCGTCATCAACACGGCGCCGTTCGTCGAACTTCAAAGAAAATAGGTGGGAGCAATTTTTGCAGATCTTGTAAATTGTGGAGCCCATACTAATTTTCCCCCTTTTCCGTTTCTTTTTTTTTCTTCCTCCTTCTGCGGATCGTTCCTTTTCATCTTTCTCGCGAATCCGTCTCTATCTTGGTAGTTGTTTTTTCTTTCTCTATCCCTCTCTTTCTTTCTTTTTTTTTTTGGGGACGAGTGGGCCTCCGGTTCATAGATTTAAAGAATTTTATATTCAAATCGCGTTCGGGCCGAAGGAGTTTATTGAATATGAAATAGGCCAATTGAAAAAATGGATAAAAGGGTTAGAGATGACTATGCTAAACTCGAAATTATTTAGCCGTCAGGAGCAGAAAATATTTATATATTCGGCGTGTCAAAAATTATTTCGGTTTCGACAGCGCTGAAAACAGAAATCGTAATCACATAAGCCAGGGGTCTCCAAACTACGGTCCGCCAGTGTCACCAATCCAGCCTGCGACTGCTAATGACCAGTGTCATGAATCCTGTTCGCGACAGCTAACGGCTTATTGTTGTTATTGTTGGTGTGATATGTTGGATAAAAAAAAAACACAGAATGATGACAATTCGGTTTTATTGACATGCTAGGTAAAGTTTAATGAAAAGTATAATATGTGGTTTCACTTTCGATAGTTATGTTGGAATAAAGAGTATCGTATCTGAATGTATGTATATCGATCTTTGGAATGTATATACAGTGAAATCTCCCTTGAACGGACACCAACGGGCCCAACTGAAGATGTCCGTTCAAGAGGGGTGTCCGTATAAAAGAAATATGTAGTAGATACAACAAAAATTGTGTTTTAACGAAAAATGAATATATTAAAGAAACTGGGACACTTGAATCGTATAGGTATATAAATGTTTTTAAAATAAATAAGAAACTTTAAATTTAAGAAAAAAAAGTTTATTTCCTTTAGATATATACACATAAAATATAATATATGTACATAGATACATAGATATAGTATGTAATACAAAACAATGAAATGAATAGTCACTTTAAGGACGCAAAAATTCATATATTCTTGTTTGTTTTCTCTTTTTTCTTCAGAATGGCGTCTTGAAATCGTATATCTAATTTAGAGAGAAGCTCTAAAGACTCTGTATCTCCGTGATTTTCGACAAAACTTTTGAGCTGCTTGTTCAGGGTAATAGCTTTACCATAATTTGGGATAGTTTCTGTTGGCAATGGAACCTCATCGGCAAATCATCTTCTAGGTCAGATGTATCAGCCTCAGTTAACTGGTCCTCACTTTGCATATTTACATGATTGAATCCTGCTTTGCGGAAGCAATTTTGAACTGTCTCTTTGGTTACTTGGACCCAAGCGGTTTTTGCCAAATAAACTGCATCCAGTGGTGTAATTTTCTGTATTAACAAAAGCTGTACCAGCAGTTTCAATGTTTACCAGCAGATGTTTGAGTATTAGACTTCGGTAATAAGTTTTAAAATTCTTTATACTTTTGGTCAAGTGGTTGACAAGTTGATGTACAATTAGGGGGTAAAAATAATATTTTTATATTATTTAAGCGAACGTCTTTCGGATGAGATCCCGCATTGTCTAAAAATAACAAAATATTTCTTTTTTCTTTAGCCATTTTCCAATCTAGGTCTTGCAACCACTCTGTCATAATTTGTCCTATCATCCAAGCTTTCTTATTGTATTTCCAAGTTACAGGCAGGTTATTTATATTAATGTCTATAAAAGCTTTGGGTTTAGCTGCCCTACCAATTACTAGGAGTTTTTCTTTTCCACCCGCCATATTTGCACAATGCAAAATTGTAAACCTCTCTTTGGGATACTTACCCCCAACACATTTTTCCTTCTTTAATGTGAACGTTTTGTCGGGTACAGTCCTAAAATACAGGCCTGCTTCATCGGCATTATAGATGTCTCTCGGTGAATATCCCTTAATCAAAGAAGGACATTTTTTTAAAACGATGAAACATCTACAGCATTAACCAAAGCTCCTTCTCCCGAAATCGCTTTAAAACTTATGTTGTGGCGGATTCTAAATTTATTGAGCCAACCAGAAGAAGCACTGAATGTAGAATCCATATTTGGCTTCAATTTAATGAGGTGCAACCTTAGACCTATTATCGCGCTAAACCTTTTTTCACATGATATGAAGATGAAAAAAATGTCAAAAGGTTTCTTGTAATAATTTATAATGTAGAGTAAGCAACAGATAGATCTTTCAGAAGCCAACATTACTGATACCTTATTCTAAAACGCACTTATTAAGTTCGATCAGTTCTTGTAATATGACATCAGATTCTTCAATGTCACCGTATGGATCGATAATCCAGTCTGGTATTTCCATAGTCAAAACATCTCCGCACCTGCTATGGAAGTCTGTGTAAAGGTCATTTAAATGTTGAACTTAGGCCAAGACGTCAAAATTTTGGACGTTTGTCAATTCAAGTTGGGGAACTGGGGAAATTTGCCCCTTCTAATGTTTTCTTTTGTTAAATTAATTCTGGTAAGAAAACTTGCAATTATGATTTTTTTTGATGAATTTAGATTATCAGACATTAATTTTATATGTTGAGAATTCTGAAGAATAAGAACCCCAATCAACATTAGTTAATTAGGAAAGCTGTACAAGATAGTGTCTATCCAATGCCAGTCCATTAAAACGTCGATGTATGATTCAGCATAAACCAGTTTTAAACGGCTCGATGGTCCAGCGGTAAGCGGACCAGCACTTGAGAAACTCAGGTGTCGTGTGTTCGTGTGGCGGTACTTTTCGGGAGGGTGCCGAGTCACCACTCGCTGCTGGGGAAATAAGTGGCGGTGCTTCACCCTTTGCGGCGTGGGGATGTACTAACAAGGCCACACACATTCCTACTCCTTAAGGCTCTTGCGGTTATAACAAGTTAAAATAGCTTATAACTGCCAATAAAAAAAACATACACAACCACTTCATTTAAAATTTACTATCTCAAACTAATACACAAGCATTTCTAAAAAAAAACAGTCTTAGTATATACACATCTAATACGTCATAATCTCGCGATATTTTACCTTTCAAATATTCTAGATAAGCTTCCTAATAACTCGGTAAATTTACATTTCGTGCGAATAAAATATGAACGGTCGCAACCTTCGATGTCTACGTCCAACCCCAGTTCCTGGAAACCAACTCCTAATGGAATTTTTCACTGGAACATACACCGTAAATGTGAACGTTACCGCTGTACATATACCATTACAGGCCCTTTAATCGGATACTTTGATCGAGATTTTAACGTTACATACGTGATTTCAACCATAATGTGCAATTACTTGCAACTTTACTTGAATTTAGTGGCAATAAAGTCGCGTTTCTAATGTAATTATTTGTAATTGCGTGTTCCGTTATTGCAGGTGTTGGATTATTAAAATCTGATTGATTTTTATTAAAATATATGGGATAAGCACCAGACGATTTTAGAACTAATTCCTTATAATTGGAAGATTATTCCCAAAGCTGAGCACTCCTTACAAGCAAAAGATGAGGCAACATCTATTGTTTTCATCTCTTCATTTTAGTCAATTATACAATCCTTCGTCTTAATTAACCCTTACCACAACTTCGGTATGAGATCCGAACTTAGTTCTCTTATCTCTTTAAAGTACAATGCACGAGAAAATCACGCTGCGAATTAAGGAATTACGATAATATTTCCGCGGACGTGATTATTGAACTTACAACGCCAACTTTACCCGGCGTATATATAGTATATTACCCCCGTCTATTGTTTTCCCGCGCCCAAACGGGCTGGAGCACGTGCCGCTCGTTATTTGAAAATCGAAATTTTCACTATAATATGAGGAAATTTTATTTATTGCATTTACGTGGACTCTAGTTATTACCAAGTAAATAAAAAATATTCTTCGATATCAAGTTTATCATTACTCTGCATAATAGACGAGGATTCTTTAATAGTGATGTAGAAATGCAATGTAGAAGGTAAACGAAATTGCTTGTTTGAGATTGTAGTAGTTCTTGTGACTTGCCCCCTTATTGTGAACGTTTTTATACAACTTTAGGTTTGTGTTTTTTAAGGTTTATGTTGCTGTCATGGTGCTGCTAATGCTGTTGTTTGTATCTCTTTTGATTTTATTGTTCTTTTCTGGAGTGTATTGGCTTGATGATGTGCAAATGTGAACGAAATCGATTGCCTTTGTTTAATAAAATTATTTGAGATACTGTGGGATTGGTTGCTTTTCCTTTTTTCTTACATTTTAAAAAATAAGTATTTCCCTTCGAATGTTAGAGGTAAACATATCAAATTGTTCGGACATTAGCCGAGTATTAGCTTCAAGTTATATTTTACCTAACATGTTCTGTTTTGCATTTATATACAATTTAATGTTATCTTACATATTTAACATTCCATATTTAGGTAGATAGTTGACATAGTGGTTAATGGTTTTGCAACCGTCCGATTTTACTACCAATTAGCTTTGCGAGTTCATGCTTTCCCTAATTCTCATTATTAAACATTAAATTATAAAACTGTTTATCTAAGGTTTACACTTTTATCAGTTAGAAATCCTTCCCATTAGTAGTGTACGTGAATAAATTTTAATCATTACCGTTTCACAATATTAAACGTTCTATACAGTTCCATTTGCAATTGCCTAGACGAAATTAGAGTAATTTCAATTCAATTAACGAATTCAAATATATAAAAGACAAACCTCATAGAGAAAAGGAATTAATAATGTAACTTCGAGCCTGAAATTTATTGCTCGTGTACATTATTACATTTTGTTATGTTTTTAATATAGTGTATTAAAACTATCCAATGCGTGTTTCTCTGCAGCAATAAAATATGCAATTCATTGGATCCGGGAACTTCTTCAAACAAATCGTCACCGATCAAATGAACAATTATACCTTTACGGTCTTACAACTCGTGGGGGGCGAAACGCGTAACTTGTGCGCGAGTTTGGTGTAACACTTCATAAACAAATCAAACCGTATCCTGTTCTCTACAAATAAGAATATTCATATAAACTAATATCAACATTAATACTAATATTAACATCAATATTAATACTAAACCACCGTTGGCATTAGTAACTACATTTTCCTTGCAATTATCCAACGTAATTCAATTATTGAAAAAATATCAGTCTCGGAGAGACTCGAACCCACGACCTTTACGTATCCGGCGTATTGTGGTACCATTACACCACGAGACCACTGAGTTCAAGTCGCTTTCGCTATGTAATGGTAACACAGTACGCTGGATACGTAAATGTCGTGGTTTCGAGTCGCCCGAGACTGATATTTTTTCAGGAATTTAATTACATTGGATAATTGCAAGGAAATTGTAATTTTATCATTATTATTAATAATATAGTGTCTGTGAGATATAACGATATATCTACTGACATCGTGACATCTAGGGGTATTGAAAGTGACTTGCGCTCAGTGGTCTCGTGGTGTAATGTTAGCGTAGTACGTCGGATACGTAGAGGTCGTGGGTTCGAGTCCCTGCGAGACTGATATCTTTTTCAGTAATTTAATTACGTTGGATAATTGCAAGGAAATTGTAATTTTATCAAGAATATTCATAGGTTCATGAAAAAGAGGGTCTTTAAAATATGACAAAGAGCTCTATTTAAAATAGAAAACGTTGGAAGATAAAAATATGTTTATCATATGCGCCATGTGCTCTTAAATCTATGCACGGAATTTATTATTCTCGTTTCAGCGATATTTTCTTTGTCCCTTCTTTATTACCATTCTTATACAGGTTTATTGATCCAACAAGAACATAATACAGTATTAAATACAGAATACAAACCAATCAAATGACAATCAGAGCCACAAGGACCTTTTGGGCCTGCAGAGGAAAAATCAGCACTGGTTCACTAGCTGTACACGGGATTTATAGTACCTACTATAACTTATGCGTCGCTAGTCTAGCGGCACAAATCCAATCAAGGCTAAGCGGTCAAGATTCTTGGCAAAGTCCAAAGGATTGCTTGCTTGGGCATTACGGGGGCCATGGCCTCGACGCCGACGGATGCGATGGAGACCATCCTGGTGCTTCCGCCACTGCAACTAGCTGAGCTTAGAAGCAACCCTAGGAGCCTACGGAATCAAATATTGTGGGTGCAAGGGATTCTCTGGCAGGTTTGGAGATCTCGGACGCCTCGAAAACCTCGAAAGGCACAGGTATTAGAATTCGGGAGGACAAGGAACCAAAAAGCCAAGCCATCAGCCTAAGGGTCTCCCCTCCATCTTTCAAGCAGACGTAATCGCCATCCATACATGTACATAGGAAGCGGTGGATATCGTATCGGACAGTCAAACCGCTTTTAGGGCACTATAAGCTGTCAAGTTTGCCTCCGAAGTAGTGTTGGGGTGCCAAAGAAGTTTGCAAAAACAGGCGGAAGATCGCAGCGTTACGTTGAGATGGGTGCCAAGCCATTCGGGTATCAAAGTGGACGGAATAGCTGATTTGCTAGCAAGAGATGTCAGTGGACGAACATTCTCAGGAACTGAACCGACTTGTGGGACTACCTACGGCAGTATTAAGACCTATGTTAAATCTGAGCTTGCCGCCAGTCACCAATCACCGGTCCTACTGGAACGATGTAGACGGTTTGAGACATTGCAATTTTCCAGGCGAGGGAAGATTGCGTCAGGCAGTCCGTATGAGCAGGATCACACTGCGAGCGCTTACAACGATCTTAACTGGACACCTCGCACTGGGGATGGACCTAGTAAACTCTCCTTCGTGTAGAAAGTGCGGAAAAGCGTGTCCTTATTGACTGCCCGGCAGTCTGCGGGAAAAGACAGGTTCACCTTGGGGATACTCAGCATGACGAACCCAAGCAAATTACCTCTTGAGTGGATTACGGACTTTGTTGTTCCGATACAACGCGGTCGAGTGAATGAAAATCACGTGGGTGCACAATAAGACGAGCTACTGGTTGAATTGCTCCTCGGCGTTAAAAGTCCCGCTCATGGTTAAAAAAATCAAACGATACAAAATGTTAATGACCAGCGCCTCGCTAATGATTTGAATGGAGAACTCGCTGGAGACACTGTGTGCATTCCAAAAGAGCATACTTTGAAGGAGACAATATTAAATTGTAGACACATGCAATTTAAATACTTTAAAACTAATCATTCTCATTAATTCTGAGACATGCCTCGTATATACCGAAATGGTAAATGATTCTACATAACACCTGCTACATTATGTCATCCATTCTAATTTCAATAATTTCTTTTTCCATTACCCATTTCTACGATTTATGGAAATATTTTGATAAATTGCCAATTACGCGTAGAAAATCTCTTAAACTGACAGCTGACTTAGTACTTAAATACGAACCTATCCGGCATTAATGGCAATATTATGATAGAACTTATTACACCACTTCATTTTCAATAATATATAGCACCGATAAATCGGGCGCCTGCTTGGGAACAATTTCACCGTGAATTACGACACATGTTGCAATAATTCGTCGCTAGATAACAATGGGTATATGCACGATCGTTCCGGAAACTTTGAATGGTATTAGCGTTGTCTCTTTTGTAATTGCTCGATCATGTGTTGAAGGCGTATAACTATTTATTCTATGTCGCGATTCGGAATTACCGTACGTTGATGTCGATGGCTTTGTTAGCTCGTAAAGACCGATCGGCTTACGTCATATTACAGCGTTAGAAATCTATTGGAAACGCTGACAATGAAAATTTCAGTTTTGGAGCGTTGATGCTGTTATAAATGATTTTGCACCACTTAATTAGATGTTTGTTTTGACTTTGTACGAGTTATTTTCATTTAGATAATAATAATTGCAATAATTAATATAATATAAAAAGTAAATAAATAACATATGAAATCAAAAAAGAACGAAAGTGTAGGTTTCCACGGCCAGAGTCAGTAGTAAACGAACTGTTTCCGGAATTAGGCCGTGTCATGGTAAGGTATAAAAGAAAATGAAACGACTTGTCTCACCTATATATACTAAACCGCAAGAGTAGGTTATTTTGTAGACACCTTTAGAGGAAAGGCTTTGAACTTGATCCTTAGGAGGAAAGAGAATGTTGGCAATTTTCGAAGGGGTTGCTGCGTTGATGTTTTGTTTTTGAAGTATACTTTCGGTAACACCGTGGACGAAAGGAAGATACGCCGCATCTTCAGAGTTTTTGGAATCTTGGGGCTTGTCCACATGGGAGGGATGTAAGTGTTTATTGATGACTGTCTGTGTATTCCGATATTGGTAACCATTATTTTGGAGGGATGACTTAACGTGCTGTCATTCTTTCGACAGGTTGTCTGGTTCAGAAATAGAAACAGCACAACGTACCAGCGAATGTACACTTAAATTTTGCGGCGGATGATGGTTGGAATCGGCATGTAGATATCGGTCAATGTGCGTGGTTTTTCGGTAGACTGAATGACTTAGACCACCATCATATATTATCTCTGACGACCATTGGGTTTTCGTGTTACGAGGAAAGAAATTACATCGTTCTTTCCTCTGGTCTCCCGCACTTTCTACACGAAGGAGAGTTTACTAGACCCATGCGATGCATGTGTTTATTCAGTGCGCAGTGTCCAGTTAAGATCGCTGTGAGTGCTCTCAGTTTGGTTCTGGTCATTAGGACTGCCTTGCACAGTCTTCCCTCACCTGGATAAATCCCGAGAGATTTACAGTGTCGTAAACCGTCTACACCGTTCCAATAGGACCGGTGATTGGCGGCCAGCTCGGATCTAACGTAGGTCTTAATACTGTCATAGGTACTCCCACACGTCGGTTCAGGACCTGAGAATGGTCGTCCACTGGCATCTTTTGCTAGCAAATTAGCTGTTTCGTCCCCTTTGATCCCCGAGTGGCTTGACACCCATCTCAGCATAACGCTGCAATGTTCCGCCAGTTGTTGCAGCTTTCTATGGCACCCCAACACCACTTCGGAGTCAAACTTGACAGCTTGTAGCGCCCTAAGAGAGGCTTGGCTGTCCGATACGATTTTCACCGCTTCCAGGTCATGTGCGTAGTTCAGAGAGTTCTCTGCACATGTCTGGATGGCGATTACTTCTGCTTGAAAGATGGAACAGGAGACCCCTAGACTGATAGCCTTGCCATCCGGTTCTCCCTCTTTCCAAATTCCAATACCTGTGCCATTCGAGGTTTTCGATGCGTCCGCAAACCAGCGGGAAATCCCGAGTTTCGATTTGCTTGCACATGCCTTTATTGCTTCGCCGTTGGGAATTATTGCATTATATCCCTCAGCAAAGCTATACACGGGCCGAATTTTGTCGGGCCTCATTGACAGCGGTGCTGTCTGTTCGATGTAGTTGAAGATGCTGGTGAGGTCTCCGAACTTACCAGAGACTACCTTGCACCCACTATATTTGACTGTTTTGACAGTTAGCAATGTACTGGTTTCAAAGTATCCGGTGTGCACGGGAAAAACTACGGTTGTGTAGGTCGATTGCACCTGAGCCACGTGTAGATTGGTAATGTAGTAATATGTACCGAAATGTTGAACTTTCTCTTTCTTTAAATATGTGATAGTGGTTAGTATACATATAAATAAAAATTCTCTAATAATTAAAGCGTTCAAACAATATTGTTCCACTTGCAATATTACAAAAAAAAGGGAAAAGAATAAAACTGTCAATGTGGAGAAAAAAGAACTGTTACAAAAAGAAGTGACTTTGTGTGGTTATCAGACATTTCAGAATTTTTTTTCTAAATTCTTTCAATAGTTAATTAATGGTAATGACAATGCGGATATTAAACAATTGATACATCCGAGGTATGCTTCAGAATTAATCAGAATGAACTATGTATGCTGAATGTAACAATAATACATATAGGAGGCTATCTTCACGGACGATTTGTGTTCCTTAAAAGTGAGATCATCTGGGGAGATTTTACCCAACTAACATGAAAAGGCGTGTTGCATGAACTTAATTGATGGCAATATTGTTAGGCCAAGAAAGCTGTTGTTGCTTCTAATTTCTGCATTGTCGTAGTTGCAGAACTGATCTACATATAATACTAATGTCAGTGCAGAAAAAATGTAAGCAAAACAACTTTGTTAATTTGTAAGATTGGATAATAAATGAAAAGAAATGTTATCAACATTTATCACTTTTTAAATAAAACACATGGTACCGTGCAAATCGTATAATGAGGGTGATTATACCAAAAAAATATAACCATTCAAACAAATATACAAATATAAATTAATCTTTCACGGAGAGGTTTATTAAAGAAAAAACAAGTTTGATCTGACAAAACCTAGTCTAAAATAAAGGTATTAAAACATGCTAGCTCTGTTCCTCTTCAAATTATTGCTTGAGAATAAGTCATGTCTTTTCTTGAAACACGTTGAGTTTGCTTTTCTATTTCAACTGTTAATTCTCTTCAACTTCAAATTCTAATTTACATTCCGTATTGGTTAACGAAATTATCAAACTAAAGCTAATCAAGGTAACGTTATTAATTTGTTCTCAAAATAATAAACTCTCCACAGCAAATTCAAATTCATTTCCAATCGCAGTCGTTGTAATGTTATTTAAAAATCGATATATTTCGCATCAATTTTGATGCCACTGCAGATATTGCGAATTGACATTTCACACTTTGCAAAATTGAATTACATTCATTAGTAATTAATCTGCGAGAAACCATTCAATGGACCACGTATGTAGGCGTTTTTTGCCAATATTTTAATTGATTCGTAAGCCAATATCGACGTGTTTTAATTAATTAATGAATAAAGCCTTTTAAAATTATACAATATTAATTTCCGACATGAAATATCCTAGATAATCTACCAATTAAAATTACTTGTTTAACTTTCATATGTGGTGGGTTACCTGCATATATCGTATATAATTTTCATTAATTGAAATGCGTTTAATTTGCAAGGAGTCGACGGAATGTGGTTTGGAAAATGTTACTAAATATAAGTGAAAAGCTCAAAATGTGGTGAGTATATAAATAATTTGCTAGAAGTAAATTATTTAGTCCTTTGTAATCAGACAATTAGGAGAAAAACTAATAGGGAAAGGAAAGGAAATATATATATGTTTTATAGATCTTAAAAAAAGCTTTTGATAGGGTAAGAAGAGAAGACGTATGGCAGAGCCTGGAAAGGAGAGGTTTAGAGAAAGGAATAATAGAGATGATTAAGGCATTGTATAAAAGCAATAAGAATAAGGTGAGAACTTCCAATGCAGAATCAGCTGAATTCGTATCGCAAATTGGATTAAAACAGGGATGCGTATTGAGCCCATTGTTATTCTTTATATTAATAGACGACGCTGTTAAAAAAGCTAAACAAAAAGGAAAAAATATGAAAGTAGGAAAATGGAAAATGAATGCAATTAACGTACAGGAACTAATGCTTGCAGATGATATGGTACTGATAGCACACTCGGAAGAGAAATTACAGCAAAACTTGAAGATATACCAAGAAGAACTAACAAAGATAAACATGGAGATAAACACGAGGAAAACAAACACAATGATAATAGCAGCAGAAGAAAGAAAACATAGCATCAAAATCTGGGAAAAGGCATTGAAACAAGTTAAAAGTTACAACTACTTAGGAACAATCATTGAAGACAATGGGAGAATAGAGAAAGAGGTAAATGAGAGGATAGGGAAATCCGCAAAAATATATAACATATTGAGAAATTCTTTTCTGGATAAAAAAGAAATACCAAAAAAAATAAAGACAGAGGTGTATAAAAGAGTGGTCAGACCAACATTAACATATGGTAGTGAGTCATGGATAACCACGAATAGAATCAAAAGCAGTGTTACGGCCATGGAAATGAGATTCCTAAGAAGAATAGAAGGAGTAACTAGAAGAGACAGAATCAGAAACACGACAATCAGTAATAGTCTAAGGATCAAGCCAATGAAAATAATCATAGAAGAGAGACAACTGGCATGGCTTGGACATCTACACAGAATGGAAGAAGATCGAATCACAAAGAGGATATTTGAAGCCAAAACAGAGGGCAAAAACAGAATAGGTAGACCCCGAAACACCTGGAAGGAGCAGGTGTATAGAACTTTGGAAAAGAGAAGTATGGAATGGATTGAAGTCAAACAACTGGCTCAGAACAGGAACCTGTGGAAGATAAAATAAGAAAATAAATAGTCCAACACTGCAAGGTACAAAGGACATACGATTAAAAAAAAAAAGATATATATACCTGCTGCTTACCATCACTTTTGGCAATATGTAAATCGCAGATACATTACGCATAGCAGAACTCTTTCATTCTTCCTTTTTCTTTTTAACCACTGGTAAACTTATCTTTTTAAGTTGAATTAAGGGAATTTGGATGTGACTCTAGACAGTTATAGTACGATATACATAGTTAGTTATAAGTTTGTAGTACCTTGATCAACCATTTTTTTACTTATTATTGTAGGTAACTTGTTTTACATGTGTACATTAATTATTACATTTTGTCTTACAATTGGATATTGTTTTATCTATTGGACAATAACGTATTAGTATATCATGAATTTAGTTGACCTTGTATTTAGGGAAATACCATGTTTTCGTTGCAATAGGGCTATTTACAAACTAATCTTATAAAAGAATTTGCATTTATTTCCTTAGCAGATCGTCGTGTTACATCACAAATAATTTTTGCAATATAAGATTTTAAATGGCGATCTACTGGTTCCGGGTTTGTTGTCTCTTAACAGTGTTAATGTATATGCATCTAGATTTGATTTGCTTAACATTACTATCAACGCTTGGAGGCAACTTTTGTTTGAGCAATTTTGTATTGCTTAAGAATCTTTTACATTTTCTTAACAGTAGGAATAAATTTTTTATCTTACTTTATTATTTTATATTTAATAATTTAATGTATTAGGAAGGTTATATATACTAAAGAAAATATTTACGTTTCGCAGGAAGTAAAAAAGAAAGCGAAGTTATATTTTCTTCGTTGGTTCGACCGTTTGTTCATATACCCGTATTTTTCACGATGCATCTTATATATCTTTAAAGTAGCCGGCTAGTGCTTCACACGATGCATCCTCTTCGACGGTGCAAATTTACAACAATAAATCCTCTATATATCGGAGCCGTTGGTCCGCGAGAGTAAATCCGTCATTGCTAGCGAGCTCGTAAAAATATCCTCCGTTGACCCAGAAAATTCGAACGTCGCAGTGTATAGCTGCACAAACGAAAAAATCCCCTTCCGCAAAGATACACACACTCGGGAATCTATTATCGCCGGATAAGTAAAGATACGTTTCGTACTTGAGGTACCCGTCCTGAAACCGACTAAGCGGATAATTCAGTCCGGAATGTCCGCGTGGATTGTCTAAAATGTAACCCGACAGACGTTTCGGTCTGCGGTAATTTGCAGGGGATTGCTTGAAGTTTACTTAATTGAGTAGAATCTTCTCGACTGTGAGGGAAATAATTGTAGAGTTTTCTTTTGTGAAGATTTCAAATAAAAAAAAAAATAGAACACTCAAATGCATAGGAACGTTCATTTAGACTGACGTAAATGCTAGTAAATAAACTGAAATGGATGGATTCTTGTTTTAATGTTTGTGTAGCCTTCACTCCTGTGGAGTGTAAAGCGGTTAATCAATCCAAACAAATTGCTTTAGACTTTATATGATTAATACTCAGTGAAGGATGTGAGCTGGAAACAAAAATGAGAAACTACGGAAAGTAGCGTGAAGTATGTACTTTTTAAAAGTAGTTGAGGAACATTTTTTTAATTTTATAATAGAATTGGCAATAATAAATTTTAGTTAATGAAATTTACATTGACTGTACAAGATATATTAGCGAACTACTTGTGATGGAAAATCTCAGGCTCTTTACCCGCCGAATGTTTGTTTCAAAATTCAAATGTATATAAGATTAAATAATTGAAATAGCCAAATGTAAAATTCTATATATATATCGACAAACAATATGTATATAATGCGGTGAAAATCTCAGGCTTTTTATTTGCCAAATGGGTTCTTTTATTAATTTTTTTTGTTTGTTTTAAATTCGAAATAAATACCGTTAAATAATTGAAATAGCCAAATGTAAGATTCTAAAAATATGTATTGACAAACCAATATACAGCCTTGGGCATATGTCAGGGGCACCCCAAAATACTTAAAATAAACATTGTGTACTATTAAAATAAAACTACATGCATAAACATTCACTAAATAACTTTTTAATAATAAATTTAATATTTGATGGTATCACTATTTGCTTTAATAACAGCATTTAACGGTTCAAGTCCCTCCCACTCCTGCACAATATTGTTCCTTAGGTCATTTTTGTCACTGAATTTATGACCGGAAAGCTTTAGCTTCAGCGGGAGACACAAATTTTCCATAGGCGACAGATCTGTTGACTGCGCCGGCTATTCAAGTAAACAGATCCAGTTCTCACGAAACCACTCCATCGAGAATCTGGATTTGTGACAGGGCGCGTTATCCTGTTGGAGTAAATATTCTGCGTCATCCCTGCCATATATTTTCAGCACTGATACTTCTAATACCTGTTCTAGCATCGAGATATACCGCTCGCTGTTCATCCTCCCATCACACACTAACACTTCTCCTACGCCATTTGCGGACATGCATCCCCAAACCATGACGCTGCCATGGCCATGTTTGACAGTTTGGGTGATACAATCAGCACGAAATGCCTCCACAGGTCTACGGCGAACAAACTGAGTTCCAGGAGTACCAAACATCTGAATTCGATAATTAACAATAATTACTTTTTTATACGAGGGGAGGTCCAGAAGTTCGTGGAATGGAGGGGAAAGAGTAGGAATAGGGGCGCTCGCTAGGTGTCATTCTGATTGGCTACTCATCATTAGTATATAAGTTAAGTTGCAGCCCTATAGCGTCAGTCGTTTACGAATAGTTGCCTGCTAAACAAGTCAATCCGGAAAAAGCTGAATCTATGGAGGAAATTGAATACCTTGCAGTGATAATGTTCCTTACAAAGCAAGGAAAGAACGCTGAAACCATATTAAATGAAATGGAAAGCGTTTATGGGGAACAATGCCCCAGTAAATCAATGATTTATAAGTGGCATGGTCTTTTCAAACATGGTCGGGAGTTGATTGAAGACGACCCCCGCTCAGGACGGCCGGTTGAGGACACCACATCATACATCGTCGAAAAAGCACAAAAATTTTTACAGCAAAATGCTCGTTTGAAGAAAAAACAATTATCTGCATTAGTTGTAGTATCAGATACCACCATTTTGCGTATCCTACATGGCCTGGGTATGACAAAAGTCAGTGCAAGATGGGTACCGAGAATGCTTACGCCGCTGCAGAAACAGCAGCGCGTCTGTGCGTCCAAACAATTTTTGGAGCTGTGTGGGAACAAACCTGTACAGATTTTGAAGCGGATTGTTACCGGAGATGAAACATAAGTTCATCACTTTGAGCCTGAGTCCAAACAGGAGTCCAGCCAATTGCATAAAAAGGGGACACCACCACCAAAGAAATTCAAAGTGTCAGAATCGTCTGGAAAGTTGATGGCTACTGTTTTTTGGGATTATGAGGGGATATTATTGATTGATTACAAAGAAAAAGGTAGAAGCATAATCGGAGAATATTACGCAGTGATATTAGAAAAATTAAAGGAGGCCATCAAAGAAAAACGTCGAGGAAAATTGACCAAGGGCGTGTTGCTCTTGCAAGACAATGCGCCAGTTCACAAAAGTAAAGTTGCAATGGCTGCGCAGCACAAGTATGGCTTTCAATCAATAGTCCATCCACCCTACAGTCCAGACCTGGCACCTAGTGATTTTTATTTGTTCCCCAATTTAAAAGAAGACTTATGTGGAAGTTTTCCGACGACAATGAGGTAAAGGAGGCAATTTTGGTCCATTTTGAGGCGAAAGATAAAAAATATTTTTATGATGGTTTAGAAAAATTGATTCATAGATCTAATGAATGTATTGTGCTTAAGGGTAATTATATTGAATAGGAAAAATACCGTACGTTCACGTTGTTCTTCGCACGACACTGTAACCTGCCCCTCTTTGCCAATACTACTGATAACTTATTTCGTTGACTAGCCGTTATCTTTTAGCTCATGTGACAACATTTGATAGTGTTTTGCAGTTATTCCAAATTTTAATTTTTATGAATTTATCTTGATTGTGGAAAGGGAAAGGCGATAGGGGTGAGGAGGATCGTTTAAGTTGTAATAAAATTGTTAACAATAAAGAAAGAAACAGTAAAGGGGTAAGCATACTATTTAGAACATTTAAAAATTCGGATAAACCGCAGTCAACAGCGAAACTTTCGCGAATCGGAGACCCGCGCAGCGTTCGCGAAAAACTTAATTAGGAACTCGGAAATTACTATCCTGTTATCACTATTTGCGGCGAACTTCCGCGAGAAGAACTTCGCTTCGCATCTAGACGGATTAATTGTTGATTAAACGGCGTTCCGCGCGAAAACAATTTATGAGAGTTTAGTAGAGGCGACCTCTATCGCAATTAAACCGGCGACATCTCCATTATCAGCTTTAAATATGCGCATCCACGTAATCTGATCTTTAACTTTTAATTGGTCGGACGGTTGCATCGGCGTCATCGTCGGAACGGAATCGGCTGACACGATTATTAAAAAATCCCGGTCGGCAATCTTTGAAATGCCTCTCTACCAAAAAAAAAAAAAAAAATGGAATTAGAGAGCTGAGCTAAACGCCTTTCTTTTCTGGATGAGATGAAAAAGTTCTTCGAAACTCATTTTTCGCATCGTATTTGCCAAAGTTATAATTTGATGGGTGCTAGAGGAGAAAAAAAGATTGCTGGATGGTTGACGCTAGTAATATGCATATAAATTGAATGTGGATTAAACGACTTTCGTTTATTTAGAAGACAAAATTGAGGTCTAGGTAAGTGAAATGGAATTGATAACAATAGGACTGTAGCCTCTTTTTTAATTAGGAGGAAGGTCTTTAAAATCGTTGAGATTGGATATTTTCCATACACACTTTCACAGAGTAAAACTTGTGTGTTAACAACAGTTTTTTATCGGCTGATTGATGGGTTTGCATATAATGTTTACCAGGTGTTTAGATTTTTCTTCTTGCAAACCGCCGTGAACTTTGTAAAACACTGCTTCTTACAACTATTTACCTACAAAGATATATCTGCAACACGAGAATTAAGATTTCGATGAAACTCGGCGACTGAAACAGCACTATGGTATGGAAAAAACGCAATTTTTATGTGTAGCTTTTTATGGTAAAATGTACATATTTCAACCGTCACTAACCTAGGTTGTTTTACGCAATATGTGTCTGAGGTAATAGATAGCTAATAAAAGAGGACTAAGATGGGAACCCTGAAGTACGCCTGAACTTGGTCTGGTTGAAAAACCGTACACAGAAACATATTGGATCCTGTCCGCTAGATACGATCATAACCATTAAAAAAAACACCTGCCAACTTTAACAGTGACTAATTTCTTTAACAGTAAAAAGTGATCAACTCTGTTAAAGGCTTTGCTGAAATCAGTGCAGATAGTATCAACTTGCTGTTGACGACCTAAATTTCCATAATTTAACTTATGTAGATTAATTACTGTTGGATTTTTCCAAAGCTTTTGACAGAATTGATCATAGTCTTTTGCTAGCAATTCTTCACTACATTGGTCTTGGCGAAGTTGCTCTTCATTTCTTTAGTGCTTACTTACTTGGCAGAAAGCAGGCGGTGGTTGCTGGCGGGAAGGTGTCTGATTGGGCGACTATACACTCGGGAGTTCCGCAGGGATCCATATTGGGTCCATTGCTGTTCTCTATTTACACGACACATATGTTCTTTTTTCATAATTTCACATGTAATATCCACTTCTATGCTGATGATTCACAATTGTACAGATCCTTCTCCACTGATGAGGTTCACAGTGTTGATGATGATATCAACTGCGATCTCAACAAACTGTATATTATTGCAAAAAAACATTGCAATGAAACTAAATCATGCTTTACAGTGTTCGGTGGTTCTAAGGTAAGGTCGAGTATACTTCCTCACATCAAACTCGCAATTAACAACACTCCTCTGAAATTTCAAAGTAATGTGAAAAATTTAGGCCTCTTTGTAGATAATGATCTTAAGTTTAAACATCATGTCAGTACTTGCATTAGACGCGCCTACTGCAATTCGAAACTAATTTATCCCCACCGGCATTGCCTTGACGTTTCTATTAAAAAGCTGCTATGTGATACCTTGGTGTTATCACATTTTAATTTCTGCGTTGTTGTTTTTGGAAATTGTCTGGACCAAATTGACTCTCGCAGAATTCAGGTGGTACAGAACGCATGCCTCAGATTAATATATGGAATAAGACAGCGTCTCGGATTTCCCATAAACTTAGGGATGCTGGGTGGCTAAGTATGCTACGACGGAGACGATTACACTTCTCGTTCCTCATTTATAAAATTTTGAATTCTGGTGCTCCGCCTTACCTATTAAATAAAATGAGGCATCGTACGGATGTGCATAGTATCAACATTCGCAGGAAGGATCTTATCGATATGCCTAAGGACCATACCCGGCAGTTTGAGAAAAGCTTTAGCTATGCTTCTGCACGATTATACAACTCGCTGCCCCTGGATATCAAAGAGTTACCATTTTATACCTTTAGGCGTACTATTTATAATAGTTTAATGAATGGGCAGCTCTCTGGCAGATAGGGATTTGTAGTATTGTAGTAGATTAGATGATTTGGCTGTGTAACGAATTATGTTCTCATTTTATCTTTGTTCTTGGGTCACCGTTAACAACAGGAAACCTTTTTGGTTTATTGATGGTGATCCAATTGACAAAAATGCCTGTATTCTTTTCTCTTTTGTTTCTGTGTTCACTATTTACTTGCCAATAAATTATTATTATTATTAATTACAAGTATATACTGTAGACAGCAATAAATTAGAGTAGCAGCATAATGACACATTATATCATGTAGCAAACACTGCACACCACTGTTGCACATGTAATTGATTTAGAACTTTGTTGAAGTTAGAATCTTGTGAAGTGTAATTTCCAGTAATTTTTTAATATATAAACTTCAAAAATCTTCCCCCAAGCTTACTGACGACATTGGCATTGTGCAGTAGTTTAATCGTCGCAATGTCTGTGAATTCCCTGCACTTCTTCGCACGAAACCCAACATTTTGGACGCTGATTTGCAAACCTCACTAATGTAATATGAAAAACAACTGAAAATCATAAATCCTGTTACTGGTGATTAACGACGTATCACATAAAATGTAAGCATGCATTAGAAGATACAATTTTTAATATAAGTAACCTTACAATATTTAGTGAGATTTAGTTTCAGGTCGTTGTTTTCACACCATTCAGCAGCCATATTTAAAATGCGTCATTATGTAGTTTAAGTCAATGTAGGGTAAGTAAGTGATTTCAATAGCACACCTGATGATACTCCATCGAAATAAATCCATTACAGTATATACAACCAATTCTATTTTCCAAAGATGATATCAACACCGATATTAAAGGAGATAATCAAAAATAATGATAAGATATGAAGATAACGTGAATTTGACTGTTGTATAGAGCACTAGAATGGTGATATAGAAATAGAATAAAAAGGCGTGAATGAATAATTTAGTTTAATTATTATTTTGTTTTACAAATACATACTACACATGCATATTCTGTGTTTGGACTTAATAACTTTTAGTAGGCACTTATATTTGGCCTCTTTTAACAGTCTGCATTACGTGAAACAATGAAACAAATAGATTTCCTCTATTAATAATTCCACAAAATAAATAAGTTTCTTCTCCATTCAATTACCTGTGAAAGTTTTCTTACTACTCACTTTTATTATGGACTTCAATCTTTTCAGATTCCGCGATGAGATGTTAATCACATTACCTGAAACTGTCTCTGATCTCCAGGATATTGGTTAAAAAATGCATTAGAAATCAAACAAGAACTTAAAAATCCTTAAGATACTGCATTTATTCACATTTTTTACATATAGATTATTTAGATATACAACTTATTTCTTAGATAAATCTGAAAGAAAACTAATTAATATACTAAAAATATTATAATATACAATCTGAAGATTCTTAAAATCTAATACATAATTATTCATTGAAATTATTTATTGTGCTATTTGGTTATTTTATTTAATCATTTAATCTAAAGCTTCATTTCTTTTCGTTAGAATCGTATAAAACCTCTTCAATCAAAATTTTAATCTATCACAAGGAAAAAGTTGTCAATAGCACGATTTTACACAAGCATACATTGGATTTAGGGTTTAATTCTTTTAAAATTACATTCCCACGATTATATGCGAAGTGGTGAAATAGAAAACGATTGCGGCCGACAATAGACTCGTGCAGAAACAACTTGAAGGCGAGCAATTTCTCACTGAAACAAACAAAGAACGATTCAATTTTAGAAATGTAATTTTTAGGTGTTATTTTAATTCGTTTATCTTTACCAAATAGCCATGCCTCTCTTGTCTGTTTGATCGGCAAACTCTGCACTACGCTCTCCTGGTCGCCCATCCACAATACAGGTGATAAAATTGCTACGCACTTGATTTTCATCGAACCGCCGATGAAATGCTTCGGGGTTGGAACGAACCGCAAGCCGAGAATGTTGGAGGCCAAGCCGTGCCGGTATTGAATCGGTGGGTAGTGGATTACGGTACCTGGCGCGGATATCTGCAAATAGTCGGGATGTCTTGAATACTATTGCTTGCAAACTATGTATAGGTTGGTAAATTTCGGTGTTTCTTACAGGTGATCCTAAAAATTATAAAAGCCTAACCGCCATCTCATTTTTTGCGATATATACTGCATTTTTCTTTTTCTGATTGAACGCGTAGTACGAGGTTAAGTAGTCTTCAGGCTTTGACGGGCGTTGTTAGGAGCTGTTCTTCAAAGACTTGAAATTATTTGTGAAGATGTCAAATATTACAAACTTTAAATGCCGTACAGTGGGATCAAGTACTCGAAGAACAGGCATTCAACAAATATTCACAGAAATCACTGTAACTGCTAACTAGAGACCCCATTATAACTTGAGGTCAAATGTTACACAAATGTAACTCGCCCCTAAATTAGAGTAGTTGATATAGGAAAAATTGCAGTTTCAAGATATTGTGTAATATAATGTACTTTAGTACAATATGATGTAATACAATGCGATGTAATATTGTGCAATGTATTATAATGTTCACTATGTTATGTATATAAAATGAAATATTTCATAATGAAATTAAGAGATACTTTAAGTAAAATTTATTTTAAACAATGATGATTTACAAAACTGTGGTGATGGTAAGTCACTGTGAAGAATACACTAGGGTGACACAATAAAATAGACACCAGGTAAAGAGGTGTAAATATGTAAACAGCTATATTCTAAGAACGAATTAAGAATTTTCTTTTGTCATTAGGGTAGGGGTAGATGTATCGGAAGGAATTCGTCATAGTTTAGTATCGTTATAACTATGCCTCGCTTACAAGGTTCGAGTGATATTAGCGACTTCACCCGGGGTCGTATCGTTGGCCAGAGTGAACGCGGCGCTTCGCAACGTGAAATAAGTAAATTTTAAACATTCCGTTGTCCACAGTTAACCGTGTGATTACACAATTTAAACGCAAGGAAAAAACAACAGTGGAGCCGAGACCAGGTCGTGCCGGACCTTCTGAAAGAAGTAAAACGGTACTTGTGCGCGAAGTGTTAAGAGAACCGCGAAAAAGTACAGCTGAGCTTGCGGCAACTTCACAGAAAAGTCAGCGTACAGTTCTGGGATACCTCCACAGTGTGGCGATGTATAAAAGGGTGGCAAAGAAAAAACCTCTCCTTACGGCGTTTCAAAAACGGCGCCGAATGGCTTGGGCAATCGAAATGCGAATGAAGCCGGAAGAGTTCTGGCGGTCTGCCATTTTTTCAGACGAAAGCAGATACAGCCAATTCAGTGATAGTGGTCGTACGTGGGTGTGGAGACGTTCGTCACAGCAACTGGACAACAAATTTTTGCATCAGACGGTCAAATACGGCGGCGTGAACATCATGGTGTGGGGCGCGATATGGTATGGTGGAAGATCGCAATTAGTAATCTGCGACGGAAATATAAATGCGGCAAAATATATCCAAATATTAACAGAAGGACTACTACCGATATTCGACAACGCCATTTTATCTAAAGAAGACGCCACTTTTATGGAGGATGGAGCACCCTGCCACAAAGCAAGAACAACAACCACATGGAAAGAGGAACAGAGGATTCAAATTTTACAATAGCCAGGCCAATCACCAGACATGAATCCGATAGAGAATGTTTGGCACATAATCCAAACAAATATGGCGAAACGACCCTGAAAACCCAGCAATAAGGAAGAACTCGTGGCAGCTGCTACAGAAGAGTGGTTAAATATTCCAAAAGACACCATTAATCATTTAATGATGCCACGACGATTCGCAGCACTTCACGCAAGTAAATGTGGATCGACAAAATATTAGTCTAATTTAAAAATTTTAAAATATTTTGTATATATAACGAGAATAAAATCTTTTTTTTAATTAGCAGGTGTCTATTTTATTCTCTCACCCTAGTGTAATGTGCTCAGTGATTTGTATGAGAAAAATGAGATTTGCTTGCTTAAATAAAAAAGATAGTTTATGAACTAAGGTTAGACATAGTCAACACTAATGCAAGTTGTTCGTAAATAATAAGTGAAGTTCAATAAATCCATAAAAACTATACTATTACATATAACATAAAATAAGAAAGTTGATATCAACACCCTGTACGCCGCAATGCTGTTGAGCTGAAACTAATTTTTTCAAATGGATTATAGTTCATCATGACTACACTGCAAGTTTCGAAATCAAATTCCCACAAGTTCTAAAACTTCTAATAAGACTGTTTGGTGGGACATCCTATGTAGTTAGTTATATAATACGTAGTTATAAACATCGTAACACCAATGGAAGATATTTTTATTTTGAAATAAGTTCGATGACGTTAAAACAATGAAACTATTTGCACAAATTCTTAATTTTAGCTTAGATACCAGTTAAATGACGAGAATAGACAAACATAGGCAGCTGATACTTTGGGATTGTTTGCACTAATGCTTTCAGATTCTAACATAATGGATGTCGATTTAAAGCAGGGTAAAGCTCTCTTTTAATCAAATTATATGTAGTATTTATAGCGCAAATTTGTTTTATGCACTTGTCATATGTTTTGGGCTTGTGTCTAGGTGTTTATACGTAGTTGATATTTACTAGAAATCGATGTATTTTTTAAGAAAACATTTTTCGCCGGCGGTAATTATTTCCGCCGTTGTCCGACTGTGAAATCTAACCAAGCGTATTTTTACTTATTTCTAGGTCTTTGTTACCTACAAAATGTTCAAAATCAATTCTTTATTTTTCGGTACCAGGACAAGAAAAACTTTTCCGTAACTTAAGTGTTTTAATAAAATAAGAAAACTAACACATAACGCTAACATTTCTCATAATGTGTAATAGTCGTAAATCCTAAATTACACTGCCAACCTTGTAGCATTAAACACGTTGTTACAGCGTGAAATTAGCTTTTTTTTAAATGTACTACACGTGGTATTTTTGGAGCAAATTAACATTCTACTGACAGTGCACACAGCTTGCATAAGAGCAATGAACGCTACACCTACACCCCGCGTGGAAGCTCTCGGTTTGTGCGTGGTCTCATCCCTCAGAGGAATATTAGATTAACTCGTGATTACATGTCAACGTAAACGACTTCTAAGTCAACAAGTGGCAACAGTAAATCGTTACCGGGCAATGTAATGAAACCGCTGCAGTATTTTTAAATTGGATGTTCAACTCGACTGCCTTCTCTCTTTATATTCAGGATATATGTACATATATACATACATACATATAGATGTACGTTTACGCTCTGTTGAAATTGAAGTCGACACCGTTGCCAACTTTGTTACTGAATCCACAAAGTTGGTTAAATTGTGCAAAGTAATAGCATTTCTTTTTCTGTTGTGAACGATGGTTGAATTAGAAAAAGTACATAAAGATCGAGTTACTGGAATATTTGCAAATACATTTTGTTAATGGAGCACTCAACGTATTTCTTCATTAAAAAAAAGATAAGTTCTAAACACTATTCTAGACACCATTTAAAACATAATTACTAGTCTCGGTAAAGAGGGACAAGTTTCAGTGCAGTGCGGAAAATAACGTGGAGAGGTGAAGCGCGCGGCTCGGAGAATCGAGTACCCGTATCAAAACACGCTTGCTCAGTATTATTCGACTGGTCGTTGTGAGTGCTTGCATACTTAGAAAATGTCGCATTTAGGTACATTTTGGAAACGGCATATTTCGGATAAACTAGAAAACGTAATAGCGAATATGCCAGATTTAGAATACGAAGGGGATAGAATTAAATGTGTACAGTGCGACAACTATTTGACGCGTGCCAGTAGGTGGAAGTGTGAAAGCCACCTGAAAAGTATAGAACACTGTCTTGGAATCCGTGACAAACGATACAGTGAACAATTATTTGATATAGGTGTGTTTTATGTGATGTACCGTTCACTTTACTAGACCAACAAGCATTTGTCTCCTTCTGGAGGAAGTATTCTGTTGGGAATGTCATGGTACGTACAATGGAAAAGTTTGAACTGCCATCCCCTATCTTACTTGCTTCCAAAAGAGTTGCAAAATGTACTAGCAATAAAATTTTAAAACTGGTCCCGAGGGCATTGAACAAATGTCAAGTTTCAACAATCCAACTTTTAATGTTTGTGAGTGACGGTGCCGCTAATATCCTTTCCTAAGGCCGATCTGTTAAAGAAGAGAGTGGCCATCTGTTACATGTAACATGTAAAATCCATGCTTTGAACCTTGTGGCGCAATTGATCCCTAATTTTATCCACGAGTAAATGCTTGAATAGCTCATACGACGGTAGTTTTTCTAAAGTCCCCAAAACGTAGAAAAGGATTTCACGAACTGTGACCTAAAGTGCCTAAACTACGACAGCCGATTACTACGCGTTTGGAAATATGGTTAAAGACTGAGTTTTACTACTGCGAACATTTTAATAATTTGAAGAATTTTTACAATTTTCATTTTTTGTCACGTATAACATCTGGCGAACAAGTTGGCCTAACAGCTGTGATAGGATTCTATGTCCTTTCGTCCTGTGTCAGTTGGCAAATTATGTAGTGCGCCATCTTGCTTTGTTTTCTATCAGCTAAATTAAAGTTGTCTAAAAATTCCTTCACCAGTAAGAATGCCTTCATAAAATACGGGACTTACAACTCTTTTACGGATTAGAACACACCATAAATTTATGTTAAACCACCTCTGAAGATTGTGAGGCCAGTTTTCTTGGCTCAAGCAATGCAGGCTTTTTCAATTAAACATACCATTGGTATAATTAGCTTCTCCACCAAACTAAGCGTAAGAAATTTAGATTGGTGTTTATTAGACATTTTGAGGAAATTTCATCCATCTTCCTTGGCCATTCACCAATAAAGCTTAAGGTGGTCCATACTTACAAGACACATATTTGATCTGTTTTAAAATGTTATGAACCTTTTGCGAGGTATTTTGGGAAATGTTTTGTATAAGATACAGAGTGTCTAATACTTGTAGATGATCTTTCCAAAATGCTTTAAAATGACCTGTTAGGATTACATAATCACAAAATCAATCCCTATTTCAAATACAATAACTGAGTAATCTACACACCTAAAAAGAGATAGAAAGAGAGAGAAATTTATGTAAACTTAATTTCATGAAGACCCTATGAATAAGTTATTTTATTAGGATGCACAGTTTAAATGCATTACATCGGTAGTTCTAAAACTTTCCTCTGATATATGGTATTGTCAGTATTTTCTCCCCAGAGTCTTACGTCACTAACTTAAACAATTTCGATGTCTCCCAACCGTCGAATTTTTAAGATGCCCTCTAGCCGATTCACCCACACGTCAAAGTTATTTTCCAACGAAGGGAAAAAAAGTGTATCTATAAGATCGACGTGAATTATCCTTTTCATAACGCTTTCTCTCGCGCACATCCTTAAAATACAATTCTCGCTTCGTTTGTAAGTGGAATTTGAATATTTTATAATATAATTTAGCTCAAAACCAAATACCTTTATGTAATATGTGCGAACGCTAGCGGAAGTAAGGATCAGCTGAGAGGGGAGAAGGATCCCCAAACTGATTCCAGTTGCTGACTTTATTGTAATTTAAAAGCTTGCGGATGTACACAAGGATGGATATGAAGTAGAAGTGATCTACACTACCGTTCATTAGTTTAGGTTACCCTGAGAAATCTGGATTAAAATGTAAGGCTTCTTGATAGCTCGTCATGATGCGCGTATTACTAATTTCATCTGAGTTTTAGAGAACTAACACATGGGCTGAAAAGTCCCGGGCCTAACAAAGAAAACACGGTTTTTTGGTTCAAAATTAGCTTTATTCATCAACGTAATCTCCATCAAGAGCAACGCAATCATTCCAGCGCCGCTTTAACATTTCAATACCACTTTTGTAGAACGATTTATCTTTTGCCTCAAAATAGGCCTCAGTTTCAGCGATAACCTCTTCATTCGTGCGAAATTTCTTACCGGCGAGCATTTTTTTGAGGTCTGCGAACAGCCAGTAGTCGCTGGGAGCCAAATCTGGCGAATACGGTGGATGTGGGAGCAATTCGAAGTTCAATTCATGTAGTTTTGCCATTGTTTTGATTGACTTGTAACACGGTGCGTTGTCTTGATAAAACAACATTTTTTTCTTTGCCATATGCGGTCGCTTCTTCGCAATTTCGGCCTTCAAACGCTCCAATAACGCTATATAATATTCACTGTTGATGGTATTTCCTTTCTCAAGATAGTCGATGAATATTACACCACGCACATCCCAAAATACCGAGGCCATAACCTTTACAGCCGATTGTTGTGCTTTCGGGTGCTTTGGACGAGGTTCACCAGTTGCTGTCCACTCAGATGACATGAAGTGATGGATCCATGTTTCATTCATTGTCACATATCGACGCAAAAATTCCGGTTTGTTACGTTTAAACATGGCCAAACACTGCTCAGAATCATCAACACGTTCTTGTTTTTGGTCAACAGTGAGCAAACGCGGCACCCACTTTGAACAGAGCTTTCTCATAGTCAAATGCTCATGCAATATAAAGCCAATACGTTCTCTTGATATCGTTACGATGTCAGCTAACTCACGCAGCTTCACTTTTCGATCATTGAAAACGATTTTGTGGATTTTTTTGATGTTTTCTGGTGTTACCGCCTCATTTGGGCGTCCACTGCGTTCTGCATCATCGGTGTCTCTATGACCACGTTTGAAGACAGCAAACCAACGTTTTATTGTTGTTTCTGATAGAGCGGAGTCCTCATAACACGTTTCAAGCCATTGCTTCGCTTGAACGATATTTTTTCCCATCAAGAAGCAGTGTAAAATTAAAACACGAAATTGTTTTTGATCCATTGTTTTGAAAATAACAAAAGTAGCGTGACTCTTAGCACAATAACTCACAAACTAATGAATAGAATATCATGAAATTTTAACAGCTTTCTTTTGAAGGTTAGTACTAACTGAGAGAAAGGTGACTGCAATAAAACTAGCGTCATCTAAAGTATTCGTTGTGTTTGTGTTAATCTGGAAAGAAATAAGTTTTGTGTGTTGACTATGCGTAGAAAAACTACTAAAGAATCTGACGGAAAATTCGATAAATATTATAATGTATCTCTTTCCTCCCATGGAATAATTTGTAAGCGCTCCACTGCTTTTAAAAGTTGTTATAAGGTCACAGATGATCCTGAACTCCAGGGAGATTTTGCATTGACATATCTAGAAACGATTAATGGATCTTATGCTATTGTAAAGATATATCGCCACATCAAAATTAAAAAATGAGAAGGTTAACTGTAAAATGGATGCCGTGTTTTTTGTTTGTTTGCTAAATTCCAACGAAATCCATTTTCTTCATCTATATGTCACCGTAGATGAAACCTTGATACATCAGTATACTCCAGAAACAAAAACATAATCAGAATAATGGATTTTTTCTGATAAATGAATACCAAAGATGACAAAAACCATTTTTCGGCCAATAAGATTATGGTCTCGTTTCTTTTTGTGTGGGATCCTGAAGGCGTTATCTGTTTTGGTTATTCATAGAAGGGAAGGAAAATAATACGTCAACATTATGCTGACGTAAAATTTAGATTCTTAGCTTTAGAATCATTTAATGGCTTCTTCATGATTTACAACATACGTTCAAATAAATTTTGCCTCAAAGTATCCTTTGAAATTATAATTATTTCTTGGCTTGTTACTGAAACTTTTAACACGAATTTTGTTTGGCATAAGCTATTTTAATCACATGACAAATACTCTTTCATATTGAACTAATGCAACTGACAAAACAAGTTAAGACAAAAGTTTTTATTGGAATGGATCACGATTTGTTGCATTTTTTCTCTATAGAAATGGATTTGTAGAATCGATTGTTGTAGGCCTCAATTAATTATTTCTTTCAATTTTTTAAATTGATCATATGCTTAAACATTTTATAATGATAATAATAATTTATTCAATACTTTTACTTCTGTACGTATGTAAGTCCTAAAATTAAAATTGACATACATTTGACGAAACAAGGACAAATACTATTATTATTAACTATTATTAAAGTAAGTATTATCAAACTAAGTGTTATTAAACTACGCATTGCTAAAGTAAGTAGTAAGCTACTAATACGTCGGTCACATTTTCCTTGATGGAAACGGATCCGTAGAATCGATTGCCGGAAGTGTCAATCGCCCATCGTCTTCACTTTTTCAAGTTGATTTAAAATACGAAATGAGCGTTTATTTGAGCTAAAGATAGCAGTTACGTGCACTTTAGATTTGCTGGAACAGTCCCAGAGAATTTGATTTCTGAAATTATAGACCGAGAAATGTACAAAAATAAACTTTGCACGTGCAAATTTAAATCACCATTATTAACTTTAGGATCATTTGATAACTTCTTTATAGTTTAGATAAATGTTCGTTGTATTTTTCTTGGTACAAACGGATCTGTAGAATCGATTGCCGTAAACTTCAATCAATTATCTCCTTCATTTTTTTTTTGAATAATGTGTCTTGAAAATTTTCTGTTGATATTAACAATAATTTATTCTCTACTTTTACTTCTGCGCGTATATTTTAATAAATCTCGTAATATCTTATTACTAATTACGTCCTGTCCTGGAATGTATTCCTGAATATTGATATCTATTGATTGTACACTCGTATTAAGCAATTTCAACGAGAAATTGTTTTGTTTCTATCACATTTGAACAGTAACGAACTTGGCAAATATCACCCAGTATATATCCGGAGTGTTGGACCAGCGAGGACAGGTCGATGTCGTCTATACTGACTTTGCTAAAGCATTTGACCGTATTAATCACAAGTTACTTTGTACTAAATTGGAAGCTATTGGCTTCTGCCCTGCGTTGGTGAAATTAATTTCATCTTACCTCTCTGGAAGGAGTAGTTACGTTTTTTTATAATGGCTATTCGTTCACTTGCTTCAGAATACTATCTGGAGTTCCGCAGGGTTCTAATCTCGGACCACTCTTATTTAACATTTTTCTGAATGATTTGCTAGATAAATTGCGATGTGAGGCTTTAGCCTACGCTGATAATCTTAAAATCTACAATGTTATCGATTCGCTAGTTGATTGCGTTAAGTTGCAGACTTACCTTACCCTTATTAATGATTGGTGTACTCTGAATGGCATATCTCTAAATATTGGCAAATGTTTAGTGATCTCTTATACCAGATGCTCTAATCCGATCATTTTTAATTACTCTGTTGATTCTACATTTATTGCAAGAACTGAAAAAGTGAGGGATTTGGGAGTACTTTTTGACACGAAACTAAGCTTTTCTGATCACATATCTGCTATATGTCTTTCTGTATCTAAATCTTTTGGTTTTCTAATAAGAACTTGTCGCGACATCTCAGTGGTAAGGACTCTGTACTATACTCTTGTTCGATCTAAATTGGAATATGCCAACTTAATTTGGTATCCTTACTGTATCAGGTGATTTCAATTGAACGTATACAAAAGCGGTTCCTCAAATACCTTAGCTATAAGGCTAGCGGTACTTACCCTGATCGTGGTTCAAAAGTATGTAACATTGCTGCAGCAACATAATTTTGATTCATTAGAAGATCGTCGCCATAAAAACAACGCAAGATTTTTATTTAACCTGTTATCTAATGAAATAGATTCACCATCATTATTAGCTTATGTCGATTTCCGAATACCACCACGTTACACACGATCCCTTGATTTTCTCGTGGCGTGTAGGCACAATACAAATATTTTTGCCGAATCGCCTATATTCCATATGGTCACCAATCTCAACAGAATATACTCGTGGAATATTTGTTTATGTTAGGATTATGTTAATTGTTATGAAATATATTGTACATGTGTGTTGATTTGTAATAGTATTACGCATGAGGTATATACATAATCAGTGTAATTGCACCAATTGTTTGTACGTTGTCCTGTAAGTGATAATAATCGTTGGACAAATAAAGATTATTATTAAAACTGTTTCATCCGTTTTAATAATTTAATACATACCTAACATTCAGTCACTATACTCAGACTCCATTTTCAGTAGATTTTGCAATTGAAGCTGTGGTTGTTTTAAAAATAAATATTCTAATTTTAACGCAATAATAAATGACATCAAGATTTTTCAAAATCCTTTTCACACCGCCATAGAAGCGCTTGCCCCAGAACTTCCAATAGAAGTTTAAGGTGCAACGATATTTTTTAAAAACAAGTATTTAAAGTCATAATTCCTGGAAATTGATGTCTAGCATACACATTGTTTGAGTATTGCATACATTTGCTTGTGTTCTTTTCGTTTTTGGAACTACATATTCGTGTGACGAATCATTCGCCAAAACGAAATATACAGAAAAATATTTACTGACGATCCAAGTTAACTGAGTCTTTGAAGTTGCTGTCGATAATTTCCACTGGTAAATTTGATTCACAACTCCAAACGATTGTCTGTAGAAAGTTACAATTACAAAAATCTCATTAATCTTAATTAGAATGTTTAATTTCATTATGCATATCAGTTATTGTGTTTCTTAATTTATCGTTAAATAATTGGTGGAGCTCATAGACCAGTATTGGTCCGCGGGCCATTGTTTGGAGACTCCTGCATTAAAGGAAAACCCACAAAAAACCTTAATCTCTGCTGCATATTCTTCAGTGTTGAAAGCGACAATATATCACTAATCTCCACACGCACGTAAAAATTCATAGAAAAAACTACGTATCAGCACTTATCTTAAGACTAGTAGGCGGTCCTTAAAAAAATTCTAACCACGTCCTCATTAATTCCTCGCATGCCTACATTTATACGTGTCTCCATTGGGAGACCGCATTTTCTCCGTACGGAATAGAACACTCGGACCTCGTACAAGTCCCAAACCGCGTAAAAACCATCCGGCGGTCGTCCCCCTGAAGCCCTTCCACGCCTTGGCGTCTTAATCCGGCTGCGTGTGTGCTATTTGTTCCCGCGTGAGAACAGATGATAATATCGTTCGCTAATAGAACCGTGCCGTTTCCATTCACGGAGGCAAATTGCAAATGACCCACTCTTTCACGCCAACAAGAAGGTGCGCGCCAGCCTATTAGAGAGGTATATATGTGGATTGTATGGATGCATAATAGCATATACCGGGGGAAGCTAGCGCTTTTAACCGCGTCGAGATTATGTCCTTGGGGGTTAGCACGTGACGAGTCAGAAGTGCGATAAGAATCTGACGCGAATGGGAAAGCTGATGCCGTGATGTGATGGGATAGGATAGAGGTGAAAGAAACCGGTGTCTGGTTTGGGCATTCTTCACGCGCTGTTGAAAATTTTACTCCTTGCTGGCAATTATGCTAGTCTGAATGGACTCCGTCCGTTTTTTTTTTGTTATCCGTTAAAATATCTATTATATAGGGTGTTCAGAAAAATGCAGAATCAAGTCATGAATAAATTGCACTAAATGTATCTTTGTTGAATTCATAATGTATCATTTTTGATATGTCTCAATGCCCGAATACAATAAGGGTTATAATTGCAATGTGGTACACTCGCTCTAAAAGAGAAGGAAGGTTAAGTTAAGTCATATGCTTTTTTAATCCTACGTCCTTTATACCTTGCGGTGTCGAACTAGTACTTCAGTTTCCTGTTCTGAGCCAGTTGTTTGACTTCAATCCGACCCATACTTCCTTTTCTAATGTTCTATTTCGAGCTCTCCCAATTTTGTTTTTGTTGTCTGTTTTGGCTTCGAAAATCCTCTTTGTTATTTGATCTTCTTCCATTCTGTGTATATCTCCAAGCCATCCCAGTTGTCGCTGCTCTATGATTATTTCTATTGGCTTGATATTTTGATTACTAGTGATTGTCGTGTTTCTCATTTTGTCTTGAGTTTCCTACTGTACAAGTGACCTCAATAAAAAACAAACCATCCAATGATATGATCTCCGATAAACCCAACCTATAGATTGACATTTTGTGATCGCTAAGTCCGTATAGAATTCAATAACGGCAGGTCTGAGAATTAACCTCACCTTGCAAGTGAACAATATTTGGTAAGACTGTGTGGTCATTATTAACCTCATCCATTGTGATTTTACAAAACTTGGTTCTTTTTTCGAAAGATTTGTGACGCCATCGCGTTACCACCAAATCTCACCAACAATATGACGTTGAGGGCCAGCAGAACTCTGTGTTCAAGCAATTCTGAATATTTTCCTCCTGTAAGACTAACCTCAATAACAAAAACGGTCCAGCGATACAATCTCTGGTAAATCCCAGCCCAAACGCTGGCTTTTTGTGGCCGCTGAGTCCCTGTGGAATGGTATCTGTGCAAATTTTGTCTGCTACAGTAACTGCAGTTATGCGAATTAACTTGACCATGAAGGTGAGCAATTCTTTGTGACATTATGTGGACATTATTAAGCTCATCCAACATGATTTGGCAAAACTTGGTCCTTCTTTTGCCATAATTCGCAATTAACTCCTGGTGGCTTTGAAAATTGTATGACTTTTAAAACGTCTGCGTTTTAATAATTTATGAACGGTAGATTTACTTGCGTTTACAGTTTGTACCAAAGCTTTTGTCGAGACCATGTTATATTCTAGCTAGACTAGATCGTCAATGGTCTGGATATGTAATTTGAAACAAATCTACTCTCTTCAAACTCATTTAGTAATACCAGTTCACTAACGATACTACACTATACATTGTTTATGGATAATTGCAACTAGTACTTTATTAATTTTTAATAAATCAAAATTTAGATAATAATCTGAAATTTTAACAGTCCTTGTTTCAAAATAAAGTATATGCTCTTATAAAAAGCGTTCAAATAAATTTTATCTGTAGTAGTCTCTTCCAATAAAAACTTTTGTTATAACTTATACTACAGTTCTATACTTCAGTTACATTAGTTGTGAATTTGACAGGGTATTCGTTCAGATGCGATGATCTTACAAAACGTATTTTCCTCTATTAGAAGAAGACGTGAGAAATGTCTCGACCAATGTGGTGGACAGTTTCAACAATTGTGATAAAATCTTATTTGTTTGTTGCAAATAAGCATATTTCATTTGGTTAAAAATTTTTGTTTTATGATTTTGACATTTGTCATGTCACCCAAATAGGTTATCCCACAACAAAATTCGTATTAGGAGTTGCAGTAACATGCTAAGACATAAATAGTATCTCAGACTTTCACGGTCGTTTGTCATAGTCGTAACCGTTATCGGGTTCCGCCGTGTCACTAGGTTTTTTGTCCCTAGGATGGACAAAAAGCTAAGACATGATTATCATTTCGAAGCCTACTGTGGAGTAAAATTTATTTAAACTCATGTTATATTGCTGTCACCTAATTATTACGTTACTCTAACAACAACCGTGTGCATTTGTTTTAGATATTTCACAACAAGCTGTATTTAGAGTACATAAAGGTTCCATTGCGTTTTATTTTATCACTAGATCAATGTACTCTTGTTGTTCTCTTTTAGTCATTTGTCTTTACTTAGAAATATTTACCTGCTCGCCATTGACGTACCAATGGAGCGTAGACGCCGGATGACTCTTCCCTGACGTACAATTCAGATTCACCATTTCGCCGATCTGGTAATATTCGCGTTCAACGCCAGTAATCTGTGGATCCTCCTTGGGTAAATCTGTGTACAGTAAATACGAAGACTGCAAATGTTATACGAACGTTTTCACAACCGAATTTACTTACAAACAATCTCCATCCTTGCCTCGCCTTGCGCTGAAGAGAAGGACGGCGCCTCCGCGGAAACCTCGCAGCGATAAAGACCGCTGGACTTGAAGCTTAAAGAATGGAGAACTACTGTGGTCCTATTGGAAGCTTTCATCTGCAAAATCGCAAAGAGAATTCCCATTCATTTTCATGATTTAACCTCGTTGCTTGTTTGCTTGTTCAAATTTCAAATGGCAACGTCTTCTAAGTGAGGGGTCTCCAAACTACGACCAGCCAGTGTCATCAATCTGGCCTTCAGTTATGATACACAAGTATTTACCATTAGCGATAAGCTAATGGTACTTAAGATAAGCTAAAGATAAGTTACTGCAATATGTATGTGATAGCTAATGACTTATATGTGTCAGTATATTCACCGTCCATTATAAATAAGATAAACGCCACTAATGCAGACATTATTGCGCGAGCTGCCATATGAGAAACAAAAAATTGGTTAAACATGCATTTGCTCAATAAATACTTTTAAAAACTAAAATCGTTTTTAACTCCCTGACAGCTAATGACTAGTGTCATGAATCAGGCCAACGATAGCTAATGACTTATTATTGTTACTGTTGCTGTGATAACTTGGATGAAAAGACAAAGAATGATAATAACTCGGTTTTATTTACTTGCTAGGTAAAGCTTAATTACAAGTATAATACGCATAAAATCTAACTTAAGTATAATAACTAATAAATAATTGAAATGAATTCCACTGACATTATAAACCAGTGAACATTCCGGGGTTTCACTCTCGGTAGTTATGTTGGGATAAACAGTATCGTATATGTATGTATGTCGATGTTTGAAATGTATGTACAGTGAAATTCCCCTTCGCGGACACCCGTCTTACACGGACACCTCCCTTAAACGGACAGTTTCACATGGTCCCGACCGGCTCTCATATAATTTCCATTGTACTAACTCTTTCTTGGACGGACATTCTCTTGAACGTACGGGTACATGAGAAAATGTTTTCTTAACCGGACCAAAAATAAAATAAAAAGAAACGCCTTATCTTATTTTTATATCGAGAGTATTGCTATTGTATTTTTCTATCGCGCCGCACGCCAATTTCGCTGGGACTTCCCCGAGTAAACCGGAGATTTATCGACCGTAATATCTCGCTACAAACGCAGCCTATGTCGTGCATTTCTGCCTGGCGTGAATTAGGGACTTCCCCAAGTTGGTCGGGGATTTACCGTTCTTATTCTTTTGGTGTACGATTTTAAGTTTTTCCATCGAAGGTTCTTTTTATTAATGGCATTTTTGACTCCCTTGAAAATATTTTCCACAGCAGACTAGTCTAGTAGTAGTTAATACTATCAATATCAAGCAGTTCTTCGTACACTTCGTAGCTTTTATCTTCTCCTCTCTCATAGCTTTTATCAACACCTGAGCAGTATCTGACGTATCCATTGACTCATCCAAGGCCAGAGAAAACCAATCAAGATATCCATTTTTGGTCAGACAGTTGAGATGATATATTTTCTGTGTAGTGAGTAGACTACACCGGAACTTTCTCGAACGAGTAAGGTTATTCGCGAATGCTTAATTGTTACTGCGCTTTCGAAAGTACTGTTAGCGCCATCTATTAACGATAGATCACCAGATGTCGTCAAGTGTCACGGTCCTAACAACACACAATAGTAAGTGACCTAGCGAATTTAGTAAGCATATGCTTCAACTTTAATTTAATCTCAATTTTCCTGCCACTATCTATACTATAGGTAATTATTATTAAATTAATAAAAAGAGCTTTGGCCCGTGGAACTTACTGGAATAATCAGTATGGCCTTAAGGCTAGAAGGTTTGGAGACCCCCGTTCTAAGAAATTAGAATAAATTACAAAAACCAAAAACACCAATAAATTTGCATTTTTTTTATTGTACAACGTGCTCCTAATGTAAATGTTTTAAATCTTACATCAATATAGATTCCGTCGACCGAATAGCTGGTAGCTTCCGGCCTCGCTTTCGGTAAAAATTTAAAGAACTCCTCGTTGTCCTTGTACCATTTGACCGCGTAGAGATTATCGTTGCCTAAATCGTAGTCGCATTGAAGAAGAGCGACATCGCCGGGTATCCGATATTGTGGAACACTTACGCGGACCCATTTCAAACCAGCTCCGGCTACTGTAATTGAAAGAATATGAGGGTTGAAGTTGATGGATTCGACTTGGCGTACGGTGATCCCTGAAAGTACCTCAATCGGTTGGCAAAAAAAAAAATAAAGCCAATACTTCTGACTGAATACGATTTGGTGAAACGATTTTATTTACTAAATGTAATTTTCCCTAGGCATATGTATACAACAACAACTTACAAGTTGTCGACCTGTCGATAATAATCCTGAAGAATAGACATATTGCGAAAAAGTTCATCTTCTTCTGCAGCACCTCCTGATTGCAGCAAATGGTGTTACATTTTGAGATGATTTGATGCTTTATAGTGAAACGTCGTTGTGGATCGGTCTGGAACAATAAAGATTAATCTTTAAATTGATATCTTCATCTATTAAGTCCAAATTTTATTTGTGCTGCTCCTTATTGTTGAGAAATTGATATGAACATCTAGAGCAATATTGTGTTACGATTATCAATATAGAATTTCGGAAAATACTAACATGTACAAGGTGTACCAGAAGTTCTTTTCAAAATACAAAGAATATAGTAAAATAATGGCTAGGTCTAACGAAAAAGTGTTTATTTTTTATTGAAGCACAGGGGAGAACTGCCCGATACATATTCACCGTGATTGCCGCCATTTTTCTTCGAATATTCTCTATTAATTCATTTAGAAAGTGAGGACTATTGCTGTATATCTTCAATTTAAGATAGCCCCATACGAAATATCCATTGGTGTCAAGGCGGGGCTACGTGCCAACCGGTTTATATCAATCAAGCGTCTGGATACCAATTTCGAAGGTAAGAACACGTTAGATGTGTGAGATATCGTTCCATATTATTGGAACCAAGTGTTCCGATTAAAGACATTAAAATACTGTAAGGTTGGCTTAAAAAAAGTTGTTAATAATCTAGCTATATCGCTCAGAATTTTGGGTTGCTGTACAACCTCTGTCGTCTCCTGGGGATTTTCGTAAAAAGGACTGGTAGTTTTCTTGTATCTCAAAATATATAGCGTGACCCTCGTATTAGGATGAAAATGCGCCTCATCTGAAAAATGTTTGTAAAACTTAAAACTGAAATAAATATCAAAGTCCATGTCGCCAAAGTATAGTGTTGAATTGGGTATTCGGTGGATTGGAGATTTTAAAAGA
Source organism: Trypoxylus dichotomus (assembly GCA_023509865.1). NCBI lineage: Eukaryota > Metazoa > Arthropoda > Insecta > Coleoptera > Scarabaeidae > Trypoxylus > Trypoxylus dichotomus. Next base: position 7,492,115 of record CM042081.1, on the reverse strand, counting down.
GTGTTGGTTTTTGCTAGTGGACAATAAAATATGTTACAGAAGCGACTTGCATATTGGGGAATTATAAACTGAACTCTACCCAAGAGTTGAGATACATCGATACTAGAATGAAGTAAATTATATAGAAACTTAATATCAGCTTGATCTTACCAACTATGTAGTGACATGGGGCCAAATGTTTGCAACAATACCGCATGATTGTTTCCTTGAAGAGGATGTAACCCAAATTGTCTTGACATGCAAATACTTAATAAAAAGTTTGAGTGTAGGCTTTCACGGCCGTCGTCCATAATAGAAATGTTCTTCGGGTTTTGTCGTGTATTCACTGTTTTATTTGACGTTTCGCTGATTATGCATGACCGAATGAAGACCTTCAGAGAGAATTTGATGATATTTAAAATATGATCTAGAAAAGATAATTTATCATCGAATGTGATACCCAAGGCACTATTTATAGAGATGTAGTTAAAACGATGATATGTTATAATCGGGTTAGTTTTACGAGTGGACACGTTCGAGTCTAATTCGTTTGAAGAACACCACAGGAGAGAGCAGTGATTTGTTGTTGCAGAAACGTGCAGTCTTCATTTGTTTGAATTCTATCATATAGTTCCAAATCATCTGCGAACTTTTTACATTTCAAGGTATTACAGATACACTTTGCTACTTAGCTTGTTTTGAGGTTTGAAGTTACTTGTGTGTATTTTTGCTACTTTTACCGGATTATTAAAAAAAATCTGTTCTTCTAAGACCAATTACATTGAAAGAGAGAAATTAAAACCGATCATACTAATGTGGATCTGTTAAAAATGTGCGAAATCCTGTGAAATTAACTGAAAACTCCAACGTCAAAATGTTCTCGCAGATGTAAGGACGTTAGATTAAATTTGTATAGAGAAATTTCAATTGACACTAAAACCCAAGAAGTGATGGTTGTAATAGACGCTGTCGATCAATGCTCTATGTGAAACTTTGCCTTAAAAGTGTGTTTCAATTTCTTCGCTCACAATTACTTCATTCTTTAATGCAAAAACATTTTTGAATTAAATTTATAAATTTGCAGATGTTTAGTCTAGTTAATGCAGATTGATAATATTTGTCTAGTGGACCAGCGTTTAATAACAATAACGAAATAGGATATACTGCTTCTAAATCGCATATTGCGGCACATATTGTGTTTCTAAAGCAGTTTCTACGTTTTATTTATGAATATCTCTGCTTTCTGAAGCAATTATAACATTTGTAAGAATAGTTCTAATAAATTGGCAAATATCTTAACCTCAGTATATGTACCTCGTACCTGTTAATGCACTTCCGGGATCAAAAGAAGAATGTGGACCCTTTAACGTACGTAGTTGGTAATTTAATAATTTTATATGCAGGCAATATTTTGAAAAATACGTGTCCGGCAAGTTAATGTATAAAGTAAACGTGCTTCTAAATGTTGGAAAGGCAAGAAAAATTGTCTGAATTTTAAACGTAGAAAGATGGTTACCGTGTCATGCATATAACGACACGACATGCATTGAACGTTTGTAACTCCAGTTCTTCGTAAATACACGCATTCAATAATGCACGGTTCTTTGTCGTACGTAATGTTGAGTTGGCACTACAGTTGACATTTTGACTAAAATTGTGGGCAAAGTGACGTGGTGTGTATGTACGTATATTGCAACGAAACAAATTCTTTATTCGACTAGAAAACTCGATGGAATGGGAGAGCTAGCTGCTATGAATGCCTCTGTTGATCTCATCGAAATTTAGTACTTATTTTTTCTTAATTTGCAAGGAATACTGCTGAAATCTAATATACAGTCATGTGCATTGAAATAGCAGTCGTCTTAATTCGGCTAAAATATCAATTTACACATTAAATAAAAAAAATTCAAGCTTATTGAACTCTTTATTCGTACATATTACCTAACTACAATAATAAATAAATAAATTTCTTAATAATAAAGAGAAAATGAAATTGTTTATATTGTTGGACATAGAAAATAATTGAGCATTAAAATAGCAGTCATTTCAGAATACTAGCCAAATTTATTTTTACTTAGGTAATTGGATTGAGAAACTTAATATTTTGTTGCTTAACCTCTATTCTTTATCACCTCTGGCCACTTGTGGGGCGATGGGTTTACCAGTTGCCTACATGTCTTTAGTGAATTTTTTCGCCATTCAGCTTGGCATATTTTTCAGAGATCGTCAATATTTTGCGGTTTAGCAGCAGATACAGCATTAGGTGAAACCAAAACTGTTTTGAAATGGATAATTAACAAATGATTGTGTTATTCTGCAACAAACAGAACTTTATACATCTAGATTTAGCTATTATAGTGCTATTTCAATGCATAGGCAAATGATAATGCGTGACTAAAAAACCCACCTCACATTTGGTACTTTACCGGAGCCATATGCGTTCAGGGATTTTAGAATTATCTGTTATAAATGTGATTTATAAGTATTAATTAAGGACTGGTATTTTCGTGCACATGGCTGTAGTTTAAGCGGTGTCAAGAGCATTTTTTGATAATACTATAGTTTCCTTCGCTACAGATTCCGTATTTTCCGATCGCAGCATCGAAGGTATTATCGTTACATGCACACAATCGAAAATATCATAATCCCGGGATGTAATCCGGCGATTACGTTCTCGTATCCGGAACGTCGCTTGATCTCTCAAAGTTCGGTTTCAATTTACGTCGTAATTGATATTCGAGATATAGACCAGAAGCCCTCCATTAGATTACGTCTACGGCGTATTGAGTAATGGAATTGAAATTTGCATTATAAATCCAGACGTACAATATATATGTCCGGCAAAATGCAAGGTGATGCTCCTCTATATAGAGTTTGTTAGAAATATGAGACAAACTGACCGAGTTCGGTAGATGTCTCCGATATATCAGAGATTAAAACATTAACAAGATCTTTGTATGAATATTGTATCTGGTTACGTGGTTCCAGTTTTAAATATACTTTCAAGGATGCAGAATGTTTTGTAAGTTAAAAGTGTGCAGTTTTTAAATGCATTTCTGTGTATACTTTTGCATGTTTGGGAATGAAGACTAAACGGAATTATTCATGTTATTTGACACGAAGTACGACGACTGTTTTATTTTGCAACTTCAAAAAAAAAAAACCGAAAAACAGTAATGAAAAACTATTTGACGCAAATCAAATGACAGTCACTATATACAGTTGTGGGCACGAAAATAGCAGTCCTAAATTGATACTCCTGAATCACATTTATAACAGATAATTCTGACGCAATCATATTAAAATTAATTAAAATCCCTAAATAGATATGGTTCGGGTAAAGTACCAAACGAGAGGAAATTACAGAGTTTTCTAGTCATGCGCTGTTATTTGCCTATGCACTGAAATAGTAGTACCTTAGCTGGTAGCACTAAACCCAGATGTATAAAGTTCTGTCTGTTGCAGAGTAATACAACCATTTTCTAATTATCTATTTCTGTTGAAATATGGGCAGGAGGCAATATTGTTCATCGGAAAAGAGTAATTATACTCGATCTCCTTAGTAGAGTGAAAAGTTACAAGTTTATACAAGAAGCCCTCTCTTGTTATGCGAATATCATTGTAAATGCTAAGAATGGAAGAAAAGTGACAGAAAAGAAAAAGGAAAACTAGCTCTAGGAAGATGGATACAATTACAATTTCTGCAAAGAAGACACCGTTCATAAATTCAACTGCAATTAAAAATGAGTTAAACCTTTCTATAAGCACGTCTACTTTAGGCGAATACTAACTCGAGCAAAGTTGCATGCAAGAAGGCCTAGAAAGATACCATTATTAAATAAAAGGCTAATACAGAGTAAATTGTCGTTTGCTCATGACCACGCACAATGGGACGAAAAAAAGTAGCGTAATGTACTGTGGTCAGCTGAAACCAAAATAGCTTTATTTAATTCTAGTACGTACCGACAATACGTGCGAATACCACCATTAACAGCATTTCAACCCCCATACACCAAAAAGAAAACGGTAAAATTCGGAAGCTCAAGCATCGTATTCTGAGGGTGTTGTTCATGGAATGGCGCAGGCACTTTTCATAAGATAGAAGGCGTAATGATGTCTATGTAAACATACGAGAAAATATACCTCTGCCATACGCAAAAGAAGAAATGCTAGTGAGATGGCTGTATATGCAGGATAACGATCCCAAACATGTTTCTCGTAAAGCGAAAACATGGTTTCGAGATAATAACGTTCGCATTTTAGATTGGCTGTCGCAATCGCCAGACTCAAATTCAATTGAAAATTTATGGGTGAAGTTGAAAAAAGCTGTACCTGCTTCTGAGCCGCAAAATATTGACGATGTGTGGAGAATATACCAAGCTGAACAGCAAAAAATTTCGGTAGAGACATGTAAGCCTCGCTGCCTCACAGGTGTCAAGAGGCGATAAAAAATAGAGGTTAAGCAACAGAATGTTAAGTTTTTTAATCCCATTTCCTAAGTAAATATGAATTTGGATAGTATTTTGAAATGACTGCTATTTTAATGCTCAATTATTTTCTATGTCCTACAATACAAACTGTTTCACTTGATATTAAGAAATTTATTTATTTATTATTGTAGTTACGTAACATCTATGATTAAAGAGTTCAATATATCTGATTTTTTTTTATTTAACGTATAAATTAATATTTCAACCAAATTAAAACCATTACTATTTTTGTGCGCATGGCTGCATTTCATTGAAAATTATTTGGAAACTTTTGTTTTTGCTAATCTAGTATACATTCAGATATCGAATAGTCCTATGCTGGTAACAAGGAAAGGTTCCCGGGTGTCAAATTCAGATCTTAATCAAACTTGGTAGGTAAGTAGATTATGTTGAGATTTGAAAATAAAATTTTTAGTTTATGCTGAAATTCACTCTGAGGGGGTTAAGCACTCCTTCAGTTTCTTTGATTTAATTATTGAACGAATATAAAACAAAAACCTAAATGCAAATATTGTATCTTATCGAAAGGTCTTTCACGACACGTGAATGTGGTATATACAGGGTGTCTTATGCTAGAGCTGTAGTAACGTGGAAAAAAAGATTAATGCAGATTGTTAATCTTTAACATCCTTTATTAATTTTAAAGCATTTTCAATTATACAGGGTGTTCCAAAGATGCAGAGGAAGTCATGCCTTATGCCACTAGCACCAAAACCATCTATACATTGTATACATATGTATTCTAGTAAGAAAAAAACATCTTTAATTAGTAAACTTGCATCAGTTATTTATTATGCTCTAATGTTCATAATTCATACAAATGTATACACGGGATTACACGTTATAACAAATCCTTAGTATTAATAATAATGAATACAGTATTCGTCTTAATGCGTATTTAAATTATGTATTTATGATTTGGTATGGTAACGAAACTCGTCAAAAAATGCTTAAGGTAGAACATGTTTTCGCACCAAGAGCAACGAATAAATGCAAAAGAATCACATTGAGAACGACGAGGAGAAATCGGAAGGCCTTGGTTTGAAAAGGCAAAATTCATGGGATGTTCGAATGGTCCAGGTCGATTCTCTACATAATCGGAGTTGTACCAGGCATATGCAAGCAAACTAATGAACTTGATTGTGTACTAATGATTACAATTTTATGACATTATTTCGCAAATGGAGATTAACATCATAATTTGAGATAAGAATCAGGTCAGAAAATCCCTTCCATATTCGAAATTCATAGACGTCCAATGGTCAAATCACACATGCTGTTTTTTAGGTATTGTCAGTATTTGAACATCTTTGTTGGATGCGACCTCTTTTTTGAAAGACTCCACAAGTATAAGACTCTTTGACCTAATACTTGTAAGTAAATATTAAGAAACCAGTTGTTAAATAAATCACTGGTTAATTGACCTGAAGATGAGGCTTGAATAACAACGTTTACAAGTAGAAATAGCATTTGTTGTACTTGGGACCTGAATTTGCCACCAGGTTCTTTTAATACTATCAGTAGTTGAGACATAAGTTTACCAGATACAGATATTATTATTATATTATATACTATAAGACTGCGTTAGATGCACCTGTAACACCGTCTGTATATGCGCTTTCTGCTTTCTTTTGAATTCGTCGACTAGCTATATAAATGTTGTACTATAAAACCACAACGTTATCTTTATTATGTACTTGTTTTTCTATACCTTAACAAGAAAGCAATTTTGTGATATATTATCTAAATATCTAGAATCGAACAAATACCGTCAATATCAAAATGTGTGTATCCTTAAAACTGGTATTAAAAGACAATAATAACTTAACTGTAAGTTTTTATAATAATATTATGTGGTTTGTAAATATTTTATTTAAATTTTTGTTCTATCTATTTCCGTTCAAGAATTAAATGAAGAAAACTGAAAATGATGTATCACCCCCTCAGAGTGAATTTCAGCACAAACAAAAAATTTTTATATCTCGACATACTCCACTTACCTACCAAATTTAATCAAGATCAGAATTTGATACCCGGGAATCTTCCCTTGTAAGTATGAATATTTAAAAATACACCCTGAAGAGATTTGGCTGTTAACTTATTGTAACTTATTGAACATTTTTTAAAGGAAATCAAATTAAAAATAATAATCATAACCGGTCCAAAAATATTACAACTCACTTCTAATTAATTATCCTTCTCTAGAGTATTTCTTTTTTTCAACTTCAACACCTTCAGTTCTTTTAAAGTAACACGCGAAAATTTTACCGCCAAAAGAAGCACGGTCTTTCTTCGACGTAACGTAATGGTCGAATCTAGAAAGCGCGCCGTTATCGAAGACCAGCTACCGCGTACTATGACGCTTCCGAATTTGTTCGAGTTCTCGGCGGACAGACGGCCGCCTTCTGAAAGTTCAAAAGCGCGCACGCAATCGAGAACGTCGTACAACGACCGAAGCTAATTATCCATACGTCCTCATCGAGAGGTAATAAGTCCCGAAAATTTACTACGATATATGCTACGGTATGCGTACAATTTCATCTAGCTATCAATAAATAAAAAAGTAAAGCAGAACAGTAGGTGATTTAAGCTTTGTGGTTAGTTTCTTTGCTGATTTAATTTCCCAGAAGCAAGTTTTTTTTTTTGAAAGTAATAATCTGTCAACGTGTTGAAACATATCGAAGAGAGTTGATACGTGGTATGAAAAAACGACATATATACGAGGGGAGGTCTAGAAGTTAGTGGAATGGAGGGGATGGAGTGGGGATAGGGGCGCTCGCTAGGTGTCATTCTGATTGGCGACTCATCATTAGTATATAAGTTAAGTTGCAGCCCTATAGCGTCAGTCGTTTATGAATAGTTGCCTGCTAAACAAGTCAATCCGGAAGAAAACTGACACTATGGAGGAATTTGAACACCGTGCTGTGATAAAGTTCCTTACAAAGCAAGGAAAGAACGCTCAAACCATATTGAATGAAATGGAAACCGTTTATGGGGAACAGTGCCCTAGTAAATCAATGATTTATGAGAGGCATGGTCTTTTTAAACATGGTCGGGAGTCGATTGAAGACGACCCCCGCTCAGGACGGCCAGTTGAGGCCACCACATCAGACATCGTCGAAGTGCAAAAATTTGTACTGCAAGATGCCCGTTTGAAGAAAACGTGGAAGAAAGTTTTCCGACGACAATAAGGTAAAGGAGGCAATTTTGGCCGGCCCATTTTGAGGCGAAAGATAAAAAATATTTTTATGGTGGTTTAGAAAAATTAATTCATAGATCTAATGTATTGTGCTTAAGGGTGATTATATTGAAAAGGAAAAATAGATTTATTGTTTTATTTATTTAAAAACCTTTAATTTCACGAACTTCTGGACCTCCCTCGTATATGCTCGAGCAAGAAACGACAGTCTATAGCATTTGTGATCAATTTATTTAGAATTTCTCTTCGTTTACTCCAGGATATCATATTAAAGCCTGAAGGCATAACATCCGATGATATATAAGGAATAATACAACCTCTAGACGCGTCGCAAGTAAAATAAGCTTTTATGGAATAATTAGCATAGATTATTTAACTTACCGGAACTTCAAAAAAAAACTAAATTGAAAGATCATCTTCGTTTCTATTAATTTCTTTCACAAGACTTCCATATATCCTAAACCGTCGTACAGTCAGATAACGGCGGAAATAATTCCGGCCTACAAAATCATCTTTCCCTAAGAAATACACCGATTTATAGCTGTAAAATAGAGGATATCTATTAGGTGTGAACACCTAGACACAAGCCCAAAACACATAATAAGTGGATAAACCAATTTGGGCTATAGATACTACATATAATTTGATTAAAAAAGAAGCTTTATCCTACCTTAAATCGGCATTGATTAAGTTGCATTACTGCAAACAATCCTAAAGCATTAGCTGCTTACATTTTCCTATTTAGAAATTGTCATCATTTAACTGGGATCTAAGCGAAAATTCGGAACCTGTGCATATAGTTTCAATGTTTTAACATCGAACTTATTTCAAAAGAAAAATATCTTCCAATGGTGTTACGATGTTTAACGTATTATATAACTAACTATACAGGTGTCCCATCAAATTGTTTTATTAGAATGTTTCGAAATTCTTGCGGGAATTTGATTTTGAAACATGCAGTTTAATCAGGATGAACTATAATCCATTAAAAAAAATAGTTTCAGCTTAACAGTATTGCGGCGTACAGTGTGCTGACATCAACTTTATTATTTTATGTTTAATGGTACAGTTTTTATTGATGTATTGAACTTCTCGTATCATTTACGAACAACTTGCGTTATGATTGACTATTTCTAAACTTAGTGTTTGAAGTATCTTTATTAAGTAAGCAAAACTCGCCTTTCTCATACAAAATACTGAACTCGATATTTTTTAACTTCACAGTGGCTTACCATCACCACAGTTTTCTAAATCATCATTGTTTAATATTTCATAACTTTACTTAGAATATCTCTTAATTTCCTTATGAAATATTTCATGTTACCGAAGTGCCAAAACCAAAACATAATAGCACTCCGATACTAGAAGACTACGAAAGCCACACAATTAGGGATAAAAGTTGATTTCGTAAAGCAAGGATGTGGTTCCACTAACACCGCAAGTACCTCTAGAATGTTTTTCATACAGATAAGCTGTTAAAATATTCTTCCGTATAATGAAGTGTAAATGCATTATAACGCATAATACGATATACCATACTTACATACACAACAGGGAAATGGAGTCAGATTGTTTCAACAAACTCGGTCAATTTTCTTAGCGGTTGTGCATATGGGCTAGTCCGGATCTGGCGCGCCGAAGATTTGGCAAACCCTAGTTATTACTAAAACATTAAAAAATTAACATGGATTTATCCTTAATAGCTCTGAAAAATGTTGTACAGTCTAATAGCGTAAGCAAGTCAATAAATAAACAACGAAATCTCACTTAATCATTGTCCTTCAACGTGTTAATATTTTTAATGGACATTAAGCGAATTTTGAACCCAAAAGATATACACAATGAGAAATTCTTAACTATAATGTACATGTATATGTAGATATCGTCTGTATACAGTGAATTCTGAGTTTATGCCATTTGCGTGAATATAGCTAATAATAGTGAAGCCGCAACTATGCCAAGCCTGTTCATTATTGCAATAATTATTACACTGTCAGAAGTGCTGAGGTTAATTACACATATTATGTTTGCTCTAAATACGTACTACATATGTATGTATATGAGTAATAGGTATTGAGATTTAATTAAACGAAAAACATATATATTTGTTACTGATATTACAATGCTAAATTAGAGGAGTATAATACTGTTACAGATGGATCGTTGTAAACATAACTGTTCAAGACCTTTCTTCATCGATGTCTGGTAGCTAACGAAGGTGCATCATACCGTAAAGAATCCACATAGATTTGCAACAGTAATATTGTTTGATCCATTTAATCTTCTACGACGTGGTGAAAATACGTGCTTGTACTACTACATCATAGCTTTTCAATTCGGGCGTGTCATTTCCACCTTTACCTTATAAATTGCATTTTCTGCAAATCAAGATTTCTATTTAGAAAGGTAATAAATCTTTCGACTACGTGACGTTCTGTATTATCAGTCAAATTCGCCTGGGACGACAAAGGTAATTCAGTATTTTGCAATTGTCTAAGTGATTCTCCAACAACTAAGTACTTTTGGCAAATTTCCAAACCTATATTTGCTTCAAGTTGATGAGATGGAAACAACTCTTGGCCTCTTTAAGTGCCTTGGGAATATCCTGCTTTCTACGTGGAAATAAAATATTTGATGCTCTGAAAATGTTGGCTGTAGTACGATGCTGCTTTAAGTTAGGTATTTCATCTGTTTAATATAGCTGTTAGTGGTAAATAAATTCGTGAACAAGCGTTTTTCTTAATTGCCGATTTCGTTTAGGAGATATGAGAAACACTATATTCGTATTCGCTATGTGTTGAATCTATCAGGTGTATGCAAACGTTTTTTCCATTTTTTCTCTTTTATCCAAAATATTGGCCATCGGTTCTACAAATTTTACCGATCTTTCAAGAAATTTATGGATACCATGCCAGAAAAACTGCTTGCCTTTTGCGACAAACCATTCGTCGAGGCATTTCTCAACTTACTCGAAATTGCTGAAGTATAACTCTGCGAGCGCGTTTATACTGTTTACATTCATTAAAACAAGTCGACTTTACGAAAACACAAACTGATACACTGAAAGTGGATGCTCCTCTGGTAGCAGACGTCTTAAATTCTGTTACTTTTCTTCTCAGAAGATGCCGCATTTATACTAACCACCCTGTCTATTTATAGATTTGGTGGAACTTCGACAATGTCCAATGGTAATGAGTAATTTAACGCCAGAACAAGTGGCTGGAAAGGTCGCTTTAATCGAAGCTGAGGGACCTCAAACATACGTGGTTAATTTGATGGGTATTAAGCAATCAAGTGTTTATAGGTCTGTAGCCAGATATAAACAAGAACATACGAAGGTTACATATAAAGACCGGTGCCAAGTCGATTTAAGACTACAAGCATTACGTCGGGGGCATGCAACTGCGAGGCAATTACATATCTATTTGTCTAGTCAGAAATACTCGTATAAGTATCTAAACCGTTCGCAATAGGTTGAGTCAGAGTACCCGTTACACCTCCTCATCTTACTAGGAATCACCCAGTGGCCCGCTTAAGGTTTGCTAAGGTGCATATCAATTGGGAAATGAATGATTGGACCAACGTACTCTTCACAGATGACTCAAGATTTAGTCTTTGTACCTCAGATAGGCGAATACCAATGTAATTTTGGTGGTGACTCTGTCATGGTTTGGGGAGGCATTTCTTTAGTAAGCCGTACAGAGTTAGTATCAGTAAACAAAGGTACAATGACTGCCTACAGGTAAATAACCACCAGTAATAGGGAACGAATTTTCATTAATGCACGGTAATCCACGATCTCATGTAGCGATAATCGTCCAGAAATACTTTGATGAGGCTGGCATTCCAATTTTAGATTATCCTACGGTGAGTCCACACATGAATCCTATCGAGAATGTGGACTATCTTCACATAATGGTACGACCCAACATGTTGCCCCAGTAGAACTAGAGAAGTTAGAAGATGCCCTCCGAGAGAAATGGTAGAATTTAGACCAAGCTTATATACGGAGATTAATTTAAAATCCAAGGGTGGCAATATCGAGAATTAAGTTACTATCTTGTAATTTTTTTCCAAAAATATGATTTCTTATTAAAAATTTCAAATATGAATTTCTGTTTTTATTTGGTGCCTATATTATTCATATATTAATAACAATTATTTCTTGGAGTATATTAGGACATATATGGAAGTTCTCTTAGTCATAGAATCATTCTTATGCTAGAAAAATGAATTATGCGATACTTTTTTACAGAGTGTGTAAGAACGATAGAAACGCTTAGGGATTTTATTTCGCTTTAGTAAAAAAAAATAATGGCTTTGAAATAACAATACACAATTCTAACATGCAAAACTATTTTTTAAATAAAATATTCGAAATCTGTTGACAATATTATCATATTTGTTCTGGATTCTAACTAATTACAATTTATAAGACTTAAACACATTACTTTTGCTACGTTTCAAGATAAATCATCGCCGAGATTGTGTAAATAAAGAATAGTTTCCGGAAAAATTACGTATGTATGCACGGGCTACAACTTGCTTCATATGCATCCATATATCAATTTGACACCATAATATATTTTAGAGCTGTTTTATCTGCACGCTCGTTGCGAGTGTATATTTTACCTGTTTTACAGTACTATACGGCGGTAATAAATCTAACCACAATGTATATTATGTAGCATAAGTACAGGTATGTGTCACATTGCTCCAAACATAAAACATTTTGATAGATCGTACTGCAAGCAACACGTGGTGCATCGTACGTCGGAACGCGCATATTTTCGAGAACTAATAACTCACATTAACCTGTAACGCGTTTGCAACTTGTTAGATAACTAAATTGTTGATGGGTTTGCTTTTGTGGACATATTTCAGCAGTAGCATAAATGTTAAAATCTGGAGCGTATATTGAATTGAAAAGGAATCCTCTTAACGAGTATATAAAAACGTTAATGTTTGTCCTCTTAAAGAATGTACTAAGTTAAGATAATTAATTATCAATTCAGAAATAAGAATCCTGAAGACCGAATGGTTTATGGACGAAATTTTTAACAAATTTAAACATAAGAATTTCATACCACAGGTATAGCAGTAAACTCCACTCACACAAATTAATTAATTATGCGGAACGCAGCGTTTCGGGAGCACGTGGGCTCCCATTGTCAACCGTGTTACCGACTGAATGTAAAAACTGTATCACACATGCAAATTATTTTCTACGCAGGCTCTAAAATTTCTAAAGCATATGACTATTTACAATCTACTCGGTGGTCTAATGCCTATTTTCGGGAAAGGATGGACGACTAGTCGGTAACACGGTTGACAATGGGAGCCCACGTGCTCCCGAAACGCTGCGTTCCGCATAATTAATTAATTTGTGTGAGTGGAGTTTACTGCTATACCTGTGAATTGTACATCCACACAGTCCTTGCAATCGTCATAAGAATTTCATAGAATGAAATACGAAAATGACACCAATCGATGAAAATCGGACTAATTTTAAATTTGGAAAAATACCATTATAAAACTTCAACATCAGGTGTTCTTCAAGGTTCAAATCTTGGACCGCTTCACTTCAATCTTTATATAAATGATTTACTATCCCTGTTTATGTGTCACGTGTTAGCATACGTTGATGACGTAAAGATATTTAATATTGTTGGTAGCATTTATGATTGTAAACATTTACAAAAGAATCTTCTTCTTATTAATACTTGGAGTAAGGACAATTATCTCCCTCTGACCATCAACAAGTGTACTCTGGTTTCATACAATAACATTCACATTATTTTACACTACCAGATTAATGATGCAGGAATACCACGCAATATCAAAACTTTGGATTTTGGTGTTTCATTTGATAATAAATTGTTATTTACGGAGCATATTTCGTAAATGTATTCATCCGCTTCCAAAACTCTCGGTTTTGTCTTCCAAGCATTTCTCAGATTTAGGTGTAATGAAACGTTTATATTATGCCTACGTTCGTTCTAAGCTTGAATACGTCTCCATTGTTATTCGTATATCACTTGAAAGAGTGAACCGGCAAGTATACTCTACACTTTCGAAAATACATTTCCAAAATTGCTGAAATCCTTCCAAAGATTCAGGGATTGCTTAAAAGCAGTGTGTGTGTGTGTGAGTGTTTCTATATGGAAAAACTCAAAATTCATCAGTATTGTAATACCTTCACAGTCTGAAATAAACCGAATTCTTCAGTAATTTACTTATAATAACTTTTTAAGATACATTATGCACTTTGCAATCTGAATTTTTATGATTTGCTAATATAAGTGCTCTACCAACAGTTTCTGCAAGTTTCAGTTTGCATAAAATTGCGTCAAGTCGAAATGCGACATTTTATTGAGTTAGTTCGGTATTACTAAAAAGTTGTTAGAAATAGCTTAAAAACGAGAACACAATACACTAACACTGAAATAGAAGTTTGAAATTTTAGGCAAATTGCAGAACAAGTGATAGACAACAATACTATATATCCAGGTGAAGAACCAGCTAGTGAGACGGTCAGTTTACTATCGTATTTTTACCGTTAAACAAGAACACTCTGATCCAGCCAACGGACCAGAATCCAATCGATTTGAAGATAAAAGTATTGCCGAGTATCAGCTTGATGATTTAATGTCATTAGAAGGCTTAAAACAAAAACATTTGTCTAAAAAAAAAACGATCTAATGCTGATTTCCAGTATGTTACATTCAGTTGGCGAGAAAAATTTTACTGAAGACGAAGTGTTGAACTGGGTGAGTGGTGAGAATTTGCTACGTACCGAAGGACCTGATAAAGAAGAAAATACCAAAGAGGAAGTGGAAGCAGTGATACGCAACAATATTGTGAAACATGTAACAATATTCCAATGGTCGATATTCTTACATCAACAATTACAAAGTATTTAAAAAATATATAGAAATTAGTGTTTTGCATTTATCTGTGTGAATAACGTAAAACAACTGATTTAAAATTTGCTCTTTATTTGCATAGAAGTTAAGCATAGAAACCCTTATAAAAATAATTATCCGATAATGCAAATTTTTTAGTACTTCGAATCATCACGGTTCTAATTACTTCGGATTATGCAGGTATTACTGTATTTATTTATTTGTAATTAATCAAAAAATTACGATGGGAAGTTTTCTTTATTATATGCAAGAAAGCAGTATATTTATTTGATGATATATTTTTGTAAATTGTTTAATTTTCCATAATTACTTTATTTAATATAAAAAATATATCTGAAAAGTTTAAAGAAAAGAACTCACTTACAAGGAATGGTTTCCGGGTGTCATATTCAGATCTTAATGTAGTATTGTAGGTAAGTAGAGTATATGAAGACGAAGATAAAAAAAAACTTTTTTGTGTTGAAATATTTAATTTTTTTTTTATTTAATTCTTGCACCGAAATAGACAAAACAAAAATTTAAATGCAAATATTGTACCTTATCGAAAGATCTTTCAGGACACGTGAATGTGGTCCGTCCGAGATGTTGCATTTAAGCGCCATCCTCTTATGCTAGAGCTGATCATAATACTATGGAAAGAAAATGAATGTAAATTGTTCATCTTTATCATTCTTTACTGATTTTAAAGTATTTTAAATTCTACAGGTTCTTCCAAAGATGTTGAACAAGTCATACCTCATGCGTTTATCAAGTTTGTGCCACTTTTGGATATTATTTTCCTTGTTTATTTTGTATTGCCTATTAATTAGAGTAATTTGTTGGAATACAAAGATATATTTCATTTATTCTATTTAAATGATAACTTGGTAAATACCAACATCGTCGTGTATATAGTTATGAGGAAAATCTTTTGTATCTACATGCGAGATACGTAATAAATTCATTTTAACGACCGGTTTCGGGTAATCCTGGAACACAGCTGTTCCACGTACTGCCACCGCGCATTCCTTCTCCACATTTAGATTAAATACATGTGAACTACCGTACGTATTACATTTCATCACGGCAAAATAACAAATTAGCGCGAAATAAATTAACTAATTTAATTTTCATCCGAAACCGCGTTCGCGCGCCGGTTAAATATTGGCGGCGGCGCCGGTACGAAGGTCGGAAGAGATACGTAAACCGTAGGCGAAACCGAGAAGCGGGAGGTATCTCCGGGTTGGCGGTTTTCGGAACGGATTCATTTCGGCTTGATGCAGGCGAGATTTTAGGCGCCTGATAAAGTGTCTAAATATCGGAATTTCAAATTGAAATTTAACACTCGGTCGCATTGTCCATTAACCAAATCGTGACCGGAAAATTCGATTGCCGATTAATCAAGCCGTAACTAATGCGCGGACGATTACGAAGATGATATCGTATCGTTTAAATCGACCTCTCCCGTCTATGGCAATTTAGGGATTATCCCGGAGGCTTTGGCGGGCCGAATATGTCTGTTCTACAAGCGTATATACGCATGACCGGGTTGCCTTTTTAAATTAGTGCTAGCAAGATAAATTATGAGGGAAAAAGTAAGGCAATATGCTGTGAAAAATTTGCAATACTCCCTTTTAATTTCACTTCTCCCTTGTGTATGTTACGCACTCTATAGCGAAGAGAAAGTATCTTTGATAAAATTGGAATTATCTTCCATTTTACCAACGTATTTAAATTTCTGAAAAAATATTAGTGTCGGTAAGATTTGAACCTACGACCTTTCCGTTACCGGCGAAATATCCTGACCAACTAACGCATGGGCTGAAAAGTCCCGGGCCTAACACATAGATGATGCTAGTTTTATTGCAGTCACCTTTCTCTCAGTTAGTACTAACCTTCAAAAGACAGCTCTTAAAATTTCATGATATTCTATTCATTAGTTTGTGAGTTATTGTGGTAAGAGTCACGCTACTTTTGTTATTTTCAAAACAATGGATCAAAAACAACTTCGTGTTTTAATTTTACACTGCTTCTTGATGGGAAAAAAAGCTCTGTTCAAAGTGGGTGCCGCGTTTGCTCACTGTTGACCAAAAACAAGAAGGTGTTGATGATTCTGAGCAGTGTTTGGCCATGTTTAAACGTAACAAACCGCCCAGCGACTACTGGCTGTTCGCAGACCTCAAAAAGACCACAAAACTAAATGTGAATTCAAATCACTTTTAATACCTAGATGTCCTAATGTTTGTAGATATGTCGCAATATCCCAGCAAACATAATATTACTATTAATTAAATTAATATTATTATGAAACTCTTGTTGGTGTTAGTGATGATAAAATTGCAGTTTCAAATTTACTAAAGTGAGAACGGTTACCGTTTTTAGTGTGCTTATAGAATCGTGAAAATATTACACTGCGAAGAAAGAAGGTTGAAGTTGGTGTAAACAAAATAAATAGGTGACTTTACCAAAACATTCGTTCGAGGAAAGGATAGATAAAACGTATTGACATTACGTACGTCAAAGTACGGAATTGAAAACTGTAGGATTGCTGCGCTGTCGTTGTGACAATTACGCAACTTGTAGAGGAAAGGAATGCCAGTAGATATGTGTAAGGAGGTTAAATTAGGTCGAGTAGAACTTGATAAACACTTCTAGATGGGTAAATTCCGTCTAGCCGAAATCAGCTAAATTTAGCGAATCTACGCTATACCATTTCTAATATCTAGTCGTTTGTGAGTCATATACAGTAAAACTAGCTTATAAACCACTCGTCGGGTCCATACATAACAGTACGTTAAGTATGTCAAAATGTATTTTATTCATAAAATAATAAAAGGATACACAATATTAATAATAAATCAAAACCTATATCACTCATTACACGAGGTAATGAGATTATTATCAACCGACGCAAATTCCTCTATTGTTTTTAGATTCACGATACTAGGATCTTGCATATTGTTTTATAAACATACGGTTAAAGGCAAATTATCGCTATCCATTCCATCATTATATTTGATAAGCCATTGAGGCAACGGTAAATCATCGTCTTCCTTAAAATCAGTTTTCCAGACGTGCTGAAAACAAATTTTATGGTTTCTTGCGAAATTTCTTGTCAGGCTTTGGCTAACACTTCCATCACTTCTAGCTAATTTGCTTCATTAGAAGTTCCAGTATCCAAATCCGTAATGTGTTTCATTACTAACAAGCGTCGATAATAGGATTTTAAGGTATGAATAATTCCTTGGTCCATTGGCTGCATCACGGAGGTAGAATTTGGTGGTAGACACTCCGAACGAATATTTTTAAGATCAGTTGTATTTTATCCCAAGTTCCTATTTCGTCTTCAAAAATTTTAGATGTCATCCATGCCTGACGATTAGCAGCATAAGTACAAGGTAGCTCTTTAACGTGTTTCAAACACCTTGGGTTTTTGAATTTTCCAATAATAAAAAGTTTATGATTCACATTTCCTGCCATATTAACACACACCATCACAGTTAATCTCTGCTTCAATTGTTTACTCGTAACACATTTTATACACTTAAATGTTAGTGTACGATTAGGTGTAAGTTTGTAGAACAAGCCCGTTTCGTTAGCATTAAAGATACCATTTATGTGATAGTTTTTCATAAAATCATTTAGGGTCGATTGCAGCCACACATTCCTTCAAATTTACATTTGCACTTTCATCATGAATGTAACTAACATTTATGTTATGACGTCTTTTAAAACGGTCTAACTAACATGCTGTGCACTTAAATTCGCTAGCGTTGAATAATTTAGCAAATTCTTCTGTTTTCGAAGAAGACTAGGACCGTTAATTGGTATATTATTGGCTCGTTGATATTCAAACCATCGTAGTAAAGCTTCATCAACAATTCCTCGAACCGGTTTACGTAGTCGTACACACCTTTTCAACTGTATGTCCTTCATTTAACCAAATTATATTTATAATATATTTTTCGACCTTGTCTCTGATATTTCTTAATAGTTTTTAAAAATGACTTCGCCATAACATTATTTCTTCCTTTTCAATGAGGGTGCATTTTCCATTTCTTTTTACATACCTGAAACCCTGGGCTTTTAATTAACTTATTAATACTTCGTTTACTAACCTTCGACAGAAGAGCGTACAAAGTAATCAGCTGACTAATCAACATACTTTCATAGAGGGACAAGGCGAACAAGCAATACGATGTTCTGTGGTAGCCCAAATTTCGTATGCTGTAGAACACGTGTGACGACTTATTATGTATGAATCACTGACTACAATATCCGAATTTTAGTATAGACACTTCACTGAACACCTTCAAATCATCAGCGAACAATAATGCATGAGATGAGATTTGGGTCGTTATATTATTTATAAATAATACGAATATTAAGGAGCCAAACCTAGACTCCTGGGGAACTCCCGAAGAAAGAATAATTTGCGAGAGCTAACTCCATTGAAGAAAACATGCTGGTAGATATAATTAATAATAAATAATATAAAGCTTGGTCAAAATCGATATATAGAACATAAGACAAGAATCTTATCAAACATCAATTACGATAGTGCATACGTATTATCAAAAAAAAAATAATAATAGTAATAACAGGGAATCGTACACAAATTCAAAGAAATACAGATGTTGTGTTTAGCCAGAAATAAGATTAGACCAATCTCTAATTTGCTTTGCTATATTAATACCTTGCTTTTAATGCCCGAAGAAACTTCGTTATATCAAGACTTATTTCGCTAAATCGAATCAGAGATGCATGCAATCTATAATACATGAACTATTTCTTAAAAGAATTCGTAAAATCGAGAATTTCGTCAAAATCGGTGTAATTCAGCAACGGCAAATTACTACCTATCCCACCGAAACGGTCATTTGAGCCTAGTTGAATCGCGTTTAATTTCTTAAAAAGGCAATCTTATTTCGGAACGGCCGAACGCGTTAATATTTCGTCCGAGGAATTGGCCGCGGATAATTTAAAGGCGCGCATTATCATAAATTTCCATATTTAATCTACGCTTTGTCGTTAGGTCTTTCATGCGCAATAAAACCGTCTGCTTTATTTCTGTTAAATTTGACGTGCACGCAACACAAACATTGTAAAAATTCACTGCGCCGCATTAGTGGGTTCGCTTAACTATGATATCGCGTGTCGCTTAGTAGCGCCGCCGCCGCCGCTACCACCTTCCCTAAGAACAGAAGCTCTGTCCTACTCTCATCGTCAATTATGACTCCGTTCCGTTCAAGACGCTATAATGAATAAATTCGCTGTTTCATTGTCTGAATTACGGCGGTGCATTTCGCGTGAACGGTTGAGTGACGCAGCTTTGGAATTGACAGGTTTCGTTTGTAATTTATTTCGACGGAACAAAGGGGAAGACAAAATGCTATTTTGTGCTGTTGCAAAGTTTTAACACCTTGCTGTATAACGCAATTATTTTTATAAATATAAATAAATTTAGTAAAGGTAATAGCTTTTTCCCTGTTCTGTGGGCGAGGATTTTAACTCCGAAGAGCAACTCGGCCAACAACTCGCCTATTGTGCATCTATGTTAGTTTAATTCATTCGATCGAATTGAACCTGAACAACATAATGCACAATACGCTCGAGGGGTAATTTTCTTAACTTGGATTCGTCAAGCTTAGCGTCCCCAAGGTAAACCTGTCTTTCCTGCAGACTTCAGGGCAGTCGATAAGGAGGTGCATTAGAGTTTCCTCTGCTCTTTCGCATTTTCTACACTCTGAAAAAAGATCTAGTAAAATTACATGTAAAATCGATGCCAACTTAATTAACCTAATGGTGCTCACCAAATTTACTACAATATTTAATATGTACTTAATTTTCATGGCTAAAAAATAAAGCACATGTAATTTTCAGACGTAATTTTAATGAACATGTAATTTTACTATTTAAATCTATACTGACAAATATAAATTCCTAAGAATAAAGACAAGATGGAATTTCCAAGTCTATTTTCGTCAGCTACAGAAATAATACTGGTAAAGATATTCGAAGGACTTGTATGGAGACATGGCTTGCAAATTTCGGCGGATTCCTATGATTCACGTGAATCCAATAAAGCGACGTCAATGCTG
The DNA here is from genome assembly GCA_023509865.1 of Trypoxylus dichotomus. Taxonomy (NCBI): domain Eukaryota; kingdom Metazoa; phylum Arthropoda; class Insecta; order Coleoptera; family Scarabaeidae; genus Trypoxylus; species Trypoxylus dichotomus. Next base: position 7,471,441 of record CM042081.1, on the reverse strand, counting down.
TCTGCCTCAAGTACTAATTGGGATCCATTTGAATGAAGTTTTTGTGATGCTATAAAGAACAAGTTTCATTAAACTTAACTAACTCCTAGTCATTGGTAGGGCAGCTAAACCCAGAGCTTTTAAAGACATTAATATAAATAACCTGCCTGTAACTTGGAAATACAATAAGAAAGCTTGGATGATAGGACAAATTATGACAGAGTGGTTGCAAGACCTAGATTTGAAAATGGCTAAAGAAAAAAGAAATATTTTGTTATTTTTAGACAATGCGGGATCTCATCCGAAAGACGTTAGCTTAAATAATATAAAAATATTATTTTTACCCCCTAATTGTACATCAGCTTGTCAACCACTTGACCAGGGGATTATAAAGAATTTTAGAACATTACCGAAGTCTAATACTCAAACAACTGCTAGTAAACATTGAAACTGCTGGTGCAGCTTTTGAGTTAATAAAGAAAATTACACCACTGGATGCAGTTTGTTTGGCAAAAACCGCTTGGGACCAAATAACCAAAGAGACAGTTCAAAGTTGCCTCCGCAATGCAGAATTTCAACATGTAAATATGCAAAGTGAGGACCAGTTAACTGAGGCTGGTACATCTGACCTAGAAGATGATTTGTCTCTTAGTGTACTTTCAAATATCCTCAAAAATAAGAATTTATTGAAATTGACGGATAATGAAAACCTTAATGACTTTTTGAACGTAGATGAAGATTTGTATGTTGAAGATCCAGATTCAGAACAAGAAATTACAAATCCAGTTAAAATACAAGAACTTTCGGAAGATTCTGATGTCGATGAGGTTCCAGTGCCAACAGAGGCTATCCCAAATTTTGGTAAAGCTATTACCCTACAGAGCCTTTGGAGCTTCTTCTAAATTGGAAATACGATTTCAAGACGCCATTTTAAAGAAAAAAAGAAGACAAACAACAATATGTGAATTTTTGCGTCCTTAAGGTGACTATTCATTTCATTGTTTTGTATTACATACTACATCTATGTATCTATGTACATATATTATACTTTGTATGTATATATCTAAAGGAAATAAACTTTTTTTTCTTAAGTTTAAAGTTTCTTATTTATTTTAAAAACATTTATATACATATACGATTTAAATGTCCCTTTGCTTCTTCAATATATTCATTTTTCGTTAAAACACGATTTTTGTTGTATCTACTACATATTTCTTTTATGCGGACACCCCTCCTGAACGGACATCTTCGGTTGGTCCCGTTGGTGTCCGTTCAAGGGAGATTTCACCGTAAACGTTTTTTAGTTCTGCGCTCCATATTTTAAAAATTCCTGCCATCGTGGAATACATGCCTATAATATATTAATTTAGTAATAGGTAACATTCTTGTAGCGAGAGCCTAGACAACTCCGAGGTAATCAATCATGTGATAAAATATTTAATGTCGTTACCAAAATCACATGTTAGCTATAAAATCATACCTACTACTTTGTCTAGATTCTGTACGAGAGTGTTTATGCTGTGTTTATAATAAAAGTAAGTATGTTTTAACCATGTCACAGCGCTTCAAAGGGAGCCTAGCTGATATTTTACATGATTTCGATTTTTCGCTAAAAACGTAAGGTACTTTGAAATATTACAGATTGTCAATGAATATTTAATATTTTTGGGGGAATATTACACTGATTTTCCAGGAAATCTTTTCTAATCTTTTTCAATCTTAAAGCTAGACTAAAAACCATGGTAGCTTTGCCTCAATATTTTATTAAATGTTAAAAATTCCTTAGAAAACCAGTAAAGTAAAATTGACATTACTTATCATTACAAATGTGACACGTTGGTGCCACTAATACTACTGGGTGATGATAATAAAATTACCATCATCTTTTAGAATGCATATACCTATTCTGAGCGCAATGTTCCGCGCTTGATCTTGCTGATAAGAGCTGCCTTGTGCAGTCTTTCTTCGCCTGAATAGGTTTACATTTTGAACAAATAAAGAAGCAGCAATTAAAAAAAAATCAGATAAAATATTAAGTAACTCTGCTTTTTATATGTTTAGAAATATTTACAAGAATTATAAAGGAACAGTTGAAATATTACAAAATCCTTTATTGTCCTTAAAGGAACAAATATTATTGTGTATTGCTTGTTATTGCTTATTACTTATTTACCACAATTCCTACAGCTATGATACCCCGACCGACTTGGCAGCTCCAGTAATAGCAATCGGTTCTTTCGCTTTTCTGGTGATTCCTCCCATAGTGCTTGACGGATTTGAAACAAAGCTCATATCTCGAGAGCGCCGCTTATATCATTACGAGCTACACATAGTAACCTCTACCGCTGTAATCGATAGCATAAATTGTTGATAGTCATGTGGGAATAAAGGTCTGCCGGAAACTTCACGCCGAACTTGAAGCACTAAATGGAATGACCATTCGTTGCAATATTTATGCAGAGAATCGTTTCGGGAGATAACTGAGCGCGGTGCCGGAATCTCATGCCGGTCTCATTAATTAAATCTATTTTAATGAAAGTTTACCTGTATTCGGAGATTACGTATTGTTAAACTTTCAACGCGCCGGTCCTTTGAGCTTCCTCCGCCGTAGAACAAGGTAATTTTGAGCATTTTGTAAATTGTGTATTTTAATGTAGTATCCCCGATGAATTTTATTTGAATATTTGATATTAATTCTAAGATAGGAAAGGGTTCATGTGAAGCTATAAATAGATTAATAACGATTAGAGTTACCCATTTTTGTTTGCTTGACACTGGCGTTCGAAGGGGAAGGTTCGACAAACCGACGTATTGCTATACGCGGTTATTTATTGACTTATTATATATGAATACATGTACGTGTAATATAAAACCATTACGCTATTCATTGTAACTTCAATGTTCTTGAGCAAATCATGCCAGTAATATTTGAAACCATCAAGCTCGTTCAAGTTAAATTTTTTCTCGTCAAAAAATACGACGTTATTCCACTCATGATCGCATCTCATATGATCTTGTGCAAATTTCAATTTTGCCTGTATATGTGTCTCTTTTAAGGGCGGTTTTGAAACATCTTTTAGCCACCGAAAACATTTACTGCGGGATAAAATCTGTTATACACGTCTGTTTGTTATTGAAAAATTTAAATTACATTTTATTTATTGCTCGAGTACTTTACTAGAAGAGTATAGTTGTCCAATTTTACAAATTGTTGATGAGATAATGGGATCGTCCTGTTTTCTTAACAATAGCTCGGTTTGACACCCTACCTCATTACAACAATTTATTTTTGTTTTTCCTTCCTCGGATAGTAATTTACCTTTCGGCATTTTTATTAATTGATATGTGTACTTCGATAATATATACATATATTTAACAATACATAATGTTTTGAAGATGTTTAGAGGCTCTTTTATACTGAAATGTAATGTCTGATTTCGTAGGATGTCTATCTTACTCTATGGAATTATAGAAATTTCATCCGTATTTATACGTTTGTATAGCAGGTACTTCCCCTGTATATGTAACAGTTGTGATATTGACAAAATAATATCTCTCCTATTTCTTTACGTTCAGTAATGTAATTCCAGGTAATTCCCAACTCATACCGTTGCTAAATATTTATAGGGGAATTATAAATTATATGGAACTATAGAAATTTCGGTGAGTGTAGTAGGGCTATATTCCATTGCTTATTGAATAGGTTAGGCGGCGTCTTATTGTTCATCTTTTACACTTTCTGTTTTTAAAAATTCGTTCACAAAACGACCTAGTTTGTTAAATATATCCTTCAACAACAACTATTGTGTCCTCTCAACGAAGCTAAAATTTTCATGAAAATAGATCGATACTTTAAAGACACCCAGTAGTTTCGCAATGTTTATCGAATATTTCTTGCCGTATGATATAAAAATTTATTATCAGACTTCAAAAATTTCACGATTCTTTCTCTTGTTACACTTCGACGACTGTCCCGTTTCAGCACATGCATATACGTATCCTTCTCCCACCACAGAACTGTGTTTTAATACACACACATTTCCGCAAGATGAAGTGGGGAAAATTTCTCTCCTATATTTTCGTTTATTTTTGCGGAAACTTCGAAAATCCCGAAAATTTACAATTCCGCTACGTCTATATGCCATTCGGTCGCGTATTTAACCAACAAACTTGGAAAGAACATCCATAAATATCAGTTAAATAAATTTATAGGCAGTAGTGAGGTGGAACGGTACGTGAGCTGTTTTCTAACGCCGGAGACACGTCACCTCTTCTCCTCCTTCGTTCATCTTCCCCTCCTCCTCGACTGTTTCTCCTTTTGCGTGTTTCGACGAGATAGTCGAACGGATTTGAATCCTTCGCCCAAACAAAGCAAAAGATTCTCCTATGTACCTGTAAATATTTGCCAGATACTTTGGCAAATATATGTACTAGAAAATTTAATGTATATACTTGGACTTACGGATGATGAAATGGACGAACTGAAAAGTTTGTTGAATGTTTGCGAATATAGAATGTAAATTATGACATTGATGTAAGTGGTAAGTGCATCTTAATTAAATAAATTATTTTAGTGTTATTTTGGCATCCATTGTTGTGTAATTATACATAGAATCCACAAAATATTCTGCTCGGCGGGTATAAACTGGGCACCAAATTTATGGATTTACCTGTCCTGTAAAAAGGATTGCTGAATTCTACAGATTACACTGACCAACACATATTTTGGTGCCTAGGATTCTTTAAGTGTAATTAAGCAATTTTGAGGTAGCTAATCCAAAAATTAAATTTGTTCTATCAGATCTAGCTTTGTAAATTCACTCTTTCTACCCTATTTAGGAAAAATTCGTTAAAATTAGATATAATGTTTTGTTAGGTACGTAACTTTTTAAATATTACTATTTGATAACTGTTAACTGAAACACAAACAAATGGGGAGGAGATATTTATTTAACAGAAAAAAAGGCGTATACAACTTTCAGTCATCAGTTAAAAATTTCCTTTTATAAGATTTCCTTGCGTAAGATTTACCATAACAGTCTCGCTGTATCCCATCTTCCTTGGTGCCTTTCCTCCGTAATGCTGACGTCTTTATGAAATCAAAACATCACCAAGTTTTCTTGAAAACGATCTCAGTGCCTGTGAAGGTAATGGATCATCATCTTACATCCGAGCGTGCGAAAGTTAGAAAGCATATGTTCTACTAATTCGACATAATTTGCTGCTTTATGATTTCCCAGATAATTTTTAACCACTTCAACAAAAGAGCATCAAGACTCACGCTCGTTCATTGATTCCATGAACTGCGGGTTATTTAAAAGTTGCCTTATCTGAGGACCATAAAAAAAATTCAGCCTTAAGTTTTTCTGTGCTAAGCCTTGAAAAGTTTTGTTTGAATTAGTCAAAACACGGTCCATTTCGAGATAATGCCTTAATACATTGCTTCATAAGTCCCAGCTTGATATGCAAGAGTGGAAAGATGATTTTGTTTCTGTCAACCAAGGGTTCGTGAAGAACGTTCTGTTCTCCTTGAACTAAAACATTTGTTAAAGGCCAGTTTCCGGTAATCCAGTGCTAGGCCTCAGCTCTGCCAGGATATTTTGTCTAACCACTTTGGTGTTCACACATATCACTCACTGATGCTCCTCATACCTGATATTTTTCAGAACCAATGATATTGTCTCGTATTCCTCTTTCATAGTGGTGGAATGTCTAATAGATATAGAACCATGTTTATGACCATTGCGTAAAAGTACACACTTTAAGTTTCGAGATGAACTATCTAGAAAAAGACGCCATTCACATGGCATTTAACCTCATTTTCTTCAAGAGATCTCTTATATTATTACAAAACACTCAGTTGTTTTCTTTAGAGAAATAAGGCAGCAGATCTTTCTCTCTGATAAGATAAAATATAATAGTACTACCTGGACACGGTAAGTTATTTTACTTTAATCTAGAAGCAAGCAATTCGGACGACTCCCTTTAGAGGTTCAGATCTGTAACAAGGTCATTAAGCTCTTGTGGGCTAAAGCGTTGGAGACTCGCTGATGATCCTTCAAAATTACTATCACCCTCACTTTTCTGGAACTGCACTTCGTCGTAGGTAAGTTACTGAGCGTTGGAATAGGTATTTCTTCAGAATGAGGAAGCGGTCTCCTTACCGACTCCATGTTAGCCATGAAGGCTTTAATGTTGACAGAACAAAAATAGCAATCATCATGATGGGTTTTCTCTTTCCCTTTGTCCACTGTCGCAAATGTTGTACGAATGTTTTGCATACAAAGTATGGTGCCCAAGATTTATCTTGGTCTCTTAACTGAACTCAAAAATACGCCAAAAATACCATTTTTATAAAGGGGGATGTGAAAAATGTATTCACCACAAATGTAACAAAAAGCGTCTGAGTGGTTCACACAATTCAGTCTGCTTATAGAAGCCATAGTTATCATTCGAATCTTTAATATTCGTCCAACTATTTAAAGCAAATATTTAGTACACAGTCACACAATTATCACATCAGTTACAGTACGGTATTTTACAGGCTCCACAACAAAAAAATTATTTTGTTAGGCGGTATTGTTTGGATAGGGGAAGAACAATTGCGGGACACTACCGGTTTATTGGACTGAATCTACGCTGAGCTAAAGAGAGAAAGGTACCATTTGCCCAAGATGTTTCCTTGAAATCCTTATTTTTGTGTTACATGCATCCGTTTATTAATTATAAGTGAATTATTGAAGAAAAATTTTTTTACGCATTAAAACCTTCTACGCTAATAAGACCTTCCGTGATTAACAGAACAAATAAAACAGCTGCGTGCATACACGGAATTCTATAGACCTTAGATATCCTTTTCTTTTTCTTTCCTTCCAGAAACCTCCCTTTCTCCTCCCTACGGCGTTATTCTTCCGTTTTCCTTCGCGTTAAGCTCGAAGATCGACGGCCTTTCAAGTTTGCATGCTTATCGTGGCTATCTAGCGCACTTATCACAATGACCACCACGAAAGTCGCCGGGTTCTCGTTTTATAACGCGAAAGGAAGTAGTACCAACCGACACGCGGTTTAAGCATTTTATGGTTCCGTTTGCGGTGCAACGATCAAAAAGAAGTTTTATTATCCGACGATATAAGACCGCTGTCGTGATGGTAACACAATGCCACGTCGTTCAACTCGGATAATCACACTTATTTAACCTCTAATAAGCTTAATTCATTTCTTTCTTCAATTTAACGTTGGACAAAAGCGATGTTTCGGTTTTGGGGGAAATTGAAATTGATTGGGGGTGAAATTGAAAATACGGTAATAGCTAGTAGTAAAAAAGAAGCAACTTGTCGTTAATTAACTTGATTAGAATACGGTCTAAAGGTCTAATGAATGTTACCGATGTATTTGTATTCTTTTTTGGTCAATAAAACTAGAATACAGTAGAAGTTAATGTTGTGAAGTTTAGTATTGCGCACAGAACAACATTCTACCGAATACAACCGCGTTTTCCCAATAGTGACATCTTATTATGTATGAATCACTGTTTACAATATCCAAATTGTAGTAAAAATAGCATCATAAATCTATAAATCCTTTCAATGTTCGAAGTAGTGAACCAACATTGCTTTCTTCTGCAATAAAAACTAGGAAGGTTGCTATTTCACTCTGTATGTAATGTATAGGATACTTTTCTTGCGACTTTCCCTTTTGCACACTTCGTCCTTTCAAAATAAAAGATCACACAAACAGATATTAAAGCCGAAAACGTGCGGAAAAAGAAAGAGATATATTTACCTTTCAATTTGACGTCCGTGGCAGCCTACTCGACTAGTTCAATCGAAACTAAGCTCCCACGGGAAACGCTGTCGGACCGTAGAAGGAAAATTTTTGTTAGTCATCATTTTGTTTAATCTACGCCCCGTCGAGAGTTGTCAGCACACGTCTTGGCGAAAGAGGAAAAACTTCATTCCAATCGAGTTAAACGTCCTCCAATGTTTGTGAGGACGCGCGCTTTGTTGATCCTTTCACTCTTCCACAGATATCTAAACCCGACATCGCATTTGATTTATACCGACGTTGGAAGCACTAAATGGATAAATCAATCACGTTAATTACGTAGGGATAACTCTAAAGACAAAAAGTAAACTGATTTTGCTAATTGTACGTCGAATTATTGAATTATTTTTGCATGTATGTGTTCCCCAGATATTTCCAGGATGAGGATAAAAGTGATTTCTTTTCTTTACGACTATTACAATTCTGTTACTTCAAGGCAGGAGCAACAGAAGAGGAAAACCAGATTTCTATTTAATATTACAAAGAGAATTGGATGAAGCGAGAGTAGAGTGGGCAAAGACCAAACCAGAGGAAGGGGCTGTATGGAAAAGCATTGGCAGTAAAGTAATGGGATAAAGGTGATAGACTTTTGTAGAAGAAACGATTTCATTATAGCAAATACGATGTGGTATCAGAAATTAGGGGGAAAATATACGTTTTTAGCGGAATAAGAGAGCCCAAAAGTGTGACAGACTACTACGTAGTGCATACGCAAGATCTAACACGAGCAATACGAATTATAGAAGCAAAGGAAGAAACGAAAGCATAGATTAGTAATAGCAAGCTGTTTAGGAGAAATTGACTGGAAACAAAAAACAAAAGGCGACAGCAGCTTAGCAATGCACAAGCTTAACATGAAAGAAAACAAGGATAAACATGAACAAGAAACAAACAAAAAATTCAGAGAATAGACATTGAAAAGACACAATGGATCATAAAGAGAGATGGATGTTCTTTAAAGAAACATTGTCAACAATAGCAGAAAAAATATGCTGTTAAAGAAAGTTTAATAAACGTATATAAAAAACGAATTGGTGGAACGACAAAATAAAGAAGATGGTAGAAGAAAAATAACTGCTTAGAAAAACAAAACGTACAAACGAAAACAACTGACGATAAAGGAGATTACAGTAGGAAAAGAAACCTAGTACAGTATAAAGGAAGAGGAGAGAAACAAGTTGTGGAAGGAATTTTGGGAACAGATAACTGAAACTTATAAACTGGACACTAGAAACTTTTGGACAAGAACAAAGAGATTAGGAGGACCCAAAAGGAAATAAAAGCAATAAAAGATAAGAGTAATCGACTACATATAGAGACAAAAGACATACTAGGAATATGACATGAAGACAAATTTAACGGAATAAATACAGAACAAAGGATAAGCAGAGAAGAACTGAATCAACAACGAGATATAACAGAAGAAAAAGTGGAAGAAGCCATACAAAAAAATCAAAACACAGAAGGCAGGCGCAGATGATTCCATATTACCATAAATGATCATATGGTTAGGAAGTGAAGGAAAAAATGGATATGGGTGATGTTAAAAGCAATATGGAAGGAACATAAAATACCAAGGGAATGGCAGAAGAGTTTATGTGCAACAGAGACTGGAGATAGAACATGCAGCTTCCAGGCCACACAGACAAATATCTATATAATGAAGAATTTAATAGAAAGAAAAATTGAAGAAGGAGAAGAAGGAGAAGAGGGAGAAGAAGGAGAAGAAGGAGAAGAAGGAGAAGAAGGAGAAGAAGGAGAAGAAGGAGAAGAAGGAGAAGAAGGAGAAGAAGGAGAAGAAGGAGAAGAAGGAGAAGAAGGAGAAGAAGGAGAAGAAGGAGAAGAAGGAGAAGAAGGAGAAGAAGGAGAAGAAGGAGAAGAAGGAGAAGAAATGCCTCTAGTGTGAATCGATCTGAAAACAGCCTTTGATACGATAAATAGAAAAGAGACATAGCAAAGCTTAAAGAAATCTCAAAATCCCCGTTAGATGCTATCAGAAGTACACACGACACAATAAGATTCAGTTTACAATGAAAAAAGGCATAAAACAAGGTGATAGTCTAAGTCCACTCTCATTCAATCTAGAACCTATAAGAGTGAGTAGCTTATTATATGCAGATGATGTGGTTCTGATTGCAAACTCTAAAAATAAAATGCTAAAGCTAATGACCATCTGGACGAAGGAAATAGAAAACGTAAAGATGGAAGTAAACTTGACTAAAACTAAGGTAATAATCTTAAAAGAAAAGGAATCCTCATCCGACACCTGAAAAGGTATAAGGATATGAGAAGAAGAAGAAGTTACTTCGAGAAGCTCGCCAACTACATACATTGTATTTGACATGTCGTCTACAACTATAGAGCTCAACTGTTTTATTAGTTTGTGGACAAAGAGTAGAATATAGTATGGGATATTAAAAATGAAATGCATCGTAGGCACGGAGGCTTCCACTGCCAGAGTCAGTAATAAACGAACTACTTCCAGATTTGGACCGTGTCATGGCAACCTCTACTGAGGGGAAATTATTCTTAAAACCTTATCCTTTGCAAACTACGTCATAAACTTTCTAAACTCCTTTGCACCCTGAACTTTCTCTGTCGGTGTCGAGACAAGCAAATAATTCGCAATTTTCTTAAAATTCGTTACCATATATCTACTCCAGCTTCCCAAAATATCTTTCGCCGCACCGGCTTAGCTCTTCTTCACGAACGAATTTAACATACCCGTCGAGAGCTAGATATCATTTCCCGATCGTTTCTTCAACTCCATTTACAACTTTCATCTGTAATTTCTTCTGAGGACTGGTCCTTATTTGACAAAATCTCCTATATTCAGTCTGAAATCACGTTTGAAAAGATGGAAAATCACCGACGCGAATTCCAAACGATCTCCGCTAAACCCCACTCATGTCCAAAACCTAGGATCGTTGTTAACCTGTTTTCTAGACCTGTATCCGATAACGAATAACTAGTTCGTTTATTACGGATATTAAAAATGTTTACTTATTTTAACGCCACATGTGTGTTAACTCACTTCGACTCGTAAAATATAAAATTATCTTGTTCACAGCTATAAAAAATATATCAAATATTTTGATGCAGTTCTCTGGTATTTATTTTGTTTATTGTTAATGAATAAATCTTCCACTTTTTGTAATAAGAACCGATGTGCAGAATATTTTCTTTTCATAATTTTGAATCTAATTATTCTAGCGATGGTTTCTTGAATAGTCAACAATTTTCCTTTATAAAAAAACTTTAAAAGTAATCGATCCCCGTACTTCCAAATGCATCACATCAATTAGTACCACAACAAAGATCAAAATTAACTAGAACTCGTAGAGTACAAAATGCACAACCTCGTTCCACTTTCCGTTACCCATCATCTCTATTGGCGTAAAGCGTCGCTAATGTATTTAACCAAAATAAATTACCTAAAATCCGATTGCATGCATTTACCGTTAAATATAAATCTGTATTTTGCGATGGCATTAGGGTGACGCGCTTGGGAGGGGAAACGGGGATATGGTATTACCTGGTATAGAAGGTACCCCCGTTATAAATCACGAAGCAGCAACGAAACAATTAATCAGCGCTATATTGATCATGCGTTACGTGATTAATTGTCCATCATTAACTATCAATTTCTGTTTCTACCGCCGCGTAAGGGATATTAATAGACATTTGCGGGACAGACTCGCCTGTAATATAGGTTGATTCATTTACCGCGGGGTTGGTCCATATTTTAATAAACGTGGAAGCCGCTATATAAGGTAGAATAAAGGTTAGGTATTTTGTTGTGTGTTCTAATAACGATAATGTAATAGAAAACCTTATCTTGCCAATGAAGGTCTTACCAGAAAAAAGTAATAGAAACAGTTATTTTAAACTGTAGCATTAAGAAAATAAAATGCATAATTTTTCATGCGAATGTGCAATCATAACCAACTCTCACTATACGGTGTAATATACGATCGCATATCCTAATTTGCTTAGAACGAAGCTATAACATAGACCTTTAAGAAAAGGGTATCACTTCATATTAATCAAATCCTAAAGATTTACATACAGAGATGCATCATTTATCAGTGTGTGCGATACAGAACTTAATTTGGAGTCAAATAACGGTATCAGCATTCCTCATGTAATTACAATAAGGGTTGTCTCAGTTGTACGAAGAAGGCCAGAATGGCATCCCTTAATTCATCGATGGTTTGTGGTGACGGCACCTTTGGTCATGCCCCAAATGTATGGATTTGGAGAGGTTAGGTCTGGTGTATGTAAAAGATAACAGAAGATGGTTTGAAGATGTCCCTGAAGAAATTGCCGAACTGCGACACTAATATGACAAATTCCCCGCATCGTGCACTCCTACTTAGCTTAAGATAGCTCTACATATAAACAAAGTTACTTACTTACGTTGGAAACTCACGCGCTTTTGAAACATTGTGTCGCGAATAGATAATTAATTAATATGTATTATTAATTATTAATATGTATAGTGTAGAGTTTATTTTCAATTTGTCTAGTCCGTACCGTCGCAGGATTGAGTACTTCTTTTTCTGGCAAGGATAATACTAATTCTTAACAAACAAATCTAAAAATACCAGTAAAACCTCAGATAACGAACATATGTAACCCTATGTAGTCTCATATACAACATTACTAGCCTCGGCAAAGAGAGGCAAGAGCGTTGTATACGCATTATTTGAGAGGCGCCAAGGAGGTGCGTAACGTCGGTTTGCTGGGTTTGTCGTCGATGCCCCCTTCCGCGATCTTGGCCGGTTTATTGCTTACCGCTTTGGTTTGGATCGACTCTCATACATGGATTTACATCAGAAAGAGGTATTGACATCAACATTACTTTTAAATGCCAAACGCTCAGTGGTCATTCTAGGTTAGCAAAAAAAGGATCTCTAAATTAGAAATGTAATAGTTCATTGTTTTTGTCTTTGCTTATGTAATAAAAAAAAATAGGAACATTTGTGACGATAATGGTTTTGACATATGATCTAATTTTTAATATGAAGTTGTGCGGCAAGAAAACACCAAATTATTTTCTGTTGCTAGGCAACGACTTATTCTTACTATTGTTTTCTTAATCTGTATTTTATCTTCTGTTGCAAGGGAGCAGTCTAGGCCGTTACCATGCTGTTGTCAACCTAGAACACTTTCGAATGATGAAACGGTATATTAATGTCAAATTGTTTATTTTGTTTGTCAATAATTATTAGTCTCAGCAAAGAGACCCAAGTTTCAGTACCGTGCAGACAACAACGTGGAGGGGTGAAGCGCGCGGCACGGGGAATCGAGTACCCGTATCAAACCATTCTAGTTCAGTATTATGCGACTGGTCGTTGTGAGTGCTGGTCAGTACACACATACTTAGAAAATGTCGTATTTAGGTATGTTTTAGCATTTTGAGTTAGTAAATAATTCTCGTATTTAACATAAACACACCACAAAAGAAAAAACAGAAAGCAAATCAATCACTCGTAGGTGTGTAACGTCTTCAGAGAAACACTCGTTAATCTCATGTCGACCCGAATCCGTTATACGGTTTTGGATTACGTATTCGTCGCTACTAAATTTGACCGGGCGATAGAGATAGAGAAACAAGAACGGGACAATTCGCCACGAGAAATATTATCAAAGATAATGAGAGTCACGCTATGCGTTAGGCGTACGAATCGTGTTCAGCCCGTGACAGCGATTTATTGGTGTCGTTTCACCCATCACACCAGGCAAGGGGAAGATGTCCGGTTTCTTGTTTCGTCTTTATGGTCAGAAGTCGATCGTTACTTTTTCTGAGCTGCGAAAGCGTAGAATGACGAGGTCCTAAAATAGATTATGCGAGAAGGAAGCAGAAAAGACGAAAACGGAAATACGAAAACGTATCGACAACATCGGTCAACGAATAAAAATTTTTTTTTGCTGCTGGCTAAGATCTGACACTTGTTTTTAACTAATATAGGTACGCTAATGCCAAATATGAAACCCATTTTTCTCTATCATTTCTTGTTACCGAAACTGCGTCTTATGAAGTAATATGTTAAAGCTCTAGATTTGCAAGAAGACTGTTTCAAGTACATATCGCAAAAGTTTCCATGACTAAGTTACGAAAAAATTAAAACTGGAGCATTTGATGGATCTCAAATTAGAACTTTAATGGCAGATCCAAATTTCATCAGCTCTATGAACTACGAAGATCTAGTAAAACCAATGCTTCAAAAATTTCACCGCCTAGCTTGCAACGTGAGCATAAAGCGTAATTTTCTTCATAGTTATGTTGATAGGTTTCTCGAAAATTTAGATGATGGAAGCGATTAGGCCAGACGAAGGCGACAAATTTCATCAAGATTTGAAAGCGATGGAAACGTGGTACCAAGGAAGATGGGATTCTCATATGATGGCCGACTACTGTTGGAGTGTTCAAAGGGACTGCCAAATTTATTCCCCGATTGGTGCTTGTGTTAGAAGTACTCTTGTAATTTTTTAACGATTATTAAAATAAATACTAATACTTTACTAATATTGTATTTAACTAAATAAATGAATTATTAAAATTTTATGCTTTGTTTATACCTTATCAGTCCTTAAATAACATCTTAGCCCCATAAGTGATTCCGCAAAGAGATACTACGCTCTTTGGCATAGAGTTAAATTTTGATACATAATCCAAAAACCATTAGTTTGATTTTTGGATTCAGCACATCCGAATTAGTAAAAAACAAGTCTGGTATAGAAGTCAGCTAAAATTGTGTTGGGTAGTGTAATCGAAGGTCTATAAAAAATATATCGTGGGAAGGTTATGCATTCATTTTTGTCGTAAAATCAACTTAGCATAAAATTATTCAACTAAAAATTATTCATGAATAAAATCTGGTTAAATGTTTCGATGTCGAATTATTCCAGAAATGGCAGTTTATCTTAGACTGCTGAGGACAAGCAAATGCAACAGTTTATATTCTACCAACAAGAACTTTGAAACTAAAAAGTATGCAAAATCAAGAATTTATTATCTTTTATTTGATTTAGAATGTTTTCGACAATTGACGAACAACAGCTTCAATAGTCGGCTTATTGCTTTTTTTGTAACCAATACAATTCTGTTGGAATGCGTAACAATCTTATGCATGATTTCGTGCAAGATTGATATGGAATAATTATAATAAATACAAATATGATGGATTATTATTCTCAACCCACTAAACATATTGTCAACACAATCTAAATTTTGGTTTAAGGATATATACTTTTACTAAGTGATTCTTTTTTCACATGCACATACTATAAAGTTAAAATCTGCTTTTCTTTAAAGAAAAATATATCTTATTATATCCTTCAGGGTAATGAATAAAAAATGCAGTACTTTTTGTTACAACGTAACGCTCTTAAAAGTGACAGCAATCCACCATCCAAACATCATTCACAGAACTAACTAATTGGAAGCTATTCACACATTCAGATTTAAGCACAAACATATTCGTATTCATAGGACTCAAATGTAAACGTTTTATGTAATAGATGTACATATGTATATGTATGTACTGCCTAAGACATCATAAATAAGAGCATGTGTGTTATATACAAGATATGAATTCAATAAACTACAAACAAATTCTAGAGAAAGATGCTAGAACAATCCATAATAGAAATTTTAACATTGTTATAGTAATTTTTACACTGTATACCTTCTTACAAATTGCATTTGCACTATCGTTACAGCATATTCATTCTTCTTTGATTAATATTAAGTGAACTACGAAGTTCGATGTTTTATATGGTTTGAAAAACATTAAGGACTGGTAGACTGTAAGCAATAGCTAATAGCGAATACTGACGATGTTGCAATTGCCTGAAAAAGCAGAAGATAGCCAAAAAAATATTAGAGGAAATAGTGAGAGAGGGTAACAGAATACGATTGAAAATAAACCAAAGAAAAGAGAACAAAAATGACGAGATTAAATGGTAAACACTATTGCAAGCTATGACAACAGCGATACAGAAATAAGAAAAAGGGTGATGGATATGGACAAAACCTACTGGATCTCTATGCTGTACCCCTGGCCCCATTACAATAAAACTACAGTGGCATTATATTTTTTTTATTTTTCGACATAGTCCCCCTCTACACTAAAGTACTTGGTCCATCGGTGCTCCAACATCTCAACAACCTTCTGGAAAAATTTTTGTACGACCTCTGTAAACCACGTCTCTACAGCTAGTATCACTTCATAATTAATGAAAAATTTTGCTCCGCCTAAGATTTCTTTTAAATCGGGGAACAGCCTGTAATCATTAAGGGCCAGATCCGGCGAATATGGTGAGTGCTCCACTAATTCAAAGCCTGCTTAGTGTATAGCAGCCATAACAATACCAAATGTATGGCTGGGAGCATTATCTTGATGCAACAGCACACTTTGGGGTATCTCTTTAATAGCGTCTTGCAATTTAGAAATCAATTGTCCGTAGTAGGCCTTTGTAATGCTCTGTCCCTTTTACAAATAGTCAGTCAGGATGAGTCTTTTAGCATCTCAGAACACAGATAGCAAAACCTTTCCAACAAGCAGCACGACCTTAAATTTGTGTGGAGGAGGAAAATCGTGATGTTTCCACTCTCTACTTTGGTCTCGAGATCTAGTAGTGTACCCATGACTCATTCGTGGTCACACACATAAATATCGAAAACATTAATCAAACAACCAATTAGAAGTAAATCAGGGATGGGGCATGAGGACCCGCTCTCGTACAATCAACAACTCTGTACGCGGCAGACAGGACAGTGACAATAACAAAGAAGCAAGAGGAAAATATTAAGAATAATACTAGGCCCGAGAAAAACTGACAATAATGAATATAGGTGTAGAACAAATTGTGAGGTAGCAAACAAGGTATGGACGTGGTCAGGAAAACAAAGCAACAGAAAGCAAGGTGGTTGGGATATGTGTGAAGGGCTGGGAACAAAACCACAATTTACAATATCCTGGGGTTGCAACCATGAGGAAGAAAGAGTCATGAACGACCCAGAACTACTTACCCGCAGGAGGTGAAGACGAATCTCGGTAGAGCTGGCGTGTGTAGATGGCAGGAGAGGGCCGAAGAGACATATGCAAGGAGATATAAACCGATGAGAATGGGTGTTTTCTAGACCTAGAAAGCTTTAGAAGCGGCGACACCACCATGGAGTAATTATATGATGATAATGTACCTCGTTTCACAGTAAAGAATTGCTCTTTTGTTTTAGCTAAGACGTTAAATATTCTTTTTAATCTATCTTTGTTCACTGGTATCTTTCCCAATCTATAGCAAATTGTCCAAAAATTTATAAATTCTTTGCTATTTGAATTATGAAGTGTTAAAAGGAGGCAATTAGTCTAGAAAAAAATAAGTTTGAGTTTGGAGTGCAAACTAACAAATTGTTAGACGTATCTCATCTTTTCTGTCTCAGACTGTACATACATACATATATATATTAACACGTAAGTACATATGTATATATATATCTGTGTATCTACATGCGGTTGTCTGCTGTCAACCACAACAGATATTCCGTATTAATGGAACGTGGCAATTTGCACTTCATTGTTATGTAGAACGTGGTTTCAAATTAAGACGGTTTTCGGAGATACATGTTTTACAATTCTATTGGACAGACGGCGTATACTCAAACCATTTGTTAGTGACAGCAGCCTTCTACGTATACACAGCAGACTCCTACGTGTGGCGCAATAGCAATATGAGGCGGATGAGGGACGGAACGCCAGCAACACAGCTAAGAACTGGAGACTTGAAATTAATCGCGCATAACGGAGGCGGCAACAATTTCAACTATTTCATATAGATAAGATTATTATTGTTAATGAAATGCTTCCGATGACGGTTGCCCCGGAATTACGTAATTTGCGTTTTGCGTACCGTAAAATATACGCAAATTAAATCGATTCGGTTGCGAGGGTTTTCGCCGAGCAATATCCACGAAAATTATACAGGGTACTTTTGAAATCGGTAAACGTAAGATCGGCCACGTCAAGAAATTCATGCTTTTCTACAAGAGGGAAGTAATGAAAACGCCAACCAGTTTTTGCTGAAACTAGCGTATTTATGCGATATACTTGGCAATACGAATGCCTTGGATCTGTTTCCGCAAGGCAACAACATGAACATTTTAAAACCCTTGGAAAAGGTTGCGGCGTTTAGGGACAAACTACAGTTGTGGATAATAAAAATAACGAAGATGGCAATCAATATTGTTTCCTTGAATTGTACGAATCGGTGTCCTATAATGAAGCCATTATTTCACAAGATTTTTCAAGGAACAACTCTTGAAGCTCATTGACTGACTTGCAAAATGTTTTGAGGAATACAATGTCAAGTTTGCGTGGATCCAAGATCCTTTCTGTGCTCAAGCTCCGCCAGAATTCACTTCGCAGGAAGAATGAATTTCCTTGCGATAACAGCCTGATAACGAGATTCTCTCCTTTCGGTTTAGTGGAGCTATAAAGAACTCCATTCCATTTACGACAATCTGCTTATGCGAAGTCGAATTTTCAGCTGCAGCTGTAATAAAAAGAATATATCCTTCATAAATCGATGTGGAGCGAAAAATGGGGGTGGCAGTATCAAACTTTATTCCACGTTGTGAAAAAATGTGTGATGATCAGCAAGTTCACCCATCACATTAACTTTCACTTTTTTAACGCTGAAGATGTTCTCCATTCATTTAATTTTTTTTATATATATTTTCATATTGTACAGTTGGTAATAAATATTTTTCTCATCTCTCTAATTTAATTCTTTTTGTATTGTTAAAAATGATTCCAATTTTCACCATCACTTGCGCTACTCTAGGTGAAATGTGCAGGAAAGCAGTAGGACATGTAGATTAAAGACGCCTTCAAGTAATAGAATGATTGCTTCTTCTGTACTGTGGTATAAATAGAAAGTGAGTAAGCTAGTAGTATTCCGAAACATTCCGAAACAGTGTACCACATAGTTATTTATACAGACCGGATTACAGTGAAATCTCCCTTGAACGGACACCAACGGGACCAACTGAAGATATCCGTTCAGGAGGGGTGTCCGCATAAAAGAAATATGTAGTAGATACAACAAAAATTGTGTTTTAACGAAAAATGAATATATTAAAGAAACAAAGGGACATTTAAATCGTATATGTATATAAATGTTTTTAAAATAAATAAGAAACTTTAAACTTAAGAAAAGAAAAGTTTATTTCCTTTAGATATATACCTACAAAGTATAATATATGTACATAGATACAGATAGATGTAGTATGTAATGCAAAACAATGAAATGAATAGTCACCTTAAGTACGCAACAATTCATATATTGTTGTTTGTCTTCCCTTTTTCTTTAAAATGGCGTCTTGAAATCGTATTTCTAATTTAGAAAGAAGCTCCAAAGACTTTGTATCTCCGTGATTTTCGACAAAACTTTCGAGCTGCTTGGTCAGGGTAATAGCTTTACCATAATTTGGGATAGCTTCTATTGGCACTGGAACCTCATCGACATCAGAATCTTTCGAAAGTTCACGTATTTCAACTGGATTTGCAATTTCTTGTTCTGAATCTGAATCTTCAACATACAAATCTTCATCTACGTTCTAAAAATCATTAAGGTTTTCATTATTCGTCAATTTCAATAAATTCTTATTTTTGAGGATATCTGAAAGTACAGTAAGAGGCAAATCATCTTCTAGGTCAGATGTATCAGCAGATGTTTGAGTATTAGACTTCGGTTATAAGTTTTAAAATTCTTTATAATCCCCTGGTCAAGTGGTTGACAAGCTGATGTACAATTAGGGGGTAAAAATAATATTTTTATATTATTTAAGCGAACGTCTTTCGGATCACATCCCGCATTGTCTAAAACTAACAAAATGTTTCTTTTTTCTTTGGCCATTTTCCAATTTAGGTCTTGCCACCACTCTGTCATAATTTGTCCTGTTATCCAAGCTTTCTTATTGTATTTTCAAGTTACAGGCAGGTTATTTATATTAATGTTTTTAAAAGCTCCGGGTTTAGTTGCCCTACCAATGACTAGGAGTTCTTCTTTTTTACCCGTCATATTTGCACAATGCAAAATTGTAAACCACTCTTTGGGATACTTACCCCAACACATTTTTCCTTCTTTAATGTGACCGTTTTGTCGGGTAGGGCCCTAAATATATCTGCAGCTTATATTTTTCCAATATTAAAACGCTTGGATGAGTTCCTTACACTTAATTTCTCTTTATTGTAAACTTCAACAATCTCAATTTTTTGTTTAAACGTGAGAATTTTTCTATTTAAAGCCATTTCTACAATGAATGTGTCGCCCACTGTGTCTTTTCCGCAGACATCAGACTAATATTGAAAGCAGATTCAATCGAAAGCGTACACCCAAAGAAGAAGAACGGTAAATCCCCGACCAACTTGGGGAAGTCCCTAATTCACGCCAGGCAGAAATACACGACATAGGCTGTGTTTGTACCTAAAGATTAAAGTCGGTAAATCTCCGGTTTACTCGGGGCAGTCGCAGCGAAATTGGTACGCGGCGCGATTGAGAAATGCAATAGCAATACTCTCGATATAAAAATAAGATAAGGCGTTTCTTTTTATTTTATAAGTAAGGTTAAGAGAACATTTTCTCGTGTCCGCGTCCGTTCAAGAGAATGTCCGTCCAAGAAAGAGTCAATACAATGGAAATTATATGAGAGCCGGTCGGGACCATGAGAAGCTGTCCGTTTAAGGGAGGTGTCCGTCTAAGAGGGGTGTCCGCGAAGGGGAATTTCACTGTATATGCAAAGTACATATATTTATATTTTATTCATTTGTTATATCTTACGTCTATTCGTAGATTAAAGTTAGTTAACGCTAATTAACTTTAATCAGTGTAATTCCACTACATATAGATTTTACTCCGATCTCTAGTTATTACAATCAAAACATAATTATAATTTATAAATTACCTTATAATAAAAATATAAACACCTATCCCATACTAGACCAATCAGATTGAGTTATGTGTTCCACCACGTATAAATATGCTACGTATTAATAGCAAAACCAGTGATTCCGAGATAGCGAAATGGTGCACACGGCAAGCTCGTGAAAGCTCGTAAAAAAACGCGGATAATTTAAAAACATTTTACGCGCTCGAACTTCGCTAATAACGACTTTTAAATATATTCGCCAGCGCGCCGGGAAGTAGGTATGGAAGCTTATCGACTTTTACGGCCTCGTAAACGGACATTTTCCAGCCGTAAATCATTAACAATGTAGCAAATCTTCGCCGTATTAGTGCCTGAAATCAATTTCGAAATGTGTACGTAGCTATTCGAAACTACTATATACTGAGTTTATTTGCGACGCTTTTACGATGGCCAGGATTTTTTTATGGAGCGGAAAAGGATTGGGAATAAAAAAGAACACAACTAAAAAAGATGGTGCACTACAGGCCTGTTGGAAATTAGAAATGGTACTATTTATAGTTTAAGCGGTATTAATGTCCGCTTCTGTATTCTTGGATTTTAAGATTTTAGCACCTAAACAAATTCATCTATTCAGTGACATCTACGCCAACACAACTTACAAAACAAAGCCTTGCGCCTCTCTCTGGGTGCGATGAGGTCTACACCTATCTGCGCCTTACAAGTGGAAACTGACGAACCGCCTTTAGTGCTACGTAGACGCATCGTGTCAATTAAATATGTATTAAAACTCAGGTCGTTGCGTACGTCCCCTATCTTGTTGAAGATCAAACAGTTGTGTCTTATAGATTTGACTGCACGTTACTGGCAGAAAAGAGGATTTCCTGTTTTATGTGATGCTTTCCGATATACCGCTGAATTAGATCGACGCCTTTATAGGGGTTCGAGTCTTGCAATTTCATACTTTCAATATATTAAACCCCTAAATATTGTTTTCCTCCCTACATTGGGCAACAGGACCACGATGTGCTGCTTTGCGCATCTATTCTAAGACTCCACCAACAAAATCTGATTATATTTACAGACGGATCTAAAAGTAACAATGGATGTGGATGCGATTTTTAGTGTTATAACAGTGGGTATAAAAAGCTTTTTCGTCTTGACATTGACGGATCAGCATTTACTGCGGAAGCCATAGCCATCTTAGAAGCAATTCGTTATTATGCCTCTACTAACTTTAAGCACATTGTTATAATCTCCGACTCTGCTAGTGTGTTACAGGGCCTATCTTCTTTCAAATCTATCACTAAGATAAATCATATATTATTAGATATTATGATAGTTGTATCATACTTGGAATCCAAGGATACGTACACAAAATTTTACTGGGTCCGAAGTCATGTTGGTATTTTTGGTAATGGAACTGTTGACAGCCTCGCTAAAGTCAGTTGTACTGATGGAGTAATTTACAATCCTATCCTTTCTTGTGGAGAGTGTTTTGCAATTTGCAAACGGGAGATGTTGAACAAATTGTGGCAAACAATATGTACCCATAGGATGACTCAATACGCTTATTATCGTCCATGTATCAACATTAAACCGTGGTATTATACGACTGGTAACATATCTCGATATTATCGTACAACAATTGCCCGTATTAAATTTGGACATGGTCTTTACCCAGCCCATTTGTTTAGATTGGGATTGGTCGAATCGGCTGCATGTCACTGTGGCTATGAAACGGCTGATCTGAATCACATTTTCCTTGGTTGCGGTTCGCATAGAAACACTATTGACTCATTTATTAATTTTTTTTGATCCGAGGTGTATGGGCTGTGATCCCGTGGACACCATATAAAAAATCATTAACAATGTAGCAAATCTTCGCCGTATTAGTGCTTGTAATCAATTTCGAAATGTGTACGTAGCTATTCGAAACTACTATATACTGAGTTTATTTGCGACGCTTTTGCGATGGCTAGGATTTTTTTATGGAGCGGAAAAGGATTGGGAATAAAAAAGAACGCAACTAAAAAAGATGGTGCTCTATAGGCCTGTTGGAAATTAGAAATGGTGCTATTTATAGCTTAAGCGGTGTTACGTTCTCCTGGTTTGAAGAACAGCGCCGCTGTAGCCTGCTCGTAAATTCTTGAATTACTTGACCAATACTTACTTGTAGAGTATGTTCGCTTATTTACTAAAGGAAAGGTTGTACAATGAAACTCAATGCGCATGCGCCAAAAAAGTATATTTAAAAATAAAATGTGTACACGGTTTCCACTCTTGCCTATGTACATTTACGATGTACGTAAGATATATATATTTGCAATAATTGCAGTTATTCGAGCTCTCTTATACATGTAATGTACATTAGCATGCGTATATGTATTTTCATTGGTAGCAACATAAAGTAATGCCTCAGCATGTACGTTGCAAAGCTATGTCTTAATTCTGTTTAAAAGGTTAAACTCTTATATGCTTCGGCTGAAGCTTTGTTAGAGGCATGTACTAATGCCTCTATCTATTTGCATGCACCACTACCTTTTTATAGGGAGCCAACCCTATTTATTTCTTAAATTTATAAGCGCACCTCAGTACTATGCTTATTTATATGTCCCTTTCCGGGAGCCTAATATATTTTCCTTGTTTTAAATTTGCCTAAGGGACTTGGCCCTGTATTATTGGCATGTATTTGTACTTGAACCAAATACGTTCGTTATTTTCACATTTATAGGGGAATCCACCCTCTCTTTTAGAGCTTGAACGCCTGGTCGAGGGCGACAGTAGCGATAATAGCCGATCTCAAAACAAAAGTAATGTCACAGCTACCCAGGCGTTCTCGTTTGAAATAATGCGCTATGTGCAATCTTTAGCTCTCTGCTGCTGCGCCCCAAAGAAGGGAAAAAGCCAGTAGCCAGCAAATGTGCGAACTGCGCACCGACAAGTAAAACGGAGCGATGATGCCGACATTACATAAGAAAACTGGTCCGTGAAACTCGTCCTCTACGACGAGCAACTAAATGAAAAAAATTCCCGATACGACAAAGGACCGAACAAACGTACAAAAGACAACGGGCGCTGCAGCCGCAACGACCGTCAGCAAGAAGCGGAGTGATCGTACTTGTAGATGTCTATACATGCGCGCCGACAATCTCACCACAATAATTTCCGACACAAACTTAACCGAAGACCAAAAATATGTATAGACGACAACGGACACAGTAGCCTCGACAGACGATGATAGAAAATCGAGAATTTGTACTTATTAAAGAAATCTATACATGCGATTCGACGACGTTACCAAATGACTCCCGCCAGAAATAAATGTATAGACAACGTCCTCGACGATTCCCGCCAAAACTAGAAAATCTTAGAAATCTCTAATAATCATACGACGACGTTACTGTACACGTTACGACGAGGTACGAAAGGTGACCGAGAGTGCACGATCGCTAATACCACGAACGTCGCGCGGGAGACGACTGCCTATGCTTGTGTACAAAAAATTTTAAGAAAACTCCCATAGCTTATTCGACGACGTTGCACTGAATGATTTTTAAATTAGGCAGTTTTAGCTAGCGTAATGTAAATGGCCGGCTTGCATACATATACAATGCGTAATGTACATACATATTAAAATAAAATTGTATATATTCTAAGAGAGCAAAATAAATAAATATAAAAATGAAAATAAAGTAATATTCTAAATGAAAATAAGGTAATAATGGTAACCCATACGGTTGCAAAGAAGATAAAATAATATAAAATACATAGTAGTAAAAAATTGATAAAACACAAAAAAACAATGTTAAGTCCTTAACAAGCGGTATTAAAGTTCGCTTCTGTATTCTTGGATTTTAAGATTTTAGCATTTATTTTTCTATTACAATGCGATTGGGGCAGTTTGCTATTACACCAATACCTAAACAAATTCATCTATTCAGTGACATCTACGCTAACACAACTTTATGAAACTCAATGTCCAGAAAGAGCAAACGTTAGGCAATTAAACGAGGGAAAAACAAACCATGAGCGCACTTGACGAATCGATGGGTGAAATTGTGAATAAGAGGAGGATGAAATAAGATTGCTATAAGTTAACAAAGACGAGAAAGTGTAGTAAATATTGATAAAGCTCTTGAAATACTTTGAAATCTCTTTGAAATTTCGCTGATCTTGGATTTGGTTTAAGGCTCACCAAATGTTATCTGCAATCATACAGAATACGATTCTAAAACAAAAATTGGCACAAGAGGACTAATCTAGACGGTGTTAATTTATTGTTCGTTTAAACTTAAAATGACGATATCTCCAATATTTAGCAATATATTTTCGATTCATAGCTTCTCCTAAACGAAAGATGAGAAATGTAAAAGATATTTGTGCATTCGTGTTATAAATTAAGACGAAATAATAATCTTATTTTTTTTGAATAACAGCATCTATCTTTGCTTCTTTTATTAATAAAATTTCTGCTTTCCACTCTTTAAATGACTTTTATTCGAATATTTAGTTATACACTAGGGTGACAGAATAAAATAGACATCTACTAATTAAAAAGAAGATTCTATTCCCGTTATATACACAAAATATTTTAAAATTTTTAAAATAGACTAATATTTTGTCGATCCACCTTTACTTGTGTGAAGTGCTGTGAGTCGTCGTGGCATAGAATCTATGAAATGATTAATGGTGTCTTCTGGAATATTTAACCACTCTTCTGTAACAGCTGACACGAGTTCTTCCTTATTGCTGGGTTTTCGGGGTCGTTTCGCCATATTTGTCTGGATTATGTGCCAAACATTCTCTATCGGATTCATGTCTGGTGATTGGCCTGGCCATGGTAAAATCCGAAACCCCTGTTCCTCTTTCCATGTGGTTGTTGTTCTTGCTTTGTGGCAGGGTGCTCCATCCTCCGTAAAAGTGGCGTCTTCTTTAGATAAAATGGCGTTGTCGAATATCGGTAGTAGTCCTTCTGTTAATATTTGGATATATTTTGCCGTATTTATATTTCCGTCGCAGATTACTAATTGCGATCTTCCACCATACCATATCGCGCCCCACACCATGATGTTCACACCGCCGTATTTCACCGTCTGATGCAAAGATTTGTCGTCCAGTTGCTGTCACGAACGTCTCCATACCCACGTACGACCACTATCACTGAATTGGCAGTATCTGCTTTCGTCTGGAAAAATGACAGACCGCCAAAACTCTTCGGGCTTCGTTCGCATTTCGATTGCCCAAGCCATTCGGCGCCGTTTTTGAAACGCCGTAAGGAGAAATTTTTTCTTTGCCACACATTTATACATCCCCACACTGTGGAGGTATCGCAGAACGGTGCGCTGACTTTTCTGTGAAGTTGCCGCAAGCTCAGCCGTACCTTTTCGCGGTTCTCTTAACACTTCGCGCACAAGCGCCCTTTTACTTCTTTCAGAAGGTCCGGCACGACCTGGTCTCGGCTCCACTGTTGTTTTTTCCTTGCGTTTAAATTGTGTAATCACACGGTTAACTGTGGACAACGGAATATTTAAAAATTTACTTATTTCACTCGAACCTTGTAAGCGAGGCATAGTTGTAACGATACTAAACTATGACGAATTCCTTCCGATACATCTACCCCTACCCTAATGACAAGAGAAAGTTCTTAATTCGTTCTTAGAATTTAGCTGTTTACATATTTATACCGCTTTACCTGGTGTGTATTTTATTCTGTCACCCTAGTGTATGACATCTTGAAATTTTGATAGTATTATCTACGCAATTAAATGATTATAGTTTAAGAAATTATTAATGGTATTATTACTTGAAAACCAGAAATGAGGAAGTATAAAATGGATGCAGAAATGTATATTTTTTAAAAAATAAAATTGTTTCAAGTATTTTTTCTAAAACCAATTTGCTTCGAATATCACGGATATATTCCGTCATTTTGCCACGCGAATTCCATTGAAATAGTTGTGCCTTCAATGGAATTCGAACTACCATACTGCGCGTGGCAAAATCGACATACCGATTTCAAGATTACATTGTCTGAAACATATATCTCATTTAATGCAAATATAACTAATGAAAACAGCTTTATGAGCAATAAATTTTTCTATGCCTGCCCCACATTCAGCTACCACTAGATTATTGAACCAATCAGTAGCGGCCTGGCCTCTTTCATTGCGTCATTGTTTGCAAAGTGACTAGCCCCCAACAAAATCTTACAGTTTAGGAAGCAGATGACAAACACTAGGCGCAAAGTCATGGCTGCAGGGTGGACGTCCAACTATTCTAAGCTTATTATTTATTATTTTTCTTTTTTGACCTTTTCAGACATCTGTATTCAAATGTTTTGTTTGTATGCGTTTGTTATTGAAATGTTGTAAATATTAATTATCAGAATTGAACATCAAATAAAAATATTATTACTACGAAACAACCCTAAAGATTTTAATAACTTCACATTTGTATTTAAATTTTAAACCCTAGGGTAGTGACAATTAGGTAAGCATGTTAGTCTTACAGGCAGGAAATACACGAGGTAGGCGCCATAAATTCTCGGCCTAACAGGTCTACACAGGTTCAAGGAGGATAACGTCTCAATAAATTTCAATTATTCAATTAGTGCTAGTAGATCGCCGAAACGGGAATGTCACAGTGAAATTTATATGAAAAAAAATTGAAAACAAATAGTAGACTGTGATGGTAATGAAATTCACATTATGTAACTATAACAAAAGTGTCGTTAC
Source organism: Trypoxylus dichotomus (assembly GCA_023509865.1). NCBI lineage: Eukaryota > Metazoa > Arthropoda > Insecta > Coleoptera > Scarabaeidae > Trypoxylus > Trypoxylus dichotomus. The sequence goes on along the minus strand of CM042081.1, from coordinate 7,443,967 downwards.
GGAATTATTTAAAGGTATACAGCAAAGGTATAAATAACCACCTATTACACAAAATTACCTTAATTGCTACAGACTACCGTCGCATAAATTGAAATTAATGACTGAAGTTTTAATTTAAAAAGTTTATATTTTCGCGTCCGTTATGGCGCGGCATTCCCACGTCATAAAATTCCCCAGCTTCGATAATAAACGCCGACCAGATTTTAATTTTCCACTTTATTAGTATCACCTTTAAGCATGGCGGCCGCCGCAAAATTTTCAATTATCGCTCGCTCTTGGCTAATAAAGCCGTTTTTTCGGACGCTGCGCTGTTTAATTTATTTCGATCGCCGATGCAGGTATACGGAGTCAAATCACATCCATCGTATTTATTAAATCTACAAGCGCATCGGAAAATTCGCAGTACCTATACGAGGATGGATCCCTATGTTGTACCGCTGACCCCCTTACAATAAAACTACAGTGACACTATATTTTTTATTTTCCGACATAGTCTTCCTCTATACTAATGCACTTGGTCCATCAGTGCTCCAACGTCTCAACAGCCTCATGGAAAATTTTTTATCCGAGCTCTGTAAACCACCTCTCTACAGCGTACATCGCGTTAGTCACCTTACCAATTATATATTCCAACACGTCGTTTTGATGTAGATATCGGCAAGTGGAGAATATCAAGAGCATTGCAGATGAATGCACTGACAGGATTGCAGAAAATGTTTACTTGAAACAGCGAAATAACCAATACTACAAAGTTACATGAAAGTAATGCTTGTAGCTACTTTAAAAGAAATTTATATATCGTATTCCATCTTTGGCCGAAGTACTGTATAGCGCAAAACACCCTGTATATACCTAGGATTTTAATCAAATGTGCACCGCAGTGGAACATATCCGCACTGATCGAATGCGAAAGCTCGCTATGATTGTACAGCAATAGGTGCAGGAAAGGGTATGGGAACCATATGAGGACGTCGAGAATGAATTGTCCTTTCAGGTAATGCTCCGCTGTACTCCAAGGGTGTATGATCAACTGATTTTTGCTTCCGTAAAAGGCGATATGGAACGTTAAGTACATGTCGATATAAACTACGATCTCCAAAATAAATCGTAAATAGTGAATTTCACCTCTGTAAGGGGAGAACATGTATTCCAGAGGTATCACGAAATACAGGGGATAAGGTTATTGCTGGGCGAATGGTAAATTCGAGATCGTCATCAGTAAATATTTTAGGAAGCAAATCATCCCCGCGGTATTTGATAATTGCCATAACCGAGATCCAATATTTGTAAGCTCTTACGAAGGATTCTGAAAAAAATAAATTCGAGCTCATGGGATGTAGTTGACAATGGGATCAAATAAACGGAATGAAAGTTTGTAGCTTTTATGATTTTTATTGTACTAGACTTCTTGTCAGAATATAAAATCAAATCTTTAATAAAAACGCATAAAATTCAATCTTAATTACAAGAGAAATATATACAGGGTGGCGCAGGGGAACGGGAAATTTTGAAATAACGTCATTTCCACGAACAAATTCATAAAACTAGTAATTTATTAACGAAAGTGCATGTATGCAGCATGTCATTTATGTTTTTACAATCAAAATGTCCAAAAGTGTCTCTTTACTTTTTAAAGATGACATCGGAAAGATGTCCTCCCATTCGGCGTTTAAACTCTAACAGCCTGTTATGAAAACTCTGGAATGCGCGGTGTCGCAAATCTTGGTGAATGGCAGTGATTTCTTGTTGAGGTCGTGTACGGTACACCTTGCCTTTAAGATACCCTCACAGGAAGAAGTCGCACACATTAAGGTCAGAGGATCTCGCAGGCCATTCAATGTCACCGTTACGTGAAATAATGCGTTTCCAAACAATTGACGAACTGCTGCCATCGAATGTCGAGCAGTGTATGACGTGGCTCCGTCCTGCTGAAACCACATGTTTCCCATGTTAAGATTAAGCTCGTACAGTCTCGGTGTAAGGAATGTTTGAAGTATTTCAACATATCGAGCGGATGTTACTGTCGCTGCACTACCATCTTCACGTGCAAAAAAATAAGGGCCGATAACACCATGACATGATACAGCACACCATATTGTGACCTTATCGCTATGTAGTGGTCGCTGGTGTAACTCACAAGGATTGTCCTGGGCCCAATAACGAAAATTCTGTTTGTTTACAAAACCGTTCAGGTGGAAATGGGCTTCGTCTGATATCCATATGTTACCAACGAAATTCGCGTCCTCGTTAATTTTAGCCAATATCTGCCTACTAAACTCCATACGTGACGCTGCGTCTCGTTCGTGTAATTGTCGCACAATCTGCAACTTATATGGATGGAAACGTAATTCGTGCAGTATTCTTTGTAAGCTTCGTCGCTTACTCCCTAGCGTAGATGCATGCTGTCGAACGGAGCGGCGAGGACTTGCCTCGATTGCAGCTCTAACAGCCTCAATGTTCTCTGGGGTACGTACCGTTCGAATGCCACCTGGAGCTTTCTTTTTCGAGACAGATCCTGTTTCTTCAAAATTACGCACCCACGTTGTAATCGCGTGCGCAGATGGGACACGTCCATGACGTCCAAGCTGGTAATGCTGGCGAAATATTCTCTGCGCGGCAATCGCACTATCACCATTTTTATAAAACGCTCTCACAGCTACTGCACGTTCCGCACCAGTCCAACGATCCATGATTACTAAATGGCAATGCGTTCACAACAATTGTGCGACGTTACGAACAACTGCCGGCTCTACAGTGCTGACAACTGTAACGTTCAAAATTTCCCATTCCCCTGCGCCATCCTGTATATAGTATATGTAGACGACCGTAAAAGGTATAGAAATACGCAGAGATATTAATACTAATATCTTAACATTCTGTATTGTACATTTCAATTGCATTTCGATAGATTTATAGGGGAGTTTGCACAAATAATACATTAACACAGTAAACTTTAAAATGAATTTACATTTTGGGACACCTGCGTTACTGCATTAACACCTACTGTAATGAGATTCAGAATGCATGCAAGTGCTGCAACATCTGAACAGTCTCCTGGAACAATTTCTGTCCGACCTCTACAAACCTCCCCTCTATAGCTTGCAACAGTTCATAATTACTGAAAAATTTTGCCTCACGTAAGATTTGTTTTGATTTTTTGAATTGTGCGTACTAGGTCCATGTAATGCTCTGTCCCTTTAGCAAATAGTCAGTCAGAATGATTCCTTGAGCATCCCAGAACACAGATAGCAAAAGCTTTCCAGCAGACGACACTAACTTAAATTTGCGTGGAGGAGGAGAACCGCTATGCTTCCACTCTCTACTTTGTACTTTGTTCTAGGGATCATAGTGGTACACCTATGACTCATCCGATCATCACATACCGACTAAGAAAGTTCTCTTTGTTTGCTTGGTACTTTAGATCCACTCTTATGAACAACCATTACACACAATGCAAGAATTAGCCACAGCACAACAATACTTTGAGATACAATCTTGATATAATGTAGATATGATCTACAAATGTCAGTTAACTAAATGTCAAAAACATTAATCAAACAATCAATTAGAAGTAGGTGAGGGGTGGGGCATGAGGATCGGCCCTCGTAATTATGGAAACGCCAGAATTACGTCAAAAGCACAAAAAATGGAATATCAAACATGAGTAAACGCAACGCTCAAAGAAAAATAAGCCAAACCCAACTGTATCCGTTGGCGTTCAACCCTAGCGATAGTCCTTCTAGTTGGGTATCCTTAAAATATGATAAATCCACCGGTAATAACGTCGATTACCTGATCGTTCATAAACCCAAATCGAAGACGTCGTTCCGTAAGATATTTTGGAGTATTTTCCAGCATACGATCCTATGGAACGCAATAGCTGCCACTGTCATCCTTGGAAGTTACCTCCTAACGAGTATGGCTTATATCTACGAGGAACCTGCGAACCCATACGGTTGGGAATTCTTCGTCAGCCTCGTCTGCGATGCCGTCTACGCTTTGGATATAATCTGCACGTTATTCCTTCGAGCGATAATGCTGGTCCAATCGAATGTTTTAGATGAACCGAAACATATGGGGTACATAGTTATAGATTGCGTATTAGCGGTACCCTACGCCACTGGATACTTCTTGATCTTTAAAGATTCTACTTCAAGACTCCTGCTACTTTTACGATTGATAACGTGGCTGAGATTATATAGATTGGTTGACTTCTTTACCTGTTACGAAAGCACCATTCAGAACTATCGTTGGACCCTCTTCTATATCAAATTTACCTTATATTTTGTCATACTTCAACATTGTTTCTCGTGTGTTTGGTATGGATTGCTTAAGTTTAGCCCAACGGAACGAACATGGTCTGATACGATTGCAAATTTCACCTCATCCTCCAAGCCACTTTCTCAACGCTACTTCATCTCTAGCTACTTCAGCATTATCATATTAACCCAGACGGGATTTGGAGATTTTGCACCGGTTAACATGCAAGAAAGGATTTTAGCAAGTAAGACCTTTTATTTTAACGAGTAACTTCAAATATATTATCCAACATTTCATGATTTTAGTTTTCGAAATGAGTTTGGGCATTTTCCTATGGTCCTACTACGCTAGCAATTTGACCATACTATTTTTACGAAGCAAATATCCCAAATACAAGATCCAGAAGCAATTGGTCCTAATCACTAACGGTTTGGGCCTCATTGGAGCTGAGAGGGAGTTGTACAGGAAGTGCATAAAGTACTACGAAATGTTCTGGCATAAACAACGAGGAGTTTTATCATCGAAAAAAATTCTTTACCTTCCGAGTATGATGACGGTGCATATGAATCAGAAAAGCTGCTCTTTCATTCTGAAATATTCAATCATCTTCAACGATAAACCATCTGCGTTTTTGAGGAACATTTGTCGATATATTAGGCATGAATTTTATTTGCCTGGGCAGAATGTTTACGACGAGAAGAAAGTTAAAGGGAAGATGGTAAGGTCTTGTTATTTTGATACTTTGAATAATTCCGAGATATGCTGCAAAATTTAAGTGGAAATTTGCAAATTTGGGAATTCATATGGACAAGTAGAAGTATCTTTCTAGTTCTAAGTATTCATAAAATACGCCCCGCCAAAAAAGTATCGCGTAGACTACAAAAACCGCTTATAGAGTGAGATATTTTTTATACCTCAACAATACCAAGTATGCATAAGTTTTTTCCAGTTTAACTAAGAGGTGGCGCTAGAAAAAAGTACGCAGCATATTAATTTGACACATACATAAGTCATTTTGTTCGTCTGACATTTCATCTACAAACACACACCAGTTGAGTCTGCCAAAAGACTAGCGTTTTTGCTTGAAAGTCATCATATGGTGAATACGCTCCAGCGATTATATCATGTAAGATATGGTCTAATACGAAAAACAGTCGGCGCTTTGGTAGATAGATGAACAATTGCGATAGTTATGGAATGATGACTCAACTCAAACTCAATGGCAATTAGTAGAAGCATTACATGGTTCACAAGAAACAATCAGTAGACCTTTACGAGCAATGGGGAAGTTCAATAAGCTCGGTAAATTGGTTCCACATGACTTGAATGAATGTCAAATAGAAAATCGCAAAATCACCCGTGAGATGTTGCTCCAATTCTATGAAAAGAAATCATTTTGATATCGAATTGTGACGGGTGACGAAAAATGGATTTATTTTGAAAATTCGAAGCGGAAAAAGTCGTGGCTTTCACCTGGCGAAGCCGGTCCTTCAACACCAAGATCAAATCACTTCGGCAAGAAGACTATGCTCTGCGTCTTGTGAGACCAGAGCGATATTGTGTATCATGAATTCTTGAAGTCCGGCGAAACCATTAATACAGTTATAACTATGCACGGGAAAAAGGTACAGTTGTGTGTGACGATTGCACCTGAGCCACGTCTTGATGGGTTATGTAGTAATAACACATGGGCTGAAAAGTCCCGGGCCTAACACATAGATGACGCTAGTTTTATTGCAGTCACCTTTCTCTCAGTTAGTACTAACCTTCAAAAGAAAGCTGTTAAAATTTCATGATATTCTATTCATTAGTTTGTGAGTTATTGTGCTAAGAGTCACGCTACTTTTGTTAGTTTCAAAACGATGGATCAAAAACAATTTCGTGTTTTAATTTTACACTGCTTCTTGATGGAAAAAAATACTGTTCAAGCGGAGCAATGGCTTGAAAAGTGTTATAGGGACCTCGCTCCACCAGAAACAACAATAAAACGTTGGTTTGCTGACTTCAAACATGGTCGTAGAGACACCGATGAAGCAGAACGCAGTGGACGTCCAAATGAGGCGGTAACACCAGAAAACATCAAAAAAATCCTCAAAATCGTTTTGAATGATCGAAAAGTGAAGTCGCGTGAGTTAGTTGATATCGTAAAGATATCAAAAGAACGTATTGGCTTTATATTGCATGAGCATTTGACTATGAGAAAGCTCTGTTTAAAGTGGGTGCCGCGTTTGCTCGCTGTTGACCAAAAACAAGAACGTGTTGATGATTCTGAGCAGTGGTTGGCCATGTTTAAACGTAACAAACCGGAATTTTTGCGTCGATGTGTGACAATGGATGAAACATGGATCCATCACTTCACTCCGGAATCAAAACGATCGTCATCTGAGTGGACAGCAACTGGTGAACCTCGTCCAAAGCGCCCGAAAGCACAACAATCGGCTGGAAAGGTTATGGCCTCGGTATTTTGGGATGTGCGTGGTGTAATATTCATCGACTATCTTGAGAAAGGAAATACCATTAACAGTGAATATTATATAGCGTTATTGGAGCGTTTGAAGGCAGAAATTGCAAAGAAACGACCGCATATGGCAAAGAAAAAAAATTTGTTTCATCAAGACAACTCACCGTGTCACAAGTCAATCAAAACAATGGCAAAACTACATGAATTGAACTTCGAATTGCTCCCACATCCACCGTATTCGCCAGATTTGGCTCCCAGCGACTACTGGCTGTTCACAGACCTCAAAAAAATGCGCGCCGGTAAGAAATTTCGCACGAATGAAGACATTATCGCTGAAACTAAGGCCTATTTTGAGGCAAAAGATAAATCGTTCTACAAAAGTGGTATTGAAATGTTAGAGCGGCGCTGGAATGATTGCGTTGCTCTTGATGGAGATTACGTTAATGAATAAAACTAATTTTGAACCAAAAAAACCGTGTTTCCTTTGTTAGGCCCGGGACTTTTCAGCCCATGTGTTATGTACCGAAATATTGGACTTTCTTTCTCTTTAAATATGTAATAGTGGTTAATACACATTATACATAAAACAATAAAATAAATACGGACCATTTTAACATGATCGCAAAGCGTGGTTACTGTAATAGTGTGATAGAAAAGAACGAAAAAATGTCTGCTTTTGGTTCTTCAGAAAAATATGCGTACGGCATAGATAGATTTGGTGGAAATGATTTCAACAATTGGAATTTCAGAGTAGAAGCAATTCTGGACTAACTGGATTTTAAGCACTGTATAAAAGAAGAAATTCGAGAGGACAGTGAATTGAAAAAGAAAAACGAGCAATGTAAAATAATTATCATGCAATGTATATGTATAATGTCTGGAATACATTAAAGAAATAGAAACAGCCTTTGAAATGTGGAAGACACCCACAGAGACTTTCGAATAAAAAGGGGTTGCGATTGAACTTTATCTTTGGAAAAAGTTATTAGCAGTTAGGGATGTCGAAACGGAAACCTTAAAAGTAGACTTCAAAGTTTGATGCGATTATTCGGGAGCTTAAATCGCTTGGTACAATACTGGACGACACCATTGTAGTATGTCAACGTTACCTAAAACATCTGATGGAATAGTGACAGCTTTAGAATCACAGTACCTGAAGCTACTAAGAGTGGAATTCATAAAATCGAAGTTACTCGATTACGAAATGAAGTAGAGGGCAGGTGCAGAGAACAAGGTAATTGACTCTACACCGTTCCATAGTAGGTCATGAAGAGGTTACAATACTAGTAGAAATTATAGCAATGTAGATAATAAAGAGTTTAATAAAAGTCCTTTAGATAATGACAGTAGTAGAGATAGTAGATTTAAGTTAAATGAAAATGTAAATGATACAAAATCCAAAACAGTTTATTATAGATGTGGTAAAATAGGGGATCGAAAATTTATACAGCGTGGGCATATATCCAGAATGCATGAAGATCGAATAACAAAGATTGTCGAAGCCAAAACAGAGGACCTGGAAAGGATAAAGGAAAAACACCTGGAAATGACACAGAGGTATGGAGTGGATTGAAGCCAAACAACTGGCTCAGAACAGGAAACTCTGGAAGATAAAAATAAGAGAATAGTAGTCCGGCACCACAAAGTGTAAAGGACGTAGGATTCAAAAAATATCTGCTTAATAAAATTTGATCCCTATCTTATTTAAATAATCATAACAATTGTTTCTTGGAGTATATTAGGATATATTTAAAAGTTGCTTTAGTCATAAAATCACTCTTATGCTACAAGAATGAATTATGCAATACTTTTTTGCTGAGTATATATTTATATTAATAGTTTGCGATTGTCTGTGTTGTTGCAAATTTCCTCGGTCATTTCCTTTTAAAAAAATTTAGGTTTCTGGATTGAAACTACGTCTTAATGCTTCTGCCGACGTTGTGCTCTCAGTTGTATGAAACTTCTTCTGGGGCTACTGCATGAAGAATGATTCTTCTCTCAGCACTAGTTAAAAATTCACTTGTCATTGTTTTAAGATTATCATAAAAAGTGGAACGGTCGACATACTCTCGGAAGAAGACAACGAGACGCCAATAATATCCTTGGGTCCTGGCACATGCCTAGGCGAAGCAGCCTTGATCATAAATCTCCCTTCGAACGTTAGCGTAAGAGCTGGAAGCTACATGGAGGTCTACGTATGAAAATAAGCACAGCTAACCTTCGCCACGCATTCCAGATGACATCTTCCCTTAATTTTCCAGGCGATCCATACTAGAGACTTCTGCAAGACCGTCACGAGCTATCCGGACTTCTACACGGACATTAGGAGGGCGATTGTCGCAAGGATCAATAAGAGATTGTTAGCTACGACCAAGAACAGGACCAACTGGAGAGATTTAAAGCAGATATTACGCGATAAAGAAAATCTATCGGCCATATCTAATCCGATAATTACAAGATATATATCCTTGTACAAGATAGCGCTTCCTCCGAAATCTCGCAGTTTAATCTCCGAGAAGCGGAGGAGGTTTAGCTTCATAAGGAGTGAAGATTCGACCTCGATATTGATTTGGGAATTGTTTATAGTTGCGTGTGCCGTATACGTGGCGATTGTTTATCCATACTTCGCTACGTTTGGCCAACACTCTTCGGCCTTGTTTAGCAATGTATCTAACATAATCCATGTGATCTTCGTCTTCGATATCTTGGTCCTTTTAACAACATCCGTCACCAAGGAAGGAAAGAGAGTCGATACTCTAAGGGGGATCTTCAACGAGCGTATGGACACCTTCAGCTTTCATCTGGATGTAATAGCTTGTTTCTATTTGGAAATCTATTCTTCCCTTTTGGAAGACGAAGAAAGGTTCTACAATCTTCTCAAATTGAATAGGGTCTTAAAGATGGTAAGAATATCGACTCTCTGCGATAGATTGGGGAGTAAATTGACGACGAACTCGGTAAAGATTACTTGCGTCAAGTACTGCACATACATGTTTTTCTTCTTGTATTGGTCCAGTTTATTGTTGTACATACAAACCTGTTTCTACGCAGCTTGTTTGTATAATGGTTGGTTCGTAATTAAGTTGAAGAACGACGTGAATTATAGGCAAATATTAGGAAATACCTTTGGAAAGCTTATAATATCTATCTACTATGGATTATCGAATACTTTAGCGTTTGGAGTTGGAGATATTTTGCCTGCAAATGCCCAAGATAAATTATTTAGCATGTTCGTTGTTATATTAGGTATTCAAAACTTATTTTCGCACAATAAATATTTGATCAGTTAACTAACAAGAAAAGGTTCCGGAGTGTCAAATTCAGATTTTAATTAAACTTGATAGGTAAATATAGTATGTTGAGATTTGCAAATAAAAATTTTTTGTTTCTGCTGAAATTCACTATGAGGGGGTGAAATACCCCTTCGAAAATTCACAGATTTTCAGTTTTCCGAAATAGGACAAACATTTAAATTCAGACCTTATCGAAAGACCTTTCAAGACACGTGAATGTGGTATATACAGGATGTGCATTTAAGCACCGTCGTCTTATACTAGAGCTGATTATAGTAAAGTGCAAAAGCAATTAACGCAAGTTGTTCATCATTTTCAATTATATAGGATGTTCCAAAGGTGATATTAACATAGTAACTCATATCTTATATTACGCGTATACTACATATACATATATCAGGAAGGGAAACAGTTACTCTATATAATCCCACTTCATACAGTTTATGTAGTTCAATTTGCTTCGCCTAAATTAAATTAAATTCATTAAATTTTTTTGAAGTATATAACTGCAATTGCCAATTCATATGGTATCAGTTGCAACTGTTGTTAGTCTAACTGGATATAGGTAAATCCCGACAAAATTGACACATTGTCCTGTGTAGTTTGTTATCGTAAATGTTCCAAAAAATCACATTTCTTTAAAACAAAATAAATACCAGCCACATTATTTGAAAACTGATATTAAGGTATTATTGTCCTTCAATAGCAATTTGAAGGATATCCATATTTTGATATTGGCGGCATCTATTTGATTCTAGATATTTTGATAATTGTTTTTTCGTTAAGGTGTAGAAAAACAAATATATAACAGAAATAACGCTGTGGTTTTATAATACATTTATACATCTACCTGACGAATTCAAAAACAAGCAAAACTCATATAAAAAGGCTGTGTTGCAAGTGCATCTAACACCTATAAATCGACACGAAATAGAACTGCATGATATACTAAAAGAACCTGGTGGCAAGTTAGGGCCTCAAGTGCAACGCACCCTATTGTGACCTACAAACGTGATAAATTAACCACTGATTTATTTAATAATTAGTTTCTTAACTTATCAAGCATTGGGCCAAAAAGTCTTGTACTTTTAGACTCATGTCCACAGTCTTTCAAAAAAGAGGTCGCATCCAACAAAGATGTTTAAATACTGACAATACCTAAGAAAACAACAGGTACGATTGAACCACCGGACGTCTAGGAAAATTATTTTCAAGTCTCAACATACTCTACTTACCTACCAAGTTTCATTAAAATCTGAATTTTAAATCCAGGAATCCTTCCTTGTAAGTTATCTTAGAAATGTTTGTACATGAAACTAAAATGAAACAATTTTCAGGGAATATATTATTCGGCTATTGGCTAGCCGAAATCACCACCTTACAAATTCTGCACCTAACATCGCGGAATCGATTTATAGATTTAATGCAAGCCGTCCAGTTCTATTCTAGCAGGAGATCGTTTCCCCACAAATTGGAGAGACGCTTTAAGACGTACTTTAAAATCCAATGGAAGTATAACGAAGCACATTCAATCCTAACCAAGAAACCTTTGATGTCCAACCTGCCCTCGCATCTTAGGCATGAGGTTTTGGTGAAGGAAAAGCTGGCGACGTTAAAGAAATTTGTCATCTTCGACGAGATGGATGACGAATTCCTTAATTACCTATTAGATAACTCCACCACACTCGTCTTGGGTCCTAATGAGATCGTCACATATTTCGGCAGTATTAATAGGGAGATGTACTTTATCTACAAAGGATTGTGTTTAAAACAAACTGGTAAGTTCGATTGGGGTATCGCAAAAAATTGTTTGTGATGTTGAATTGTAAATGAAGTCAATCAAATTTACGAGATTTATGTATATTTAACACAAATATGTAAGATCTAGGATAAGAGTGTTCCACTAGAAACTGCAACTATCGATAACTAGAAACATATATGAACTGGGAGAATCTAAAAATTTAAAGAGTTATTAACGCGGACGAGGTCAACTCTGCCGAAATATTTTGGCGTGCCTATCACTTTCAGTTATACCAGAAGTTGGTATTGACTTGTTATTTTAAGTTTATGACAAATTTCCTGTGTACTTGACAATGTTAAATGTATTTGAGTTATTTAATGATTTAGAAAAGAAAAGTGATGGGTATACCCACGAACAAAAAACCTTAGTTTTTCACAAACGCTCTCATATTACGAGGGCCATTCGGAAAATAATTATCGTTTTATTTTCACACGTCATCATGTCCCCCACCACCAGCGCTAACCCTTAACACTTAGCTGTGAAACTTTAAAATGCTTGACAAAATTGACGATCCCATTATCCGCTTTTTAAAGGCGCAAAAAGTCAGACCTGAACGAAACGTCAGTTTGGAAGTGGTGTATCATGTTTAATGGCGGAGGAAAGAATGTTTACGAGGAAGATCGCTCGGACCAGCTCTCAATGGTGACTGACGGACACAAAGCTTGAAATAAAAATCCAAGAAAATAGATGTTTCGCATTAGTTAATATTTGTATTACTTTACCATCTACCATTGTAAGTATTGATAAGGGGGACACATTTTGCCAAATAATTTGTTCGTCTTGTTCATCTACCAATTTAAATAGTACTAAAGAAGTAACTAACACTTGGTCGGCAAGAGGACAGATATCGATAAGAGACTGTATAGTTACAAATAATAAATTAGCTGGACAAATAAAAGACACAAGGGCATATAGAGGGCCAGATGTAGGACCAGATATAGGACCAGATATAGGACCAGATATAGGACCAAATATTGGACCAGATATAGGATCAGATCATTTCTTAGTAGTAGCAATGATAGAAACATATAAAAAGTGGAGAAAAAATCAAAAATATAACGAATTCAAATGAAGACGTTACTAAAGTATATCTACTTGAAGAAACAAGTATAACAAGGCTCTTCCAGGATAGATTAAACAAAGGATTAGGATGTACAGAAACAAAGGATGATATAAACCAAGAATGGCAAAATATAAAACAAGCAGTAAAAATGATGGCATCTGAAGTCTTGGATAAAAAGAAGAAACTCTGAAAGAATGAAAAATATGGTCACATGAAATGGAAGACGCAGTGAAAGAAAAATAAAAAACATACATGCAATATATTAATAACCCTGCCGCAGATAATCATGAAATTTACAAGCATAATAGAAATATTGCAAAAGAAAAATCCAGAAAGATCAACGAAGAGTCCTGGGATAGATTTAAAAGTAATATCGAAAATGACATACATGGAAGACAAAACCTGGCTTATAAAGTAATGAAATCAAATAATCAGGAAAATGACAAAATATAAGTGAACAACTTAGACGAAGAGAACTCGGTAGAACATTATGAACGGCTGTGATACAAGGAAAATGTTGACGAAACAACAATAAAAGAAGTAGACATAAAGGGTTTGGATGATATAGACTTAACAGAACTGACAGAAGCCTGAAGGGCTACTAAAAACAGAAAGGCGACCGGTATGGATGGCACCATCACAGAGCTAGAAATACGGAGGTCTCTTATATTACACCTAAGACTTCTGCAAGTATTTAATAAATGTTGGAAAAATAGTATCATCAAGCACACAGCATAGTCAAAGAACCTAAAACCTGAAATGAAGAAGATGAAGATGTAGCTCGTAAATTTGGATCAGATATTAGTTTACTTTCATCTGAGAGTATTTAACAATACTTCGGTTAGTTCGCCCCACACTACCTCCATGCCTAATCTCGTTCAAATAATGACAACCATCATCATTTAAATCATTGCATTCATTCCACTTGAAAACTCTTTCTTGTTGATACCAAGAATTTCTGAACAGAATTTGATCAATACAATCGTCTAAACTTAGCCGAAAATCAAATATTCTTCAATAATATCGTACACATGCCGTTCAATCATTGTACCAGCACTCAACTGGTGCACTTCGACATTAAAACGACGGAGAATACGCAGAATTAGTACTGAAACTGCTAGCTTCGACGTACATATTGCCTACAAAGTTTGTACACCGAATGCGTACCGAATTCGTAAGTAGGCTACTAACCGTACATTCGCCATGATTCACGTGAGATTTCGCAATAATCCCGCACGTAATTTGCAAACAAGCAGCCGGAATGCCTTTCGCTAATCTTGATTAAGTTAACCGAGGCCCGAGGTACGCCGCTAGCAACGTTCTACGGGCTAGGAACGCTATTGCTTGTCAAATACGTTCGAACTCCAAAGAAAAAATCGCCTACGCTCTTTGTTGTACTATCCAGAAACATTCCCGACAGCCTTTTGAAAAGAAAGCTATGAATTGTTTACCTAAAGTAGTTCCAGAAACAATTTGTCGCTTAGCTGACTTAGCAACTGGTTTAAGTATACTAAGAAACTTTTTAAAATCAAGTTGATAATACGAGGGCGAATCAAATATGAACCGGACTTTTCCTTTTAACACCTTCTAGGTGAAGTGAATGGCGTGACATTTTGATATGTGTTAGGGAGGATGTAAGGATGTTGTGGAGGAGAATATACCTGTTGGGTTGGTCAGAGAAGATGGGTTGTTACTAAGCATCATGTCTGAGCAAGTGATGCATACATCTGTTGAGCAAAGTATTATTATTAAATCTTTAGAGCGGAAGGGTGTAAAACCTGACGAAGTTTTGCGTCAACTAACTGCACAATTCGATAAAAAAATGCTTTCAAGGAGTGCGAGTGCCACAAAACATTTTCCGATGGTCGAGAGTGTGTGGAAAACGAAAGCTAGGTACGCCCACCGCGGACAAGCACCAGTCAGCTGATTGGAGGTGACCGCCGCCTTACAATATGCGAAATTGCTGCATACGCCAGAATACCATATGGGAAGACCCAATCAATCATTTCAGATGATTTGGGTTACCGAAACGTGTGGGCAAGGTAGATTCCTCGATTCTTGACAGAAAATCAGAAAGCAAACCGTCTTGCCGTGTGTGAAAAACTTTTAGTACGATATCGAACAGAGGAGGACGATTTATCAAGGCACAGATCACCTGTGGTGAGACGCGAGTGTACCATTACACCCCGGAGCCTAAGCAGGCAAGCATAGAATGGCGGAAACATGGAGAAACAGCATCGCGGAAAACCAAGACCTGTCTAACTGCCGGAAAAATTCTTGGGGCGGTATTTTGAAATTCTAGAAGCATACTCCACGAACGCCATACTAAGTTAATGCTGCCTACTACCACAGAAGCGACAAATTTGTGGGCTTCTTTGTTTGTCTGGTCTTATTTTATGACCTTCAATATGAAGTGAAGCTAGCTACTATATTGGACATAATGAAATGCTAGAAAATGTAAACAACAAAATTGTAATTATAATGTAATCTGTTCATGTAAATAACATGCTTGAAAAAACATTAGTAAGGTAAATAATACGACTGTGCTTTTATTTTAGTAACAACAATACCATTGGAAGAAAATTACATGTATATACTTGATTATAAATTATAAAAGTTGATTATAGAGAAGTGTTTAAAATAAAAAAAATAGGAGACACTGTACTTCGAAGCTTTATTTCAATTTGTAGGTTACATTTTGGATCACTTACCATAATCATTGATTTATAGCAAAACTGTTTTCGTAAAACACTTGAAGCCCTTTCATGAAACCACCAAGGCTAATTATACTACGTCAATTGTTAATCGATAATTGGAGTTTCCCGTAATGCAACTTATAAGATTACTGGGGGATTCAAGTATGTTTACTACTATCACATCTACAATATACTATACTGCTAAAGTAAAATAAAGTGGCATATTTCAATGTACAGAGATCGGAAATTAGAGATATAATTCTGGACCGGACTAAAATGAATAATATAATTCGTAATTGTAGAAATAACTCAAGCATAGTAATAGGCAACAGATTGTTATATATCGTATTAGACTTATTACTATGTTGAATTTCATATTATTCATGAATATACCCCTGACTTTAGATCATTATTAATTTATAAAAGAAATCAAAAAAAAATAACATACTAGAGAAATCAAACAACAAATCGTATTTTAGATTTTATTGTAAATGCTTCACTCTGAATCTATATTATAGTTTTGCATGACGCAATATGAGGATTTGTTCCATTCTTTCCATTACTACCATCACTATTTATTTTTGTCTTATAGTTTAAATAAATAAACAATTAAGTAAAAAATAAAAACGAGAACGAGATAACCAAAATAAAAACGAAAACTCTGCATACAATGTAACACAAACATTTTTAAAACTCTACGACGTATTTGAAAGGTAAATTCTGCCAAATACTGGTACACAAGATAAGTGATAACAAGATTAGGTAACGTAAATAAATACGATAAATACAATTAAATTGTTTTCTCATATTATTTTCAATATGGCGATTACGCGCAGGCGTACTGTATAAATGCAACAGCAATTTTGGAAATTGTTCTTTCTGTTATTCTGTGATACTACTGCCAACTACTTGATGTAATGAAACTGGCCTATCGACGAAAAAGGCGGGACATGAATGTTCGAAGTGCTCCATGACAATGCTGGGCCACGCACAGCTTCATTGGCCCAAAATAAGTTGGGAAACACTAGGATATCCGCCCTACAGTCACGGTCTATCACCGTATGACTACCACATTTTTAGGCCACTCAAAAGAGGAACTAGGAGGTCACCATATTGACGACGACGAAGGTGTGAAAATGTTCTTACGCAATGGGTTACAGATGTGACCACATTCATTCTTTGATGACGGAAATAAAAAATTTCCGGTTCGCTGGAAAAAATGTGCGAATAAAAAATGAGGTTGTATCGAAAAATAAGATGTATTCAATTCTTTTTACTGTACCAGTAAATGTTTTAAAACCAAGGTCCGGTTCATATTTGATTCGCCCTCGTATATTTATGTAAGTTTCGAAATTGATTAAAAATTTGTCAAAACCATTCGAGCTTATCGATTTCTCCTTGTCAATACTTATCATTTCAACAACATCAATGTTAGTAATGGAAAGAAAAAATGATTTTGTATTTCTTTACTCTACAAATGCTACTCTGAAAGCAGGGAAATGCATTAATAAGCAATGACAAACATTTATAGAAATACGTGTCTCAATTTTGTTCTATTAATAACTCAGCTTTAAAATATTAATCCATATACAATACTAATGCCCATGCTCTGTATGTTTCAGAAAATAATACCTACGAAACAATCGGCGCTGGCAGTGCAATAGGTTTTTCATCGCTTCTATTCGGTTTGCCGTCACTAAACAATGTTTGCACACTGACGCACTGCATTCTAATTCATATAAATGTCCAAACGTTCAATACGGCTTTGCAGCAAACACCGCTATTGTACAGGACGGTGTACAAGACCAGGCAGCTAATTCTAGCCAAGTACCAATCAAATTATGAAGTGAAAATGATAGAGAATCCGCATTATACGAAACGGAAGAAAAAGTTACGGATAAAATCCAAGAAATTGAATGAAAGAATGCTACGGAACAGTACGTATGCTAGACTTTTATGTAGTTAGAAACACACCATACACATTTTTTTTAAACTGTTTTTGAAATTGTGTAAATATATTTGTGGAATTTCCTAATGCAAGACTACTAATACAAAGTAGATTTCTCAGGCCAACATTTCCAAGCATAGGGTGGATCCCCATGCCCCACCCCTCACCTACTTCTAATTGGTTGTTTGATTAGTCTTTTTAACATTTAGTTGACTGACATTTGTAGATCAAGTTTGTATCTCAAAATGTTGTGATGCTGTGGCTAATTCTTCAATTGTGTGTCGTGATTGTTCATAAATATGGATCATGTAGAATGAAGAGCCGTAATAAGATACTCCCAGAAAAAGGGCATGATGAAATTTCCCTGTGAAAACCGTTATGAGTGGAACACCTGCCTCCCATAATGGTAAAAAGGTAGAAGATATCTTACTGCAAAACCGACGAATATGCATCTGGGACATTGTGAAAGATACTGTCTTATCATATCATGTAGTGCACAACACACTCACTAAAGAACTAGATATGAAAATGATAAGTGCAAGATGGGTGCCCAGAATGTTAACCCTTGATCAAAACGGAAACTGGGTGTTGATTTGTAAGCGTCTTTTGGAAAGGTACCAAGCAAACAAAGAGAACTTTCTTAATTGGTATGTGACAATAGATGAGTTGTGGATGCACCACTATGATCCTGAGACTAAAGTCGAAAGTAGAGAGTGGAAACGATTCTTCTCCTCCAAGCAAATTTAAGGTCGTGTCGTTTATTGGATCGGTTTTGCTATCTGTATTCTGAGATTCTCAAGGAATCATCCTGACCAACTGACTTTGCAAAAATGACAGAGCATTACAGGGACCTACTACGCACATTTGATTTCTAAATTGCGAGACGCTACTAAAGAGAAACGCCGATGAAAGTTAAGGCACGGTATGCTGTTCCATCAGGATAATACTCCCAGCCATACGTCTGGTATTGCTATGGTTGCTATTCACAAAGCAGGCTTTGAATTAGTGGACCACTCGCCATATTCGACGTGTCTGACCCCTGGTGATGACAGGTTGTGTCCTAAATTAAAAGAAATCTTACATGCGGCAAAAAAGCTGTACAGAGGTGGTTTGCAGAGGTCGGATAAAGATTTTTCCAGGAGACTGTTGAGATGGACTAAGAGCGTTGGTAAAAGGGTCAGAGGTACAACATAGAGATCCACCCTCGTACCCGCATACATTCTGAATTACGGTAATTAAAGTGTACTATATTAATGTATTATCTGTGAAAACTGCTCTACAAATCTATCGAAATACAATTGAAATGTAACATATAATACAGGATATTAGTATTAATATTTCTGTGTATTTCTATACCTTTATAGTCGTCCTCATATATGGATATATTTTTCTTGTTATTAAGATTAGAAATTTAATTTTTTATTCTGATAAGAACTATGGTTCAACAAAAATGATAAAAGGTATAATGTTTCATTCCGTTTATTTGATCTCATTGTCAACTTCGTCCTATGAACCCGAATTTATTTTTTTCAGAATCTTTCGTAAATGCCTACAAATATTGCATATCGAACAAAGAAAGTTATAGCAAATTATCAAATACCGCGGGGAAGATTTGCTTCCTAAAATATTTACTGATGCCGATCACGATTTTACCATACGGACCATTTCTAAAGTTCTGGTACTTCATACGCCTGGCAATAACCCTATCCCTGTATTTCGTGATACCTCTGGAATACATGTTCTCCCCTTACAGAGGTGAAATGCACTATTTACGATTTATTTTGGAGATCGTAGTTTATATCGACATGTACTTAACGTTCCATATCGCCTTTTACGGAGGCAAAAATCAGTTGATCATACACCCTTGGAGTACAGCGGAGCATTACCTGAAAGGGCAGTTCATTCTCGACGTCCTCATATGGTTCCCATACCCTTTTCTGCTCCTATTGCTGTACAATCATACCGAAGGCCATAGCGAATTTGCGCATTCGATCAGTCCGCATATGTTCCACTGCGGTGCGCATTTGATTAAAATCCTAGATATATACAGGGTGTTTTGCGCTATACACTACTTCGGCCAAAGATGGAATACGGTATATAAATTTCTTTTAAAGTAGCTACAAGCATTACTTTCATGTAACTTTCTAGTATTGGTTATTTCGCTGTTTCAAATACACCTTTTTCACAATCCTACTAGTGCATTCCTGGGCAATGGTTTTGATAATCTCCACTTGCCGATATCTACATCATAACGACGTGTTGGAATACATAGTTGATAACGTGACTAAAATTCCGGAGATGATACCCATGCCAAACGCAAAATTCAATCTCTACTGTTACGAGGACTCCTGGCTTAATAGGTTTGGATCGTAAGATACGCTTACCAAAAGGAATAATTCAAAATATTGATTTGATTTCAGATCGGTGTACGGCAACTATAGTATGGTGCATCAGGTTTATTTTACGAGCGTCTATTTCGTTTTCCAAACTATGACTGGCATGGGGTTTGGAGATATCTATGCTGAAAGTGAAGCTGAAATAATTATAGTTATTTCGATTCTTTTGACCGGGCTTGCCTTCTACGGGTGAGTTTACAAATCCAATTAAGCGTCTACTATAGTTTCGAAGATTTTATTATTAAAAATATTTAATACGTTGGCTGTGTATGAACGTTTAAGAATGTTTCGCGGCGTAAGACGTTACAATTTTATAATAGGAATCTGGGCATTGTAATTAATCAGATTTTACTTATTCATTGGCCCTTATTTTTGTAATAGGCAGCGAATCATGTATGAATGGTTAGCTCATTGTGTCGTCTTATTACAACATCTAATGGTCTAATTTTCATTTCTCCTCTCGCATTTGAAATCTTCATTTTATTTGTATATCTAGGTATAATCTCTTCTTTTTGAGCTTTGGAGGAAAGTAACTGTATCTTGACGGTGTATTGCAGAGTAGTACATATTTGAATGTAATAAACTTTTAGTCAATATAACGGTATTATTCTGAGCATAGAATACAGGTTGTTCAATTCAACAAAATCGAGAAAAATTATTCCGAAATTGCCAAAGGTTTTCTGTACAGACAATGATAAAAATTTACTAACATCTTCATTCAATCTCAATCAATCAACGCAATAAATTTTATTGATAAATTCGAAAGCGTTTGGACGTAGTAATATTTTTTTTAGAATAAACGGAGCGTAATTAGGGATCTTTAATAATGTAAAAGAAACATAAGTTGTTATAGAAGTTTGTTTTTTACTTTTACTCCTTCTTTATAAAACACTCAGTACATCAGAATAGAAAGTAACTGCTGTGAGAAAGCTGAAAATAGCAGTGAGCTGTTACCCTATCTCTCTCCACAATCCAGCTTAGTGATATTCAAGTGACAGTAGCCGTGCCCATATGCAGACAATGTTAAAATGGCGACCGTACTCGAAGAGTGTATTGTGGAAAAGCAGCGTCCTATTCTACGTTTTCTTCTGGGCAATAAGAAGCAAAAGATATCCATAAGGAAATGTCTCCTGTTTATGGTGAAAAGTGTAGCGTAAACCCGTGTATAACTGGGTTGAGAAATTCTCTCAAGAGCGCTTGAAAGGTGTTGACCATGAGCGAAGTGGCCGTCCCCTTCAAATTGTGAGAAATGCAACACTTCGACACTTGGAAGAGATGATTCGAACTGGCAGTTGGGTAACAAGAGACAGGATAGCAAATGTCATAGAATGTTCTCATGAATTTTCGAAAAGTTTGCTCACGGTGGGCACCTGGACATCTGACTCAAGAACACAGAAAGATTTGAATGGGCTTGTTCTTCTAACACATCTACCAGTACGTGGAAGGAGCGGATCCGAAACAAAGCGTGCTTAAATTCAATGGTCATCCTCCTTCACCGTCAACAAAGAAATTCATGGTTGTGCCCTCGGCTGGAAAGGTTATACTTGCCATATTCTAGGATTCTCAAGAAGCACTCTTAGCCCATTTCCAGAATAGAAATGAGAACGTGACTGCTGAATTATACTGTAGAGTTTTGATGTTGCTTCGGGATGCAATTCGACTAAAACGTCCGGGTCTACTGACGAGGGAAATATTGCTGCATCACGATAATGCCAGGCCGCATTCGGCCCACTTGATCCAGGCGAGAATTGCGGAATTAGGGTGGAAGCTTTTTGAACATCCGGCTTACAGTTCCACCCTAACACCAAACGATTGTTTGATCCGCTTAAAAAGCATCTTCACGACAAACATTTCGAGGGCGATAACGATGTTCAACAAGAGGTACACGCGTGGTTCAGACGGCAATCCAGACACTTTTATGCAGCAGATAAGTGTATTAAGGCAAATGGAGACTTTGTTGAAAAATAAAACTTGTTTTTGGCTAACTATTTCTCTAATTACTTTTTATAATGGCTTTTTGTGATCCACTTACTGACCTTTTTTTTGTACTACGTCCCCAAAATAGAGCCTGAGCTATAAAAGATGAAGGTACTATTGGTATACTCCGTATATAAGGGAATTTTTCTTTTAATCTAAAGTTTGTATTTCATACAATGAGTGTTTCTCTTCCATACAGGTATTTGCTGACAGATATCATTAGCATGTCTACAAAATACAGACATACGCTTTTGATGTACGAGTCGAAATTTTTACATCTCATCACCTACATGAAACAGGAGAAGGTAAACCATGTTTTAAAACTAAGAATTCAAGATTATCTTCAATACAAATGGAACCGCACCAGAAATGTTAGTGTAAGTACAGTCACATTCGTTAATCTTGTTATGTATGTAGCAATGTAGAACATTAATTAAGTAATAAATAGAGCTGCCAAATCAGTCAGGGTACCATAAACATCCGTTTCGTGCTAAGTAGTCGCTAAGTAATAGATTATATGTAATTAAGGTTTGCAAAGCCACTGCCAAACCATGGACGTGTAAAGGAGGCGGTAATATACCATGCGCCGTGAATAAAAACATTTATTACACACATACCTATGAGGGAGGGAAACTTAATAGTCACGTAAAATAGGGTTAGCCCAATGTCCATACTGATTCCTTTACTAAGTTTTACCATTCAAAACAGATGACAAAGGGATATAATGCGGTATGGTTTTCAAAATGTTCTTTATGCTGTTTAAGGTACAAGCTTTGATGTTTTGATACAAAACGATGGCTCGTTAAACTGGAAACTTTTAGAAGCAGTTCTTTTGTAAAGTCTCTAACAATTTCCTGGCTTGTCTCTAATGGATCTCTGTTAATATGGATCCACTAATTGCATATTTTTATTTCCTGTTGGACAATTTTTTAAAAGCATTTCTCAAATATGACCCAGGTTCAGTTTTTCCTGGGTACTGTTCTACCTGTCAACTGGTCTATCTTGACGAGTTGCTTGTAATTATCCCTAATTGTTACCGCTGTAGCCAATAATCTTTATTTTAGAAAACATATATCTATGTTTAGATTATAATATAAGCTGTCTTATACTGAAACGAACTTGCGATGTTGATGAAATTCCGTAACTTCTGAAGGGTCTTCTTGTTCGTTAAGACAAAAAACTAAAAAATTAAGCTTCATAGTTTTTAAAGGTTATAACATACCTATATATGCCGAAGGAACAGTTCAGGTGTTCCCCCTGAAAGATTTGCATACTTTGTAGGTCCATATCGTTTGATGTAAGTGGACAGTGACAAGTGAATTTAATCCACACATAAATAGCAGTAGATTTCAATTTACCAGTTCTGTCTCAACGCTTTAATATATGCGTGAAAAATACAATTTTCAAAATTAAATACGAGGTTTGAAAGTTTTGAAAGGTAATATTTGGTGTTCAATATAGATTTTGGTTAAAATATGGTTTAGTTCTACATTAAATCCATTCTCATTGGCGTTGTCTATGTTACTTCTGCGAATACTAGACATATTGATGCCGACATTCTTAATGATAATAAAATGACCTGCTTTAACTGTTTCGTATCCAATTTTTTGTTTGGCTTCTAAGGCCTTTCATCGAAGACCCTTGTCATGGATTATTTTCCTATCATCGAATACTATTTTGAAGTTTTGTAAGAACGTATCGTAATTTAGCTGTAAGGGTACCGACATGACTTAACAGCTCTAGCAATAACTTAATCGAGAGTTGTCCTTGTCAACTTTTTCGATACTTTAACATTTCGGTTTTTGACAATTTTCTAGTCTTAATCAGATTTCAATTTTGAAAAAATTTTAGGTCAAAAGCAATTAAATCTCTCAAAGTCCCACTATACTTTTCCATTTAACAGTTACAATTCCTTTTATCCCAAATGAACTCGACACTACACGAGGACGCCGCGTTATTTCTATACGAATCCACGCTGCGGCACGTCCCCATGTTCGAAAACGTCGACCATTCCTTCTTCAGAGTTATCGGGAAAGAATTAAGAGAGGAGTACTATCTAGAGGGGGACGTCGTCATCCACGTGAACGATATAGTGCAAGACATTTACATCATACATAGGGGTTCGGTACGTCCTCTCAAAGGACTTAAACTTTTCGCTGATAGTTCGATGAATGTTCAACAGGTGGAGCTGTCGTCCGCTCATAATATGATCCCGATCATCATGGGTATAGGCGGCGTTTTCGGTAACGTTTTCGAGAAGGACAAGACGTTGTGCGCGATAAGTGTTAGGGCTCTAAGGAATTTGGATTTGTTGTGTTTGAGCGTCGAAAAGTTTAAGAGGATATTGAGAGTAAGAATGTATACTACCATCCATAGAAGTTTGATTAAGGGAGAAAGTTCTACGATACTTTAATTTAATGAGCTTTATTGCATTCAATAATGATAATCTTAATAAATATCTATTTTACATACATCTGCAACTCAAATAATGAAAGCATCACGAAGAGAAGAAGTAATTAAGAGGGAACACTTGTCCTCATTTACAGCGGATTATTCTAATCTTTTTATTAGAGAAGCTGTATCAATGGGACCAAGCACGTAAATATTTTATTGTGTCCCCTCTCTCTCTTAGGGCTCGTCCCTGCCCGGTTCGAACGTTTACTGCGATCACCAAACTCACAACAGTTCAGCTTCAATATTATTGTGATCAGCGGTACAGATAAGTGACCAACACTGATCGAAATGCCTCGTGGTAAATCAGTAGGTGTTGCAAGAAAACAATAAAACACACAATTCGCCTATATTAAGAGGCAGGCGACTTAAAGTACTGTAACCGTCCAGGTGCCTCAGGAAAAACCCCAGCAGACGATCGTCAACTACAACTATCAAATAAGTGAAATCGTAGAAAAGCAGCACCAGAAATAACGAACGAATTCAATTGCGGACGTCAGTGTCTGATTTCGGTTACCACTGTCAAACGCCGACTGGCCTAAGGAAATTTACACGGTCGCGTGGCAGCTCGTAAACCAAGTGTGGACAACTTTTGATATTTTGTGGGCCAAACTTTAGTATGTAAATACGTTCGCGGGCCGCGTTTAAAAGTAGTGTATCTTAAAGTAGTGTTCTCAATTTTGAGCGATAGATATGAGACATGAAATAATACGTCAATGTTACTATAATGCAATTTATTAAAATAAGAAAATGAAATGATAAAAATTGGTACATTATAATTAAATCGTGAAATTTGGAATTATTACAAACTACGAAAGTTAAATAGCCACAACGAAATCAATGGGTTAATTCCACTAATACAAAGACGTAAAGAATTTTCCAAATTATCGTGTCAGCCTTGTACGATGTTTTGATTTATTAACTTTCATCGTAGTGTAATATTTTTCTTAATTGGGTTTTTCAAAATATCTCACGGACCGGACCAAATTTTACAGCGGGCCGGTTGTTGCCCACATATATCGTAAACCAAGGCTACAGTGGGCATCGGGACTAAACGGTAGAACAGTGGCAAAATGTTCTATTAACTGAGAAATCAATATTTACAGTGTTTGATCAAAGCAGGAGAGTGTTTGTCAGACGTTTCACTAATAGCGATTCAGTTACAGTTTAGGGTTGCTTTTCTTACTCTAGAATAGGAACGTTACATCGAATCAAAGAAATATTGCGGAAAGAGCAGTACCTCGAAATATTGGAGATTCATACTATTCCTTCTGCGACTAATCGGCGAAAATTTTACTACTGTGCAAGATAAGCCAGAATATGTAAACAGCATTTGAATGAGCAAAATCAAAACAGATATTTTAAATTATGACAAGGCCACCGGAGAGCCCAGAACTCAACCCTATTGAATTACTGTGAGATGAACTTGTTAGAAGAGTTCGAAGTGTCACTCCTACTTTCAAGGAACAACTTTGGAATATTCTTCCACAAAAATGGAACAACATTCTAGGCGAAAACGTCAAAATATTAATCAAAAAAATACCGCGAGTTGTTTGAGAAGTAATCAATGCAAGAGGTTTTCTTTTGACGAAAATAATATTTAACAATTTTATTAACAATGAATAAAATGGGAAAAATAAAGCTTCTTGTTAGATTTTGATAGATGTAATATATTTTATTTCTTTAGTATTAAATGCATTTTATTTCTTGATTTTCAAATTTTTTGTTACCTAACCAAACTTAAATGAACGGTAGTGTAAATTCAGTTTGTTTTTTTATTTATTAATAAAGTAATCAACAAGAAATTCCTTTAATTCGAAACATGAAATTCTAAGATTTTCACGAGGGTCCTGCTTCCATAATATAACTTCATTTTCCAGGATTACCCTTTCATACAGAAGAAATTAAACGTATTCCAGAAAACAGAGAAGCAAAAACATTATGCAATACCCAACAGCTTCGTTGATGATGGAAATGTTTATTTAAACCCGGTTAGTACGAGGGGAGGTCCAGAAGTTCGTGGAATGGAGGGGATGGAATGGGGATAGAGGCGCTCGCCAGGTGTTATTCTGATTGGCGACTCATCATTAGTATATAAGTTAAGTTGCAGCCCTATAGCGTCTGTTGTTTACGAATAGTTGCCTGCTAAACAAGTCAATCCGGAATAAAACTGAAACTATGGAGGAAATTGAACACCGTGCTGTGATAAAGTTCCTTACAAAACAAGGAAAGAACGTTCAAACCATATTGAATGAAATGGAAACCGTTTATGTGGACAAGCGCCCTAGTAAATCAATAATTTATGAGTGGCATGGTCTTTTAAACATGGTCGGGAGTCGATCGAAGACGACCCCCGCTCAGGACGGCCAGTTGAGGCCACCATATCAGACATCGTCGAAAAAGTGCAAAAATTTCTACTGCAAAATGCCCGTTTGAAGAAAAAACAATTATCTGCATTAGTTGGAGTATCAGATACCACCACTTTGTTACATGGCCACCTGGGTATGACAAAAGTCAATTCAAGATGGGTTCTGAGAATGCTCACGCGGCTGCAGAAACAGCAGCGCGTCTGTGCGTTCAAACAATTTTTGGAGCTGTGTGGAGAGAAACCTGCACAGATTTTGGAGCGGATTGTTACCGGAGATGAAACATGGGTTCATCACGTTGAGCCTGAGTCCAAACAGGAGTCCATGCAATGGCATAAAAAGGGGACACCACCGCCAAAGAAATTCAAAGTGTCAGAATCGGCTGGAAAGTTGATGGCTACTGTTTTTTGGGATTGTGGGGGTATATTATGGATTGATTACAAAGAAAAGGTAGGAGCATAACCGGAGAATATTACGCAGCGATATTAGAAAAATTAAAGGAGGCCATCAAGGAAAAGCGTCGAGGAAAATTGACCAAGAGTGTGTTGCTCTTGCAAGACAATGCGCCGGTTCACAAGAGCAAAGTTGCAATGGTTGCTCTGCACAAGCATGGCTTTCAATTAATAGTCCATCCACCATACAGTCCAGACCTGGCACCTAGTGATTTTTATTTGTTCCCCAATTTAAAAAAAGACTTGCGTGGAAGAAAGTTTTCCGGCGACAATGAGATAAAGGAGTTAATTTTGGCCCATTTTGAGGCGAAAGATAAAAAATATTTTTATGATGGTTTAGAAAAATTAATTCATAGATCTTAGATTCATGCTTAAGGGTGATTATATTGAAAAGGAAAAATAGATTTATTGTTTTATTTTATTTAAAACCCTTTCATTCCACGAAATTCTGGACCTCCCTCTTAGATTCAAGGTTTTGCTCAAATTCCCCCAATATTTTACTTTAAATTTTCAGAATATGTATTGGAATACTAAAAGATCGTCGACAGTTAAAAAGAAATCATTCTTCTACAATTGTAGGAACATTTTCAGTCACGAAAGTCGCAGATTCAATATATTCAGTAAGAAAAATCTCCAACTCCATTAGCTTAACTATTCTTTTTCTGTATAAGTTAGGAAATTAAATGAAATATAACTATTCTAGGTTGTTTCCTGCTCTTTGCGACATACACCAACTTTGTCTTGACTACATACCAGTTTTGCTTCCAACGTTACTGCAACGCCCTGCTAACATGTGCGGTAATCGTAGACGTGATCTTTTTGCTAAAGTTTTGTCTGGAAATCAACACCCCTCTCACCGTACCCGCAGGATTGCTAAATAAACGATCGTTTTTTGCAAAGTATAAGGAATCTAGAGACTTTTCTCGCATAATCATTTACTCTAATCGTTTCTTTTCGTCTAGGTGCATGCGAAGAAGATGGAGAAGGACTCTAGACTTCCTAGCAAATCTTCCAATCGGTTATTCGATACTCTTTTTGCCATTTATAACCAGCGAGTATGCCAACTTTTATTTTTCCATTTATAGGCTTCTGACGTTGCTTAGGATGTATTATATGTTCCAATTCTTCTTGGTGCACAAAGAGAAGTTGATGGCTCAGAGATTTCTTTTGGAGTTGAGGTAATTTGTGTTCAAAATTGTTGTTTATTAAGCAAATGTACGAGGGATGTTCAATAATTTACGAAACAAACTGCAATTGCGGGAAAATCGCTACATATTCTTAGATGAAACTATCTGAAGGTTAATTAGGCAACCTTAATCACAAATTCAATCAACTGTTGGAAAGGAATCTAAACAAACATAAACTCTTTTATTCATACTTCTAGAGAGCACAAGAGATGGTACTCAAACAGTTTTTACGTGGCACCAACGTCAAAGACGATGAAGCGATACACAGATGGCTCCGTTAACAAGATTAACTGTTTGTAACCGCTGTAATTAGGAAATTTCCAAATGTTAAAGCGACGATTACATTGAAAAGTAATCCAAATTCCATTATAAATAGATAAAATGTTTTTTATTCACAGCCTTGTTAATTACTGAACGTCCCTTTTAAGCACAATAGACATCATTTAATTTTAAAATGGTTAATTTCACAAAATGTTGCGAATATAATATTAAATAACACGTCAGAAGAAACTTTGTTTGAAATGCCCGGACCACAGTACGAATACAGACTTGAAAATGGCGACTATGCGATAGAAAAAGTTCGAGGTTCTCAAGTAGTAGACATGAAAAATCCTAATATCAAATTGCGAAAGTCTCATACTCAAATATATATTGCAGTTGTAGTTGCTTTCGCATCTGATAAAAGATTTTGTCAAGACAGGACTGTATCTCATTGATACATCGATGTTGTTACACCGTTACCTAGATAAAAAACTTTTTAACTATTAAAATGGTTATGCTGTGGTGGACCTAGTATTTTCCAGTTGGTCATGGTACGGTTCATACGCAAATGATGGACTCCTATACCGTGCTGTGAAGTGTTTGAATGTATATGCGCCTTGTGAAATAGAACTTTATGTTTCACAAAAGCTTCGTACTATTGAAAATATGACAGACTCAAGTTTCATAGTAACTGAACAATTACATGTTGTACCTATTTTATCGTAAAGTTTTAGTTACTGAAAATAATTCACCTACATTGAAACCGAATAGCAAATAAAGTAATAATAAAACGGTGGCAGAATAATCGAAAAATTCGAAAGTACCGGTTCGCTTAGTGATGTGAAATATACGATACAAGCTCGTAGAAGTAATTCAGAACAAAACATCACGTCATCG
This sequence comes from Trypoxylus dichotomus, assembly GCA_023509865.1. Taxonomy (NCBI): domain Eukaryota; kingdom Metazoa; phylum Arthropoda; class Insecta; order Coleoptera; family Scarabaeidae; genus Trypoxylus; species Trypoxylus dichotomus. Next base: position 7,414,458 of record CM042081.1, on the reverse strand, counting down.
ACATTACAACAGCCGCCCTTCAACATATTCTCACTAAAGATTTGCACCTCCACGCCCACAAAGTCCCATTGACTCAACAATTTCTGTCAACAGACCAACTAGAGTTCACCTACTAGATCCTTGAGCAAACAGAAGTGAATGCCGATTTTGCTTTGCTCACAAAATTATTTTCGGTGATGAGGCCCATTTTCATCTGGCTTCGTTAATCGGCAAAACTGCCGAATTAGCAAATCCACGAATGATTCAGAAAGCAATGCATTCAAAACATGTCACTGTCTGGTGTGTGGTCTGGAGGAATAATTGGACCGTATTTCTTTGAGGATGACGGATATAATGCAGTAACGGTGAATGGTGAACGTTATCGTGCGATGATAACGCAGTTTTTTGTGCTTCAATTGGAAAATATTGCTCTTGACGAAATGTGGTTTCAGCAGGACGGTGCCACATGTCATACCGCCCGTGAAACAATGACTGTCGAACACGAGTTTACTCCCGGTTTGGTAACCAGAATTGGCCGCCACGTTCGTGCAATTTAACACGTTTGGACTTCTGGCTGCGGGGTTGTCTGAAGTTACAGGTTTATGCCAACAAGCCCGCGGCCACCGAAGCATTGAAGGCCGAAATTTCACACTCTATCAATAAAATACGAATTCTTTAGGCAAGTCCAAGAAGTCTCATTGTATTTTTTGAAAACGTGACGAATCGGCAGAAGAATATAATATATAATAATAGAAATAAAAAGATAGCTGCGGTACCAATGTGTACCTACTTCCAACTTCATCATTCCATTCAATTTTGTCTGCAGTTCTGAAAAAGTAGATTTAGTGCAAAAAATTAATACTTGCACTATGTAACTGGTTTTCTAAAAATGATTCCGTTGAAATTGTACGACTTTTTTATGAAACGTGCTGTATATAAACATTACCTTTCTAGTATTGTGTCCTCTGCTAGGATATGAATAATTCTTAAATGCTACCTGCAATCACTTTCTAAACTAGCTAAACTCGTAAGATACGAATGTGATACGTAAACACCAAACTACCGCTGGTATTAGTTACTGTTATTTCTAAAAATTCAAACGCTTCTTCACATTGAAAATTATTCCTTCTGATGCAGCGTCTTCCTGATATTCTCCACGATATTCTGCCATCTTTTAGCCTGCCTGTGGTACCTAATGATTTGTCCATGGAACCGCTGTGCGAACCCAGTCTGGCAAAAACTATTTGCAACCCACGTTTGTTACCAAATTAATAAAATAAATCCCTAAAATTACTAACACTTAGGTATATTGCAGAGACCGGAAGAATTATATGTACTGTCTTTATACCTAGTCATTAATACTATAACATGTACTGGAATTGGCGATATAGTGCCTCAAACTACCGCTCAGATGTGCGTGGTAATCTTGTACATGGGACTAGCTAAGATATTTTTAGGTATCCCGTTCATCCAATAAGGACATGAAATTATAATTCAATATTAATTCACCTTAATTACAGGATATTTTATATCGCAATTGATTCGAATGTTGCAGTGCGGGAACGTGTGGTTGGTGAAATATGAAACTATAATGGAACATCTGAAAAGTTACTACACGAATATGAGCGCTAATAGCTGGCAGATTAGTTATATGATCAACTATATGAGCTCCTTGTGGCAAAAGAGGAACGGTTTACAGGTAAGATTATTTGGGCTTCTAACATTGTATCTCTTTCGAAATTAACCATTTATCTAATATATCGGCGTAAATGTATTAGAAATGGAAGTAAAATTTTGTTATTAATTTTCAGTTCATAAAAAATAAGAAAATATATATTCCTGTATTTTATGTTGAGACACGTAACTTATTTCTAACCGTATAGAACAAGTGATTTGATTATAATTATTGGAATAAATATCGAGGTCAAATTTGTATCCAATCTTTGTAATAACCTTTGTGCAAGTCTAAATTTGCACATATTTTAAGGTGGCAACAATAGGCAAATTATTGGACTTTCAACTAAAACAAAAGTTGATGGCAAAAACCACGAAGTGTAAACGTCTTGGTGGTAACTGTACACAAAACTAACTGTAAATACTGCGTATTAGATAAACGTTCAGTATTTTCAACACATAACAGGAAATATACGAGGGCAATCCCAAAAAAAAGGTCTCCTATATTTTTAGATATACAAAGAACCGTTTATTTTCTATAATTGCTACATCACTTGAAGATTGAAGAATGCTTTATTTTTCAACATAATCGCCATTTCGGTCGATGCATTTTTGTAGACGCTGTGGCAATTTTACAATGCCCATGTCATACCAGCTTGCCGCCATGCCCTTCAGAAAGCGTTGAACCTCATCTTTCACGTCATCATCGGAGCAGAAACGCCGTCCAGACAAATTTCCTTCAACTTACGGAACAGGTGGGAATCGCTGGGTGCCAAGTCCGGACTGTAGGGTGGGTGTGTGATGACGTTCCAACCAACATTTTGCAGGAGATCGACGGTTTGACGGAGATCGACGGTTTGACGGGCGACGTCTTTGCTCAACATCTCTCTTCTCCGGTTCTGAACTGCCCTTCTGAGTTTCTTCAGTGTTTCACAGTACCTGTCAGCGTTGACTGTTGTCCCAGCAAGCAGAAAGTCGACCAACAGTACCCCCTTCCTGTCCCAAAACACAGTTTCCATGACTTTACCGGCAGATTGTGTTTGCTTGAATTGTCGTGGCTTGGGCGAAGAGGGATGCCGCCACTCGCGTGGCTGTTGTTTTGTCTCAGGTGTAAAGTGGAATGCCCAGGTTTCGTCACCCGTGACAATCGAGTCCAAGAAGTTGTCCTTTTCGTCTCCATAGCGGCGAAGAAATTCACGGGAAGAATCAACCCGTTGCCGTTTGTGGTCTTCTGTCAGCATACGCGGCACCCATCTTGCACACACCTTCTGATATTGCAACTTTTCCGTTAAAATCCTGTGGATAGTGCTTCTGGAAACCTCAGGAACCAAAATGCAGAGAGCATCCAGAGTGATCCTCCGATCTTTACGCATGAGTTCTTCAACTTTCACGATTGTCTCGTCGGCAATTGACGGCCTCCCGTTCCTTTCTTCGTCATGAATTTCAGTACGATCGGCTGTAACTACACCACTTGCGAACGTTTTTGACATCCATGCACAACTGTCCATACACTTCCGTCAATAGGCGGTGAATTTCAACCGGTTTAACCCCTTTTGCGTTCAAAAATCGAATAACTGCGCGCACTTCGCACTTGGCGGTAACGTTTATCGGGAGCTCCGTTTCGAATGGCTACTAAGCCAAGACTGAGCATCCGAGCGAAGCGCCTGCGTGCTTATGTGGTAGCGGAGAAGGCACCACTCACAACAGTGTTGCCAACGACCGTATTAAAACTTTCCCTACGTCCCCAAAAAATTTTTTTGGGATTGCCCTCGTACATCAAGTTGTTTCTTGTCGAATGATACACATCACTCAATCACCAGCGCTTTTAAAAGGACTTGGTTCCAGTGTGAATTATAAAGAATCTTCAAAGTATTTCTCACTTAAAATAGTGAACTTTAAAAAAAGATTTCCTGAAAATCATCCGCCTACATCTTCAAATAATCATGATGTTGAGCTTTTTAAGCAAATAAAATTCTCTTTTGACGTAAGTAACACCACCATTAGAGAGATCACAATATATGATCGAACTCCTCATAGGCAGAATTGCACCACGTCCAGTTAACTATCGATTACTTTGACTGGCTCTGTTATAACGTAGAATCATAAATTTAAACTTGATCTATACTCTATTTTTTAATTCGGAGAAGTAAAATCTAAAAGACGTGTCTACCCAATGGAATATTTCAAAGCTACTTTTTGGCGGCAAGTTTAAAACTAGCTAGGATTTTATATACGTTGCAATCACGTAATTAACTACATATTTATTGCAAATCTAAGTAATTAATTCATTAAATATAGAAAATGGAATCAGAAACGTTTAGAATAACAGAAGAATTGAGACAAGGAGAAAGCATAAGCCCAGTATTGTTCATTACATATATGGACGAAATAATCAAGTGAAATGAAAACGAATAAACATAAAATTAAAGTAACGGCAATAGGAGAAGAACCAATTCAAATGAGAATTTAAATCGAAAGGACAGAAAACGAACAAGTAAAAACGTTCCAATACCTGGGAATGATATTCGACGAGAGTGGGATGCAAGAAGCAGACACCGATAAAAGAATTGAGAAAACAACGAAATTATACTATGCTATGGATATTAAACGTATAAACAAGAAAGAAACCTCCCGGAAAACGAAAATGAGAGTATATAAGTCTATTTATCGACCAACATTAACGTTTGGCTGCGAATCGTGGATGCTAAACCAAAAACAAAGAAGTAAGGTATAAGCCATGGAAATGAAGTATTTGAGAAGAGTTAGAGAGGTCACAAAATGCCGTAGAATAAAAACTATCGACATAAGGGAAGATTCAGAAATTAATTCTGTGCTGGAATTGGAAAACAATTGGAACAGTGGCGGCATCTGTAAAGAATGGGTGATGAGAAACAACCTAGAAGAATATGGAAAGCAAATATTGCGAGAAATAAGAGAAGAGGAAGGCCACGCAGATTTGTGACAATGTCATAGTGAAAATTCTGGAAACATGAACTGAAACAGCGAAGTTGGCGCAGGATAGGAGGCTGTGGAGAAAGTTTGTAAAGATAAATATTTATATGGTACATGGGTTATTAAATTATGTACACACGCACACATATGTATATATACAATGTTACAGTGTTTTCATATATATGTATATATTGTGGTAGAAAATCTCAGACTCGTTAAAATTTTTAACTGAGTTCTTTGAATTAAAATTTTGACTTATTTGTTTTGAATTATGTGAAAATGTTTTCTAAATTAAAATACCAAATGTTAAGTCAAAATTTCAATTCAAAGAACCCAGTTAAAAATTTTCAACGAGCCTGAGATTTTCCACCACAGAATTGGCGCCTCAACATTTAGGGCATCTAAATTTTGAACAAATTTAATCACAATTTATTTTTCTATTTTATATGAATGGTCAATACACGTAAAACAGCAATGCTCGAAACACTTTCACATGAATCGGAGATGGGCGATACTTTGTACTCCAACGACATCACCGAGCCTAAAAAGTCAATTAAGAGTCTCGGCGATAAAAGAAGTGTTGGCATTTTTTTTCTCCTAAGAAAATATAAGTCGTTATTTTTCTCATATAACTCCGTAAAATTATAAATATCTTCGCATTATATTCAATAATAAAGTGATGCTACACGCAAAATTTGAAAGTTCCGGACACTTACGTTGGAAGCCGAAGGCCAGTCCGTCCTAAAGCCGAGCTAGTGAGTACGATACATATAGACGTCGAATCTTCTGAATTTCTTCAAAATTAATTCTATCTTTCGATGTGACATTTAGTTTCGTAAATTAATTAGAATATTTCAAGTTTAGCTTTTTCTTGTAAAAATACGGTATATATATATAGATATATATTTTTTTATTTTGTCCATATATTTGTTTTTTTTTTTTTACTTAACATTTGGTATTTTAATTTAGAAAACATTTTCACATAATTCAAAACAAATAAGTCAAAATTTTAATTCAAAGAACTCAGTTAAAAATTTTAACGAGTCTGAGATTTTCCATCACAATATATACATGAAAACACTGCAGAATAGTATTGATTGATCAAATACACATCATACTAGATTTCAACTTTATATATCATACCTTTTTTAATGGCGGCCAGCGATATATCAAATATCGCCATTGTAATTTTTCCGAAAAGTAATCAACAGTTAACCTACTTTTTAGAGCTTCAATTTAAAAACACTCCTCCGAATTAAAAACTAGAGTACAATACCGTAAAAGCGTATAATCAGTTTAACAGCTATATGTGCTTTAACGCTCTTAAATAAACGTTGAACACGGAACATTCTATTTAAATAGAATAGGTTAATTTCTAACTAAAAGTGGTGTGATCGAATTCATTGCTCGAGTCCTCGAGTTTGTTTTCTTACATTGGAAGCTAATAATCTAATTTTCGACCAGATTAATTCAAATAGTCAACAGAATTGAATTTAACTTTGCGGTATCAGCAGTTTGACGTAGGCGTTATTTACTATTTTATGTACTATATTATTTGCACTTGTTTTACCTAGGTCCAATTACACCAATGTTAGTCAAAAATTAACTGCCACTAAAATAGACTTTTCCAAGTTTAAATCGTGTTTTAATAGCATAAAAGGACATAACAAAAACGACATTAGTAATAATCAATAGTTTCTTTGTTTGCGAAACGAAGGCAAAACGACGAAGATGACTATATTAAAAGATTGCTTTTCCTGGAGAGATTAGATAATTACCTATGTGAAATGTTACTCTCTCAGCAATAACCACAAAAAAAAACATCTATCTATTCCTAACTTTCCGATTTCAGCGATATGAATTAATAGCAGAGTTACCGCGTACATTGAGAATCGACCTAATGACATCGATCTATGGAAGGCTGATAAAGGATTCGTACATTTTTGGCCGTACCGAGCGCGATTTTATACGGCAGCTGTGCCTCCAGCTCAAACACCACACGTATTTCCCCGGAGATTACATCGTACGTGATGGCGATGTAGACTCTTGCATGTACTTCATCTACAGGGGCGACGTATGTACCTGGCTTTCTGTTTGTTTTTCGCGAAGGGACAGATGTAAAACGAACCAACCTTTTGTCATTGCGGTTGAATATTGCAGGTGCAAATTTTAACGGACGGCCAAACCGTAAACGAGACTGTACACGAAGTGCTCCATAAGAACGAGGTGTTCGGCATTGTTCAGGGCTTATTCAAGGAGATCCCTCATCATTTCTCCTTTCGAGCGTCTACGATCGTCGATCTGGCAATCCTTAATCTCAACGAATGGGAATATCTTTTGGATTTTTTTCCGAAGAGTAAAGATGTAATTTACCAGCGAGTTGAAGAGATTTATTACACTATTTAAATATATTTACAATTAATGTTCAAACGTTTTTCATTTTAATAAAAAATATATTTATTTGATTTTGAAATTCTGCTTTTTTAAATTATCACTTTGTCATCTCTTAGATAATAGCTGAACTAACATTGACGTACTTTGTCGATTATAAGAATTTCTATAATTTACATCAGCGCCATACTAATTAATGTCATATTTATAATCTGTCAAAGTTAATTTTCTCTCAAAAATCAATTTATTAGGCGTTAACTGGTCTTTTACAGATATTTTTAATTAGATTAGTTGTTAGTGAATTTAAACTGTGTAGGTAAGATATAATTATTGAGTATCGCGTAAATATAAAAGTATTGACTACAAGGTTATGTTTATTTGTTCACTGAGAGTGAGAGCTTTTTAATCTCGTGTTATATATTTCGGTTCCTTAAACCGATATTAGAGGTGATTGCAGTATAACAAGCAATGGATGAGACTGTGAATAGCTTCTTAAAGGAAATTAACCAAATTGCACCACCTAAATGTAAGTGCAAAATGTAGTAATGTATATATTCAGGTAGAATATTGTTTTAACAGTATAAATCCTCTAATGCACACAAATTTTAATCAATCGTGCTTTAGCTGTTTGGGAAGAATGTTACGATGAGAAAAGTGGATTCACATACTACTGGAACACACAAACTGATGATGTAACATGGGACGTACCTCCAGATTACAAGAAGTCTTCAACGAAAGTTGAAAACAATAAGAGAAAATTATACATACCACCACCGTCTGAAGACAAACTAATGTTGGGTTCGATACCACATGTAAACATGGATAAGATAAAAATTTATAAAATTGATGATGTGCAAAAAGCTGCGCCACCAGTAAATGCGAAAAAGGATAGTTCTAAAAACAAAAATACTGTAAAGAAAAAATCATATCCAAAGAAGCTATCTGATTCAGAAGACGAGTAAGTGACGTTTAATGACTTGCTTAGCATGTATCTTAATTTTTCCCGATTTTGTGCTTTTGTTTTTAGAAAAATTGTACTAATATCTTCGTATGGATCAGAGTCTTCTTCCGAAGATGAAGACAATGCAATGAAAGCGAATAACGAGAATAAAGATAAAGTGCAGGTAATTTTTTTTTTAATTTCTTTTAATATTTCCATAAACTTCTACCATGATGACGATAAATTTTCTGAGGGTCTCTTGAAATACTGTTAAAGGATGGCTACATGACCAATAAGTTTTCAATCTGATTAATCAGAACCAATTTTAGTAGCTGATGATGTAAAAAACTGCTTGAGTTTCCTTATTTTATTTATTAATTAGGAAATTCGCGGTAACTGAAGCTATGATACGTCAAAATTGTCTGTATGATTATGTTTGACTAATTCTTATAATTGTTTTTATGTTAGAACTCAAATTATAATTCTCCGGAAAAGGTTACTGCCCCGAAGGAAGCTATTCCTGAAAATAAATCCATAAGTCCATATAACAGTGAAGATGAAACGGATATATTAACTCAGATTCAAACTAAGGCTAAAATGTTGAAGCAAATGGGAGGTGAAATACCTGAAAGTGTTAAAAGGTAAAAATTTTTATGGCTCCCAATTATATTGATGCATATTTATGATTCCTCTTATCGATACAAGGTTGCCTTATATATTGCGTGCACTTTAGTAAAATTATTAGCTTCTGGTTGATTTCATTCCTATTTAATTTGTATCTAAAATACACGAAATGATGAAAGCCACCAGATGGCGACTACAATCCCATGACCAATTCAGTGTTGAAATAGTTTTGTAGTTGAATTGTGGATGGTGCTATAAACGAATGAATACTTATTAAAGTAAACTTTTTGTACTTATTTAAATAATTATAGATGCTTTTTAACAGTAACTATCATTTTTACACCTGTAGTTAATGCTCAACAAGCAGACGTCATAATTTGGTCATGAATTTTTAATGACGTGCAACAGAATTTGGAAAATCTCTACTATAAGCAGCTATATATCGGTAATCAACTACAGTCCCTGTCCATTTTATTAGGACCACCTTAGAAATTTAAGCTTCTGTGTGTTTCCAACGCGATAATTTACACATACAAGTATAAAATTCATGAATAGGATTTACAACACGTGTCTAAATCCGTTTCCTAAATATCTTTCTAAGAAATTGAGAAAGTGCCACTAAAAGACCTCTTGCCTGTTATTATCCCTCTCATGAATCATTCTATACTTGTATAAAAGATGGGTAGAGACAAGATTGAAAGACAGTAATTCGTAGAATATTATTTGGATTGGTTACTATTGTAGGAAATATATATATCTGTTTAGATAACAACGTTTTTTCCGTGTTTACGTGTTAGTGTTGCACCTTAAATTATTGCTTGTATGCACTTTATATCTTTTCGTTATGGGTAAAAAAAAGGACATACCAAATGAGAAAAAAGTGCGTATTGAGGCATTGTTGGGTACAGAAGTGTATTCTCAACGCACAAATGCAAAGAAATTAGTAAGAAATATTGAGGATGTGTGACAAATTGACGCTACAATTAGACATACCATTAACGCTTGCATAGACAGTATACCAAAAAGTATAAGAGCAATTATAAAAGCTAAAAAGGGCATTACCAAAAATGACGATGTCTATAAACCGTTCAGAATAAACTTATGTTTGTACAATACGTTTTTCATTATATATTTTAATAAAATCGCTATTTGAACAAGTGGCCCTAATAAATTGGACAGGGACTGTATAATTGAACTTAATTTTATCTAAAACGTTAAGCAACCGGTTAGATGTTTTTAATAAATATAAATAACACAGTTATCACATTTCATAAAATTTAGGTTGGTCCATGATACAAATGAGAAGAAAGACGTTACTGGATTCTCTTTAGTTGCCGGATACGGAAATTCTGACGACGAATCCGAGCAAGAAGAAGAGCAGCCGCTTCAGAAAATCCTATTCCCCATTCAAAACTCTAACCCGATAGTTTCTCTATTCCCAATCATACACCCTACCGGTGCGTCCCCTTCCCGCGATGAAGAATCGCCAGAGAAATCCGTCACACCACCTCCGGAAGAAAACGTCGACCTAAAAGCGTTTCAAAGGAAACGTAGGATTGGAGTTTCCTTAGTTAACGTGCAGAAGAGGCCGCCACAACCTCCGGAACTCGATAACGACGCTGTCGAATCGGAAAGACCCGGTTTCGGCTTCAAAGGCGGAACGGTCACAACGACCAAAGAATACCCGGGTTTTAAAAGCGGAGGAATCATGTTTGCGAAACCCGAAGAGAGCGTACAAACCGTAGACAATGAGGATGAGTATGTTAAATCGTCAGATGAGAGATTGTTAAAGGATATAGAGGAATTTCATGATACTCTCGGTGAAAAGTTGAAATTCCTATGTGAGGGACACAATCCAGCTTTGCCTGTACAAGTTATGATCATTCAAATGGATGTAAGTAGAAAAGAAGTATCGTTAGGGAAATTTAATTACTTCCTACTTAAATCAAACGTCAATGTCAAAATTGACATTGATGTTTGAACATAACCTAACTAACGTTGACGCTTATTTCAGACTCTTTACACGGCTATGAAGGAGAAATGTCTAAAGCCCATGTATTTGCAGAAGTGGTTGAATAATACCTGCGACGATCTCGCTAAATTAGAAGAAGAAGCCGCACCAGCCGGCTGGCTTCTTCAATGGGATAGGTACGGCTGCTGTGTTCATTGTAAAATATTCTTTATCCGTTGTCATCCTCCGTACATATCCTAAAAACTATTCCATCCATAAACATCCGAGCTACTCTCCCCGTTTTCGTTTTATTTACTCGTAATTTACTCTTAAAAATAAGCAGAGTTGAATGAGATGAGCTGTTAGGATCTACGTTCAGAGGTAAGTTTTAATTTTTATTTACGAATACGTTTGTAGATCAGTGATTGTATCGATTCTTGCAATAAATTATGTTACTGCTGAAGTTAAGATGATTTGAATCGTTTGAATAAAATCAGAATTTAAACATAGAAAAAGGGAGAATAAACATATGAAAACAATATGTGTCTTATTAATACGAGATGCATAGTTCGAAGATTAAAATCCCCTGTGAATACCAAATTGGACTCCCCATCGCTGACGAATAGAAACATATTGTAACTTAAAAAGAAATATTTTCCTTCAATATGGAAAATATAAAAATAAAGTGTATATGTATATATACAGCTGCGAGCAAATGTTATAGGTAGGGTAACTTTTTTAGCGTTACGATAAAACGAGAATCTCCAAACTAAAAAAAAACACGTAATTCAGTTTATAAGGTTCTTTTATTAAACAAATCAGTATTTAATGCTGCCTCCTCTAGCCTTTATTACAGCTTTAATTCCTTTTAGGCATAGTAGCTACCAGTTTGTAACATGTTTCTGGGGAAATAGACGCCCATTCCATAAACACTGTTTGCTTTAGGGCTTCTTTAGAGGCATGGTTGTATTTACGAACCCTGTCCTTCAATATATGCCATAGATTTTCAATAGGCGAGAGGTCAGGCGATTGTGGGGGCTAGTTCAAAATCTTCACTTGGTTATCAGTAAACCATTTCATTACAGGTGGAGCCTTGTGACAAGGGGCATTATCTTGCTGAAAGAAATATTCCTCTGAGTTCATATCATAAAATCTGACAATTGATGGTTCGAGAACCTCTTCCAACATTCCGATGTAGCGTGCCCCATTCATGCGGCCCTCGCTTACATGGACTTCTCCTACACCTTGTGCAGACATACACCCCCAAATTATGATGCTTCCACCGCCGTGTTTAACAATAGGTAAAATACACTCTGGGGAAAATGCTTCGTCGGACCTCTTCCGAACATAACTTGCTCCGGAAACGCTGTGCACCTGCACAGAATAAACGAGGGACGTTAACTTTTTGAGTATTTCTATTTAGGTGAGAAAAGTAGGAGCGCTGAATTCAATTATGTATATTGCAAGGATTATGAAATATTTTTAAGCACTTACGTCTATATTAGATTCATCGAACCAAAGTACTTTGGCCCAGTCATCTACAGTCCAATGTCGGTACTTCTTTGACCACGTAAAGCGTTGTTTGCAGTGTAGCTCGGTCAGCAAAGCCTTGTGTCGCGGTTTCCGGGCACGTAAATTCGCCGCAGTTAAACTTCTCTTACCGTATGTACGGAGATTGGTGCGTCTCGTTGAGCACTTTAGGTACCAGGTATAGGTTCGCAGTACCCTTGTTCTAAGAAGCGCTACCTGCTGCGCGAAACACATGTTTGATTAGGGTGCCTATAACATTTGCTCGCGGCTGCATATAGTTGATTAATTACTGTATGCAATAATGCGATGTTAAATAATGCTCTCTCCTTCAAAATATGTACACTACCGTTCATAAGTGATGGCACTATAGAGATAATGTTTGCGAGAAATTTATTAGTGTTACAACATGTAACGTTCTTTTTCTAGAATAGCGAAGAATAAACTTGTTGCGTTTTCCTGTAGCTCTACTGATGCTACATGTTGTGTCCGCACCATTCTGTGTAGACAGACACATTCTCAATAGGATTAATGTCTGAACTCACCGCAGGCCAATCTAAAACTGGAATACCAACCACATTAAGGTATTCCCAGACGGTTATTGCAACATGGGGTGGTGCATTAACAAGAATTCCTTTGACTATTATTGGTGCGTAAGGTACTATATGATCTTGTAAAATGCCTGTTATATACCTGTTGCCAGTCATTGTGCCTCTGTTTACTGATACTAATTCTGTACGGCCTGCTAAAGAGATGCCTGGTAGAGCCACCACTACAATTAGATCTGATGTTGCATTGGGAATAGTGCTCAGCGTCTCATCTTTACACTCTCGTCTATCTCAGGTGTAAAAGACTAAATCTTGACTCATCTATGAAGAATATGTTGGTCTAGTCGTTCATTTCCCAATTGACATGTTCCCTAGCAAACTCGATGATTCTTAGTAAGACGAAGAGCTGTAACGGCTACTCTGACTCGTATTCCACTCTGACTCAACCTATTACGAACGGTTTGGATACTTATTCGAGATTTTTGACTCTAGCCAAGTCGGTCTATAATTACCTTCCTGTTAATTCACAGGTATAGCAGTAAACTCCACTCACACAAATTAATTAATTATGCGGAACGCAGCGTTTCGGGAGCACGTGGGCTCCCATTGTCAACCGTGTTACCGACTGAAAGTAAAAACTGTATCACACATGCAAATTATTTTCTACGCAGGCTCTAAAATTTCTAACCATATGACTATTTAAAATCTACTAGGTGGCCTCATGCCTTTTACGGGGAAGGATGGACCGAAAGCGAACCGTATCATTTAACAGGGTCTATGGTAATAAATCCATCAAACTCGAGTGTGCAATTGGGGGTGGTTCTCTGTTCAATAAGTTTCCGTTCTTTTTCATATATACCGTTTCGTACGCGTCTAATTCTCTATACGAGTTCACGTTTTTAAGTAGTGTCAGACTTTTTAAATCAATCTTATGTCCGGATTTTACCATATGCTCTGCTACGCTTGATAGTTCAGGTTTGTCGAAACGATAGTGTCTAATATGTTCTTTGAACCTCGTTTCGATACTCCTTTTTGTTTGTCCAATATAAACTTTCTCACAATCATTGCATGCGATTTGGTATATTCCAGACTTTTTTATCATCTCCGGTTTATCTTTGGGATTCCCTTCCCTTCCTGTTACATACCTCGGACGTAATCCTTATAGTCTTAAATACCGGTCATCTGGGAAAGTAGTATAGCTTTTATGACCTGGCACCGGTCTTCATATATAATCTCATGTCTCTCTATATCTAGCTACTGCCCTAAAAACACTTGAGTGATTAGTATTTATCAAATTATCCACGTATAAAAAACTAAATAAACCATGTGTATACGCACTTTTCTAAAAATATTTCTGTAATAACAAAAAAGAACTTATTTAAAAGCTATTTGTATGATTGTCTTTGTATGCTTGTAATCGGCGCTCATATTGTGGATGTATACAAAATATCTATAAACGCCTTTTCGTAGTCTATGTGATACTTTTTTGACGGAGTGTATTATATACATTGCAATAGTCGATACAATCATCTTTTTAAAGCTATGTTCAAGTGAATACAACTTTGATTCAATGAATTAGTTTTTTCCAGCCTTCTTTATACGCTTTGTAAATACATACGTATACAAAAATTAAGCTACATTAGTAGGTGAAAATCGTGAATCAATCCGTTTTTGTCTTTACTACAGTATGCATTTTTAATACATCAAAAAAATTTTCTCTTCAGCATATATTTAAATTTATTATATTCTGCATCGTTAAAATATCTTAACAAGCAACTACTTAGATACTAGCGATTGAGATGTTTTTAAATTCAGTTGAGCGATTCATGAGTAACAACTAAACTAAACTAACGAATAAAAAAATTTAGCATTTCTTTTTATACTGTGAATTTAGCATGCTATTGCTTTCAATAACTCCTTGCCGAATCGAGGTCATAATAAAAGGTGCGCAACTAAGTTCTCGCTGTTTTTTTTTATGAAAATGCAACTTTGTTGTGAAAAAATGGTTACAAATGAATCAATCATTCAAAATATTGGCTATCGCTAGCTACAACTTTTTCCCATATTTCTGGCAGAGCCCGAACATCGTTACGGTAAAAGTGTTCATCTTTTGAGGCTATCCACGAACCAAGCAATTTTTCGATGTCTTCATAAGAGCGAAACTGCTGATCAGCCAGACCATGTGCCATCGAACGGAACAAGTGATAATAGGACGGCGCAATATCTGACTTCTGTAATTAATCCGTTTTTCATCACCCGTCACAATGCGATGAAGAAAACCCTTCCTCTTTTGCTGCCGAAGCAGTTGTTCACAGGCGAAAAACCGACGCTCAACGTCCCTTGGCTTCAAATCATAAGGAACCCAAGTTCCTTGCTTTGGAATTAATCCAAACGCATGCAATCCCTTGGAATTGGCTTGACGGGTAACTCCTAATGCTGATGAAAGTTCCTGTTGTGTTTGGTATGGATCGAACAATGCCTTCAATTCAGCGTCTTCGAAGGTGTTGGGTCTTCCTTCACGCGGAAGATCGTCAACATCAAAATCACCGTCTTTGAAGCGACGGAGCCAATCACGGCACGTCGTTTCACTTAGAGCAGCATCTCTGTAAACTTTGTGAAGCTCTCGATGCGTTTCAGTCGCCGTTTTCTTCGAATGAAAGAAGAAAATCAACACTACCCGCAAATAACGATTATTTAGCACAAAATCAGACATTTTCACGCAACCAAAAGTATATGACGCCACTTTACACGTTTACCTTATGTTTAAGCAAGCTTGGTTCATAATGCTTTGAATATGTTAAAATCGACCAACACTTATTGCTGGCGCAATCTATTGACAAACAGCGGTAACTTAGTTGCGCACCTTATACAAATGAAGGTAGATTGGAAACATATTTTAACAAGAATTAAAATAAATTGTTTAAGAAGGTGACAAATATGCAATCTGAATTGCTAATATAACCAGAAATGTATAATTTACAGAATTTTGGTATTTTCTACTGTATTGGAAAGTAATATTTCTTATAATGTAGACTTTTACAATATTTGGAAATGTTAAATAGTTTCTTAGACTTCCACGGCCGTTTGTAATTGTCGTAACGGTTGTCGGGTTTCGCCATGTCCCTAAGTTTTCTGTCGCTGACGTTTCGCGACAACCCTTACGACTTCAAATGTTGTTTATATCTATTACCAATGCATAAATATAAAAGTACATATTAAAAATTACAAAATTGCAAAATCAAGAAGGCAAGCGAGAGGCATTTGCCTAAATATCCGGACTGTATTCATTTGAAATAATACTGCTGCACTGATGAAATAAACGCATAAAATTAAAATTTGGAAGCAGCAGACTTTAGCGAGCCCCTTTTTGTTTTGCTGCAATTAGTCCATGGTCTGATAACATGTTTCCACAAATTAAATTATTAAAACCAAATTAAACCAAAATAGGATTTATTTAAAAGCTCTTCAATATATGGACAATTTAAATTTCCGTTAAGATAACATCAATAAATGATAAAAATGTCATTCTGGTTAGAATAACATGTTCTAACACTTATGCATTCGCATTACGCATACCATCCTCATGTACTTCCTCATTATCGAAACCTAAAATTAAAAACGAAAAATAAAATTTGGATTCACGAAAAAACAGCATTAAATATAATTCCTTAAGAAAGGTACCATTTCAACATGATGAATGCTGAACACACTGCTACTACGGATATGGTTTGTTATTAATATATTTCTAATTATTATCTCTTGTTTCCATTTTGGCGTGTATTTGATAAGTTTTACGGCATACATTGCAATAATAAATGATTAATAAAACAATAATTATTTATTACAGAATAATAGCAAAATTTAGTATTGCTTGACGACATTTATTGTTGTAATCTTGCCACCCATGCAGAACTTTCTTTTTAATGGCATTAACGAATTTATTATGTTTAGGAGATTGCGGTGGAGAAGACACCATCATATCGCATCCGACGTCTGACAGAGGGCACCGGACATATTAATTTGCTTTTGTAATTTTATGTAAAAAACCTTCGTCAATAGTTAAGTAATAATTATTTAGGACAGGTACAGTATAAAAGCGATCCCAAACTGTGTAACGAATATGTTTAATATGTGTTCATTTTACGTTCATTCCCTCTTCACTAATGATAAGGATAAAGATTTGTGGGCATTCGTGTTGGTCACACTAGCGAAGATAATAAGATATATCCACGAATTTTGCCAGTGGAAAAATAGCGGAAAATTCATATTTTAAATCGAAATTATCAACATTTTTTTAGTAATAAAGTACAGTGTATTTACTTAGAAACGAAACCCACGTGACTTTTTTTACTTATGCAACTCATTTAGCACACTCCAAATCATCCTTTGGAGTATTCTACTCTCAACAGAAAGTCTTTATTGCTGAAGCCCTACACCAGCACGCCAACATCTTCACCGCGAAGCTGGTGGCCATCTATATCGCAGTTAAGGAAATTTTAGTAGATTCCATACTGAAGTCTATCGTCATCTCGGATAGTATGAGCATCCTCCGCACCCTGGACAGTCGTTTGCCTGGATTCGCTTGTACGAATAACCTCTTCTGGGGCATTAAAGCCATGATCCATAAGATACACAGCCAACACAGAGACTCTCTCTTTTCTGTAGATACCCAGCCATGAAGGAATCAAAGGAAATGAGAAGGCAGATTAACCCGCTAGACTTGGCCGTCTCTTGGAACCATCGTTAATCCAACTGGATGCAAGAAATTTCTTCAACACGTTCAAGGAGCAGATGTTTTTAGAATAGCAATCGTGGTGGGAGGAATCGGCGAAAATGAAAGGAAAGACGCCATTTGCCATCCAACCTAAAGTTAACGATGCCCCGTGGCACTTCCAAGTGCATGGCGTTTCTAAAGAATTTTTTACCACCTTTAACAGAATACGGATAGGTCACTGCTCGGTTGAACAACATCTTTGAAGAAACGATGCTGCTCTTGCTCTATGAATGGTGACATATACTATAAATTTTTTTAATGTCCCTCAAAAAGCCATCCTCTTTACTAATAGAAGCCCTGAAGCTGGGTTCCCAACTCCTCACAACGTATTACGTTTGGTGGCGGTTAACTCTTGGAGAGTGCTTCAAGTTTTATTTAAATTTATTAAGGAAAACAAAATTGAATTATAGAGTGTCATTGCAATTCCGAATCTGGTTTCAGAAATGTTCCTATTCCCCCAGAGCAACAAAAACCAAATCACTCCTACTAAGAAGAAGAAGAAGAACTCATTTAACAGTGTGGTAACACTCAAAAATAAAATTAGATAGGTTAGAATATTGTATTGATGCAAACATTATTGTATCCTAAAATATTGTATGCAACGATTTTTACTGTCTTACTAAACACAAACGATATTTTTTTCTTAGTTGCTTTTACAATATTGTTCAACAATGAAGGCACAAATAACATTGAGACATATATAACACAATATGACTGACACCTGGGCGTATAAAAGTCAACTGTGAAATATTGGCTTGGTAGCTCTCTAGTCAGAAATGTTAGAAATATTTAACCGTTGCCAACGTATTATTTATAGCTTGTTACGTCAGAGATCACGTGGGTTTCATTTCTAAGTAAATGCAATCTATCAAATCTAATGGAATTGTAAATCATAAACGCATTTCATATGTTATTTTCAATGTGCTATGGTTAGATTATATTATGACGTGATAAAATAATCCAGCAATAATAATTAAGTAGATGTTATGATGTACATTGTATCTCGTTTAACCAACTTTTACCGTTTACGAGATTCCAACGGCGAGCACACTATCCGGGACACCTATATACGAGTATCTCTTTTTTTTGCGTCTCATATATTTCTTCGTTTTATGAATACGTATTAAACTATTCCGTTAAGCCAGATAATAGTCGTAGCTTTTGCATCAAAAGAAACATATCCCCGACATTCAAACGTCAAATCAAACCAGCGTTCAGTACTATTATCTACGTTCGGGTAACGCGAATTTTTTAGACTTAAACTTTCAGCGACCGCAGCGATGTCACTACGAGGTATGTTGTGAAGTTCTTTGTCGGGGTGTTTTAGGGCACATAAGAGGTACTACTATCGTAATCAGACGACGGGCGAGAATCAATGGGAATACCCGCAGCCGGATATCGTAAGCGTCGACGAAGCGATGGACATATCAACGACGCCACCGCCGCCTGCGATCAACGAAGAACAACAACAGCCCGTCGACTCGATGAACATGATATTGCCACCACCGCCGCCTCAGATTAAGGAGAGGAGCTTGTCTCCCCCACCGCCTCCGATTATTAGCGATTATCAAATGAAAGGTAATTACTTACGTATATAAGTATATGACACAATACAACGTGTACAAATATTTAAAATATTGGTCTGGTTGCGTATAGCTATGTTCTTCTCGTTGAAATGTGGTTTTAATATGGCATATAATGGATAGACAGGCAATCGTTATTAAGAGAAGAATTCAAAAAACGTATCGGATAAAACTAAAATGTTTACACTGCATATAAATAGAGAATTCAAGTTAAATGAAGCGCCACCTCTAGGAACAATTTAACGTTATAGCCAGAAAGACAGAATTTATTTACGCATATGTTTACTTGTGATGTATTACCTTGTATTCTAATACCAGGTGTATGCATAAGTTTTTTCCGGTTTAACTAAAAGATGGAGGAAGCAAAAAGTAAGCAACGCATTAATTTTACGCATACGTTATTTTGTCGTCTGATATTTAAACTACAAACACTACAGCGCCTTTGCGTAATCGTTTGGTGATCATGTCGTGCTTTATGCCTTAAAAAGAATATTTGCGGGCACGCATTACTTTTCTTATTTAATCAAAAGAAAAAAGCTGTTGAAAATCATCGTTTGCTGCTAGAAACATATGGGGAACACGCAAGCACATGTTATTCATAAATTAACTGAAAAATGGGTGAAATGTGTAGAAGCTGATGGCCAATATTTTGAATAAAAAAAAAATAACTCCTTGAAAATTACGTGTTTCCTTTTAACAAAAAAAAAACGGTTTTTTTTTTAACCATATGGCTTTTCTACATTTGATTTTAATTATAATTATTCTAATTCTAATTATGTGTAGATTTTTAGAAATTATGGAAGATGAAAGATATACGCGGTATGTCTCAAAATTAATGAGAATGATTAGTTTTAAAATGTTTAGTTGAATGTATCTACAATTTAATATTGTCCCCTTAAAAGTATACTTCTTTGGAATGCATACAGCATCTTCAGCGAGTTTTCCATTCTTGGTAAATAATTCCGAAAGCCTTATTCCGTTAGGCTGTTTAGAACCTGTGTTGTGATTCTTTGGATATTATTTATTGTTCCGTAGTGGGAACCTTTCAATTTCCGCTTAAGCGCTGGAAAAAAAAACAATTACATGGTGTCCTGTCTGGACTGTGGGGCGGGTGTGGGAGTACTGGAATGTGTTTCTCTTGTAAAGTAGCGTCACGACATGCAGCAGCCCAGGAGAAGCTCCATGCAACTGAAAAACCTAAATTCGTTTACTATTATATTCACTTTCACAATTTAGGGCACTTAGCAATTTAATTTATTGATAGTCTTCATTAGAACATTACGGCGGAAATATATTTTAAATATGGTGTTAAAGATAGATGTTTACATATGTCAAGTTAATCATAGCCTATGGATAGTTAAACTATTGGTGTAAACTAACTTTTATTATAATTTTTATGTTTTCATCGTTTGTTTATTTAAACGAGAATAACACGTCTACATATAGCCAGGCCAACCTTTTCATCACCTATCATACATCCAGCGTGCCACTAGAATCCTATTTTGGAACTTGCTGATATCTGCATTTTTTTCGTAAATTTCCTTTTAAAGCAAGCATAATTGTTTTTTTTTATTTTTAACTTTGCAGAGAACCAGAAAGACGAAGAACCTTATCCTCCAGGCGTTGATGAGATCGAAATTGAAAGGAATAAGGTACTAGATCATCAATTAGGTAAAATTTCTACAAGCCTTTGTATCGCTGTATTTATTCTTAGGAATCTGGAGAATCCCATACTAAAAAAGATGCTTTTGCATCCGAATTAAGTAGTTTTTATTCAGATATAGCTACAATAGATACCACACAAACTACAAAAGTTGATTCTCAGCAAACAAATGAAGTAATATCTGCTATTCAAACAGAAAATGGACCACCGAAAAAGAAGAAAAAAGTAAATATAGATGAGTACCCATTAATTTAAATGTTGTTTATTTTTTATTGTCTAGGTGAAAATTAGTCAAGGTCTCGCTATGAAGAAGAAAGGTGTCTCGAAGCTCGTTGAGAAGTGGAAGAACGTACAAAAAACTTATTAAACGTAAATTACTTTTAATTTTTATCATAATAATTACTTAAATTGTATTTTTTGTACAGAGTATTCAAATAAATTACTTTAAATATTCTTAAATGTATTAATTTCCGTGTTACACGTGAAAACTTATAGAAACAATATTAAAACATTTAAAACTTCTTTTTAAGAATTTATTTTTTTTTTCCTCTTAATACAAATACATTATTAAACTTAAGCAACAAGAGCTGAAGCTGTGCTCGATTCGTATTTCCAATTTGGTGGCAAGACACTCTTTGTCTTGTAATATCTAGCCAATCTGTGAATACGTGACTCTACCAGAATCAAACGGAACTTGCTATCCTTATCTTTCCTGTTGCGCTCCAAATGTTTACGAATAGCAACTGCTTTTTTCACCAAATAATAAAGATCTTCTGGTATATCGGGTGCTAATCCCATAGCTTTCATAATACGCAAGATTTTATTGCCAGTTACAAATCTAACTTGTGCTACACCGTGCGAGTCCCTTAAGATAACACCGATTTGGGATGGGGTTAGACCCTTCTTGCCCAATTTGTAAATGTGTTCTTTCACTTCTTCCGGAGTTAGTTTCAACCATGTTGGAACTGTACGACGGTACGGTAATGCCGACTGGGCAATACCTTTACTAAAAAAAGAATATGAATGTAAATATATTAAAAACGGGCAATAGACCATGTGGTAACATAACCCCGATGATTGTAAACATGAAACACTGAAAGGTTTTGGTGATTAATTAGTCAAAATGAATTTTTAAGGATTATAACTATTATTTAATAGAAATTTACTCACCCAGGTGCGTGCATACGACCCATCTTTTATTTATTTACAAGCAAATTGACGCAAACTAAGCGGAAGCTTACAGTAAAAAGACAGAAAATTGTAGGATCGCTGGAAACAAGTTTTGCTACGAAATTTTCTAGTGCGCATGTCCATATTTAAACAACTATCAATAATTATTTATTTATTATTATTATATGTATTAATTTTATCGATTCCTTTCTTAAATATACTGCTTTAACGAATGCAATGTAATAATAATTAAATACTTTGGTATTAATAACTATTATATGTGATTAATGTAGCACTTGCGGAACTTCTGGAATTTCGCGCAAAATGGACGAGCCGAATAGACTTTTCGTAGCAAGATGGTGGCCGATTCGTAAGTACGGTCAGCTACGTGATTTTAATGTCTGTCACAAAGATTTTCTTGTTTACACGAAAGAATAATAAAAACTAATGCAACTTCTTCCGTATTAAGTCCGTAAATCTTCACAAATGAACTACAATTGAACGATAGTGCATCCAAGTACAAATTCCAAGTGCTCTAGCAAAGATCGGCTATCGGTGGTTTAAAAAAGCCAGTTATTATGTAGAGTAGATTCGGCGAAGACTTTTTTGACACTTTAATAAATTATAGGTTTCAAAAAAATGAGTGTTGAAAGTGATGTAGGCTCAAGTAGAGATCGAAGAAAACGTAAAACAGTGTGCATAGAGGATTCGTCGGAAAGCGACAGTTCCATTGAAACAACCAGAAGAAAACGGAGAAAACATAAACTATACATCAGGGAATCCGACTCTGAAAGTGATAGTTCAATTGAAGTTGTACATAAAAAACGAGTTGGTGTAAGTATAAATATTTTATAAATAGAACCACTTCTAACGTAATTTTTCCATTTTAAAGAGATTAACTAGTGATACCGACAGAAGCACTTCTGGATCTGAGATTATCAGGGTAAGAAAACAAGCAACAACGCTTGCATCGGATTCTGAAGCAGGTAATTCTTCTGATAGCGAATATGACTCCGATTGGATCACTGAACCTGAGATTACAAATGACTCTCCCACAGCAGTATCTAAAAAGGCTTGTAAAAATGATTCATCATCGGAATCAGGTGACGATCAACTAGAAAAATGCCCAATATGCTTGTTAGCATTCAAAAAACAGGAAGTTGGCTCGCCCGAATCATGTGACCATTCCTTTTGCATCGATTGCATTTTGGAATGGTCAAAGAATGTAAATACATGCCCTGTTGATAGACAAGTATTCAATTTAGTCCTAGTACGATCGCATTATAATGGAAAAATCATCAAACAAATACCAATCGAGCCAGCTCAGCAACAAAATGGAATTAACGAGATTGTAGATGATCCAACATACTGTGAGATATGTGGAAGTTGCGAACGAGAAGATCGCATGTTATTGTGCGATGGTTGCGATCTTGGATTTCATTTGGAGTGTTTAAATCCACCTCTAAGTGATGTTCCCGTTGGGTTGTGGTTCTGCCCTGATTGTGGTCCGGGTGACGAGGAGAATTTGGTTGATATTTACGAAGTGCATTTGTTGCTAGAGGATGCGCAAACATTAGGATTACCAACTGGTCGACGAGCTAGGAATACGACTAGGTGAATACTATTGTTAGCATTAGATGTAAGATTAAATTTAATTTTTTCTATTGCTCTTATTTTTAATCTTTTTGTTTAACTTAAATTGACGGAAAAACTCGAAAATTTGTAGCTTAGTGATTGTTTTTTTTTTATCTTTTCTCATTTGTTTCAAAATATCTTGTAGGAGAAACTGATTAAGGAAATTAAAATATTTCAAAATTCTAATTTGTTTTTCATTTATTTTTTCACACTTTCGTTGCTTTAACCTCCGATTAAATAAGTTTTATGCAATTATCGATGGAAGGAAATAATTAATTATTAATTCGAACTTATTTCACTTAGGCTCGTGCCGCGAACAAGGCAAAGCGAAAGAGTTCGTGCACGCGTTATCACTCATCGAAATCAAAGACAGCGGAATGAAATCGATGCACCGCAACTGGCGAGAAATGCTTCGGAAAGTGGTCCTACCAGTTCCACCGTTCGCAATAGACCTACGTCCACGAGGCGAAGAAAACGGCAATCTAAAAAGTCTAGGATCAGAATAACGTACGAAATAGACGAAACAACCGGCGAGAGGATAGCCATAGAGACGAAAATTAAAAGAAAGAAGAGAAAAAATCGAAAGCAAATGGAACGCGCTAGGGCCCTAGCGCAGGCTATGAAATCTGTTAAGGGTCGATTGGCGTTTCAATTAGGTATACGACCAGATATAAACAATAGGCAAGGCGTAGTAGAGGCTACTAGATCAAGTTATAATAACTGTAATAACATAGGTAAGATTTTCGTTGGTCTCTACGTATATACATATATTAAGGGTAGGTTTTATAATGCTGGTATAAACAGTCGAACAACTATTCCACTGAATACATTTCTTGTGTATGTGGCTTTTTCTAACGCCAAGGTAATATACTCATTAACTAAAACTTTAAGCACTTGTAAAATTAATTCAAATTAAAAATAATTAAATTCGCACTGTATTTCACAAATTATTTATTAATCTACAAAACACTACCGTCCATAAATATTTGGCCACCTATGTTTTTTTAATTACGAGATAAAATGACATTTGAGTCACGGATATTATTAACAAATGGTACTTACACTTCAGTTCGTATAAAGTAGGCAGTGATTCATACTTGAAGATATGGCTGTTGCGGGGAATAGTGACACCTTATTATGTATTAGGGCGACCTGAAATATTTCCGAAATCGACAAGAAAAACATGGTATTGGTGTGGTTTTTTATTTTTCAATGTAGTCTCTTCAAAGATGAATACATTTTTTCAAACGGTCCTCCATTCTCTTCAATCCGTCGGAAAAGTAGAATATTTCGAGGTCTGCAAAATAACCATCTGGAGCTATGTAGCGGCGATGGCGGCGTTTGAGAATAGGAAGAAGTCGCTGGGGGCTAAGTCCGTTGAATACGGAGGATGAGAGACTAATTCGTAGCGCAACTCATTCAATTTGGACGTGACGATGCGAGATGAATGAGCCGGCGCATTGTCGTGGTGGAAAAGTCCTTTTTTCCGCTGCAAACGATGACCGTTTCTCCTTTAAAACTGCATCGAATCAAGTCAATAAATAGCTGTTGTATTACTCGATGAGGATCACACCTTGGGAATCCCAAAAAAATGGTCGCCGTAACGTTTCCGGCCGATTAAACGGTCTTTGCTTTCTTCGGAGCCGCTTCGCCCGGAAAAGTCCACTGCTTCGACTGTTTCTTGGTCTCCGGTATGCAGTGGTGGATCCAAGTCTCATCCACAGTTACTAAACGCATGAAGAAATCCCTTGGATTGCGTTGAATCGTGGCCAGGCATTTCTCCGAAACGGTCCCCCGAGTAGAACGGTTGGTTTTTGCTTCGGCGTGAACAAACGCGGCACCCATCGCGTCGAAAGCTTTTTCATACCCAAAATTACGTGTAGGTTATGGCCAACGCGTGCTTCTGAGATGCTTTCAGCTTCAATCGGCGATCGGCTAACAAGACATCATTGGTAGCGGTTTTTGGGCGATTTTATTCATTTTTGGGAAACCGCCCGACTTGCTACACAAAGCACACTCTTAAACAACAACTATTGAACGTCTGAAATTTTGACATTTGCCATAAAAAAGATTGCCCTTGCCGACCAATGAATCCACTTCAACTTCCGTGCGCCGTCTGTTGGCGATTCCGGAAACATTTAGGTCGCCCTCGTATGAAGCACTGCCTACAATATCCAATCTGTAGTATAGTTAATATTTATATCTGCATAAAGCCATACAAATACAGCTGTGACTAATTGTATTAGACCCTCTTCTCTTCTATAAATTGGGACCAAATACAATGGGGTAGGCTTATAACGATGATGCTGGTACCAAACAGAATTGCCCGTTATATACAAACATTCGCTATAAACGATTTTGACCAGGGCTGTAGCTATATTTTATGTAATTTCTGTTGATTTATTAAAAAAAACTTTACAAATGTCTTGTTGAGAAAAACCTTTCTTGCAGTCATTAATAATTAAATTTTTCAATTGAACTGAATGTTTTTTCCAGCCATAACCACTTGTCTTACACCTTTTACTAAAGAAATATCTAAAATTTTAAACGCGTCATAACTTTTGCACCCGAATGATCTTCAAATAAAAACGATCTTGTTTGTGTAAGACTTGTACCACAGGACAAGAGAAATTGGTAACTGTCAGGGTGGGGATAAAACTAAGCTCAGCGCCTCTTACGATCATGGGCTAAAGTTAAAGTGAAGGCGAGTTTTTCAAATGTACAGATTGTAATGGTATTAAGCGGAATAGAGTTAAGACTGCGAAAATGAGTGCTTCGCAGTAGTGCGTGGCTCAGTAACTATCAATATTAAAAAGAGTGAATATAATTACTTACTATTTCAATGTATTCTAATGTCGGAAATCGCTTTATTAACGTGTTAATAGATTTCTTAACCGATTACCGACATTAGAATATACAAAAATAAGAAGTAATTACATTAATTATTTTTAATATTGATAGTTACCGAGCCTCGCACTATATCGAAGCTCGTTTCTGGGGCCTTACATAGTATAATTATTTAAAATTAAATTATATTTATACAAACAAAGCAACAATTTAATGCGAAAATATATTTATATTACAAAGAAAAATAATGTAAATTAACTAATAGAAAATAACTTGTGCAACACCTAACGATACTAAACTCTGTCGGTTACCTAATGACCATATGACCACAGAACAGTTAATTTAGTTCTATGGTTCTACCGCATGATCGTAATGGGCGCTGAGTTTAGTTTTACCCCCACCATACTATCTTATTCTGTGACTTGTACTACGGCTGCTTAAACTACGTCATATACGCACAAGCATGAACAGATAACTCTTACTGTTGTCGATGGATTCTCATAAAAACTAAGGTTGAACTTGTATAGTCCAACGTTACGACAGTCTATTTACTGCGCATCCTCTTCTGCGCAGAAAATTGTAGCTTAAATATAAGTGACTGCCGAAACGTCGGACTATACAAGTTCAACGAACGATGGAAATTACCCAAACAACAATTCTAGTTATCATGAACAGATAACCGCTTATTCACTGCCTAGTTAGCTAAACTGCAACGAGTCTAGTATATTTTGTCGCCCTGCATATTGAATATAATGTCATAGAGTGAAATAAATTGTAAAATTGTTTGTTTTTACAAAATAAATATTTCCTCTTGATTTTTACATAATTTTACTATATTGTAGTCGGCTATTTCAAATTTCCCGCCAGACGATGGTTTGTTGGTATCTCTTGTTAGAAGCTGATATAGATGTATATAGCGTGAAATTGGATTAGGGCTTAAGTTTATGTCTTACGTTAGTGTATGTCGTATTTTATGTATTATGTTTTAAATAATAAATATTTAGTAAATTAAAAGGAATGCCCTTATTACAACATTCAACATTGTATTTGTGAATGCAAGAGATAGTATCATTCAATTCGATATGTTTTGTCCGACACTGTATATGGTGTTCAACAAAAAAACTAGTTTACATTCCGAATTGAATCTTGCATAAAAATAGCAACTATGTGGCAAATCTTACCAATACAGCTTTTATTTTTCTTTCATTTAGGATATCAGCGTAGCCAGGCTGGAATCCCAGCTCTGCATTTATTTGGCGCAAGAGACGAATTAGATTACTACAGCGGTACAGATTCAGAAGCAGAGATATCCAGTTCCAACATGCTAGTACGTAGGCGACCGCAACCGTCAGACATAAGCGTTTTTAGACGCGCGGCCCGCAGAAAAGCAATTGTAGCACCTATCGTACATCAACCGCAACCTACTAACCTGCTGGATAGTATCCTCGATAGTCAATCTAAATTTCATTCCAAAAATAGCGTACTGTCTTTGAACCAGGATGGTTCGGTAAAGATCGATAGCCATGAAGGGATTACCAGTAATAATAAGAATAATAGTAAAAATAAATCTAAAGGGAACAATCCCATAAAAAGTGAAAATCGAAGAATCAATTTAAATGATTATGCCAGCGCTTACTTCAGGCAGACCCCGTTGTATGGGAATAGTTCTCCTAACTCAGCTACCGTTTGCAGCAATAATGCTGATTGTAGCAAAAGGAATACTGTAGAGAATGGAAATACTACAGTTACAACTTCGTCTGAACAGGTATACAGAGCGTTCCACAACTTCTAGTAAAGCTGCAGGTAGATGTGTTTCTCGATGCCCCTCATACGAACCTCTACCTAAAGTTTTGCATTGCATTTTTTTTTTTAAACGAAATAAGTGCCTTGTTTGATATTTTATTTTTATTCAATAGATTCCAAGTGGTTCAACATCAGATGGCCACGATGAAGATGGTCAGAACTATTCCCTGCAGCAAGTATGCAGTTCGTATGATTTCGAACCGGAGAAGAAGGAAAAGGATAAGGATAAATCGAGAAGTAACACTCCCGGAACGCATAACAGCGATTCGGAATTGGATATTTACAGCGATATAGAGACTGTTAGCACCAGTAGGGCTGAAGATTACGATCCGAAACCTGTCTCGCCTGTTGCTGTATTAACGCCAAATACGCCAACAGATGATGATGCTAATAACAGGTTATTTTCTATGTGCAAAGTTAAGAATTTGATTTGTTAAACATTTTTGAGATATTTTTTTTTCACTCGCTACAAAAACTATACTTCATTCACGTTAAGAATGCGGTAGATAGCGCTACAATCGGCGACTGTATTACACTGGTGAAATTTAACCGATGGAGCTGTCAAATGACAACATCGTGCAAGTTTGGTTGTCCAAATCTTGTACAGTAAATAGCAGAGTTTATCATATTTTATGTGCAATACATTATGCTTATATAACCTGATAGAATAATACCGCAAGTAGCATCAAGTGCAACATAAATGTATGATTCGGTTGTTTAATTATGTTAGAAAGTAAATGAGATTGCATTTGAGGTCAATTGAAGAGAACATAAATGCCATATAACTAGCTTTAAAATAACAATATTCACATGGATAAACTTGAATTGAAAATTTGAAGGTATAACTTCGACATGAATAGTTATATACATAGTGTAGTACCAAGTCATTTGTCATGAAATAAATCTGTCCATTGATAATCCTCATCAATTTTAAAAGAGAAAGTTTCAATGGTATGGTTGAAAGTAAGCAATTCAATATATACAAGACAAAGTCAAACAAAGAAGAATATTGCTGAAGTACATCGAATCTGGTTATTGTCAATGATGAAATCAGACGAGTTATTCGGTGAAAAAGAAAAGAAATGCGTACTGTACCTCGACTGCAGTAAAATCTATGTACATTTTCAACAACAGTACAGTCAGTAAATAATTGCATGCTTATTAATGACTACCATAAAACATCAAATACACTAGGGTGACAGAATAAAATAGACACCAGGTAAAGCGGTATAAATATGTAAACAGCTAAATTCTAAGAACGAATTAAGAATTTTCTCTGTCATTAGGGTAGGGGTAGATGTATCGGAAGGAATTTGTTATAGTTTAGTATCGTTACAACTATGCCTCGGTTACAAGGTTCGAGTAGTATTAGCGATTTCACCCAGGGTCGCATCGTTGGCCAGAGTGAACGCGGCGCTGCGCAACGTGAAATAAGTATATTTTTAAATATTCCGTTGTCCACAGTTAACCGTGTGATTACACAATTTAAACGCAATGAAAAAACAGCAGTGGAGCCGAGACCAGGTCGTGCCGAACTTTCTGAAAGAAGCAAAAGGGTGCTTGTGCGCCAAGTGTTAAGAGAACCGCGAAAAAGTACAGCTGAGCTTGCGGCAACTTCACAGAAAAGTCAGCGCACCGTTCTGCGATACCTCCACAGTGTGGGGATGTATAAAAGGGTAGCAAAGAAAAAACCTCTCCTTACGGCGTTTCAAAAACGGCGCCGAATGACTTGGGCAATCGAAATGCGAACGAAGCTCGAAGAGTTTTGACGGTCTGTCATTTTTTCAGACGAAAGCAGATACTGCCAATTCAGTGATAGTGGTCGTACGTGGGTATGGAGACGTTCGTCACAGCAACTGGACGACATATTTTTGCATCAGACGGTGAAATACGGCGGTGTGAACATCATGGTGTGGGGCGTGATATGGTATGGTGGAAGATCGCAATTAGATATTCGACAACGCCATTTTATCTAAAGAAGACGCCAGTTTTATGGAGGATGGAGCACCCTGCCACAAAGCAAGAACAACAACCACATGGAAAGAGGAACAGGGGATTCGGATTTTACCATGGCCAGGCCAATCACCAGACGTGAATCCGATAGAGAATGTTTGGCACATAATCCAGACAAATATTGCGAAACGACCCCGAAAACCCAGCAATAAGGAAGAACTCGTGGCAGCTGTTACAGAAGAATGGTTAAATATTCCAGAAGACACCATTAATCATTTAATAGATTCTATGCCGCGACGACTCGCAGCACTTTACGCAAGTAAAGGTGGATCGACAATATATTAGTCTTATTTAAAAATTTTAAAATATTTTGTATATATAACGAAAATAGTATCTTTTTTTTAATTAGTAGGTGTCTATTTTATTGTCACCCTAGTGTACTAATTAATAATCAGAATCTCTTAATTACACATATTACAAAACTTCAGGAAACAATGACATCAACCATAAGTAAATTTGACAACTGATATCAACTGACAGAAACTTCATATGAAGAAATTGAATCCGATTCTCCTGCGTGAATATGTCTCGCCGATTATCCAATGGCAAGCCCGTGTTTTAAGGCCTATCTATTCTAAGTCTGCATTCTTAACGTAAATGGCGTATAAATTTGAGGATATCCTGAGGTGACACTACTTTACATGTATTTTCTTCAGAAGTAAAAGAGAAGCTGTTTTTGTTTATTTTTTTTTCTTCTTTCTTAACCTTATGAGGTAAATTTGAAACTGAATTCAAGATTATTTATTTATTTGTCGTATGGCTACACACATTATAACAAAAACACAATAATACCTGTATTCTATCTTGTTTCGCCATCTTTCTGATGTTGTGATATTGACCAGGAGATCTTCAAGATTGTCTAGTCACCAGTATGTGCTAGCTCTTTTAGTTCATGCAAAAGCGTTATCCAGGGTGCACCACCTAACACATGGGCTGAAAAGTCCCTGGGCCTAACAAAGAAAACACGGTTTTTCTGGTTCAAAATTAGCTTTATTCATCAACGTAATCTCCATCAAGAGCAACGCAATCATTCCAGCGCCGCTCTAACATTTCAATACCACTTTTGTAGAACGACTTATCTTTTGCCTCAAAATAGGCTTCAGTTTCAGCGATAACCTCTTCATTCGTGCGAAATTTCTTACCGGCGAGCATTTTTTTGAGGCCAGCGAACAGCCAGTAGTCGCTGGGAGCCAAATCTGGCGAATACGGTGGATGTGGGAGCAATTCGAAGTTCAATTCATGTAGTTTTGCCATTGTTTTGATTGACTTGTGACACGATGTGTTGTCTTGATGAAACAATTTTTTTTCTTTGCCATATGCGGTCGTTTCTTTGCAATTTCGGCCTTCAAACGCTCCAATAACGCTATATGATATTCACTGTTGATGGTATTTCCTTTCTCAAGATAGTCGATGAATATTACACCACGCACATCCCAAAATAC
The DNA here is from genome assembly GCA_023509865.1 of Trypoxylus dichotomus. Taxonomy (NCBI): domain Eukaryota; kingdom Metazoa; phylum Arthropoda; class Insecta; order Coleoptera; family Scarabaeidae; genus Trypoxylus; species Trypoxylus dichotomus. The sequence continues at coordinate 7,382,942 of CM042081.1, read as the reverse complement.
CGAAGCCATAACCTTTCCAGCCGATTGTTGTGCTTTCGGGCGCTTTGGACGAGGTTCACCAGTTGCTGTCCGCCCAGATGACGATCGTTTTGATTCCGGAGTGAAGTGATGGATCCATGTTTCATCCATTGTCACATATCGACGCAAAAATTCCGGCTTGTTACGTTTAAACATGGCCAAACACTACTCAGAATCATCAACACGTTCTTGTTTTTGGTCAACAGTGAGCAAACGCGGCACCCACTTTGAACAGAGCTTTCTCATAGTCAAATGCTCATGCAATATAAAGCCAATACGTTCTTTTGATATCTTTATGATGTCAGCTAACTCACGCAACTTCACTTTTCGATCATTCAAAACGATTTTGTGGATTTTTTTGATGTTTTCTGATGTTACCGCCTCATTTGGACGTCCACTGCGTTCTGCATCATCGGTGTCTCTACGGCCACGTTTGAAGTCAGCAAACCAACGTTTTATTGTTGTTTTTTGATGGAGCGGAGTCCCCATAACACTTTTCAAGCCATTGCTGCGCTTGAACGGTATGTTTTCCCATCAAGAGGCAGTGTAAAATTAAAACACGAAATTGTTTTTGATCCATTGTTTTGAAAATAACAAAAGTAGCGTGACTCTTAGCACAATAACTCACAAACTAATGAATAGAATATCATGAAATTTTAACGGCTGCCTTTTGGAGGTTAGTACTAACTGAGAGAAAGGTGACTGCAATAAAACTAGCGTCATGTATGTGTTAGGCCCGGGACATTTCAGCCCATGTGTTAGAAGCGACCTAACTGTACACCCATGAATTCAAGAAAAACTATTACATCAAAGTTTTAAAATGATAGGTATTTCAATTTCAGGGTACAAATGAAAAATAATATCTTATAAGCGAGCTCCTCTTATCAATATTTTCAACATCTTTAATTTCTGTAATTTTCAAAAACCTTAATTAATCATTCTTAGACGTGATGTAAAATATACTTAAAAACTTTATAATGGCTCTCATCAATTGTAGAACTATCCTGCATTTTGATGCTATCAACCTTAAAAACAAAGTAATCACAAAGAGGGATAATGTAATTGCTATAATCTAATATATGTATAAGTTAATACTGAATTTATTTTATTATTGCAGAGATATTTAGTATCATATATTTACTAGCGCTAACGCTAGTGTTGAGAACCTCAATTTTATTGAGGTGAAAAAAATATATCGAAAAGAATAAAATATCTCAATCGGTGAGATGGTATTAAACGCCATCTTTGATCTTTCACAGCGATGTTGACTTAGTAATCGATACCGAAAAGGCTGACGATTCCAAGGAGCAAGTATCAAGCACCGTAGACTTAGCAGATCCTATTCCGGTTCCGCACCCAGCGCAGACGCCTCATTCGAGCAGCGAACCTCAAACCGAGAGTTTGGAGATACAAAACCAAACCGTCCAGTCGACCAACAGCAAGATCGGTAGCGAGAAGGGCGAAAAAGACGAGGACGATGACGATTCGGAAGACGGTTGTCCCAACTTCAGCATATACTCTTCGGAAAGTATGAATATAGCTAAAACCACCGATCTCCAATTGAAACCAGCCGATATGAACGCCCCTACGAAAGATCCACCTATCAATAATAGTGACGCCCAATTAATTGATAGGGAGGATAGAGAGATCACCGCAGTGCAGCCCGATGTAGTTAAAAATAGCGTATATGATAGTGGACCTGGTGTGAGTATCGAAATTGCACCTCAGAGCTTCTCGTACGGTAGATCGGGGAGTATGCAATGCGGTTTGTATAGCGATTCCGAAGATGAAAGTATAGTCAAGATCACTAAGATACCCGCACTGAACGAGGTGAAAGCAGAGGATCCTGAGCTTGCTGCAATTTGCGATATAAGTAAGCCTGGTATTTAAAATCGTTTGAGACTATTTTAAGTAACTGTCGATGCTCAACTTTTAGAGGATGAAGATGGTGCGGATCCAACGGATGATGAGACTAAGGCGAAGAAATCCTTTGCCTTAGGTGATATCAGTAATATGACTGAAGATATCAGCGAAGAAGAACGTAGCTACACCCCATGTTTGGACGAACGCACACATAAACAAGGTAAGAAAAACGAGCGTCACAATTTGTGGCAGAATAATGGATAATTAACAGTTGTCAAATTTGAATCTGTCAAATCATTCTGTCAAAAATTCATTTAAACTACCTTTCATTAAGCTAAATGTACAGCGCCCTCTTTGAAGTGTACCTTTTTTATGCGAACTAATATAGTGATGTGTAATTCCAACAAAAAAAGAACCTCTATATGCCGGGTGTCCTGCACTGTAGTCTGGCTTCTAACAAACCTACATGCCAGTACAACTATTCTTCACAAATTTGTGTTCGTTTAGTCTTCTGCAAGTCATGAAAAATTACATTAGGAAAGTACAGAATGATTTTAAATGATAGTTTCAATTTCCCACTTTGCTAAATTTTTATCAGGTTGGCGATTTATTGCGTTTTCGTCTTGGGACGCACTGATTACAGTTTAAGTGTTCGACTTAAAATTTAAGTTCGCACTGTTTTTATGATGTATGTTCAATTTGACCATAACATATAATCGATCTCATCTCCCTCCTCGGCTAATATAACCTGATCCTTAGCGAACTCCAAACTATATATATGATGGTCATCGAGAAGCACCCCCATCAGTGTACATTTCTTTCTCCAATCCTTCAAATAATAATCCGAATTACATTAACCGCATCAGCATGTAACAATCACGTTCAATAAATTTTCTATCTGTTTTTCCTTTAGGATTAGAAGGCTTAGACACGGAAATGATATCAGACGACGACAGAAACGATTTTGACGAATCCCACGAGCTAAAAACCGCGTCTGAAGGTGACGCCTTAGAGATAAATGCCAAAGAATCGGAATTAGATTTCACCAAACCGGAGGACTACGAAGAAGGCGAAATCGTCGACAAATTGAAGAATAAAATTCCACTCGTAGAGCAAAAGGATGAGCCACAGGAACCGGAAAAGGAACCAGTAAAAGAAGAACCTCCGACGGAGAATAAAGAACCGGAACCAGCACAAGCATCGTTCAAGAAATTGAGTAAAAATAATAAAGAAAGAAATTACAGGTATGCATATTGATCGGACGTACTATGCACTAACATTGGGGGGCTAATCGATAAATAAAATTAAAAAAATATAATTTCATTGGTTACAAGTTTTAGTGACGTCACTTATCATACTTACGATAGTCTTACTGGCTAATGGCACGTGTGGTATTTTTTATTGAATATTTTGTATTTTTTTTTTACCCGCAATGATATCTGAAGCGTTTTTCGTCTAAATTTATTGATACATTAGCGATAAATTCAATTTTTACCATAACCCATCCTACATTCGACGCTAATGTTAGTACACACGTAAATTCAATCGGTACTTACAAAGTTCATTGCCTCTTGATACAATAAATGCTGATTACAGAGATAAGGAAAAAGATAAAGAAAACGTACGAAGTAGATCAAAGGAAAGAAAGTCGGACAAAGAAAACAAAAAGAGCAAAAAGAAAGAGAAGAGGAAAGACCTTGAACGTTACAATGTGAGATCCATAATCGCGGAGAAACCTAGGCGAGTTAGAGACAAATTCGGACGAGACGAAGCCCGCAAAAGGTCACCTTCAAGATCTAGTAGATCCTTGACTCCCCCACCTCGACGATCCTTTTCTAGAGGTAGATCTTATTCGAGAGAAAGATCGAAGAAGAAGAGGAGAGCCAGGACAAAGTCAAGAAGTAAGCAATCGTATAGCATCCCTTCAGAACTTAAATAACCCACAGCAAATTCTTGTTTCGCATAGTCGTAACGGTTGTCGGGTTCCGCCGTGTCACTAGGTTTTTTGTCCCTGACGTTTTGCAAACACCGGCGCAACCCGACAACCGTTACGACTATGTCAAACGGCCGTCAAAATCTGAGATACTACTTAAATTCTTGTCTCGTTTCATCTTAGGCCGAACTCCACCGGAAAGGCGAAGATCTAGATCGCCGCGACCGCGACGTCAAAAATCCAGAGAGCGAAGTCGAGAGAACGTCAGCAGAGAACGAGCAGGAAGTCGGGACCGCCAAAGATGGCGAGCCAGATCCAGGGCCAGTTCGGCAAGCCCTAGAAGGCGAAGGGAATGGGTACGGAGATCTTCGAAAGGATGGAGTAGATCACTGTCGAGATCATACACTCCGGAGAAAAGGTTAACGCCGTCTTGGACGCCCCCAAGAGTATTAGAATCGCAACCGGCGAAACCACCGAATTTAACCGTGATCTTGAATAACGATCACAATAAGAAGAAGAAAGAGAAAAGGAAGACTAGAAAAGGAAAGGAAGCTGCCGACAAAACGAAGAAAAGGAAACGGTATAGAACGCCACCTCCAAGTAAGGAGGTCTTCGCTTCCGGTAATAATATACTCGTCAGTGTTAGTTTCAATAAGGATAGAAATCAGAGGGACGTCACTAATAAGAGGAAACGAGATTTATTGGAGGATTCTGTTCCGAGGAAGCAGCGGAAGGCTAAAGAAAAGAAGAAGGCTGATCCTAAACGGAAGAAGAAGAAGAAGGATTTGTCCGGTGTTAAACCTGTTGCTATTATTGATTTAGATAGGTCGCCGTTTAGAGAGGTAAGCTAATGGATCATTTTATAATTGGCATTTTCTAAGTAAGCAATCAAGAGGGAAATTTCTTTTTCTTAATTAATTAAGCTGTAAAAACTTATGCATGCACATGGTACAAATTTCTACAAAAAAAAAAGAAACAACAAAAGAGACTTTTCGATCGAAAAAAAAAAATGTCTTCCTTGTTGCTTAGAGAAATATTCTCACTAATTTTTTTTTACAACCTAAAGGTAACACCATCTCCAGAAGACGTCATAGTCCTAACAGACAGCGAAAACGGTGAAAGTAACGACATCCTCGGCTTGCAGAAGGCCATTTGTGATAGTTCCCAGCAGGTCGCTAGTCCCGAACGACCGATGAACGCAAACTACTTAACCGGCCCGAAAACGCCTCCCGAACCTCAAGTGAAATTCTCCCTGAACCCGAAGCAGACGCAAATGAGAGCGATCAGTAATCCACTGCACGAACCGGACGATATCGAAGAGGATATTGATCCTCAAGAAGAATTGGAACAGAGACTAAACGAAAGTCTTCATAAAGGCCCGAATACACCTCCGGAACCTCCGAATTCGCCACCGAGCAGTCCGGACGTTTACGATCCATTCGAGCCGACGAAATCACGATCTCCTACCCCCGAACCTCTACCTCCAGTCGTTCAATTGTCGAGCACTTCGCAGAACGATAGCGTTCGCGAAGAGAGCTTGATAGACTCCAGGAACGACGACGATGAGACCATTGATCAGTCTCATACACCTCCTGCTATCACCGATATACAACCGGCCGATTCTCAGTGCTCAAATATGAAGTCCTTATCGCCTGAGAAGTCGCCCGAACAACATATCGGTGTTGTAATTAATCGTGTCGTTCAATCGCAAGCTGCGATATTTCCTACCGTTACGTCAAAAACGATTTCGTCATTCTCGAGTACTTCGATGGTTACGTCGACTCCTTTGGTGAGTACATATAAACTATATCTCTTTATAATAAATAGTTCCAAGTAATAAGAAGGTTGCGAATACGTTTTCCCACGTCTCGGTAGCTGTCTCTTTGACGTGTCTCGACGAATAATGTCGACAAGTATAAAGACGTTATAACAGAAAACAGCGATGACGTCTTAAGTTTTAAAAAGGAAAGGATAAGTGCACATAATTCGTTATTTATGCTAGAGGCATCTTTTGTACAAAATAATTAAGGCGTAATTGTTTTGGACATATCAAACTATTTCTACGTATTCACAGGTTCCGCCTAGAATAAACATTCTCAGTAGTACTGTTCTAACCCCGACGACCATTGCGTCTGCACTTCCTCAACGTATAGTTCTCCCGAATACCACCAAGTCGAGCCCGGTGAAGGTCTCCCCGAACAAGCTACCGATTAAATCCACTCCGATTAAGCCGATGCCGGCTAAGAATCTGATGAACAAATCGAATAAAGCGTCGCGGAAATCGAATAACCACGCCGGAAACGAGAACCACGACGCTCTGCTCGATTTCGAGAGCCCTTACTCGCCAGGATCCAGCGACTACGAGGACCTGTTCGAACCGCCTCCAGCCGATGCTAGCGCCGCCAAAAATACAACCGCAACTAATACGAACAACAAGCAACAATCGGCGCAGAAACCTCAAAAGGATCAAAGCGCGTTCGATATACTGTTTGGATCGTCGCCGGTTAATAATTGCTTTAATAAAACTAAGACTAAGCCGAAAAGCGGAAGTAATAATGTTAATAAGCACAAGAAGAATCCTAAAGGTATGTACGATTGATTAATTAATTGGTATGATTTCGGTCTATAATTTTGTTAAAGGACGTTAAAAGCTGAAAGACGGTTGTTTGGATGGTAAACTGTATGCAACCGCAACATTTGACGTCACTAGAATTCACGCAAATTGAACTGTAGATTAGGTTATACTAATCAATGTAACTTTTTACCAGCACTAAAAATGTGGTGTTTTTTTTTTGTATTGGGTTCAAAAATAGGATATAAATTTATTGGCTGGCTAAATTCTTAAACAAATGGGCCAAATTTTTTAAGATTAATATTGTTACATTCTTACCGGGTCACAACTTAAATAAGCGATATTTTATTAAAATTGTTTATTCATAACATTAAAACTAAATTAACACAAAAACGAATAACGAAGTATTAACTATGTAACTAAGTTAAAATTAAATTCTGTGGAGTGTTTTTAAATTGAAGCACTAAAAAAGTAGGCTAGCTGTTGGTCAATTTTCGGCAAAAATTATTCTAGTCAATATTAGTCTAAATTGTTATTCACTTGTAAATATATAAAAATAAGAATTACAGTGGAAGAGAGCAACATTTAGAAACTTATTTTAAAAGAGGTACCACATATAAAGTTGAAATCTAGTATATTTCAGTAATTAATTATTTTCTTTGTAATGAATATGTAATTAATTACGTAACTACAACTTATATAAAATCCTAGCTAGTTTTAAAAATCCCGCCAAAGAGTAGCTTTGAAAAATTCCATTGTGTAAACGCGCCTTTTGATTTTACTCCTCCAAATCAAAAAAATAGAGTACATATGATTATATACACGTTGATTATTTATATACACCCTGTATTGATTATTTATATGCACCCTGTATATATATTGGCACGTTCAGTACGATGTTCGTGCAACGACCAGGGACAAGCAACTCGATGCTAAAAATTCCTTCTGAAAAAAGGTGGTGGTAGGTGGCGTAAGGGTGCATTGGCGGGAACCAATTAAGTCTTTATTGTATACACGAAAGCAAATTATTTATATTTTTCAAATCTTTCAATATTTACGCAACTTTTAAGTAGTTAGAAACTTCATATTTGTTTATGAAAGTAGTTTACCAAAAATTATAATATGTACGACAGTAATACAGCAGTAAAATATAATGTAGAAAGAAATATAGATAATATAACAGTGATAATATATAAACCGAAATTCTTATTGAGATATTTGGGCAACATTTGCTATTTATAAGAAAGCTGATGCAACAATTTTAAAATGTATAAACGAAAACAGTAATGGTGACCAATAGGCTACTATTTTCTTCCCTAATGCGGATAAACATATGAGCAATCTGTAAATAACAATAAAGATAACCAATAACTAGTTGAAAGGGCAATATTTTCTATTAAATTGCCGGTTGTCTCTGCAACGATTGATTGCCTTCTGTGCACAGGGCCGTACTTATAGTAGTCGGTGAATACGTCCTCGAACTTTCCAGCACATTCCGAACGTATTTGCGAGCTTTTCGTATTTTCGTTGTTGTTTCTAGCGCTCATGAGAATATACTCCAGTGTTATTTGTAACATGAAGTTTGACTGACGTCAAACAATATTTTTACTACGGAGCATTTCAAGAGAATTGGTACATACCATTGTTTATTATAGTATCGTTAATTTTGAATAGAAAAGCTTATACAGAATGTTGGAGAGGTAATCCGTATTTATGCATGTATTGCCATCAGTTGCTACAAAAAAAAATTCAAAAGGAATTATTCACCACCCTCTGGTCTAAAGAACAAGCCTCCTAGGCGGCTAGTAGTAATGTTTATTAGAAGCCTCTAGAAAAAAATTTTCAAACCACATTAAGGACATTATTGCAATAGATTTTTTTTAGTCACAGTACCTAAGCCCGTCCCAATAATAATAATAATGAAAGTAAACCCTTGACAATTGGGCACGTCCTTATATGATTTATTTGGATCGAAATGAACCCTACTGTAACATACTCAAGTATATATCATTCCTCTTGAAAGCCTCTAAGCAACACATGATAATAATAGTGATTTTATTATCTTTAGGTACAAAACAGGTCGGGGTGAAGATTGATGAAGATACGCTGAAAATATTGGATGAATTGCCAAATTCGGCAGTGGAAATGCAGGTTAAGTATAAGGTAAATCATCATTTTCGTGTACAATACATGCAGTACGATGAAATTGAACTAAAATCGGTACTAAGTTGAAAGGAAACTAATGTTAATTGCATTTTTAATTTAATTTTATTGCTACTAAATTACAGTCAATTCCCTCTAAGTCCAATTGTATTGGTGTCATATGGATAACTAAGAAAAATAGAAAAAGATTAAATAAATAGTATTACATCTGATAGTTGCGAGAATGAAATAGTAATTCTCAAGTAATGCATAAAGATGGTTTATTTATTTACTTATTTATTAGAATAATTGTTAAAAATGTCAAATCAAAGATGAAAATACTATAGGTTGCTGATATAAGACAACAAAACTGTATGAACCACTTATTCGACTTAGAGGGAGCTCCAATTTTAATAAAAAGAGAATTATATCACTGGTTTGAAACTAAAAACTTGTCTATCACATGTTTTGACATCTAAAGTAATTGATATATCTTTCCACATATACAGGTTTAAAAACAATCTAATAGGTTTTCATCTCAGACTACCTATGTTAGTAGTTTCCATTGTGTAGGTAATCCTTAGGTAATGACTTGTCTTAAATTTGCAATAGTCATACAATAGGAAAATCTCAACAACCATTGGTACTCTTCTTACGACACACGATGGTGAATGATCGTTCAAATGGTTTAGATGAAGTGAAAGGTACTACTTGTTCATTGTTCTGAGTCTTCTGGTGAAAAGTAATACTTTGTGAATTTCATATAATTAAAATTTCTACTCTCGAACTGCTACCTATCCTATAATGTGATTATAGAGGAATATACCATCATTTGGAATTGGTTTTTGCAATAAAGCAATGAACATCGATAAATTTACAAGTTGGTAGCGGTTTTATTCAATATTCACAAATACAAATTGGCGTATACCAGACAAATCCAATTGGATTATTCAGGTACTTCTACACAAGACGCAGCAATACTACGTCTGCCTTTTATTACTCGGAATGTATTCTATATAGCAATTTGATATTTTGGGGATATTATGTAATAATAATTCCTCATCCTTAGAAAATCTATTCAGATATACTGGGTGTGTTATAAAAAAGGTGGCACAGAAAAATTCACTTTTTAAATGGAACTCCATCTGTATTTCTAACATTTTTCCGAAAAAATGTCGGTCTCGGTGGGATTCGAACCTACGCCCTATCACTTTCCGGGCGAATGTCATACCACTAAAATACGGGACCATGTAAGTTCAAATTAATTTAAAAAATTTTGGGCCAAGTTCTCATTAATTAAATTAATCTGAAGCATTCATGGTTTTTATAGTGATAAATTATAATGTACAAGACACCATGCCTATTGGAATGTTATAATATAGGTCTGTCGTTTTCGGAAGACACCAACCTGCGCTAGGAATCGCACAACATGAGTATTAGCGGAAAATATCGGTCGGCTAGCGTCCACATTAGCGCGCACATTTAAAATTTAAATTTTGTACCAAATACACCATTCCTTTAATTTTTATATCTAGTATGCAAGAGAAACAACATACGACGGTGGATCTCTATGGCTGTACCCCTGACCCTATTACAGTAAAACTATAGTGGCATTATATTTTTTTATTTTTGGGCATAGTTTCCCTCTACACTAATGCACTTGGTCCATCGGTGCTCCATCACCCCAACAGCCTCCTGGAAAAAATTTTGTTCGACCTCTGCAAACCACCTCTCTATATCTCTATGGAAAATTTTACCACGCGTAAGGTTTCTTTTAATTTGGGGAACAGCCAGCCTGTAATCACTAGGGGCCAGATCCGGCGAATATGAGAGGTGCTTTACTGATTCAAACCCTGCTTGCTGTATAGCAGCTATACCAATACTAGATGTATGGCTGGAAGTATTATCCTAATGGAACAGCGCAACTGTGCCTTAACTTTTCTCGGCGTTTTCCTTTAATAGCCTCTCGCAATTTAGGAATCAATTATGCGCAGTAAGCCTCTGTAATGCTCTTGTCCTTTTGCAAATAGTCAGTCAGGATGATTACTTGAGCATCCCAGAACACAGATAGCAAAACCTTCCAGCAGACGGCACCACCTTAAATTTGCGTGGATGTCAAAAACATTAAACAAGGAACCAATTAAAAGTAGGTGAGGAGTGGGGCATGAAGATCCGCCCTCGTACGTAAGATGAACATAAATACCTCTTTAATTGCCATTGCTTATGTACGACACTATCCAGGCATCTGACTGTATCCAAAAGGAATCCTCACGTTAGCTATAACCAGTTATAGACTTACGTTTACGCCAAATCTCCTATATTCAAAATACACCCTTTGGTTAGTGGAGGTATCCTTACGAACCCTCAAATTTACTGACTGAATTTAAACACCATAGTCCCATTGAAGATTCTAAAATCATCTCTATCCGAAGCTAACGTCGTGAAAGAAAGAAATATCTCATTTCTTTTTTGCTCGTATTTCATTATTTAGAGGGAGTTGACTGTAATCGCCTTTTTTTAATTTTATAATTTTCGTTTTCTTTTCGTTTTTTCAATTTTTTCCGTCATTTTTAGTTTGTGGATGATTGGGTATTGACAGTTGATCCAAATAGTACCTGTAGTAAGGAGAAACTCCAAGTGAGTATTATTCTATTAATTAAATTTTCACACTTAAACCTCCCACTACCGTGTAAGTAGGCCCTTCACGAATTTACGAATTATACATAGCGTTTACGTACACCCAAAGACTTAGTTTAACGATCATCCCCGATAATTAGTTAGTCGTAAATTTTCAAGATTGCGTAGGCGTTGCGTTTCCAAGTCCTCGTTTGGTTGAATTTGATCTTCAAAGGGTGACGCAAAATGCAAGAGGAAGATGGTGCTATATATAGCTGCTTTAGAAGGCGTTGAATCGACTTTATTTTTTGAATTTAGTTGAATTGAAACTTTAAAAATGGATATTTTTAATAGTACATGCATCCTTTTTTATTTCTAGGCTATTTTTCGTGATTAACAGCTTATTACCCTGTTATTTAATTTCCCGATTTTCGTGAAAATCTTTTAAAAGATTATTCAATTTCCCAAGAATGAATTTTGCAGATATGTTGTATAAATAGTTTTGTAAAATATGGGTGCCCCAATACTTCTGAATCGTAGTGTACCTCATAGTACGTCATTTGTTACAGTCTCCTAAAAGAAGAGGTTTATTTAAGCTTGTATCAATTTCTCTTTGTAAGGTTTAAGAACAGAAAGAGGATGAAGGGGGGTTGAACTGAGAGATAAGAACTAAACTTAGACATTATAAGTAATAGCAGGAGGATTACGAATCGCTAACAGCTGTAAAAAACTGTTATTTTACGAAAAATAGCTTTTTATACGATGATATGGTCGCCATTTAATACCGTTCATCCTTTACAGTATTTGAAGAAACTGAATCGTCAAGAGCGCGTTGTAGAAGAAGTAAAATTAGTATTAAAGCCTCATTACAATAAGAAGCATATTAACAAAGAAGAATATAAAGATATATTACGAAGAGCTGTTCCTAAGGTACGAAGAAGATTCTCATTTATTACTTAAATTAATTCTCCCTCATTTCAGATCTGCCACAACAAATCAGGTGAAATTAATCCTCAAAAGATACAAAACCTCATAGAAGCATACGTCAAAAAGATTAGGCATAGTAAGAAGGTCACTTCGAGCAGTTCAGTTAACCCTCAAAAAGCATAAGTTGTCGCGTCTGTAACGCAGTTTTTGTCGTAAAAAAAAATGTATTCTCTCAGATTGATTGAAATTTTCGTTTCTCGATGGGAAATTTCTGTGTTTTAAATAAAAGAATATGAAATCAACCGAATACCAATAATTTTGTATATATACATACATCATGTTTTTTTTGTATCTTGACATTAATAACTTTTAAGACTTAATTTTATTTTTTAGATTTTATTAAATCCAAAACTTGAATTTTTATTTATCGTAAAAAAGGAAACGCTAGCTATTAGGTAAATTTCGATTTTATTTGTGTTTAATTGTAGTATAATGAAATACATCTATATGTAAACACAAAATGATATGTTTTATTTTTTGAAGTGTAAACTCTCATATTTCTTTCTCATCAAATTTAACCTCGACAATTGTTTAAATAACTTCAAAAATTTCGAAAACTACAAGTACTCGAACATTCAAATCTTAAAAGCGCTGGTTAACGCGAAAATTAGGCCAAATGTGGTACTATTCCTCAATTATACAGAGTGCCGGTAATTAACATAAATAATAAAAGAACTACAACGCAACTGTTTCTTTATTATTTTGAATAAGTTTTGTAAAGCTTTTAGATATTAAACTCGATTTGTTCAGGTTCTACTGCCCATATGATCTTTTCGTAAAACCATCATTCCTTATCTGGGCGTGAACTAGCTGCCCACTTCACATTCTAATACGATGGTGCGATTTAAAAAATGTATCAACGAATTTAGCTTTGAAAATAAAAAAGACTATTTCAGCGTTAATCGCGAAAGATTGAAGGCTATCGAAGAAATATTTGTATATATACAGGTTCAACATTCAATATTTGTGCCCACGTGGTCTCTGCTATGTTGGTTGCGGACATAGAACATTGATAACACCGCCCAAAATAATTTTTTTATCATGATGCCTGTAAAATACGAACTGATATAGGGTATTTCTGATCTACTGGTTCCAAAAATAACTGGCATTTCTTCCTAGCAGCTCTAGTTTTTAAGATATACCACGGTGAAATTTATTACTCCTACGTAATAAATTTCGCCGTTATTTATTAGTAGTATAGATGGTTTCTAACTCACACGCTCGGATGTAACATGAGCATCAAGATTCATTACTTACTTAGGTGATGTAAGTGAGGAATAGGGGGAAAGATTTCACAAAGGCACAGCATTATGGAGGAAAGGTACCAAGCAAGAAAGGATACCCATGTGATGGCCGATTACTGCTGGACTATTCAGCGGGACTGTTCCGGTAAACCTCACGCAAGGAAATTTTTAACTGATTATTGAAAGTTCTATATGCATATTTTTCTGTTTAATAAATAGCTCCTACCCATCTTTTGTGTTTCAGTTAACAGTTATCAAATAGTAATACACTAGAGTGACAGAATAAAATAGACAAGCGGTATAAATATGTAAACAGCTAAATTCTAAGAACGAATTAAGAACTTTCTCTTATCATTAGGGTAGGGGTAGATGTATCGGAAGGAATTCGTCATAGTTTAGTATCCTTACAACTATGCCCCGCTTACAAGGTTCGAGTGATATTAGCGACTTCACCCGGGGTCGCGTCGTTGGCTAGAGTGAACGCGGCGCTTCGCAACGTGAAACAAGTAAATTTTTAAATATTCCGTTGTCCACAGTTAACCGTGTGATTACACAATTTAAACGCAAGGAAAAAACAACAGTGGAGCCGAGACCAGGTTGTGCCGGACCTTCTGAAAGAAGTAAAAGGATGCTTGTGCGCGAAGTGTTAAGAGAACCGCGAAAAAGTACAGCTGAGCTTGCGGCAAACTTCACAGAAAAGTCAGCGCGCCGTTCTGCGATACCTCCACAGTGTGGGGATGTATAAAAGGGTGGCAAAGAAAAAACCTCTCCTTACAGCGTTTCAAAAACGCCGCCGAATGGCTTGGGCAATCGAAATGCGAACGAAGCCCGAAGAGATTTGGCGGTCTGTTATTTTTTCAAACGAAAGCAGATACTGCCAATTCAGTGATAGTGGTCGTACGTGGGTATGGAGACGTTCGTCACAGCAACTGGACGACAAATTTTTGCATCCGACGGTGAAATACGGCGGTGTGAACATCATGGTGTGGGGCGCGATATGATATGGTGGAAGATCGCAATTAGTAATCTGCGACGGAAATATAAATGCGGCAAAATATATCCAAATATTAACAGAAGAACCACTACTGATATTCGACAACGCCATTTTCTCTAAAGAAGACGCCACTTTTATGGAGGATGGAGCACCCTGCCACAAAGCAAGAACAACAACCACATGGAAAGAGAAACAGGGGATTCGGATTTTACCGTGGCCAGGCCAATCACCAGACATGAATTCGATAGAGAATGTTTGGCACATAATCCAGACAAATATGGCGAAACGATCCCGAAAACCCAGCAATAAGGAAGAACTCGTGGCAGCTGTTACAGAAGAGTGGTTAAATATTCCAGAAGGCACCATTAATCATTTAATAAATTCTATGCCACGACGACTCGCAGCACTTCACGCAAGTAAAGGGGGATCGACAAAATATTAATCTAATTTTAAAATATTTTGTATATATAACGAGAATAGAATCTTTTTTTTAATTAGTAGGTGTCTATTTTATTCTGTCACCCTAGTGTATTTCAAACTAGATCTGATAGAACAAATCTGACGGCATTTTTGCTTTAAGCATCCCAAAATTGCTTAATTATACTTAAAAAATCCGAGGCACTAAAATGTCTGTTGGCCAGTATGACGCATAAAATATCCCAAAATTTTTATAGGCAAAGTTGAATTTTCCTCATAAAATTCATTTTAGAGAGTTAAGAATGTTTTATATTACTGTAGGCCTTGTTATCCTAGCTTCGAAGTATTGCTCTTAAAAAGATAGTACTAAACGTTAGCAGATTTCAAATACAAAAGTTATTCCACACAATAAGTTGGTACTTCATTTGATTATAGTGTAATTTTGACGTTTGTTACCGGTTAGAGATTTTCCCATTGTCACAATGTTGATTGTAATTTTTAAATTCCCCGGACGATCTAAGTTGATACTTCCGACAATAAGGGCTATAATCGTATGTATTGTTCCGACGTTGATTGCCAGAACCACCAACCAAATTGTCCGCGAAATTTAAAAGATTAAAACAGTTTTCTTCTCACTATGACAAAACAAACACAGCTGTTTGATTTAAGAATGTATTTAAACGTTTCCCTGATAACTGTTATAAGCTATAGCCTATTACCAATCGGTTACAAACAGTATCCCTCAAAAAATTGTCTTTTAATAGAAAAAGCTTCCGTATAAGTTATTAATTATTATTATAATGAACCGATTTTCTATAAATTAAGTTTAAATATAAGAGAAATAAATAAAAAGAAAGAAAGTACAACAGACAAAGATGCACGAAACCGTACTGATGACGTCGGGTAGGTAGAAATATGTCCGCGTGTTAGCGTTTTCTTTCTCTGGAAAACTGTAGTCGCTTGTGCCGTTGCGTTTTGGAACGGAAGACTAGTGTATATTCTTGCGGCATTAGATAGCGCCAAGAAATGCTCACTTAAATTGACCACTTACGCACCGTGATAGCCTAGAGGGAAACCGCGCTGATAATGCCAGGTAGGTAGAAACAGGCGTGTTATATAGCGTTCTTTCTCTCCCCACATTGTCTTTCTCGTGAATAATCCCACCAGTACGATGAGTATTTGTATTTAACAATATTATTTTCGGTATTGTTTTCTATGCATTTTTTCGAGGTGGTTTTAATATTTAAGAAAAATAGGTAGGGTGCACTTCTCAAACCGGAAGTAAAAATATGTGAAAACGCTGACTTTGTACTAATCCTGCATAAACAGGACTCTGGAAATTGAACGTTAAAAATGTTGATGCTACTTATGCTAACAGCGTAAGTAACATTAAAATTTCCAACAAAATTAAACACTCTTAACCCAAATTAAACGTTTATTTCTTTTATAACTCTACAAAGTTAACTTATATACTTACAATATACACATAAATGAATCTAAACTACACTGATAACATTTAACGCATAAAAGTAACAATCTATCGCTGAGATTAAAGTATGACAGTTACATAACAATATCACTTTTCTATAAATTTGAAGCGTATAAGTAAAAACCGATACACACGGTGCAAAGTTCCGTATAAGCCTTTGGTTTAGAAGATATCTCAAGCTGCAATAGCAAAACCAACCCTATTATTACCCAGATCGAATTCGGTATAGAATTTTCCAATGAAGACGTCTCCTAGAATCCACAAGGGGCCATTTGGTGGTGGGATGTCAATTCCCATGAAACCAGAAAGGCAGATAGTTTTACCCATTTGGCTAATCTAAAGGGAATTTATTATACCTTAGAAATGCTTCTCCTCAGTTTCATAGATGACTTACCCTTAATACATAATCTTTGCCTTCCAAAGTGAATGGTTTTCCGCCTAATGTGAAAGAAATTTCTGGCAATTTTGGTATCAAATTGCAGTCGACCATGTATTCGCCACCAATGATAGGTGTCGCTCCAATCGCCTTATTAATTCCCTCGATTTCGGAGACTGGACCAGCGATCAAACTAGTGCCTGTATCAGCAATTGCTTCGCAACCGCTGGAGCAAAATGATTGGTTCCCCACTGTAACGGAATCCATTTTGAACTGCCAATACGCTTGCCTGTCGACCGACAAATAAGTAAAATCACCCGTGTAATGGGCAGGATCTGATCCACCGAATATAATTTCGCCGCCTTCTTTGGCGCTTGGATCTCTGAAATTGAAATTTTAGAAACTAATATGACATTTTATAGTAAACTGGATACCTATCTAAGTAAAACGAAAATACCGAATCATCAACCAGTTTTTGATCAATCATGTTATAGAAAATGGGAGGCACGCCATCTACCGAAATACGATTGTAAGCCAAACCCAAAATACCATCAAATTTAGCTGCCACAAACGCAAGACCTGGTTCGCTAGTTGCCTCGGCGAAAGTTTGTGTTTGAACATCTAAACCACCGATCTACACCCATACAGGAATAATTTGAACATACTTAAAGATACAAGTAATACAAGAAAAACACTTACATTTACTGTATCTGTCGATAAAAATCCGCTCAAACTTCCTGATCCATACTGAATGGCAAACTCGGTACCATTGGCCGTATAGGTTTTAGATTTTGTAGAATCATACTTATTGTGTAATACTGGAAAAAAGAAAAATTAAATTGCACATAAATATGCTTGGTGAAGTAACTATTCGAAATTGACAAAGTACTTACAGCAAGCTATATTTGTAAAATGACACTTTTTCGAAGGTACCCATAGATTCGACGAGCCTGTATCAAACACAACCTTAAATGATTGCGGTGGTGTTCCTATGGTAATAGGTCCATAATATTGTGCCTAAGTATTTTAAAAATCAATACAGTCCAATACAACCTTCAGTTACTCACGTCTAAATAATTTGAAAGCGGTTCGGGCGTTGGACCCCCATATTTAATCTGCACTCGCTGGACTTCAGTACCAACCTCTTGCAATGTACGCCTGGCCGATTTAATTTTATACAAAGGAACTCTGAACAGATAAAATCAATAGCGTAGATAATTAATTAAAAGATAAATATTTTATTAAATTTACCTGACAAATTCGCTGCTAACAATTAAAATTAAGGAGCATAAAAGTAATACTTTAAAGCGTAGCATGTTTATTTGAACTTTGGCTGACACTATGCTGTTTATCACAAGTTACAAGACAAAAATAGTCGATCCGGCTACCGATATAGAATTGAAGAAGCCGCGTATCACAGTCGATGCGCTAATATACTCAAAACCACACTCATACCTCGCTCTTGCTCGCTCAAAACATCAACAAAAAAACCGAAAGTCATTAACGAATGCGCTACCAATGTTAAATAAGAAAGTAACTAAGCCAATAACTGCCATAAGTAATAATTAATTCAGTTGAAAATTTAATTGATTTAAAATTAAACTAAGTATGTATTAATCTTGAAAAGTTCAAAATTTTATGCTTTAAACTTCAATATTCTAAATTTTGAACTATATTCCTTAATAACAGTTACTTTTCATTTCATAGGATTACTGACATGACTCACAATCGATTATATTTAAATTACGTCTTTGTAGTCGTACTTTATTCTTATCTTCGATCGACGACAAACAATAATTTTTTTGGATTCATATTTTTCCATAGTAATAACAATCCCTTCATCGTTTACAAAAGATAAATAAATGATACTTCGTCTCGTGATTTCTGACTCATACACATATGAATTTATCGCTTTACAGGACAAGAAAGTTGTATATAAATAGAATGCAGCAAAGTTATGGTTATAAATTAATTTGGAAACTATACACTAAACTATAAATAAAGATACGTTGAGTTTAGTTCTTAAAACCTTGATTAACAACTAGTTACGACTATATAAATATTCTAGTTTACATAGCAAACACTTATAATGTTCAATGTTCTGTTAACAAAAAGATACTTGTATCAATAATCTGTTTAGTTTAGAATTTTATAAAATATATGTATTGTTAAAGTAATTGAGGAATCAAGTGCTTTGACCTTGCGTAGTAAATCTATTTACTCATTAAAAGGAACTACGTTTCATTAATGTTCTAAAGGTATTTTCAATTTTTGTTTAGACTGGCTAGTTTTAATGCCATGAACAGATTTTAATTACTAAAATATGAATTTTTCACCAAGTGTCTCTATTTTTGCTTAAAAAGATTAGAGGTTTCGAAGCAGACATTTTTAAATTTCAGGGGCGATATAAATTGGTCTCTAATTCAGATAAAAAGGGTAATATTTGCTTATTACTATAGATTGAAAGTTAGGGAATATGATTAGATTTTCTGATGAGCTTTAATAGCAATTTAATAAACGACATCTTTTAACAATAAATTCATCTAGATCCCGATAGCTTCCCCCTACGATAAACACTTGCCACTCACATTTTGAAGATAGGTTGAACTTTATAGAAATTAAATAAATGATTAATGGATCCTATGATGTTGTTGGTTGACCTAAGTTTTCCAAAGCGCGTGTATGCTTTGGCATATCATCCATAATAATTCACGTAAACTACTGTGAGATTCACGGGTCATGATTCAACTAAATAGGGACTGCACATGATTATGACTAATCGTTTATTTCTCCATTAAGTTCCGTACAATTGAATAATTTTGTTCGGAAGCTTCTCATTGTGTTATATTACCCTTTAGTACCTGCGTAAGTAGTAAAACTTCTGAATGTTTATGGAATTGTTTTGAATGTATCGTGAACATTATACAATTTTCCATATGAACCGTTAAAGTTAGGTGGGTTTGGGGTAGGTTATGTTATATTCTTATTTGAATTGTGCGAACATAGAAGACTGCACCTGTTTACACGCATTAATGAACTCTATATACTTTAATAGTTCTCAACCATATTGAAGTACTTTTTAGTATTTGCCAGATGACGTAAGACGTACATAAAATTTTACATTGACGCCGTGCGCCATCTAGATTACACCCAAAGGCACTTGCGAACGGTTGATCTACAAACAAATGATAAACAAGGATAACACCACTGTTAAATACAGATTTTCTCATGGTATTTAACAGCTATCTTTGGTGTTATTTTTTAGGCATCCCTTTAGATGTATGACAAAGAAAGATGCTTCATCGCCTCACGAATGCTACTTCTAGGAATTAGTCTATTGCTATTTGCCATTTATTAGAAGTCATGAATACCGGTTTTAATGCAAACAGTCGTTTCTAAACGTAGAAATATCCTGTTTGTATCGTAAATAATTTGTTGTTAAATTGTATCAAGCCGAACGTCTCCATTGAATCATAATAGCGTCTTTTATGTAGATTAATTCAATTATATTTTAGTGAAATGATTAGAAATGTTTCCAAGTTTACAGTAAACTGTATATTAAAGTTACGTAATTACGTATAGGAGCTTAAAATGTAGTTTGCAGGCAACTCCAAAGAACCTTTTGTATATTTACGGTGTGCTATTTCAGCTTGGGTTGCCGAAAACTAATTATTTATGCGAGATAATCTTCGTTTTAAAAGAACCGATTTCCTCCTAAGTATCCTCTCGAATATTTTATAATTCATTAAATGGCCCATATATGGCGCAGCAATTTATGTACACATGCAGTTGGACTATAACTGCAAATAATTTACCATATAAAATCTTTTAACGATGGATATAGAAAGTTTAATTTTTATAGAATTGGGAAAAATTCTATACAACTTAAGTTCTGAACTATCTATGAAACCAAAACAATTTTAAGGATATTTCATATAAAAGAAAAACGTATTTTCTTCAATGAATTCAAATATGAAAAAGACTAATCGAATTTGACCGCACGAAGCAATTTTTTTAACTTTTCCATATAACTGAAGTTGAAGAAAATAGTGAAAAAAAAGAGATGCATACATCTGATAAATCTGTCAGTTAAAAGTAATTCGATCTGTAATTCTTAATTATTGGATACGGTAATCCTACAGATGTTAATGCTGTAATATTAAAGGATCGTTTATTTTTCATCACTTACACAAAAAAGCAGTTGTTTTTAAATGCGTTAATTACGTATTACAATCATTCATATAGCCAAGAGACGATTTAAAAATAGTAACGATTCTGGCCGCTTACTGTCCCTAACTTGTACCAGTTTCATTTACTAACCGTTTCTTTTTTTCTGCGAAGCGATAGAATTAATGAAACAACATGTTAAATGGAAACCTTTATTGCCATATACCATACTTTTAAAATTTTGTACCATCGACTGTGTTTCATCCAAAAACCTACAGGACAAAATCACATAAAAATACTGTTAGTTTATTTTAATATTATATCAATATTATTTTACCATTGGCAAATTTACAAACATATTTACACACACTAATTCCAGTTTATTTGTCATTAGGAAAGAAAAAACAAGAAACCTAAAAAAAATATGTACCAATTTTTTTTCAAGTTTAGCACCGTTACGGAACGAAAAAGCAGAACTATTTCATTTGTACCTTTTTTTTTCTTTTTAAAATGTATCGCATGTAAAAATGCTGTTCTAGCGGACACGTAATAAGTAAATTTTAGCGAACTTATTTAAAGATATGAACACATTTGTTGTTAGCTTGCAATAAATCACGTTGCTTAAATCTTAGAGGTTCCCCAGTGTGGTTATGCGTATTGTACTGAAGGTGAATATAGTTAAGTATAAGCTGCTTCTGTATTGTATTGGAGTGTAGACGTATAAAAAATAATTTATTTTTTAAAGACGTTGGGGCAAGTTAAATTAATATCGCATTAATCCTTTTGCTATAATGTAGATATATTTTGCGCTGAAATTGTACGGTTTAAGAGAATTTACAGCATGAACAAATGCAAGTCAGAATCATCCAAAATTTGTGGAAGGGAGCAATTTTGGATACTGAACTTTATTAATGCTTAATTGATGTTATGGTTTCATTTACTGTCAAATTCAAATAATTGTTTGCAAGACACATGGCAAAAAAGTAACTGAAAGCATTGTTCCCATTGAATTAGAACAGAATTGGCTTCGATTCTATCTGTTGTAGTTTCTCGTGACCATTATCCCGATGATCCAAGTTAACTTAATTTTCAAATTGTGTTAAAAGTCAATAGTTACCCATTTTGGTTTATTTAACAGTGGCGTCAGTGCGATGGCTTTAGTCGTGATTTATAAAATGTTGCATAAATGTTGATATATGTATATTGAATTATATATTCACAATAAAATTCGGGTGAGCTTGACTATACACCTACAGAATTGCGTATGCCTTTACAGTTTCTTTTAGACATTTCCATTGTAGTAAATATTCGCATAAGTAAAATAGTCTTTGAATTCATTGAACCGATCTGAAATAGAATTAACCTTTTCGTCACTTAAAGTTTGTAGCATTATTTGTACGTTATCAATTTGTCGGACAAGTCAAATTAAACTATGAAGAGTTAATAATGCGCTCCTTAATAGTACTCCCACTTTTGAATTTAAGAAAAATAAAAAATATGGAGATCGCAGAGCACGGCTTTTGATTTGCACGATCTTAATACATTTATTTTTCTGACAAAATGTTGTTGATTTCATCTTACGTTCTATATCTGTAATGTAAGTTTTTGGATACAATTTCAATATGTTTATACCGTTAAAATAATATTTAGTGAGGGATGTTGCAATTCATCAGAGCAACTGTCAGTGGTATCATACTTTTCCTTTCTCATGAAGGGATAAATTCAAAAGCTTAAAGTACTGTCAGAGTTGCATCAGTTCCTTGTAGTTCAATTTGACTATTACTTTCAAAATGTTATCCTTTGATCCTAGAGTATACAGTTCAATCATCAAGCATGAAATGTTCTACAATGGTACGTAGTTGTAAATAGCTTGCAAAATTGCTGCAATCTTTGGATTTTTTAATAGCATTTGATTTTGCTTCATTGCAGCCATCGCATAATAGTTGGCTATGGTGGTTCAAGGAATATTAGGACACTGAACAAAAAAGCCGAATACGGAGATGTGAAAAAAACTATTATTAATTCATCCACAACGAAATATTAGTTTTACGTACAACAGACCAAAACGTTTGCCGATCTCGCTTTGTCAACTCCCCCCTCCTCCCTCCTCGAACTCACTGTTAAACAACAAAAATGAGTAACTCTAGTTATAATTTTGTTTCGCGCAGTAATTTAGAGAGCTTTCTAATAATTCCTATCCTAGAAATTAAGTTAATTATTCGTAAATAATTACTTTACTTTCACTTTGTTAAATATCTTTAATTGAAGTTTAATGCAATATTAATTCAATCTGCTGCTATTATTTTTATTACTGTATTTATTTTAGCTTATAATTTTCAAGAAATAAAACTTACGACAGAAAACTACATTTACACCCTTTACTAAATTGTGCTAGCAATCAGGGTTGAACAGAAGAAAAATAGATAACATTGCAATTATAAAAAAAAAATCCTTACGAACCAACACCTTAAAAGGATCGAAGGATAGTTTTTGTTTTTGCTACGAAGGGACTTTCTTCGATTCAGTCCGAACCCTGTACTTATTGAAGGTAAGGTAATGGCCTTTACGATTGGTTCCGAGATTCACATATACAGACGCTAAGAGAACAATAATAGCATTTTCAAGTAGTAATAAAACTGAAATAAAAGACATCACGACCGTTTTGTTTAAGCTTAAATTCTAATTCGAAAAGAACATAAAAATACATGAAAAATCCACAACACTTCCTTAATTTTTTTTTATATATAGTTATTACAAGAAACATATGCTTTAAGTACACAAAACACACCTACGCTAATAAAGGAGTTTTAAGGAAACAAACAAAAAAAAAACTATTATATCAATGCGATATATACTACTATAAGTAAGTTAATCGTAGTTAAATTGCCTATTGTTTTATTTCAAACATTCCGTAATAATTGGATTACGGAGGGTGGTTTCTCGCAGGTCTGTGAAGTGAATACGATTGTTCTCACTACTAAGGTCTAAATAAAATAAATGCACATTCTTCTAACATACAAAATTTCTGTAACATGTACAAATAATGTACAAAACGTTATTTTTATGCATTAGATGCAGATTACTTTGTTTCTGTCTACATTTACATACAAATCAGGTCTCTCCTGTGTACATATATATTATTTTTACTGTGGATACTATTCGAGTCGAAATAAAAAATTCTTTATTGTACTATTTCTTTATTTCACGTAATAATACTAATATAGAGACTGTATTTGCGTTGCTGTTGCATTCTTAATTGAGGTATTACACGTTATTTGCACACAAGATAAATTCTTTTTTTAATATTTACTCACATTACTTTTAAGAGATCTAAATGTACATAGTATTGTCTTTAAATATGCTACAATTTTTTGGTAGTTATATGCTATTTATTCACTTAGTCATATTAGTACGCACTATTTTAAAATTAAAACCGAACAAAGTTACAAGTATTTTTTATAATTACCTAGTAATAATATGAACTTTTTCATTAAACCTACTTTGAACAATAAACGGTCGTGCGCAAGTCACCATCTACGCGCATGCGCGTTATACCACTTCTATGCCGAACTTGCGGAAATAATAAAATAGTCATAAAGAATTTTTCACGAGTTACATATATATATGTATATATATATAACGTATTTTGTGTATTTACAGTCACCAAATAAAAATTTTAGAAAAACCAAAGGAAATAAATGTATGTAATGTATACATTATGTTATTAATTATTAAAAGTTAAACTAAACAAGAATTATGAACGATTATCTTAAATTTTAAAGTAGATTTTAAGCTGTTACTTCTTCGGCTTTTGGCGCTTCTTCCTCCTCCTTTTCTTTAGCGCTGTCATCGGTTTTCTGTTTCTTTTCAGGTGCTTCTTCAGCAGGTGTGCCGTCGGGGGCGTCGCCGCCTCCGGTGGATTTTCGTTTGCAGGCTGCCTTTTCGCATACTTCTAGAAGAATAAAGAAGATAGCCGTATAAGAAATTGAGAAGATGATTGATGAGATATAGTAACTGCTGATGTACGGATTTTATTTGATCATTTTGCTGCTAATTTAGTACTTTATTATTGAGATTTAAATAATACCTTAATGTGTTATAACACCCGCAGTAAATAAACGTACTTGGTAGATGTTCAGATACTATGTTACTTTTTGGTGAATCAATTTGAACGATATTAAATTATTAAAATAATTCCCGTTGGTTTACCAGTGACAAATTTCCTTGTTATAACAAACGTTGATTTTAATTGGATTAGATTTTTGAGAAATTTTTAATGGATAAAAATTTCACGGTTCCCGGTAGGATTTGAACCTACACCACGGAGGCCATCTGAACAAATCCTTATTTAAATTGCCATATAACTTATTAAATTTCAATTAGCAAATATTTATACCTAAAATTTTACAAAAATCTAATCCAAATAAATTCAACATTGGTAATAACAAGGAAATTAAATTATGACTAAAAAACCAATGGAAGTTACTCTAATAATTTAATTGGTATATCTGCAGGTATAAATAAATTTGACAATTGAAATTTAATAATTTATATGGGGATTTAGATAAGGATTTGTTCAGACGGTCTTCGTGGTGTAAATAGGTATACACTGGAGCGGTAGGTTTAAATCCTACAGCGAATAAAATCTAATCCAATTAAATTCTCACGTTGGTAATAACAAGGAAATCGAATTATCATTGAACTGTGTTCCTCTATTGTTTTCATAAGAAGTATACAGAGTAATTTTAAAAGACTGACAAGTTATATTTATTTCCTCCGTTTTTATTTGAAATTAATTTTTTTAGAGCTACTGTTTATCAACGTCATTATCCAGGTACGTTTTTATGAGTTTATATTACATTAAGTGAACTTAATTTATGTCATTTTTAAGGATGTCCTTTACAGCTGAAAGATACGTCATGAATTTCGTCATTGTTATCATGTATCCACAATTTCATGAAAATTATTCTGATATTGTCACACCATACAAAGTGTTTGCTAAACAGAAAGATAGATCTATCAAACGATTTGAAGATAACAAGTGTATTGAGAATCTAGTGGACCACAATTTCAACAGAAGTGACTGTTGATGACGTCAGGCAACAAATAGAAGTTAAGTACTAAACAATCTATTCGTAACAGCTTAAGTTAGTATGATGGATACTTTTTCGATTTCTAAGATGTGATATATTTATTTTATTTACATTGTTTTAGGCTTATCATTCATGAAGAAGAGCATCGGTTATTGATAAGACACTTACACGTGTATCCATATAGAGTAACTGTAATATAGCAATTACTGCCTATTGATATTCCACGAAGAATTCAATAACGTCATTCTATATCTATTTGAGACGTTACTGGTAATCAATTTGATTTGATATCAACCTCACAAAAATTTAGCAAGATAGAAACCTAAAACTATCGCCAGTTATTCAAAATAAATGCTTGAATTTCAAAAAGAAGTGGTTTTGGACTAGAATGTAGAAATACATCGTATAAGCACAGCAAATAAATCCATAAGCGTCTCTAATGATTATTCTCGTAAACTTAAATGGTTTAAAATTGCTAGATGTGAGGTCTCCAAAACAAAATCGTTTTCCTTTATTGCGAGGGTCGCTTCAAAATATAAATGTATGTTCCTACAGCGTAAAACTTTATTTGGCAAAATCACCTTCTATAAGAACGGTTAAATTGTGTAAGGTTAGTAACTTACACATCAAATTCAATAAAAAGAAATTATATACACTGCCGGCCAAAATTATATACCCACATACATTTTTGCTTAGATTTTATAAAATTATTTATTTGTTCTTAAGTTAAGAGATATAATTATTTACCGGCAAGTAAGGCTGCAGAAACGGTTTTTATCGGCTGAGGCTCAGTTACTATCAATATTAGAAATAGTGAGTAATTACATTAATTATTTTTAATGTTCATAGTAACCGAACCACACGCATATCTGAAAGCACTCGTTTCTGTAGCCTTACCTACAAATAGAAGAAAGGCTTCCCTAATGCTAATTATCGATTGAATCTTCTTAATCCAATAATTAGGGGTTCAACTACGGTCATAAAAAGACCGGAAATATAGCACAATTACCCTTCACCATTAAATATTTAATGTAGTACAGATAAATTGTATGGGGGAGGGTTGATAATGATTTGGGTCTGTTTTGGCGGCGCATATAATAGATGGAATTTTAAAAGAGGAGTGCCGGAATGTTTTAGAAACAAATACTATTTATACATTTGGAATTAAGCCTTTAATCCATGACTATTTTATATTTCCACGGGCTAACGATGCGAAACGTATGAAGATAATAAAATGGTCTCTTCAAAAGCGAGATGCTAATTCCATACAGCTTTTGTGGAAGGAATTCGATAGAATAAGATAAATCTTCTAATTTCCAAGGTGTAAATTGCAAGAAGCCTGGATTAAAATACGAATGACGAAATTGCTGCACTTATGAAGTCATGGTGTAGACATCGACGGAATAACTTGATTTTTCTGTCAAATAAATTATATTACTTCATAAACTCTATCATTCTCTTCGTTTGAGGAGTATTCTATGAAAGTACAATTTCTTGTTCAGTTAGCGCTTTCTTTATTTACCGCTATTTTTTATGTGGAGAAATAATTTTGTTCAGTAGTATATTAATTCAATAAAAAGTATGAAAAATATGTTAAAATTATAATTTTTTCCATTTCAACAAATTCAATATTAAACAGCTGGTATTAGTAGATTTTACATGTGTTTATATAAAGGATGGAACTTCCCGATATAATTATGGTTTCTAACACAATTTATGCAACTGGTCGAAAACTTTTCAGATTACCTGCGTATATTGCTACGATAATCAGTTTTTAAAAGTTCTGCCGTTTTTCGACAGGTAGGTCCTTATATTTATGAATGATGATGTACATTATTTTGTCAATAATTCTACAAGTAGTCTAAGAACTGCTCCGTCTTTGGCCAAGCTCCTTTTAATTAAAAAGATTTTCATTAACAATTTAACAGGATACATAATTTCGAACTTATATGCGTGGAAGAGTCAAGGACGTTTATGAATCAATCCCCAACTAAAGTTTAAAACTTAGTACGATGATTCGTTAGATTTGTTTGTGGAAATTTCCGAAAACACCTCTTCAATAAAGAAAATAAACGCGTTGAAATATCAGCGTTTTCTTGAAACAGCGACGTTTTGAAATTATCGATATTTGTTTCATAAATATGTAACATCTCATTTATTACAAGGTGAGGTTTTATGTAAACAACCTTGATTACGTTCTAAATGGTACTTTTTGCCTTTTCAATGGCCTACAGCCACGATATCCTTCTATTGTTAGAAATGTAGAGCATCGTGAGCCTAGCTGTTAAACATTTAATGCTTTAATTAGAATTGTGGAAAAAAACGCGACCTTTTACCGAAATTACTTATTCGAAAGCTAAAAACCATAATCCACTTTACGTAACTGATAAGTATATGCAATAATACTTTAACGCTTGTGGTTTGTTATTGACATTCTTTGTATGAACACATGGTCACGCTTACAGCTGATTAAAAATCAATTTCTAAATTAAAAAAGAGCCGATTAAAATTGAAATGCAATTTAACTAATTAGACGTCGAGCAGATGTCGTTGCTATTCCAAAACAAAGAAAGGGTATCGAAAAAAATATTCAGATAAATCGCACGTATTTTAACAGCTGCCACGCTTTCTTTAATCATATTTATGAGAAGCGGAACAATTTTTTTTTTCGAGGGTATAATCATCAAAGCTGCTGTATGTATGTACACGTAAGATATACTAAAGAGAGAGAAGAAAGGTCAACGACTTAAAACGCGCTAGCAATTTCTCTATTGTGTTCGCGTCTACTGAACTTTATGCTTTTTGGCTCCGGTAGATATTACATCTTGCGTTACGTTCTCCATTTTCATACATTAGAAACGCGACTATTATGAGGAGATACACATTAGCATCTAGTAGGGGGATAATTGTAGCAAGTGCGCTATATTAGAATATTATTACTGGTGAGTGGTATAATTGTAGCGCACCGATCCATTAATAACAAGTGGAAACAATGAGAGAAGTTTGATACATATAAAATTAAGATTAGGTATTTGTATTATTTAAGTATAGAATACTGGTTAAGCATGGGAAACAAGATTGCAGTCTATTCGTTTCACGCCTTTATAACCAAAACCTTAATAAATATTCTTTTCTCATTTATACCAGCGTTTCTCAACTTTGTGAATCATAAATATTTTTGTGGGGTTTTGGTGAGATTATCATAGTTCATAAGAAAATTGTGTTATAATACATATTTTCCTAAATATCTTGAAAAGTATCAATTTTAGATGTGTAATGAATACATGAACCCTTTTTTAAACATAAAAAAAATTAAACTTTCAGTTTTTCCATTTTAAATTTTAAGCGGACACGCTGTATGTTTTTTAAAAATTTATTTCGTTTCTGATTCTGTCCTATACGCTCAACAGTTCTGCAGAATTTTAATTGTTATAAAAGTTCACCTATCAGTCAAAAAATTTTTAAAAAATAGTTAGAAATAGCAACAGCAGTTGTTTCATCAAAGATACCTTCAAATTGAACTCGTAATTTAAAAATATAATAATATATGTATATATTCCATTTAAAATAACAAAATCGACAGCTACTTCCGTGTTAGATTATTAGGAATATCATGAATAAAATAGTATATATCGTTTTGGTATACTACCAGGTCTTTAGAATTTTCCAATATATACTTTTTCATATATCGATTGATGCACTTCCTTGTGAAACGCCCTGTACACGTAGATGCATTGACGATTTGTCTCTATCCAGATATTATAACATCTGCGGGCATCTGGCGTTAAATCCAGGTGTTTTAAGCGACTCGCTCTTTGAGATTTCATGGAGTAGTTGGTCAGCGCACCCATCCAGCAAACAGATGTGGAACTTTTTAATATTAATTAATATTAATTAATTTTAATTAAAATTAATTAAAAATACGTTAGAAAATCCAAAGACATTGCATCTTCTTGTCTGACTAAATACAGAAAAAAAGCACTGATGAAAAAAAATTGTGTCGAAAATCTTATGAAATGATTATTGGCACTTTTTCTTACTTTTTGCAAATATAAAATTTCTTATAATTATTTTTCTAAATATTTCTAAAAATTTCATGTACATGATTTCAAATAATAAGCTTCCTTTAAGTGAAAATTTTGAAAATTACTTGAAATAATAGAAACTATTAGCAAGTCCATTAGATTCTCAATTATTTACAGAAAAGTAATATTTGAAACTAAAACCATTCATTCAGTTCATTTTAATTATTGTAGGATGCACAAAGGTGCAATAGCAATTTTTAAGTACTCCACGAAATATCTTTGCCATTACAACCTACTACATAAAATCATAATAATAAATTAAACGTCTTACAAACAAAGGCCATGTTTTACAACAAAAAAAATTGCAATATCATAAATAATTTATTTATTCGAGTACAGAAGTTCCGAACCCGATGTGAGGTAGTTGATCGTCTTACCGTTGTATTCTTTTACACTTTGTAACGATATAATTAAGCATGTCGAAGGTACGGAAGGCTAAAAAATTACCATTGGTTAATATAGTTGAAAAGTGTATCAGTGCATTTCCCAATTTATTTTATATTGGTAGTAAAATTATGTATAAGTGGACAGTTATTATCAACCATCTGTACGTAAATAAATTGAAAAGAAGATCAAAATGGAAATAAAAGATAAACAACAGTGGTTGTGCTGACGAATCGGCAGATTGAAAAAAAATTCTATTACACGTGTTGGAAGTGTGTGTCCTTGAATCTCTTAAACCGATACTCCAGATTTTATTACCTAGCAAAAGATTACAAAGGTGTACTGATGCAGCAATTACGATGGTAGTGATGTTCATGAGCGATGATGTCGGGGCAATGCCATCCGTAGGTCCTTCTCTTAAAGAAGACTGTGGCAGACTTTTATATATTACGTGTAAAGCTTATGCTTTACATCTTGTGGCGCGCACTACTTATTTATAGCAAATATTAAAAAAGTATTTAACAAATCTCCTAAACGAACTTGTGAGTTTCACCAACGATGCCCCAGCATTCCCAAACCACAAGAGCCAACTCTTCATTAAAACATTTTTGTTGTAACGCGTAAAAGTACTTGCCCACACCAATAGTATTACAATGTGCAGCGATGTATATGTGACGCCTGTATGATGTAATATATACAGCAGGAGAATAAAGTAACGGTGGAGCTTGCGAGGAAACAGAATAGAGTGACGTTTATTTTATCTTTGTGGGATTTATTGTAAATACAGCAGGTATTTATAATATATCGCGCAAAGATTGACGTATCCCTTTCTTTACTCGCAAGAATCGCGGTTATTTTATTCTCCTGGTGTATTTCTTAAAGCGTACAAGCTCTAGATCAAGTACCTAGACGAAAACAACGCAATGTAACACAACCTTAATGTAATATTGCTTTTTATTGTGAATTTACTAATTATTTCAACTATTCACATACTTGCTGGTAATGTACATTTACATTAAAAATATATTATTACCTCACATTGTGTGTAATTTTCCACCGATGTTTTAAGGAATAATTTACCAATTTTTACTTCAATTAGCTTAGTTAATACTTAAACAACTCCTTGAGATTTGCTTAGTGCATAATATATCTTAATAGTACTCATTTTCGTGACAATTTTTGTTATATATTACAAAATACAAGGAATTAAAGATTAGATATAGTACGAATATTAATCAGAAATATCGGTAGTTTATAAAGAGATCAAACGATTACACAGCATTTGTAAGCATTCGTATTTTATAATTTCAGATTAATATTATCCTCTAGAAGTATCTGAAAAGTGCGTTTTAAGTACCTATAGCTTTTCTGCTTACTTTCCGTTAGAGTTGTAAACTATACTAGTCGCGAAAGATGTTTGTCTATGTATTTTATATATTATCAATCGATTTCGGCGAATATACGATTCTGTACCTCGTCAAATTTATCTTACAAATGAATAAAATAAGTACAGCATACACAGAGGATGTGCGTAAATAAATAAACGTGTTTATCTTTGAGGATAGATATGGAAGGGGCCGTGTATATCACTGACGTGATGTAATATTGGACTTACGAATAAAAAATTACCTATTACTTAAAGCGGATAAATAAAATTATCGTTGAATAAATACGCTTGATGTATGTATATATTTTCCATTACCAACCGTCAACACGCACACGTGAAATAAATCAATAAAGGGATAGGAAAAAAGATAGAACGAGCGATTTAAAAATCAATAATCTACCTATTGTATAGGGATATTAAATTTTAATGGTTATCCCTTTTAGATGATTATCGAAGAAGGTCTTATTTGTATTAAATTTAGTCTCCCCACAGAGGATAATAACCACGCGAAAGATAATTGCAATTTTAATAAGATTATATGAACTTGTGTTATATTTTATTATTTTGCGTGCAGATAAGGTTGAACAAATTAAACTACCACGTCATATTTATTTGGAACGTGCTATATACAGAAGAATTTAAAACTAATTAAAGTTCGGCCGCGTAGGTGGGCTCCTAATAAAGATTTGACGTGACATTGCACAGGTCCGGCCTTAAGAAATTTTATATGTTGAGATGTGATATTGTACAGGTCCGGCTTCAAGAAAATTTACATGTAGAAATATGATGTTAGACAGGTCCGGCTTTAAGTAAATTTATATCTAGAGATATGATATTGGAGGTCCGGCTTCAAGAAAATTTACACGTAGATTTTTAACAATTTACATTACCAAAAAAATACATGTGGCTATAACTGGTTAAAAAATTTTAAAAATGTATATTGCTAAGTAACACTTACATTTTAGAACAGTTCACTAAAATGAATGATAGCTTACGAAGCCATTGAAAAATTTTACAAAAATTATTTATCGATACAAAAACAGTTACTATACCTTTTCATACTTTCTCCCTTAAGTGCTATAAGTGTTAAAACAAATTTCGTCTATGATAAGATATCGTACAAAACTTGTTGCTGACAATGAAAATCCCAAATAATATGGAATCGATAAAGCCAACAAAATACTGTTAAATTATAAAGTACGTTACTGTGGTTCTAGCTATCCAAAAGCGAATAAATGTTAGACGACAGCCATTAATTAATCATAATAATCACCTTGTCTGTTAAAAACAAAAATGAAAAACAAAAATGCAAGTAACGATAAATTATTCGTAATTCCAGAGTCTTAAAAAAAATTATGGGAAAACCAGCTGCATTAAGAAAGGAATCAACTACGAAAGCCCAAGATTAATCTCCAAAATAAGCAGAAAATCATGCCACGGTAGGGGAAATTTGAATCAAGAATAAGCATTATATTATCGTTCTTTCCAGTTAAGGAAAAAATAAAAAATAGAGGCATGATCTTTTAAATTTTGTACTGGTGATCTTATACCTCTTTTCTAATAACAACAAATGATTACAAACGTATCGATTTATCTATTTACAAACAATTCTAACCTCAAAAGAAAAACAAATTCCGAGCAGCTTAGTTAATTGCGAGAACCTCATGGCAAAGTGAACATTTATATCAGAAAAGAGGTATCCTTGTAATTCACAAAAGCAGAAAAAAATATTAACACTAAAAAATATTTTAAAAAAATATAGAAATTCACCTTTTCATTTTAACCGACATCGATTGCTGTAAATACGTTTAAAATATCACTTAAACGATATCGTAAAAATTGAAAAATACCTTTTTCATCCTCTGCTTCTTGTTTACCATTTTTCTCTTTTACGTCACCATTTTCAACATTGTTCGCCTCTTCCTCTTTCTTCTCGACCTTTTCATCCTTCTTCACCTCTTCGACTTTCTTCTCTTTTAATGGGCATTCTTCTGGTACTTCGCTGTTAAAAAGAAATCACAGAACGCAGTATGAATAGGTTGTCTGGACAAACTTAGCATATAATAATCAGAAATTTTTGGTTTTTCTCAACAAGGTTTTAGTACATTAGAAAGGAATTTGGATTAAAATTCTGTAAAGTACATATCTTCAATTAGTCTCCAATAACCTTGTTTAATAATTAAAATTTAAATGCAAAAATGTGAATTAAAGAAAACGGTAATATTGCTGATTAGGATTATAAATAAGCACGGTTTAAGTGCGAATATTTTTGTGACTCACTGTACACATCTAATTCCTTATCAAATAGGAGGCGCTACTCTTCACACATACACGCTTGTTGTATTTTTATAGCATCCAAACCGTTCGAATTATCCGTTTTCAGCGGAAAATTCTATCAAAATTATTTTCAAACAACCTTAACCCTAGAGCAGCGACAAAAAAAATACAAACAAAGCAATGTGTTCGTCTTCGCATGTGCCTACGAACGATTACGAGTAAAAAAAGAGTGGAAAAAATTATAACTCAAGGTCAGAACACACGGAGTTATATAGGTATGTTGTAACCATGCGGTTACTACTACCGGCTTTTCCGAGAAGACGCCATATTGCATTCGGCATTGTACCGCCAAAACAAAACCGACATTCGCTCAAGCAAAAAAAACGGCACACAACACGAATATTGACACTTCACGCACGCAAACATTGATACTCACGTTTTTTCGACTTTGTTTTCGGCCATTTTTCGTTAAAATTATCGATACGAACGCAAAATATAAGCGACGAGAAAGTTTGATGGAACGCAAGACGAACCTCTACCAACAAGCGGTACCCGTAAAATGAAAAATAAGAGAAGCGCGGCGATTATGGAAACTGAAAGCGGAAAAAGGAAGAGAGTAGAATGTTTAAGGTTCGATTTACGGACGCTGATTGGTCCGCATTCCCGAACAAGGTGAACTTTTCGTCGTTTATTTTCGTCCACTTAACCCGAACGAACGGTTTAACGGTTAGGTGGGGAAGTGAGGAAGGATTGGGAAATCGGAAAATATATGAAGCTTGCGGATGAAAATTATATAAATAAGAAGAGTCTAATTAGAACGATTAATATTATAAACAAATAAATTGAAAGGAAATCGTATATCGTATAAACCTATAATATTTAGGTGTCCCGCTGCATAGAGTATCCACTTGAAAATAAAGTAAAGATTACATTACCACTTGAAAATTGAATAGTCTTGTTAGGTTGGCAATATATGCTCATGTTAAAAATATGTATAACCAGTTTTAATAATAAATAACGTAATAAAAATACATTAAATATTAAACTTTGACTCATTCTGACTAATTCTTTTTTTGAATGCAAGCCAGGTATCTATTTTGTTTTGAAGCTTGTTTTATAACGTGTAAAACAATATAGAAATTAATTACATATTTACGAAATTTTAAAATAAATACGTTATACTCTTCTAAATATATACTACTTTCACCAGGTAATTCTTTTAGTACAATATACATGCATGTATCATCTAGTACATCTTTTATTTAGGTCAATTAGATAATTAAGCAGCATTTATTAAGCTTTCAGCACGGTTTTAGATAGGGTACAATTACATAATTTCCTGGAGAATATTCCTGTCCTTGAAAAAATATTCCACTCGTGCAATGTATTGCAAACATTCATAAATGCTGTTGTAACGAAAATTCTTTCGTTTATACGGCTTTTTTCGAATGTTATCCCCATAGAGGGATTTAATGAGAAATCTTAATGTTTTTGTTTTAAAATTGGCTAAATACACAAGTTACAAATAAATGCGTATGCAGCAAATATTCTGTCACGTTTTATACATATAACGCACAGGGCCGGATTTTATAATGTATCAGTTAGTAAATTGACAAGATAAGCCTTAGTTTATTTGCACTATGTACATATATGCAGTAAATGATATAAGATTTTGTTATACAACATAACTGTTGTTTAGAAACTGTCATCTTTTCAAACTATATACAATATACGTAAGTTTTTTTTTTGCTTGGTATTGCTTAGCTATTCTTCAGCTTAATAACACACTATGTTTAGTGGATAATCAGCAAATAGTGTATGTTGTGGATTTACTGTACATATAAAAGCTTTTCTTTCATTTTGTTTTGTTGTCATGGTTGCATTTTGATAAATCTATTTTTTGCTTCGCATTTACGTAATAATCTTAAACGTTTAGGCCCGCTAGTAATATACGGACCTGTTCTTATACAAGTGGGGCACCTTATGGATAGAAATAACGAAACGCGTGTTATCCTTCTCTGCATTTACCGGTTCTCAGAAAATAATCAGATAATTATTGCCAACTTGAACCTATTAAGATTATTTATAAAGCCTTTTTGTGAAAAACTAGGATAACACGGGATGTTTTACTTCAGAAAAATCTTTCTTGTTAAAATAAATCCAAAGCAACAATTCGTTTACGTTTCTAAAGAATGAAATTGATAAAATTAAAGTAGGTTATTGAGTTAAAATTAGAAATGACGTAATGGCGAAAGTATGGTAAAAGGCTTTTCGAAATATGGAAATTGCACTTATAGGTATCATTGATTTTCTGTACTGTAATTACAAGTAATTACAAAGTCGTTTCAATCCAGATGCCAAGAAGACATTCTTTACATTTACGTATTTATATTTCTGTGTTGTCCTCTATACCAATATAAGTATCGATTTGATAATCGTCCAAATGAGTCAATAACTGTGGAATAGCTGCATTAGCTCTTTCCTTTAAGTAAAATATGTAGTATATAGTTATTATATTAATCACGTTCTTAAACGTAGTTTAATGACGTTGTTTGTTGACATCGTGGAAATAAGTTTTGATAATTTAACGTTATTTAATCCGTTAAGGGGGAATATGGTATAGAGAAATTTGCAGATTTGCACGTTTCAGTATTGGAATAAAGTATTAGGCATCATTACTACTTCATCATTCGTCTCTTTGGAGAAACGGTGGTAATAAGCAATAATAATGAAAATAAATATCTGCATATCTGCAATGGTTTCTGCTTAGCGTTTCCCTGTCAAATATACACTAGATTTTGTTGTAATTGATGTAAATCAATAAGCCCATCTGTTTTAAAATTCGTATGTAGGTAGATATTACGTTTTAACATTTTTAAGTACAAGATTATTCACCTTTCTAAGTGAATTTTTGTTGGCACGAGGCATAATCGATTAACCTAAAAATAAACCGAAATTTAAAAGAAAAAATCGGGAAATCATAGCTATACCCTTTATCGTACATGTTAATTAATTTAAAATATATTGTAAGAATACCGTTTTATTTTAAAATGTACCTAACTATGCAATAAAAAATCTACTATTGCCAACTTAAATATTTAGTTCATAAAGGGGGGTATATAGATTTTTAGAATAGATTTATCTCTATCTAATATGTCTATACTGATAACTCTTTCTTTTTAACAACTTCTTTTAGTTTTATCGAAATTTGGAATAGAGGTTTTATTTTGCAAAGCATCCGTCGTATATGTGCAAGTAGATATCAGCTAGCCTGACCCTTTCCGTTGTAATGAAAAATGTAAACATTTATGACGTATGCAATAATTTTATAAAGTTAAATGTGATGGGATGTGATACTTAATTAATCTAAAATTTGTCCTATTTACGGTTGCGGTTTCTCTCCACGATTATACGTCTATGTTCACGTCTATTATTCGATGTCTGAAAATATAAATTTACTCTGAGTTTTGGTTTTTATAACACAAATAGCTATTTGCTCTGTGCATGAAAATTGCATGATTCACAGAGAGCAGCTGTATTTTATGTATTTATTGCAAATAAATCGAACGCAAGACCACGGCGCATGCCTATGCCATTTACAAAACTAACGAAGCTACTAAAATGTTAGAAGTTACGAGGGCGACCTGAAATGTTTCCGGAATCGACAAGAAAAACACGGTATTGGTGTGGTTTTTTATTTTTATTTTTCGATGTAGTCTCCTCGAAATTTAATACACTTTTTCAAACGGTGCTCCAGTCTCTCCAAGCCATCGGAAGAGTAGGATGTTTAGAGCGATGACCTCCTCATTTGAGGCAAATCTCTTTCCTTCCAGTGGTTTTTTTTTAGGTTTGGGAATAGGAAGAAGTCGTCGGGGGCGAGGTCCGGTGAATACGGAGGATGAGAGACTAATTCGTAGCGCAACTCATTCAATTTGGACACGACGATGCGGGATGAATGAGGCGGTACATTGTCGTAGTGGAAAGGCTCCTTTTTCTGCTGCAAACGAGGCCGTTTCTCCTTCAATCGGCTCAATAAATCGCTGTAGTATTTCCCCGTGATCGTGCTTCCCTTCTGCAGATAGTCGATGAGGATCACCTCACAAAAAATGGTCGCCTTAACCTCGCCCATCGCGCCGAAAGCGTATTCCTTGCTAAAATTTCGTGTAGGATATGGCCAACGCGTTCTTCTGAGATGCCTGTTGTCTCTACTATCTCTTTCAGCTTCAATCGGCGATCGCTAACACGACATCGTGAATCTTGCAAACCATTTCATCGTTGGTAGCGGTTTTTGGGCGTCCACTGCGTGGTTCGTCACTTGTGCTTGTGCGGCCACGTTTGAACTTGCTTACCCAGAAGCTGATGGTCGAAAATTACGCAGTACATCCACCTTGAACTTCTAGCAAAATATTTCGAATTTCCATGGCCGTTCTCCCAGCCATCCAGAAGTGTTTTATCACTGCGCGAAATTCGAGTTTATCCATTTTTGCGAAACTGCCTGACTTGCTACACAAAACACAGTCTTAAACAACAACTATTGACAGTAGACGTCTGAAATTTGACAGTTGCTATAAATAAGGTTGCCCTTTCCAACCAATGAATCTACCACAATCTTTCTGTACCATGTCTTGCCGATTCTGAAAACATTTCAGGTCGCCCTCGTAATCCTTTTTGGAAAAAAAATTTTGGTTGGCATTAATTCCACAGAAATGGGTTATAAAGAGATATTTGTTTTTGCTTTAATACTTGCAGAAGCAAGAAAATCCTGATAAATTAGGTAAAATATGACCTTGTATATGGTTAAATCATTTTAAACAAAATATTTGGATACAGGAAGGTAGGTATAAGTTCTTTGGTTAAAAATATTTAGATAAAATAATATGTAATAAATAATAATTTTTTATTAATAAAACTTTTTAATTTTTTTATATGCATGTATTACGTGCTGCCATCTCTTATCGAATATTTGAACTTTCAGCATAGGCTGATTTGCATGTCCCCTACTTTCGTTTAGAGCTCGCCAATTCCGCAGTAGATCATTGCTATTCGCATTTCTGTTGGTATGAATATACGTACACGACGAAGTGAAAATCTGGGGTACGGGGAAGCCATTTTATACACTAGTCCGTGTTGGAGAGATCTACCTGGGTCCTTATATACGTAAATCGTATAAGGTCGCGCATCAAAGTTTCGACGAGACGGATATTTCTACAAGGACGGCAATCTTATTCCCGTAAACGTTGTCGAAAGTGCGTGTGGAAGTGTGTTTTTGTAAGCCCGAAAATGCATACCGCGGACGATTCGTGTTGACATTGGCGAGATAGAAGGGACACAATTAATAGAGTGATATCCGCACTGCATCAGATTCAATTCTTGGTGCTACTGGCGGACCGCTTGTATTTAATCAAAAGCCCTGGAAGGTTTACAAGTGCAGACCATGGGCAACAATGCCTCAACGGCCAATAAGAAAGTCGATTCGGCGGAGAGCGTAAAGGAGTTCCTCGATCAAGCCAAGGAGGATTTCGAGGAGAAATGGAAGAAGAATCCAACGAACACCGCTTGTCTTGACGATTTCGAGCGTATCAAGACGCTTGGAACGGGCTCCTTTGGAAGAGTGATGATCGTACAGCACAAACCAACTAAAGAATACTATGCGATGAAGATTTTAGATAAGCAGAAAGTCGTCAAGCTGAAGCAGGTAGAACATACGCTGAATGAAAAGCGTATACTGCAAGCTATAAGTTTTCCATTTCTTGTCAGTTTAAAGTTTCATTTCAAAGACAATTCCAATTTGTATATGGTGTTGGAATATGTGCCTGGCGGTGAGATGTTCTCCCATTTGCGTAAAGTAGGCAGGTTTTCCGAACCACACTCACGATTCTACGCTGCACAAATAGTATTGGCTTTCGAATATCTCCACTACCTAGATCTGATATACCGTGACCTTAAACCCGAGAATCTGCTGATCGATTCGCAGGGATATCTAAAAGTTACAGACTTTGGATTTGCTAAACGAGTCAAAGGACGTACCTGGACACTGTGCGGAACACCTGAATATCTAGCACCGGAAATAATCTTAAGTAAAGGTTATAATAAGGCTGTCGATTGGTGGGCATTAGGTGTGCTAGTTTATGAAATGGCTGCAGGATATCCTCCGTTTTTCGCGGACCAACCTATACAGATATATGAAAAAATCGTATCTGGTAAGGTACGTTTTCCATCTCACTTCGGCTCAGACTTAAAAGATCTGTTACGTAACCTCTTACAAGTTGATCTAACCAAACGTTATGGTAATCTAAAAGCGGGTGTAAACGACATCAAGGGTCATAAGTGGTTCAGTTCCACCGATTGGATAGCAATATTTCAGAAGAAAATCGAAGCGCCGTTCATACCGCGATGCAAGGGTCCAGGGGATACGAGCAATTTCGACGACTACGAAGAGGAGGCCCTCCGTATCTCGTCGACGGAGAAGTGCGCGAAAGAATTTGCCGAGTTCTGAATGTTTTACTTTGTATTTGTAAGTAGAATTGCCTATATTTGGGCATTTAATACTAGATGGACAGCTGCTGTGTCATTTCTTCCATCATATAAATCGTGCCCAAGATATTCTCTCTACCTCTGCATTTTTTCACGGAAATTTTCTCTTCGATTTTCGTTCACGAACGTATCAAAATTACTTGCGATGCGAAATTCTACGAGCTGCACGGAGATTGAAAGATTCCGTTCACAAATTAAATTAGCATTTTTGACAGTTTACACTTGTTTATTATTACCATAACTTTGGAATGAGTTCACCGTAATTCATTTGTTTCATATACAGCTTGGCTATACGACAAATACGGATGGTAATTCGGTTGTAAAAAAAATCCCTAACTATGTAATAATTACGTAAAACTAGTATTTAATTAGAAATTTCAGTGAATAAAATGGCATCTCTAGACAAAATCCGGAATATCCACATATTAATATTATATGGAAACATCGTGTGTGTTTACACTTTTTTAGATTGATATGACGATATAATAGCTTAATGGGTTATTATTAAAATTATCTGTTTCATCTCTTATTCTGAATAATGTTTAATTTTTCGCGTTTCAAGATATTTTTGACAACGTTTTAATCCGGTAACTTTATCTGACCTTTGGCAGTTATTAAATTGTCTGTAATATACAGCCTTATTTCCAAACAATAACGATACTACCAGAAAGATTAAAAATATCTGGCGACTATCTAGATTCCAAATATTTTTATTGCTCTTATTAGTTGGCGAATATTTTGGGTAAAGAATACGTACTTTTCCAAAAAAAAAAAAAAACTAACTCGGATAGAAACTAAACCCGAATTACTTCAGTATTATTATATTTAAAAAAATAATAATAGATGAGTTACGTTTGAAATTCACGCTTATTAATTTGTATTCGAGGTATTTTTACCCTGAAATTTGCTAAACTTATATTGCCGACGATTTTTTGGCTTATTTTCAATTTACATATTTTATTTTGAAACAGTGACTTGTTTGTTTTTGCGCATTATTTTTCTGACTGTCGTTTGCACATACAGATGTGTATTATTCTTTCTGATTATTAAGGGAAAAAAATGGAAAGTAGAATGTTGACATTGCAAAATCATTGTTTTATGTCTTTAAATGTGACGAGGAATTACATTAAATCTAGGTTTATTTATTTCACTACATTGTTCTAAATATAATACTGATGTCAAAGAATTTGATCCATGAATTTAAAACCTTCATTTCAATTTGTAAATAGTAGACATGTCGCTTACATTATATCATAAAAGTAATCTAATCTCGTCAACTTTATGTATATGTGGGTACAGTTATATGGAAAACAACGGCAGTTAGATCAAAAAAGTTGGAAGTTGGGGAAATAATCTCGTTTTTTCTTTATTTACCGTGATTTAGTTCTATGTTTATCAAATATTCGCTAATCCCAAAATCGTGGAGTCAATAAATATTTGGTAATAGGAAATAAATACGATTCCCGTTATATTATACAATATTACGTTTCATATTGTCCTTGGTTTTGCGAAAGACCTGTCAACATAGAATTTATCTAGATGTCAACGACATAAATCACGTTTCGATGATAAAACTTATCAATTTATCGGGGAATTGATTTCTTTTTAGGACAAAAATCAATATTGTGTAATAAAAACTGTAAGATTGATTAGGTTTTTGTAAAGGAAAAGCTTTTTGGATCAGGAAGAAACTATTTGAGAGATCTCTGTCAAATTTTCGGGGTTAACAACTGAAGGCCGAATCCTTTTAGTATTTTCAGCTTGAAGGAATTTTGTTATTAGTTATATGTAAACTTTTGAATAGATATTCTTAGAATTTCTGGATGGTATAGCTGCTTATAAATAATCCTCCTAATTTCCTTCACTATTTAACTACATTAATGAGAATGAGTATAGTTTAATGATTGCCAACCATACAAGTCCAAAAACGGTAACGAAATCTTTTAAATATCTTTCAAAATCTTCTGTTACGTCATTTATTTTGTCTTTTTTTGGCGTGTACTCTTATTCGTTAATGTGCCAACGGTTTTTTATCGATTCAATCTTATTTAATATATTACGTAACGTA
This sequence comes from Trypoxylus dichotomus, assembly GCA_023509865.1. Lineage (NCBI taxonomy): Eukaryota > Metazoa > Arthropoda > Insecta > Coleoptera > Scarabaeidae > Trypoxylus > Trypoxylus dichotomus. The sequence continues at coordinate 7,340,296 of CM042081.1, read as the reverse complement.
TCCGATGTAGTACTTTATATAAAAGTTGTCTGCAATATTCTTTGCGATAAAGTTTATATTTCTATAGCTTCTTACGATCTTTGGAATTGTGAAGAGGAATTCCACGTAATCATTCAGCTCGTTGCTGTTGTAAATAAGAAAATTGCGCATTTTCTGTGCCATTCAATTATGTAAAGTAGCTATGTAGTAGAATTTATGACGCAGGCGAATAAAAAAAAAACATAATAAGAGCGCAAAACGAACGTAAGCTGAAATATGGTCTCGACAATTTGGTTAAGCTTATCGAAAAATTAACGATAAGGAATAAATATGGATAATGTATTGCTGATAGTTGATTAGGTATTATTTGTTTTTATTTTATAGTTATATAATAATAGTAAATACGCATATATATTCCTTTATTTTAAAGGTCATATATTTTTAGTTTTTCATACATTTTTTTGGGGTGTGGGATCTTTTAGGGTGTCTAGTAAATTTTAATTAAACAAATATAAAATTTTCAGAATTAAGACCCAACTTCCAAATGCTGCCAAATTAAAAAAAAAAAACTTATAAAGTAAATACTCAAACGTCGATACTTTTATTTAATATTACTTTATCAATCAAAACAAAAGAAATCTTGACAATGCAAAAAATTGTATTGATGTTGAAGCACCATTTCTATTTACAAGTAAATAAAAATGATATTTCTAGCTATTACGTTAAAAGATGTTAAGTAATTTTAATTCATACTTGCACTGTTTCTATGAAATGCCGTGACGTTTCGAAGAGAAATTTATTGTCATTTTCACCGTAGCTATTGTTAATGTTTATTTATTACTTGGTACGAATTAAATAATTAATTTTACATACGTCAAAGAAAGTTTTACGGGATCCACAAAGTTTTTGTTGAGGTACCTTGAAGACGACCGTAATATAATTGCAAAACGTTTTAACTCTTTCGAATCGGATTAGATTTTGATTTTTCTACACAGTAACACATTAAATACAGTTGTTAAAAGTCTTTGATTAATAAAAAATCCCCCGTTTTACATATGACATATATATCCTAGTCAGGCTTTTCTAATGGTACAAATATAACCCACTTAGTAGTAAAAAATTAGCTTGATTAAAAAAAGAATAGATATTTTTCTAGTTTGAGTAATGCATTAATTTTGGGTCAAAGGTTTTAAGTGGAGGTATGTTGACATTTCCTCTTATTTTTCCATCTATAGGTAAGCGATTCCCCACATTAAATAAGCCTGTGTGCATTTAGGACAGGCATCATCACCTTTTTCCATAACTTGCTTGAATTTCTCTCAAAGCCATATAAGCCACGCATGTAGTTATTATAAACCTCCGCATTTCAAGGCAAGGAAATTTGTTCTGCCGCATTGTTTAGAGTTCGTGGTATTTCTGCTATTATCTGCAAAACTATAACTTATTACCAGTAAATCTTTGATATTTTTTCATTGGTTGATTATTGTGCTGTTGTTTTTTTTTTTTCTCTATTGATTATAGACGTCCTTGCATTTAGAAAAGGTATTGAATCTGATGGGACAAAAGAAAAAACCGTTTTTCTCTGTGAATAATAGCCAATTTCTTCCAGGGTAGCATCTCTTTTTTCAGTGTTTTTGCCAGCGTATACATTGTCATTTAGGTAGCCAGTAGTTCACTCACAATTTTATACCGGGTTTTATTCGAATATATTGCCTTATTGACGATGTATCTTCTCTTGTATGTAGCTTCTGACATCGATGTTTGATAATTTTAACTTTTAAACAGTTTGTAATCTCTTGCATGTGATAAAGTTCGCCAACATTCTCGGGCTGTTTTGGATCCTTTGTTAAAAGAAGCTTGCAACGACCTCTAGAAATTGTTTGAAAGGAGTTTCTAAATATTGATTATTTGACCAGTAGCTACTGAACGTAGGAATATGATTACCAATAATTGTCATGGTTTCATGATAATCAGTGGGAAGTTTCTTTCTTTTGGGTGTCCTCAAATTTTCCCAAATATAAATTTATACAATGTGCTATATATGTCATGGAAAGACTTATGAGAAAATTTTTACCAGAAAGATGGAATTCGGTTATTTTTTTGTAAAAAAAATTGCATTACTGGATCAAAGTTATTGTTGAGTTTCTTTATCCGGCTCTTCTAATTTAATAACCATTGCTTCATTTCAATTTAAATTCAAATTTTCATCATGAAGACTAAAAGTAATTTCTTCTTCATTTTATTCAGACCTCAGCTCAGTAGAAGAGCTCATAATCTTTATCAGAAGATTAACTTATGAAGAATATCTTTTCCCTCCCTTTGCTTCATTAGAAACCCCTCTAAATTTCTTCTACTTTCTTTTTTTCTGTGAAAATTGTGTACTCACTTGCAACAAAGTAAGAGGGCAAGTATTCCCAACAATAAGCATGTCTTGCCTTATTTATTATATTTGCTATTTAACAAATACAAGTCCCTAAAATCAGCAAGTAAGTATTTTATGCTTACAAAATATAATAAAAAGTGTGGTAGTGGTTACTGTAATATCGTGTTATCGAAATATTCAAGTACAAAATGGAGACTTTCTTAATACTATAATAAAAATGGGATTAATTTTGTTATCAATAGATAACTCTATAAACTTGATGGGTTATATATGTCCCTATATGTTTGAAAGAGTTAAATTATTCTTCTATCACTTTTTATATCTAAAAATAAATCCTCAACACTGTAAGGGAGATATATATTATGTAACAACTGAATTACCCATCGTTGGTGAGGTAATTATACCTTGTAAAAGCCCGGTAAGTCATTTGTAAAATTGTGCCATAGGCACGGCAACAAAAGGTGTACGTATATGCCTGCTGTATTTGCGAAGCTAGCCAAGCGTATATGAAACAAAGTAACAGAGCATCGCTGGGAATAGGGATTTTTTTTGCTAAAATACCACCGTCTTTAAGCGGAATAATAAACGTAAATAAACACGAAACGGGTATATCGATTAAAAAAAAAACTATACATATATACTATTTATTGCTAGAGAAATTGCGTAACCCCTTACGCCCCCCTTTCATCTATGTTATCGGGTTCCGATCTTATTATTATTATTATATTTTTTTTGATGAATATCGTGTGTGTCATACGTATAGAAATTAATAAATAAGAACAAAAAATAAAATGCGATCGAAAAAATCAAGATTACTGTTTATATTAAACAGTAATCTCGAGTAACTTAACTTGTCATAATGCAGAGGTGGACTAGTTTTTATTAATGTATTAGGACAAAGCAGTGGAGTACATTGAGAATACAAAAAAAAATAATAAGACAAAAAAATATATCAACAGAATATAGGATGAACAAGATACGTAGATTTTATTATTAATTATTATATTATCATTATACCCATTATATATTTTTGCCTCCGTTTTAGATCGGATTAATAAAAGAATTAAGTAATAAGGAGAAAACCGAAATATACATCATTATATCGCTATTATACACATGCACACAGACACATTTGTATATGGCTGCGAAAATAAACTGTAGATTTTTCGCAGCTATGCAAATTCAAGAAGAAATCAATTTTTATTTTATGAATACACACAGTAAATGATGATTTCTCAAACGATCTTAGTGTCCTAAAGTCATCTCCTTTAGACGAGGTGAAAATTAATGTATAATATAACACTAAATAAACAGAATGTAATTAGTCCAGTCCACGTGATTCGATCAAATTGTATACACATTTTTCTCGCTTTTAGTAATTCATAATTTTTATATATTTTGCTCGTATACAGTACTGCATGTATTTAGTATTGCAGCACCACTCTTAAAAGAAGTCGTTTCATTAAGCGCAAAGATGTGCGGGTTCGAACCCCTAAAGGAAATATTGATTTCTTCCTGACGCCGTCGTAAAGCTTGTATATATAGAAAGTTATCACAACATCCAAATTTAAAGCGATAATTAGGGGATAGAATTCATTTTAATTGATTAATTTTTTGTATACATACTTTAGATTGTTTATTAAAAAGGAATCTTTTAACATTTTTCGTTAATTTAAATTTCGCTATATAGGCGGTCTGTATACGATCACATTTTTTTTATTTTTACGTCTTTAATGACCTTACAATCGGGTCAAATACACACCAAGTTGGAAAATAATCGAGTATGTAGTAATAAATACTAGACATATTTGAATGTAACTTTAATCATTATCATCAAATGAGAGAAAAAGATGTAATTTTTATAAAAATTCCTAATGTTAAAAGAACAAAAATGGTAAATCAATCAAATCTTTCAGTTAGTTACCGTTCAGTTTTGTTCTATTAAGCGAATTTACGAAAATGTGGAACAATTTTTTTTTTGCATCTTATTCTAATTCGTGCTATCCTTTAGCTGCAGCAAATCCAGTGAGAGCTTTGAAATAAATAACAGAGTTCTTGCTGTATTCTCTTTATTGTTATTACTGCTATTATTATGTCGTACAGAGTACGTCAAAAGTAAACTGTTCTGGTTACCTTTTAAGTGGTTATACAAGCATAAACCTTTAATTCCTTCAATCTAGGAGGCGTTTATAATCTTTCCGCTAGCGTTTTTAATCTTCAAAACTTTTGACGTAGCCTGTATACACTGAAGTAAATTGAATTCGCTTTTTAATTATCATATTGTACATATTGATTGTTTTAAAGCTGTTAGTAAAAAAAATTATTTATTCTGTTATCGATGTTATTGGAAAAAAAAATTGTTTGAATATCGCAATTTTTTGTGCTGTATTTAAAAAGAAACTATAAACTAAAACAAATGCACTTAAATGAAGTAATATTTCCATAGTTGTAACTTTTAAACGATAAAAGAAGGGATACTATGAGTGCTTTTATCAATTTCTCTAGAGTTAGGTTGCATTTGTTTTCCTTTTTAGTGATTTCTTTTTTATAAATATCTAGACCAGCTTGTACCTTTAAAAATGCATTAAATGTGCGAATATGTCCTTTTAAATATTAAGTAGGGGTAATATATTCGTTAAAGGGGGATGATTTTATATTTTAACGCAAGCCAATTTTAAGTTTTTTTATGTTCCCTAAAGATAGTCTTCCAACTTAAGCGAGATTAAGCAGGCTAAAGCTAAAAATGCAGCGATTACTGCTATCTTAATTTTGATTAAATTCGTTTGTTTTTTTTTTGTATGCACTCCTACGAGGATGATCATTATGGCATTCGTGATTTAAAATTGCCGACCTTGGGATGTAATTCTAGAATGTCCAATCGGAAATAACATCGTACGTTACATTATGCACCTACGTGACAGATTTTAGTGCCTAATTATCGAAGAATTTCGGAAATATACAGGACCATTACTTAAATTGTGACTATCTAAAAACAATTCCTCATCGATTTCGTTTTAAGTTTGCGATTGGAAAACTATTGTTACCTAATATTTATTGCGTAGATAAATTCTTTAAAAATATACAAGTGGTCGATAAGAACAAAAGGAATGTGTTGGCAAAGTTATTTTTACGTAATTTTAAGCGATATTAATTATTATTTTTTTTTCCTATCTATTTTATTTATTTGTAATTCTTATTAATTAACTTCTGTATAATTTGAAGAAAAAGAAAAAAACAAACAAAAGCAATATCTTATATAATGGAAATTTCCCTTTAGCGAATATATTGTCACAACCTTCACCTTTTCTAGACAGAAACCCATCTGATAGCATAAGTCGGTGCTTTTTCGACGATATATATAATAGGTACATATATAAATATTACAAAAATATATATAGTGAAAAAAAAAGAAAAGCTTTAAGTATATTATTAAAGAAAAAAAAAGTAAATGAAATACCTTTTATAGTATGAACTGAATGGTGTCGTCGTTTTATCCTTTATCGAAGTACAATGTAGAGATTTTGTGTCTGTAAGATTAAGGATTATATTGTAAACGTTTTAACGATCACGAAGACGTATCTTAATTTCACTTAAAAAAGGAGCTAAAATATCGAAATATATTGCGTAATTGACCAAAAAAAAGGATACTATTTTAATGGATGATAAATCTAAGATGATAAAGCTGAAGTTTTCTTGGTGTATGGTTTCATATCAGACCGAAATGTTTTAATTAATATTTTGGGAATTGTATACTTCAATGGATTGAAAGGTATTTGTTGGAGAATATTGTTGACGAATGACTCTCAGTAATCTTCTTTGTCATTTATATTAGAGTTTCTCAAACTACGGATCCATAGTCTTGGTCACATAAAATCGAACTTCTATGGGTTAAGGGACACATAGGGATAATCGGCAATTAAATAATGGAGACATTTGTCAAATTAGAATGTACTCTATCTGAAATTTTAGATCATAAGTCATCTCCAAATGATTCGGTTCAATTTGCTTTAAAGCCCATTTAGTCAGAGTTCAAAAAATACTCTGTTGAAGCTGACACGGGCAACTTCTATAAAGCCTTGCAACTTACTCCTCTTTTCTATCTTCTGACAAAAAGAAATCATCTACAGTTAGTTTTTCACACTTCGGAAATTCTTTAGAAGTTTAAGGAGCACTGGTTTCATGATAAAGATTCGGATTAAACCCAACTTAAAGAAAATTAGCGACACCCAAAAATTGCAAACGAAGAATTAATTGTGTTTTCGCTAAATATCGCTTGAAGATTTAAATTGTGTAAAAAGCGGTGAATTTTACCAGTAAGTCCACTGAATTCCCCGTTTTTCACCTTTTTGTCGGACATCACAGGTCTTCACATCTTAGTCGTTGGCGTCGTACTGTTGTTTGCCCATACTCTGGTTTCCATGGTCTTCTATACGTAGCTAAGCTAACTCAATTCCCTTTAACTGATGACTGACTCTATTGGTTTTGTATTTAATTCTATTGATACTTCCTCATTTCTGACCCAGTGTCTTTTTATAATCGCCTTTATTCATCTTAAAAATCTAATTTTTCAGTAGCTACCTTCGATACTTTTATTATATTTACATATGTTATTTTTTGTAAAAATTTCGAAACAAAAGTTGCGTTATTACTGGATCACAGTTGCTGTTGGGTTTCTTCTTCCAGTTCTAATTTAATAACCACTGCTTCGTTTCAACTTGAATTTAAATTTTCATCATGAGAACCAACATTAATTTCTTCTTCATTTTATTTAGACTTCAGCTCAGAAGAAGAGCTCGTAACCTTTATCAGAAGATTAATTTATGAAAGATATCTTTTCCCTCGTGTACTTCATTAGAAACTGATCTAAATTCCTCTATTTCCTTTTTTTGAGGCTAAGAAAGACTGGACGCTTATGTCCTATAATGTCGAAATATCCTATTTACCTTTTATTTTTCAATTATTCCAATGTACTCTGACCAATAATCATGTCTGGTTTCATAGATTTCCTTTGTTAATTTTTGTTTCGTCAGCCTATGTATGTAGCCAAGCTAATAATTGGCTCTATTGGTTTTCTATCTAATTCTGTTGTTACTGTCTTATATCTGACCCAGTCTCATTTTGTAATCCCTTTTATTCTTCTTAAGAGTTAAAGTTGTATTCAACCATTTTCTGGTATACTTATTTCTTTTGGTGTCCTTTTGTCTTTCTTTTCCAAAAATGCATTACTAATCCTTCCAACTTTTCTGATTTTTTAATTTATCTAGATAGACAATTGAAACTGATGATCTGTTCCAATACTTATTCCAATATACTGATTCTTTCTTTTCGCGAATATTATCATAGTTTTACTGTTTTTATTGTCTATATTTTTTCGTTCTCTCCGATATATTTCGAGATTTTGTTAGAATCTTTCTTCTGTTTTGGCTATTAAAACTATGTCATTAGCAAATAGTCCCCCCAATTTTTGCGATTTTCTTTGCAAACTTTTATGGTATCATCTATGATTTATGAAGAATAACAGTGGACTTTATACACACCCCTGTTTTACTTTTATTTTTATCTAGAAGTCCATGTGGATTCTGGTTTGTGCATATTTATCTTGTTTTTGTCGTTCTTGTATAAGGCTTTGATAATTGTTATCACGCTTCCTAGTCGTAACGGTTGTCGGGTTCCGACGTGTCACTAGGTTTCTTGTCCCTGAGATACTGTTATCAAGCTTGTTTCGACTCTTCTCATTATATCCATTCTATTGAAAGCTTTTTCTAAGTCTATGAAACGTAAATGAATTCCTTACTGTTTCCATCTGCCTATTTTTTTTCTGGGACTAATTTATTTTCTTCTGTATCTCTTTTGTTTATGTCTTAATCTAGGTGGTTTCTTTTATTCTATTTATATTTTTATATTATTTTATATCCAAATTGCGCTCATATTTGTTTTTTCGCTTCCTTGGTTAAATATTTAACTTCAGCTCTACCAGTTTTATATTTTATGAAATCTTCCATTTTCATCTGTACGCATTTTTCCTCCTTTCTCCTTTTCTTTAACTTTTGCTTGTACCCTTGTTGACCACCTTCTACTTTCTTTTGAGAATATATTTGATATTTTTGATGTCCTGCTATAATAATTTTCTGTTTAAATTGTTTCAATTTACTCTTTATTTCTGTGTGTGAACCACCTTTAGTATTTAAAAGCAGTTCTTTTTGGTTTCAACGCCTTTATTATCCTTTTTTTTTTCATTTACCTTCCTCTTTTTCTATCTAAAGATCAAGTATTCATAGACGATATGTTATTGACTAAACTAAAATAATTATTGATTGTTTATTATGCTTGGTGAAGGGATGAGAGCATTTTTGAGGCAGGATATTAAACCGGACTATGTCAGTAAACTAATAGAATGTAGCAGCTTGAGAAGTTTGGTATAAATTCTAAATAAAAGAAGCATTTTGCATGAACAATGTTCTCCAAGATAACGATAACAATTATGACTTTGTTTGAACGTTAAGTAAGTTATAAAAATATTTGAAATTATTCACCAAATAAACATGAGCATAGTACATATTTCTTCACTGAGTATTTTAATTTTTTGCTCCCTAAATAATAATTATTTCGCCAAAATATTATACCTTTTACTATTGATTATCGAAAGAGAATAGCAAATAATTTGCATATCTGTATATTATATTATTATTATTACTACTATTATTATTAGGATTATTACCGTACATTTGTAAGAAACATCATGTTAAGATATCATACTTAGAAGGAGTGATCCTGAAAAAAACCTGTTTTCCATATTAATAATAATTAATCATTAATTATTAATTGTGAAATCGATGTGTTTTAAGCCTAGTATAAATGAATGGAATAAAACAAGAGCGAAATAATAATAATAACAACGTTCCTGTATCAACAAGTTCGGTTTTGGAAAGCTTCTACCGCGATATATTTCGAAATCGTTCAAAATTTCTAACGTGCTTCTTTGGATGTTTTCGAGAGAAAATAAAAGAAATTTAAGTAAAAAAAAAAAAACTACGTACGTCATTGGAACTATACCTATTATTATTGTTACGATTATGATTATTATTATTATCCCATATTATTATACATCGCTACTGAATATATTCGACGATAGTCCAATAAAAGAAAGCACATTCTTATGGAAATAATTTGTTGTTTACAAATGCTGGAAACGGAATGTACAGTTATACAAGCGTTATCTTAAGGAATGTGTTCTTAGAATCACGTAAATGTAATAATTTTGTTTTAATTTCTTTAACAACAGAGTCAGACATAATAATCTAGTCATCTAGTGTAGTGAACGGTTCGAATCTTGTTGAGGCAGACGATTTTTTCATCTCGACACAAAAGAAGTTCGCCGAAACCGAAAACAATTTTGTCTGTACTGTTTAGAAGAGAAAACGTCGAGATTCAAACCGATCAGCTGCACCAAATAACAATGAATGGTTTTTGTATGCTAGCTAGTCATTAGTAAAAATTACAACGGTAAGCAAACTATGGCAAATAAATTATTGTTGCTGTATTACTTTTCTATCTAGCGATAAAATTTGATGGTTTACAGAATTTAGCTTCTGTTCAAAAATTAGGCAGCTTGATCATGTATGATTTTTCTAATATGGTTATAAACCAGTTATTAATTTAATCAAAAAAAAAAAAAAAATCGGAAGAACATTTTTTGAATACTTGCAACACATTTTGTAAACTCAAAAGTGAATCATTTTCGTTAATCGCAGCCATGAATGTATACAATACACAAATTCATACATTACTTATAATAATCTTATCAGTATATTGCCCGCAAATCTACTTAATTATGAGTTTATCATTTTGTCGAGCTATAAATCGTCTTATTTTAATAAGAAACAATCAATCTAGCTAGCATACAAAATATTTATATACATTGTTAATAAGAAATAACCATTTTTATGTATTTAGTGAATAATGTCAAATTCGATAGTACAAAAACGACTAATTGTTACACATCGTTTAAAATTTTTCCACCCTCCATTTTATTTTATTTTACATGTTGGACATTCTACTACACATTCTAATGGATAGCACTGTTCTTTCCCGAAATAATAAAACAAATGATTATTTATGTAATTGTACTATAGTGACGCATATATAAATATATGTATACTTTAGAGTACTGGTTATTGTATTTTATTTTCTTTGTTTATATGTATATATATATATGTATATACATACGGTACCCTGTATGTTTCTATACATATATCTACGATTTTGTGATAATTATTCTTTGTTTTGTGTATAGTTGCTAATAAATAAATAAACGTGATGTTGGTTTTTATTTATTTGAAATAGGAAGTATTCATCACCATACTAAATAAAATTGTTACATTATAAATGAGCATCTTTCAGAACCTAGATTTCAAAATAACATAATATAAATAAGCCTGCCTGCCTCATTGGCAAAATTCATTTGAATTAACCGCTCAAGCTATTCCCGTTTAAAATTTTATTAAACTAGGGTGAGACTCCTCGAGGAGGTTGCGTGTATTTCCCTTGCCTATGTATTCCAGAACAATAATACGGCATTCGATGAAAAAAATATTAGTTTTCTAGCAGCCATATAAGTAGCACAGTTGTCGGTTCTGTAGCGGAATCTTATTATAGTGTTACGGTTAGAGTTATTTTGTACCAAAAAAAGTGGTGTACTTATCATTTTTAAAATTAACGTATTATTAATAACAAAAAATTAGTAGTAGATAGTTTAAATTTCCCGCCTTGTTAAATTTTTGTCAGGTTGGCAATTTAGTTTTGAACTCCTTGCCAATAAGCGTCTCAAATAAGTTTTGTATGGATGATACAATACATTTGATTTAATATAAATTCATAGAAACGTAGCTGGTGAATGATGCTGATAAACAGTAGCTCTAAAATGAATAGATTATAAAAATAAGATTGAAGTAAATAAATAAATAACGGGTCGCACAGGACGTTGGCAAATAACAATGCCACTCTCGGCATGTGAAATGTTCAAAAATCCACAGCGGAAAATTTAAACTATCATATAACTGCAGATAATATTTTTTGTTTGTTTTTCATTATAATTTTCCTAGTTTTTTAATTCTCCAACAGCTTTTCTTAAAAAAAAAAAGGTAACACATATCGTAACCTATTTTGTTTCACGGAAAATAATTAATACCAAAACTTAGAAGAAATCAGGAAAAGGCAAATGCAACCATATATAACACGTTCAATGACAGTATATTCAAATAGAGTTGTATGATGACACTGAACTTATTATTCACGATGATGAATCACATAGTGATCTAGTAGGGATACCAATTAGGAAATTTCAAACAATATTTTCTTGACAATATTAGGTGCTGTTTTGTATATACATAAACCCTGTGTAGTTATTTCATGTTTCATATTATTGTACTTTATTGTATCCAAAATTCATGGAGTCAGATTTGAAATATGCTTTTTCATTGTCATGGTTCACTGCATTAATTAAGGTTTTTGTATATACTTGTTTCGATGTAAATTTTGATAAGATTTTTAAAAGCTTTAGATTCATTCATACTTGTGCTCTAATTTATTATCAATTTTAGTATCAATAATTGTAGTATTCTCAAGTGTTAACAGCTAAAATAATTTATTATTTTCAAGGAGCATATTGCTTTTATACCGCATAAATTTATTTCAAAGTTAATAAACAAGAAATAAAACATTGTTCTACATAGATTTTGCTCGCATATGCATTTTTTGTAATAATTTTTGTCATTTTATATCATAAATTAATAAAATCAGAAAATTTTAAAATACACGTTCTATAGCTTTAGCAACTTATTTGTATAACGCGCTGAATTTTTTCCTTGGAATATACATAATGAATCAAGAATGCTGCTTAACATGCCACATTTGCATGAATTGAGCAGGGGTCTCTTAATATATCCCTCAGGCACCACCAATTCGCCTTGCGGCTCACCACAAGATGGCGTTGCAATACTGTAGGGTTTTTTGATATTTGCGCGTAATTCAAAATTATGGTATGTTGATATGATGTGTTTGATAGGTTTGGACCGTTGGAATTTAGTGGAGTTGACACTGTTATGGGCTTAATTTTTTCATGAATGAATGCATGTCCTAAACGACGCTAGTATGACGTTTCATTATCAATATATATATATAACATTTTTCAAAGAATACGTTTCAATTAAACATGACGAAATTTAAACAAATCTTAATCTGAAATAGTAACTACTTACATATTATATTACGCACTTATTATTACTAAACATAATTATGAGAATAAGACATTAAAGGGAAAATATATGATTTACGTCTAGGGATATTTATTACGCTATGTCGCCATTTCGACATAACCTTCCAAAAATAACTGTTTATAATTAGGGGTACAATTAGTGTTTGCATTTTGATTTCCCAACAGGAGATTATCTGACGTCATTGTTGATTCATAACGTGCATTTATTCTTTAAATAATTACATTACATATTCATCTTGGTATAATAACTTATTTATAGAGATACATGTAGAGTTAGGTTGGTAACGCGAACGATAAAAGGACAAATTCACAGTCCTAATTATATACGATATGGATATTAAAACACATTGCGTACTTTTACCTACGCCGCATTGTACTCTTACTTTGTTGCATATATTAATCAAAGTTATATTAAAAGTATCAACGTTTCAATAGTTTTATTATCACACATCCACATATTACAACAGACGCATTGCTTGAATGATTAGAATTCATTTATTGGGTTGGCAGCAAATTTGAACTTTTGTGTTGGTACCCGTCCGGTTGTCAACTTCAAATTCGCAAAGTACGCGGTAGTATCGCATTGCATTCGCTTCGCTTTTGCATCATTTCAAATACATACACGTTATTATTGTGTAAAATCGTGCAATGTCCTTAGTTCGTTTATAGCGTGGATATAAGTTGTAACCTGCAACCAAATTCAGATTTTGGTGATTGCTGTGATTAAGTGAATACAGACATCGTTTTGTTGAAGTTCATTATGCCACCTCTTACGAGATGCTGGAATTCAGTGCAGCACAGTCTGTAAGTATATATTCTAATTGATAAACTTTTTTTCTTAATTAATACTCTTAGTTAATGGCGCAGGAATTGAGAAATTCATTTTTTTCATATTTTATAAGAAGTTAATGAATTGGAATATTCTAAGAATTAACTGTGTGTTGACTATCAACCTTCCTTCTGTTAGATACTATATGTGGTCATATCCCATGAGATTATACTGCAATGCTATATTTTGTTTCAATTTGTGTTCCATTCATTTTCCTAATGAATCTCTATAGAGTCATCATATATTTAATACAAAAAGTTAATGTTTCCCAGTCGCGTTAAGTTGAATGTGAAAATCTTATGCTAAATTCGTTACTTTTAACTGCAGCCTGGGCTAAAAATATTGAGCACCATACACATTTTGCTCGTGTGCGATAACCATAGCAGTAAATAAACCTTGTTTAGGAAGTATTTTGTTGGCATCTAAAAGAAGGTTAAAAACAATGAGTCACCCCAAAGCTACTAATAAAACACTTGGTGTAATAAAAATTGTTATTTTTAATTTTCTATTTATTTTTTACTTTGCTACTTTAGCTGTTGTGAACACATCCTGTGATCTAGAGTGGTTTTAGTGGTTCGCTTAGTGACATTTAATAATATTGTTTCACTATGCCTAAAAGAAACGAACTTAGTTTAAAAAAACGTGTGCAAATATAACTTTTGTCTTGATCTGTACAATATGCTATGGAGCGATTTGCCATGACCGGAATAGGCCCAAAATTAGAGTCGTTAAAAAATGGGATGAAAATTTCATCAGACTCCGATGCTGAGTTGTCAGAAGGTCTTAATAAAACAATATTCGTTCGAGAAGCTAGTCTGGAAAAGTTTTAAAGCCAGAAAGAAGCTATGGCTATCCCGATAAGAATAAAAAAGCACGGTATGAATGGGCTCTAAAATATCAAAGTTTCACCGCAGAAGATTGGTCAAATATCGTCTGGTTAGACGAATCAAACTTTGAAGTAAGTCAATTTGAAGCTTTATCAACTTTTAACAATTTGATTAGAAAATAACATTTATTACTTATTATTATGGCGCTACTGCATCCTAATCTCAAAGAGGATCTATTCCTAAAACCATCTTCCGTCAGTCCTCTCTTCTCCGTAGCTTCTTTAATACCCTTTCCCTAACTCCTTCTTGGTCTTCCTTTTTTCTTTCTATTAGCAGGCTTCCATTTCCAAACCGTTTGTGGTAGTCTGTCCTGGTCCATTATTCATATTTCGGATTTTTGGTACACCGGATAGGTGAGGAATTTAAACCAGAGGGTGTGGTAGCGACCGTAAAACACAGCGAAGGCAGCTTGGTGATCTGAGGCTGTAAGAGCGCTTCTGGAGTGGGACAAATGTTCGTGTGTGAAAGTCGTATGGGCTCTATAAAATACATAAACGTCCTAGAATCTGCATTACTGCCCCCTTCTACGTCAATTTTTGGCGATACAAACATGGACGGGGATAAGTTCCAACAGGATAACGCAACTTGCCACAAATCTGTACGCACGATGGCTTGGTTTCGGGAAAATGATATTGGGCTCCTGGACTGGCCTAATCACCGAACCTGAACTTCATAGAATATTTATGGGGTTTATTAAAGCGCAAAGTCGGGCGTCATACAATTACTTCAAAAGAAGAGTTAAAGAATCGCTCGCATCTTGAGTGGAATCCTATAAATCCCGAAGATTGTAAAAAGCTCGTGGGCGCTTTACCAACAAGAATTTCTGCTGCAATTAAGACAAAACGTGGATCTACCAAATATTGATTCTTTTGAATAATAACATTATAAACATATACAAATTGTTTCAATGTATTTTAATATGATATGCTTCAAAAAACTCAAACCTAACCTGACTGCTCAATACTTATGGCCAAGGCTGTATATGTCCACACCAAACTTAAAAAGGAGGTACGAGGGGAGGTCCAGAAGTTCGTGGAATGAAAGGGTTTTAAATAAAATAAAACAATTAATCTATTTTTCCTTTTCAATATAATAACCCTTAAGCACAATATATTTATTAGATGTATGAATTAATTTTTCTAAACCATCATAAAAATATTTTTTATCTTTCGCCTCAAAATGGGCCAAAGTTGCCTCCTTTACCTCATTGTTGTCGGAAAACCTTCTTCCATGTAAGTCTTTTTTTAAATTGGGGAACAATTAAAAATCACTAGGTGCCAGGTCTGGACTGTAGGGTGGATGGACTATTGATTGAAAGCCATGCTTGTGCAGAACAGCCATTGCAACTTTGCTCTTGTGAACAGGCGCATTGTCTTGCAAGAGCAACACATCCTTGGTCCATTTTCCTCGACGTTTTTACTTGATAACCTCCTTTAATCTTTCTAATATCGCTGCGCAATATTCTCCGATTATGCTCTTACCTTTTTCTTTGTAATCAATCAATAATATCCCCTCACAATCCCAAAAAACAGTATGCATCAACTTTCCAGCCGATTCTGACACTTTGAATTTCTTTGGCGGTGGTGTCCCCTTTTTATGCCATTGCATGGACTTCTGTTTGGACTGAGGCACAAAGTGATGAACCCATGTTTCATCTCCGGTAACAATCCGCTCCAAAATCTGTGCAGGTTTGTCTCCACACAGCTCCAAAAATTGTTTGGACGCGCAGACGCGCTGCTGTTTCTGCAGCGGCGTGAGCATTCTCGGTACCCATCTTGCACTGATTTTCGTCATACCCAGGCGGTCATGTAGGATACGCAAAATGGTGGTATCTGATACTCCAGCTAATGCAGATAATTGCTTTTTCTTCAAACGGGCATGCTGTGGAAATTTTTGCACTTTTTCGACGATGTCTGATGTGGTGGCCTCAACTGGCCGTCCTGAGCGTGGGTCGTCTTCAATCGACTTCGGACCATGTTTAAAAAGACCATGCCACTTATAAATCATTGATTTACCAGGGCACTGTTCCCCGTAAACGGTTTCCATTTCAATCAATATGGTTTGAGCGTTCTTTCCTTGCTTTGTAAGGAACTTTATCACAGCACGGTGTTCAATTTGCTCCATAGTTTCAGTTCTCTTCCGGATTAACTTGTTTAGCAGGCAACTATTCGTATTTCCCAAATAACAGAGTTATTCGACCATTCGAGTTACATGTCCAACAAGGAACCCTGTAAATTATTGACGTGAACATATACGTTGAAACAGAAAAACATGTCTAACTACATGTAACTATCAATTAGCTATAAATTGTGATCATTAAACATGCTGAATCGGTATACGTTGAAAACGTATTATTTCCAGTCAAAACGACATATTAAAAATAAGCGTGCCACGATTGGAAGGAGTTTAGCACCTGGTTATTGTTTTATTTTATCCGATATCACTTATCGCCATTATTAATCGAATCACAATTATGCGCTTACTATAACTTGACAGACGGAATTTCGACGTCAAGGTCATACGTAGCATCCCTAGATTAACAATTACGCGGACCAATTTACCGTTTAATCGAATGGAATTTTGTTTTCGTTTCCGACTAGTAGTTGGTCGTAAGAGGCAGTTAATTGTAAAGACTAGGATGAGGCGATATGTGACTATATCATACATTTTGTTGCATTTACGTTACTATAATGAGTAGAATTTTTTGATGATGGTTCCGGTAAATGTATCGGATTTATGCATTACAGACATAAGAGTTCTATAAATGATATTTACAATCGTCAATGATGTCTGTTTTTACGGATACAAATAGTGTAGTCAACTTGTCCGCTATATATCTCCGCACTTTGCAAGGACAATTAACGTATGCCAAACAGCTTTAGTATATGTTTTATAAATTGGTTTTTATTATTTGGTCGTTTTTCTTCATCTGGATTTAACTGATATTTTTTATGACACCTCCATAGCGAGATTGGTCATTTTCGAACTTGTCGTTATTTACCGGCCAAAAATTCATATTTCGGTTATCCGTGCTCGCCCGGACTTCATTTTAGAGATCTAGATACGTATTTCCGTGCGGCGCAACGTTAACGATAACGTTTTCATAGCGCGGTAACGGGAACAGTTAGGGATCCGGTTATCGGTGCGTCATAAGGACCCCTATGGGGGTTCTAAACAGTCGAAAGAACGATGACCTTTTTCAACTTTGACGGGCCGTAGCCGGTAAACCGTTAGAGATAGGGCGTCCGGAGTGGTCGCAATCGATTCCGCGGACATTTTTCTATCGGAAACCGTCTAATTCGTCCGTCCGAACGGCGTCGTTAACGCGCGACACGAGAAAACGTGGAAAGATGTCGTTTTCGGGGTCGATTTTTTCGCGTTTTTTCGAAAGTCCCGAAACTTCAAACGGCCGTATCTCTTAAACGGTTAGAGATATCGAAGCGTGCTAAAAAAATTCTTGTTCGGCGCGTAAAAATCTACCGGATAGGATGATAAAAACGGTAATTTTCGGACTTTGATATTTTACCGAAATTTCTCGACCGAATCTCCGTATCTCGGTTATGCGTGGTCGCAGCGCGACCGTTCGGTGCTGATTTGAAAGATCTCGGCGCGTACTTTCGAACGGCGCAAACCGGGATCCTCTATCTCTAACCGTTTAGGAGCTACGGCGCTTCAAAGTTTCGGAGTTAAGCATTTTTGGAAATTTCGAAACTTCAAACGCGATTTTCTCCTTAACGGTTAGAGATAGAGGGGCAAACTTTTTTTTATCGTAATCTACGCGAAAATACGCGTCTTTTGATATATCACTCGATCCCATTCGGAGCTCCTTTAAGGAGTTGAGTTTTGCACCCTCAACTTTCAAACGTCCATATCTCCTAAACGGTTAGGGCTATGGGGCTGAAATTTCTCAGGCGTAATACACCCATATATGGTCACGTTCCGGTGGGGTCAAAACCCCGAAATTCCGACCCTCGATTTTTCGGGTCGAAAAAATTTCATCGTTTTGGTCAGAAAAAAATGCGACGTTTCTGCTGCGCGTTAACGGAAAGAGTTAGACGTTCGCTTATCGGCGCGTCGTAAGAACCCTACGAGGGTTCTAAACAGGCGAAAGAAGGACGCCCTAGCTCAACGCGTTCCGACGTTACAGCGCTTCAAAGTTGGGATTTTTTCTCTCTTTTCAACTTTGACGGGCCGTAGCCGGTAAACCGTTAGAGATAGGGCGTCCGGAGTGGTCGCAATCGATTCCGCGGACATTTTTCTATCGGAAACCGTCTAATTCGTCCGTCCGAACGGCGTCGTTAACGCGCGACACGAGAAAACGTCGAAAGATGTCGTTTTCGGGGTCGATTTTTTCGCGTTTTTTCGAAAGTCCCGAAACTTCAAACGGCCGTATCTCTTAAACGGTTAGAGATATCGAAGCGTGCTAAAAAACTTCTTGTTCGGCGCGTAAAAATCTACCGGATAGGATGATAAAAACGGTAATTTTCGGACTTTGATATTTTACCGAAATTTCTCGACCGAATCTCCGTATCTCGGTTATGCGTAGTCGCAGCGCGACCGTTCGGTGCTGATTTGAAAGATCTCGGCGCGTACTTTCGAACGGCGCAAACCGGGATCCTCTATCTCTAACCCTTTAGGAGCTACGGCGCTTCAAAGTTTCGGAGTTAAGCATTTTTGGAAATTTCGAAACTTCAAACGCGATTTTCTCCTTAACGGTTAGAGATAGAGGGGCAAACTTTTTTTTATCGCAATCTACGCGAAAATACGCGTCTTTTGATATATCACTCGAACCCATTCGGAGCTCCTTTAAGGAGTTGAGTTTTGCACCCCCTCAACTTTCAAACGTCCATATCTCCTAAACGGTTAGGGCTATGGGGCTGAAATTTCTCAGGCGTAATACACCCATATATGGCCACGTTCCGGTGGGGTCAAAACCCCGAAATTCCGACCCTCGATTTTTCGGGTCGAAAAAATTTCATCGTTTTGGTCAGAAAAAAATGCGACGTTTCTGCTGCGCGTTAACGGGAAGAGTTAGACGTTCGCTTATCGGCGCGTCGTAAACAGGCGAAAGAAGGACGCCCTAGCTCAACGCGTTCCGACGTTACAGCGCTTCAAAGTTGGGATTTTTTTTCTCTCGTTTTCAACTTTGACGGGCCGTAGCCGGTAAACCGTTAGAGATAGGGCGTCCGGAGTGGTCGCAATCGATTCCGCGGACATTTTTCTATCGGAAACTGTCTAATTCGTCCGTCCGAACGGCGTCGTTAACGCGCGACACGAGAAAACGTCGAAAGATGTCGTTTTCGGGGTCGATTTTTTCGCGTTTTTTCGAAAGTCCCGAAACTTCAAACGGCCGTATCTCTTAAACGGTTAGAGATATCGAAGCGTGCTAAAAAAATTCTTGTTCGGCGCGTAAAAATCTACCGGATAGGATGATAAAAACGGTAATTTTCGGACTTTGATATTTTACCGAAATTTCTCGACCGAATCTCCGTATCTCGGTTATGCGTGGTCGCAGCGCGACCGTTCGGTGCTGATTTGAAAGATCTCGGCGCGTACTTTCGAACGGCGCAAACCGGGATCCTCTATCTCTAACCGTTTAGGAGCTACGGCGCTTCAAAGTTTCGGAGTTAAACATTTTTGGAAATTTCGAAACTTCAAACGCGATTTTCTCCTTAACGGTTAGAGATAGAGGGGCAAACTTTTTTTTATCGCAATCTACGCGAAAATACGCGTCTTTTGATATATCACTCGACCCCACTCGGCGCTCCTTTAAGGAGTTGAGTTTTGCACCCTCTCAACTTTCAAACGTCCATATCTTCTAAACGGTTAGGGCTATGGGGCTGAAATTTCTCAGGCGTAATACACCCATATATGGCCACGTTCCGGTGGGGTCAAAACCCCGAAATTCCGACCCTCGATTTTTCGGGTCGAAAAAATTTCATCGTTTTGGTCAGAAAAAATGCGACGTTTCTGCTGCGCGTTAACGGGAAGAGTTAGACGTTCGCTTATCGGCGCGTCGTAAGGACCCTACGAGGGTTCTAAACAGGCGAAAGAAGGACGCCCTAGCTCAACGCGTTCCGACGTTACAGCGCTTCAAAGTTGGGATTTTTTCTCTCGTTTTCAACTTTGACGGGCCGTAGCCGGTAAACCGTTAGAGATAGGGCGTCCGGAGTGGTCGCAATCGATTCCGCGGACATTTTTCTATCGGAAACCGTCTAATTCGTCCGTCCGAACGGCGTCGTTAACGCGCGACACGAGAAAACGTCGAAAGATGTCGTTTTCGGGGTCGATTTTTCGCGTTTTTTCGAAAGTCCTGAAACTTCAAACGGCCGTATCTCTTAAACGGTTAGAGATATCGAAGCGTGCTAAAAAAATTCTTGTTCGGCGCGTAAAAATCTACCGGATAGGATGATAAAAACGGTAATTTTCGGACTTTGATATTTTACCGAAATTTCTCGACCGAATCTCCGTATCTCGGTTATGCGTGGTCGCAGCGCGACCGTTCGGTGCTGATTTGAAAGATCTCGGCGCGTACTTTCGAACGGCGCAAACCGGGATCCTCTATCTCTAACCGTTTAGGAGCTACGGCGCTTCAAAGTTTCGGAGTTAAGCATTTTTGGAAATTTCGAAACTTCAAACGCGATTTTCTCCTTAACGGTTAGAGATAGAGGGGCAAACTTTTTTTTATCGCAATCTACGCGAAAATACGCGTCTTTTGATATATCACTCGACCCCACTCGGCGCTCCTTTAAGGAGTTGAGTTTTGCACCCTCTCAACTTTCAAACGTCCATATCTCCTAAACGGTTAGGGCTATGGGACTGAAATTTCTCAGGCGTAATACACCCATATATGGCCACGTTCCGGTGGGGTCAAAACCCCGAAATTCCGACCCTCGATTTTTCGGGTCGAAAAAATTTCATCGTTTTGGTCAGAAAAAAATGCGACGTTTCTGCTGCGCGTTAACGGGAAGAGTTAGACGTTCGCTTATCGGCGCGTCGTAAGGACCCCTACGAGGGTTCTAAACAGGCGAAAGAAGGACGCCCTAGCTCAACGCGTTCCGACGTTACAGCGCTTCAAAGTTGGGATTTTTTCTCTCGTTTTCAACTTTGACGGGCCGTAGCCGGTAAACCGTTAGAGATAGGGCGTCCGGAGTGGTCGCAATCGATTCCGCGGACATTTTTCTATCGGAAACCGTCTAATTCGTCCGTCCGAACGGCGTCGTTAATGCGCGACACGAGAAAACGTCGAAAGATGTCGTTTTCGGGGTCGATTTTTCGCGTTTTTTCGAAAGTCCTGAAACTTCAAACGGCCGTATCTCTTAAACGGTTAGAGATATCGAAGCGTGCTAAAAAATTCTTGTTCGGCGCGTAAAAATCTACCGGATAGGATGATAAAAACGGTCATTTTCGGACTTTGATATTTTACCGAAATTTCTCGACCGAATCTCCGTATCTCGGTTATGCGTGGTCGCAGCGCGACCGTTCGGTGCTGATTTGAAAGATCTCGGCGCGTACTTTCGAACGGCGCAAACCGGGATCCTCTATCTCTAACCGTTTAGGAGCTACGGCGATTCAAAGTTTCGGAGTTAAGCTTTTTTGGAAATTTCGAAACTTCAAACGCGATTTTCTCCTTAACGGTTAGAGATAGAGGGGCAAACTTTTTTTAATCGTAATCTACGCGAAAATACGCGTCTTTTGATATATCACTCGATCCCATTCGGAGCTCCTTTAAGGAGTTGAGTTTTGCACCCTCAACTTTCAAACGTCCATATCTCCTAAACGGATAGGGCTATGGGGCTGAAATTTCTCAGGCGTAATACACCCATATATGGTCACGTTCCGGTGGGGTCAAAACCCCGAAATTCCGACCCTCGATTTTTCGGATCGAAAAAATTTCATCGTTTTGGTCAGAAAAATGCGACGTTTCTGCTGCGCGTTAACGGGAAGAGTTAGACGTTCGCTTATCGGCGCGTCGTAAGGACCCTACGAGGGTTCTAAACAGGCGAAAGAAGGACGCCCTAGCTCAACGCGTTCCGACGTTACAGCGCTTCAAAGTTGGGATTTTTTCTCTCTTTTTCAACTTTGACGGGCCGTAGCCGGTAAACCGTTAGAGATAGGGCGTCCGGAGTGGTCGCAATCGATTCCGCGGACATTTTTCTATCGGAAACCGTCTAATTCGTCCGTCCGAACGGCGTCGTTAACGCGCGACACGAGAAAACGTCGAAAGATGTCGTTTTCGGGGTCGATTTTTCGCGTTTTTCGAAAGTCCCGAAACTTCAAACGGCCGTATCTCTTAAACGGTTAGAGATATCGAAGCGTGCTAAAAAATTCTTGTTCGGCGCGTAAAAATCTACCGGATAGGATGATAAAAACGGTAATTTTCGGACTTTGATATTTTACCGAAATTTCTCGACCGAATCTCCGTATCTCGGTTATGCGTGGTCGCAGCGCGACCGTTCGGTGCTGATTTGAAAGATCTCGGCGCGTACTTTCGAACGGCGCAAACCGGGATCCTCTATCTCTAACCGTTTAGGAGCTACGGCGCTTCAAAGTTTCGGAGTTAAGCATTTTGGAAATTTCGAAACTTCAAACGCGATTTTCTCCTTAACGGTTAGCGATAGAGGGACAAACTTTTTTTTATCGTAATCTACGCGAAAATACGCGTCTTTTGATATATCACTCGATCCCATTCGGAGCTCCTTTAAGGAGTTGAGTTTTGCACCCCCTCAACTTTCAAACGTCCATATCTCCTAAACGGTTAGGGCTATGGGGCTGAAATTTCTCAGGCGTAATACACCCATATATGGCCACGTTCCGGTGGGGTCAAAACCCCGAAATTCCGACCCTCGATTTTTCGGGTCGAAAAAATTTCATCGTTTTGGTCAGAAAAAAATGCGACGTTTCTGCTGCGCGTTAACGGGAAGAGTTAGACGTTCGCTTATCGGCGCGTCGTAAGGACCCTACGAGGGTTCTAAACAGGCGAAAGAAGGACGCCCTAGCTCAACGCGTTCCGACGTTACAGCGCTTCAAAGTTGGGATTTTTTCTCTCGTTTTCAACTTTGACGGGCCGTAGCCGGTAAACCGTTAGAGATAGGGCGTCCGGAGTGGTCGCAATCGATTCCGCGGACATTTTTCTATCGGAAACCGTCTAATTCGTCCGTCCGAACGGCGTCGTTAACGCGCGACACGAGAAAACGTCGAAAGATGTCGTTTTCGGGGTCGATTTTTCGCGTTTTTTCGAAAGTCCCGAAACTTCAAACGGCCGTATCTCTTAAACGGTTAGAGATATCGAAGCGTGCTAAAAAAATTCTTGTTCGGCGCGTAAAAATCTACCGGATAGGATGATAAAAACGGTAATTTTCGGACTTTGATATTTTACCGAAATTTCTCGACCGAATCTCCGTATCTCGGTTATGCGTGGTCGCAGCGCGACCGTTCGGTGCTGATTTGAAAGATCTCGGCGCGTACTTTCGAACGGCGCAAACCGGGATCCTCTATCTCTAACCGTTTAGGAGCTACGGCGCTTCAAAGTTTCGGAGTTAAGCATTTTTGGAAATTTCGAAACTTCAAACGCGATTTTCTCCTTAACGGTTAGAGATAGAGGGGCAAACTTTTTTTTATCGCAATCTACGCGAAAATACGCGTCTTTTGATATATCACTCGACCCCACTCGGCGCTCCTTTAAGGAGTTGAGTTTTGCACCCTCTCAACTTTCAAACGTCCATATCTCCTAAACGGTTAGGGCTATGGGGCTGAAATTTCTCAGGCGTAATACACCCATATATGGCCACGTTCCGGTGGGGTCAAAACCCCGAAATTCCGACCCTCGATTTTTCGGGTCGAAAAATTTCATCGTTTTGGTCAGAAAAAAATGCGACGTTTCTGCTGCGCGTTAACGGGAAGAGTTAGACGTTCGCTTATCGGCGCGTCGTAAGGACCCCTACGAGGGTTCTAAACAGGCGAAAGAAGGACGCCCTAGCTCAACGCGTTCCGACGTTACAGCGCTTCAAAGTTGGGATTTTTTTTCTCTCGTTTTCAACTTTGACGGGCCGTAGCCGGTAAACCGTTAGAGATAGGGCGTCCGGAGTGGTCGCAATCGATTCCGCGGACATTTTTCTATCGGAAACCGTCTAATTCGTCCGTCCGAACGGCGTCGTTAACGCGCGACACGAGAAAACGTCGAAAGATGTCGTTTTCGGGGTCGATTTTTTCGCGTTTTTTCGAAAGTCCCGAAACTTCAAACGGCCGTATCTCTTAAACGGTTAGAGATATCGAAGCGTGCTAAAAAAATTCTTGTTCGGCGCGTAAAAATCTACCGGATAGGATGATAAAAACGGTCATTTTCGGACTTTGATATTTTACCGAAATTTCTCGACCGAATCTCCGTATCTCGGTTATGCGTGGTCGCAGCGCGACCGTTCGGTGCTGATTTGAAAGATCTCGGCGCGTACTTTCGAACGGCGCAAACCGGGATCCTCTATCTCTAACCGTTTAGGAGCTACGGCGCTTCAAAGTTTCGGAGTTAAGCATTTTTGGAAATTTCGAAACTTCAAACGCGATTTTCTCCTTAACGGTTAGAGATAGAGGGGCAAACTTTTTTTTATCGTAATCTACGCGAAAATACGCGTCTTTTGATATATCACTCGATCCCATTCGGAGCTCCTTTAAGGAGTTGAGTTTTGCACCCCCTCAACTTTCAAACGTCCATATCTCCTAAACGGTTAGGGCTATGGGGCTGAAATTTCTCAGGCGTAATACACCCATATATGGTCACGTTCCGGTGGGGTCAAAACCCCGAAATTCCGACCCTCGATTTTTCGGATCGAAAAAATTTCATCGTTTTGGTCAGAAAAAAATGCGACGTTTCTGCTGCGCGTTAACGGGAAGAGTTAGACGTTCGCTTATCGGCGCGTCGTAAGGACCCCTACGAGGGTTCTAAACAGGCGAAAGAAGGACGCCCTAGCTCAACGCGTTCCGACGTTACAGCGCTTCAAAGTTGGGATTTTTTTTCTCTCTTTTTCAACTTTGACGGGCCGTAGCCGGTAAACCGTTAGAGATAGGGCGTCCGGAGTGGTCGCAATCGATTCCGCGGACATTTTTCTATCGGAAACCGTCTAATTCGTCCGTCCGAACGGCGTCGTTAACGCGCGACACGAGAAAACGTCGAAAGATGTCGTTTTCGGGGTCGATTTTTTCGCGTTTTTTCGAAAGTCCCGAAACTTCAAACGGCCGTATCTCTTAAACGGTTAGAGATATCGAAGCGTGCTAAAAAAATTCTTGTTCGGCGCGTAAAAATCTACCGGATAGGATGATAAAAACGGTAATTTTCGGACTTTGATATTTTACCGAAATTTCTCGACCGAATCTCCGTATCTCGGTTATGCGTGGTCGCAGCGCGACCGTTCGGTGCTGATTTGAAAGATCTCGGCGCGTACTTTCGAACGGCGCAAACCGGGATCCTCTATCTCTAACCGTTTAGGAGCTACGGCGCTTCAAAGTTTCGGAGTTAAGCATTTTTGGAAATTTCGAAACTTCAAACGCGATTTTCTCCTTAACGGTTAGAGATAGAGGGGCAAACTTTTTTTTATCGTAATCTACGCGAAAATACGCGTCTTTTGATATATCACTCGACCCCATTCGGCGCTCCTTTAAGGAGTTGAGTTTTGCACCCTCTCAACTTTCAAACGTCCATATCTCCTAAACGGTTAGGGCTATGGGGCTGAAATTTCTCAGGCGTAATACACCCATATATGGCCACGTTCCGGTGGGGTCAAAACCCCGAAATTCCGACCCTCGATTTTTCGGGTCGAAAAAATTTCATCGTTTTGGTCAGAAAATGCGACGTTTCTGCTGCGCGTTAACGGGAAGAGTTAGACGTTCGCTTATCGGCGCGTCGTAAGGACCCCTACGAGGGTTCTAAACAGGCGAAAGAAGGACGCCCTAGCTCAACGCGTTCCGACGTTACAGCGCTTCAAAGTTGGGATTTTTTTTCTCTCGTTTTCAACTTTGACGGGCCGTAGCCGGTAAACCGTTAGAGATAGGGCGTCCGGAGTGGTCGCAATCGATTCCGCGGACATTTTTCTATCGGAAACCGTCTAATTCGTCCGTCCGAACGGCGTCGTTAACGCGCGACACGAGAAAACGTCGAAAGATGTCGTTTTCGGGGTCGATTTTTCGCGTTTTTCGAAAGTCCTGAAACTTCAAACGGCCGTATCTCTTAAACGGTTAGAGATATCGAAGCGTGCTAAAAATTCTTGTTCAGCGCGTAAAAATCTACCGGATAGGATGATAAAACGGTAATTTTCGGACTTTGATATTTTACCGAAATTTCTCGACCGAATCTCCGTATCTCGGTTATGCGTGGTCGCAGCGCGACCGTTCGGTGCTGATTTGAAAGATCTCGGCGCGTACTTTCGAACGGCGCAAACCGGGATCCTCTATCTCTAACCGTTTAGGAGCTACGGCGCTTCAAAGTTTCGGAGTTAAGCATTTTTGGAAATTTCGAAACTTCAAACGCGATTTTCTCCTTAACGGTTAGAGATAGAGGGGCAAACTTTTTTTAATCGTAATCTACGCGAAAATACGCGTCTTTTGATATATAACTCGACCCCATTCGGAGCTCCTTTAAGGAGTTGAGTTTTGCACCCTCTCAACTTTCAAACGTCCATATCTCCTAAACGGTTAGGGCTATGGGGCTGAAATTTCTCAGGCGTAATACACCCATATATGGCCACGTTCCGGTGGGGTCAAAACCCGAAATTCCGACCCTCGATTTTTCGGGTCGAAAAAATTTCATCGTTTTGGTCAGAAAAATGCGACGTTTCTGCTGCGCGTTAACGGGAAGAGTTAGACGTTCGCTTATCGGCGCGTCGTAAGGACTTCTACGAGGGTTCTAAACAGGCGAAAGAAGGACGCCCTAGCTCAACGCGTTCCGACGTTACAGCGCTTCAAAGTTGGGATTTTTTTCTCTTTTTCAACTTTGACGGGCCGTAGCCGGTAAACCGTTAGAGATAGGGCGTCCGGAGTGGTCGCAATCGATTCCGCGGACATTTTTCTATCGGAAACCGTCTAATTCGTCCGTGCGAACGGCGTCGTTAACGCGCGACACGAGAAAACGTCGAAAGATGTCGTTTTCGGGGTCGATTTTTTCGCGTTTTTTCGAAAGTCCTGAAACTTCAAACGGCCGTATCTCTTAAACGGTTAGAGATATCGAAGCGTGCTAAAAAATTCTTGTTCAGCGCGTAAAAATCTACCGGATAGGATGATAAAACGGTAATTTTCGGACTTTGATATTTTACCGAAATTTCTCGACCGAATCTCCGTATCTCGGTTATGCGTGGTCGCAGCGCGACCGTTCGGTGCTGATTTGAAAGATCTCGGCGCGTACTTTCGAACGGCGCAAACCGGGATCCTCTATCTCTAACCGTTTAGGAGCTACGGCGCTTCAAAGTTTCGGAGTTAAGCATTTTTGGAAATTTCGAAACTTCAAACGCGATTTTCTCCTTAACGGTTAGAGATAGAGGGGCAAACTTTTTTTAATCGTAATCTACGCGAAAATACGCGTCTTTTGATATATAACTCGACCCCATTCGGAGCTCCTTTAAGGAGTTGAGTTTTGCACCCTCTCAACTTTCAAACGTCCATATCTCCTAAACGGTTAGGGCTATGGGGCTGAAATTTCTCAGGCGTAATACACCCATATATGGCCACGTTCCGGTGGGGTCAAAACCCCGAAATTCCGACCCTCGATTTTTCGGGTCGAAAAAATTTCATCGTTTTGGTCAGAAAAAAATGCGACGTTTCTGCTGCGCGTTAACGGGAAGAGTTAGACGTTCGCTTATCGGCGCGTCGTAAGGACCCTACGAGGGTTCTAAACAGGCGAAAGAAGGACGCCCTAGCTCAACGCGTTCCGACGTTACAGCGCTTCAAAGTTGGGATTTTTTTTCTCTCTTTTTCAACTTTGACGGGCCGTAGCCGGTAAACCGTTAGAGATAGGGCGTCCGGAGTGGTCGCAATCGATTCCGCGGACATTTTTCTATCGGAAACCGTCTAATTCGTCCGTCCGAACGGCGTCGTTAACGCGCGACACGAGAAAACGTCGAAAGATGTCGTTTTCGGGGTCGATTTTTTCGCGTTTTTTCGAAAGTCCCGAAACTTCAAACGGCCGTATCTCTTAAACGGTTAGAGATATCGAAGCGTGCTAAAAAAATTCTTGTTCAGCGCGTAAAAATCTACCGGATAGGATGATAAAAACGGTCATTTTCGGACTTTGATATTTTACCGAAATTTCTCGACCGAATCTCCGTATCTCGGTTATGCGTGGTCGCAGCGCGACCGTTCGGTGCTGATTTGAAAGATCTCGGCGCGTACTTTCGAACGGCGCAAACCGGGATCCTCTATCTCTAACCGTTTAGGAGCTACGGCGCTTCAAAGTTTCGGAGTTAAGCATTTTTGGAAATTTCGAAACTTCAAACGCGATTTTCTCCTTAACGGTTAGAGATAGAGGGGCAAACTTTTTTTAATCGTAATCTACGCGAAAATACGCGTCTTTTGATATATCACTCGACCCCATTCGGAGCTCCTTTAAGGAGTTGAGTTTTGCACCCTCTCAACTTTCAAACGTCCATATCTCCTAAACGGTTAGGGCTATGGGGCTGAAATTTCTCAGGCGTAATACACCCATATATGGCCACGTTCCGGTGGGGTCAAAACCCCGAAATTCCGACCCTCGATTTTTCGGGTCGAAAAAATTTCATCGTTTTGGTCAGAAAAATGCGACGTTTCTGCTGCGCGTTAACGGGAAGAGTTAGACGTTCGCTTATCGGCGCGTCGTAAGGACCCCTACGAGGGTTCTAAACAGGCGAAAGAAGGACGCCCTAGCTCAACGCGTTCCGACGTTACAGCGCTTCAAAGTTGGGATTTTTTTTCTCTCTTTTTCAACTTTGACGGGCCGTAGCCGGTAAACCGTTAGAGATAGGGCGTCCGGAGTGGTCGCAATCGATTCCGCGGACATTTTTCTATCGGAAACCGTCTAATTCGTCCGTCCGAACGGCGTCGTTAACGCGCGACACGAGAAAACGTCGAAAGATGTCGTTTTCGGGGTCGATTTTTCGCGTTTTTTCGAAAGTCCTGAAACTTCAAACGGCCGTATCTCTTAAACGGTTAGAGATATCGAAGCGTGCTAAAAAATTCTTGTTCAGCGCGTAAAAATCTACCGGATAGGATGATAAAAACGGTAATTTTCGGACTTTGATATTTTACCGAAATTTCTCGACCGAATCTCCGTATCTCGGTTATGCGTGGTCGCAGCGCGACCGTTCGGTGCTGATTTGAAAGATCTCGGCGCGTACTTTCGAACGGCGCAAACCGGGATCCTCTATCTCTAACCGTTTAGG
Organism: Trypoxylus dichotomus; assembly: GCA_023509865.1. Classification (NCBI taxonomy): domain Eukaryota; kingdom Metazoa; phylum Arthropoda; class Insecta; order Coleoptera; family Scarabaeidae; genus Trypoxylus; species Trypoxylus dichotomus. The sequence continues at coordinate 7,310,550 of CM042081.1, read as the reverse complement.
AGCTACGGCGCTTCAAAGTTTCGGAGTTAAGCATTTTTGGAAATTTCGAAACTTCAAACGCGATTTTCTCCTTAACGGTTAGAGATAGAGGGGCAAACTTTTTTTAATCGTAATCTACGCGAAAATACGCGTCTTTTGATATATAACTCGACCCCATTCGGAGCTCCTTTAAGGAGTTGAGTTTTGCACCCTCTCAACTTTCAAACGTCCATATCTCCTAAACGGTTAGGGCTATGGGGCTGAAATTTCTCAGGCGTAATACACCCATATATGGCCACGTTCCGGTGGGGTCAAAACCCCGAAATTCCGACCCTCGATTTTTCGGGTCGAAAAAATTTCATCGTTTTGGTCAGAAAAAAATGCGACGTTTCTGCTGCGCGTTAACGGGAAGAGTTAGACGTTCGCTTATCGGCGCGTCGTAAGGACCCTACGAGGGTTCTAAACAGGCGAAAGAAGGACGCCCTAGCTCAACGCGTTCCGACGTTACAGCGCTTCAAAGTTGGGATTTTTTTTCTCTCTTTTTCAACTTTGACGGGCCGTAGCCGGTAAACCGTTAGAGATAGGGCGTCCGGAGTGGTCGCAATCGATTCCGCGGACATTTTTCTATCGGAAACCGTCTAATTCGTCCGTCCGAACGGCGTCGTTAACGCGCGACACGAGAAAACGTCGAAAGATGTCGTTTTCGGGGTCGATTTTTTCGCGTTTTTTCGAAAGTCCTGAAACTTCAAACGGCCGTATCTCTTAAACGGTTAGAGATATCGAAGCGTGCTAAAAAATTCTTGTTCAGCGCGTAAAAATCTACCGGATAGGATGATAAAACGGTCATTTTCGGACTTTGATATTTTACCGAAATTTCTCGACCGAATCTCCGTATCTCGGTTATGCGTGGTCGCAGCGCGACCGTTCGGTGCTGATTTGAAAGATCTCGGCGCGTACTTTCGAACGGCGCAAACCGGGATCCTCTATCTCTAACCGTTTAGGAGCTACGGCGCTTCAAAGTTTCGGAGTTAAGCATTTTTGGAAATTTCGAAACTTCAAACGCGATTTTCTCCTTAACGGTTAGAGATAGAGGGGCAAACTTTTTTTAATCGTAATCTACGCGAAAATACGCGTCTTTTGATATATCACTCGACCCCATTCGGAGCTCCTTTAAGGAGTTGAGTTTTGCACCCTCTCAACTTTCAAACGTCCATATCTCCTAAACGGTTAGGGCTATGGGGCTGAAATTTCTCAGGCGTAATACACCCATATATGGCCACGTTCCGGTGGGGTCAAAACCCCGAAATTCCGACCCTCGATTTTTCGGGTCGAAAAAATTTCATCGTTTTGGTCAGAAAAATGCGACGTTTCTGCTGCGCGTTAACGGGAAGAGTTAGACGTTCGCTTATCGGCGCGTCGTAAGGACCCTACGAGGGTTCTAAACAGGCGAAAGAAGGACGCCCTAGCTCAACGCGTTCCGACGTTACAGCGCTTCAAAGTTGGGATTTTTTTTCTCTCTTTTTCAACTTTGACGGGCCGTAGCCGGTAAACCGTTAGAGATAGGGCGTCCGGAGTGGTCGCAATCGATTCCGCGGACATTTTTCTATCGGAAACCGTCTAATTCGTCCGTCCGAACGGCGTCGTTAACGCGCGACACGAGAAAACGTCGAAAGATGTCGTTTTCGGGGTCGATTTTTTCGCGTTTTTTCGAAAGTCCCGAAACTTCAAACGGCCGTATCTCTTAAACGGTTAGAGATATCGAAGCGTGCTAAAAAAATTCTTGTTCAGCGCGTAAAAATCTACCGGATAGGATGATAAAAACGGTAATTTTCGGACTTTGATATTTTACCGAAATTTCTCGACCGAATCTCCGTATCTCGGTTATGCGTGGTCGCAGCGCGACCGTTCGGTGCTGATTTGAAAGATCTCGGCGCGTACTTTCGAACGGCGCAAACCGGGATCCTCTATCTCTAACCGTTTAGGAGCTACGGCGCTTCAAAGTTTCGGAGTTAAGCATTTTGGAAATTTCGAAACTTCAAACGCGATTTTCTCCTTAACGGTTAGAGATAGAGGGGCAAACTTTTTTTAATCGTAATCTACGCGAAAATACGCGTCTTTTGATATATCACTCGACCCCATTCGGAGCTCCTTTAAGGAGTTGAGTTTTGCACCCTCTCAACTTTCAAACGTCCATATCTCCTAAACGGTTAGGGCTATGGGGCTGAAATTTCTCAGGCGTAATACACCCATATATGGCCACGTTCCGGTGGGGTCAAAACCCGAAATTCCGACCCTCGATTTTTCGGGTCGAAAAAATTTCATCGTTTTGGTCAGAAAAAAATGCGACGTTTCTGCTGCGCGTTAACGGGAAGAGTTAGACGTTCGCTTATCGGCGCGTCGTAAGGACCCCTACGAGGGTTCTAAACAGGCGAAAGAAGGACGCCCTAGCTCAACGCGTTCCGACGTTACAGCGCTTCAAAGTTGGGATTTTTTTTCTCTCGTTTTCAACTTTGACGGGCCGTAGCCGGTAAACCGTTAGAGATAGGGCGTCCGGAGTGGTCGCAATCGATTCCGCGGACATTTTTCTATCGGAAACCGTCTAATTCGTCCGTCCGAACGGCGTCGTTAACGCGCGACACGAGAAAACGTCGAAAGATGTCGTTTTCGGGGTCGATTTTTTCGCGTTTTTTCGAAAGTCCCGAAACTTCAAACGGCCGTATCTCTTAAACGGTTAGAGATATCGAAGCGTGCTAAAAAAATTCTTGTTCGGCGCGTAAAAATCTACCGGATAGGATGATAAAACGGTAATTTTCGGACTTTGATATTTTACCGAAATTTCTCGACCGAATCTCCGTATCTCGGTTATGCGTGGTCGCAGCGCGACCGTTCGGTGCTGATTTGAAAGATCTCGGCGCGTACTTTCGAACGGCGCAAACCGGGATCCTCTATCTCTAACCGTTTAGGAGCTACGGCGCTTCAAAGTTTCGGAGTTAAGCATTTTTGGAAATTTCGAAACTTCAAACGCGATTTTCTCCTTAACGGTTAGAGATAGAGGGGCAACCTTTTTTTAATCGTAATCTACGCGAAAATACGCGTCTTTTGATATATCACTCGACCCCATTCGGAGCTCCTTTAAGGAGTTGAGTTTTGCACCCTCTCAACTTTCAAACGTCCATATCTCCTAAACGGTTAGGGCTATGGGGCTGAAATTTCTCAGGCGTAATACACCCATATATGGCCACGTTCCGGTGGGGTCAAACCCCGAAATTCCGACCCTCGATTTTTCGGGTCGAAAAAATTTCATCGTTTTGGTCAGAAAAAATGCGACGTTTCTGCTGCGCGTTAACGGGAAGAGTTAGACGTTCGCTTATCGGCGCGTCGTAAGGACCCTACGAGGGTTCTAAACAGGCGAAAGAAGGACGCCCTAGCTCAACGCGTTCCGACGTTACAGCGCTTCAAAGTTGGGATTTTTTTTCTCTCTTTTTCAACTTTGACGGGCCGTAGCCGGTAAACCGTTAGAGATAGGGCGTCCGGAGTGGTCGCAATCGATTCCGCGGACATTTTTCTATCGGAAACCGTCTAATTCGTCCGTCCGAACGGCGTCGTTAACGCGCGACACGAGAAAACGTCGAAAGATGTCGTTTTCGGGGTCGATTTTTCGCGTTTTTTCGAAAGTCCCGAAACTTCAAACGGCCGTATCTCTTAAACGGTTAGAGATATCGAAGCGTGCTAAAAAATTCTTGTTCAGCGCGTAAAAATCTACCGGATAGGATGATAAAACGGTAATTTTCGGACTTTGATATTTTACCGAAATTTCTCGACCGAATCTCCGTATCTCGGTTATGCGTGGTCGCAGCGCGACCGTTCGGTGCTGATTTGAAAGATCTCGACGCGTACTTTCGAACGGCGCAAACCGGGATCCTCTATCTCTAACCGTTTAGGAGCTACGGCGCTTCAAAGTTTCGGAGTTAAGCATTTTGGAAATTTCGAAACTTCAAACGCGATTTTCTCCTTAACGGTTAGAGATAGAGGGGCAAACTTTTTTAATCGTAATCTACGCGAAAATACGCGTCTTTTGATATATCACTCGACCCCATTCGGCGCTCCTTTAAGGAGTTGAGTTTTGCACCCTCTCAACTTTCAAACGTCCATATCTCCTAAACGGTTAGGGCTATGGGGCTGAAATTTCTCAGGCGTAATACACCCATATATGGCCACGTTCCGGTGGGGTCAAAACCCGAAATTCCGACCTCGATTTTTCGGGTCGAAAAAATTTCATCGTTTTGGTCAGAAAAAAATGCGACGTTTCTGCTGCGCGTTAACGGGAAGAGTTAGACGTTCGCTTATCGGCGCGTCGTAAGGACCCCTACGAGGGTTCTAAACAGGCGAAAGAAGGACGCCCTAGCTCAACGCGTTCCGACGTTACAGCGCTTCAAAGTTGGGATTTTTTTTCTCTCGTTTTCAACTTTGACGGGCCGTAGCCGGTAAACCGTTAGAGATAGGGCGTCCGGAGTGGTCGCAATCGATTCCGCGGACATTTTTCTATCGGAAACCGTCTAATTCGTCCGTCCGAACGGCGTCGTTAACGCGCGACACGAGAAAACGTCGAAAGATGTCGTTTTCGGGGTCGATTTTTTCGCGTTTTTTCGAAAGTCCCGAAACTTCAAACGGCCGTATCTCTTAAACGGTTAGAGATATCGAAGCGTGCTAAAAAAATTCTTGTTCGGCGCGTAAAAATCTACCGGATAGGATGATAAAAACGGTAATTTTCGGACTTTGATATTTTACCGAAATTTCTCGACCGAATCTCCGTATCTCGGTTATGCGTGGTCGCAGCGCGACCGTTCGGTGCTGATTTGAAAGATCTCGGCGCGTACTTTCGAACGGCGCAAACCGGGATCCTCTATCTCTAACCGTTTAGGAGCTACGGCGCTTCAAAGTTTCGGAGTTAAGCATTTTTGGAAATTTCGAAACTTCAAACGCGATTTTCTCCTTAACGGTTAGAGATAGAGGGGCAAACTTTTTTTAATCGTAATCTACGCGAAAATACGCGTCTTTTGATATATAACTCGACCCCATTCGGAGCTCCTTTAAGGAGTTGAGTTTTGCACCCTCTCAACTTTCAAACGTCCATATCTCCTAAACGGTTAGGGCTATGGGGCTGAAATTTCTCAGGCGTAATACACCCATATATGGCCACGTTCCGGTGGGGTCAAACCCCGAAATTCCGACCCTCGATTTTTCGGGTCGAAAAAATTTCATCGTTTTGGTCAGAAAAAAATGCGACGTTTCTGCTGCGCGTTAACGGGAAGAGTTAGACGTTCGCTTATCGGCGCGTCGTAAGGACCCCTACGAGGGTTCTAAACAGGCGAAAGAAGGACGCCCTAGCTCAACGCGTTCCGACGTTACAGCGCTTCAAAGTTGGGATTTTTTTTCTCTCTTTTTCAACTTTGACGGGCCGTAGCCGGTAAACCGTTAGAGATAGGGCGTCCGGAGTGGTCGCAATCGATTCCGCGGACATTTTTCTATCGGAAACCGTCTAATTCGTCCGTCCGAACGGCGTCGTTAACGCGCGACACGAGAAAACGTCGAAAGATGTCGTTTTCGGGGTCGATTTTTTCGCGTTTTTTCGAAAGTCCCGAAACTTCAAACGGCCGTATCTCTTAAACGGTTAGAGATATCGAAGCGTGCTAAAAAAATTCTTGTTCAGCGCGTAAAAATCTACCGGATAGGATGATAAAAACGGTAATTTTCGGACTTTGATATTTTACCGAAATTTCTCGACCGAATCTCCGTATCTCGGTTATGCGTGGTCGCAGCGCGACCGTTCGGTGCTGATTTGAAAGATCTCGGCGCGTACTTTCGAACGGCGCAAACCGGGATCCTCTATCTCTAACCGTTTAGGAGCTACGGCGCTTCAAAGTTTCGGAGTTAAGCATTTTTGGAAATTTCGAAACTTCAAACGCGATTTTCTCCTTAACGGTTAGAGATAGAGGGGCAAACTTTTTTTAATCGTAATCTACGCGAAAATACGCGTCTTTTGATATATAACTCGACCCCATTCGGAGCTCCTTTAAGGAGTTGAGTTTTGCACCCTCTCAACTTTCAAACGTCCATATCTCCTAAACGGTTAGGGCTATGGGGCTGAAATTTCTCAGGCGTAATACACCCATATATGGCCACGTTCCGGTGGGGTCAAAACCCCGAAATTCCGACCCTCGATTTTTCGGGTCGAAAAAATTTCATCGTTTTGGTCAGAAAAAAATGCGACGTTTCTGCTGCGCGTTAACGGGAAGAGTTAGACGTTCGCTTATCGGCGCGTCGTAAGGACCCCTACGAGGGTTCTAAACAGGCGAAAGAAGGACGCCCTAGCTCAACGCGTTCCGACGTTACAGCGCTTCAAAGTTGGGATTTTTTTTCTCTCGTTTTCAACTTTGACGGGCCGTAGCCGGTAAACCGTTAGAGATAGGGCGTCCGGAGTGGTCGCAATCGATTCCGCGGACATTTTTCTATCGGAAACCGTCTAATTCGTCCGTCCGAACGGCGTCGTTAACGCGCGACACGAGAAAACGTCGAAAGATGTCGTTTTCGGGGTCGATTTTTTCGCGTTTTTCGAAAGTCCTGAAACTTCAAACGGCCGTATCTCTTAAACGGTTAGAGATATCGAAGCGTGCTAAAAAATTCTTGTTCAGCGCGTAAAAATCTACCGGATAGGATGATAAAAACGGTAATTTTCGGACTTTGATATTTTACCGAAATTTCTCGACCGAATCTCCGTATCTCGGTTATGCGTGGTCGCAGCGCGACCGTTCGGTGCTGATTTGAAAGATCTCGGCGCGTACTTTCGAACGGCGCAAACCGGGATCCTCTATCTCTAACCGTTTAGGAGCTACGGCGATTCAAAGTTTCGGAGTTAAGCATTTTTGGAAATTTCGAAACTTCAAACGCGATTTTCTCCTTAACGGTTAGAGATAGAGGGGCAAACTTTTTTTAATCGTAATCTACGCGAAAATACGCGTCTTTTGATATATAACTCGACCCCATTCGGAGCTCCTTTAAGGAGTTGAGTTTTGCACCCTCTCAACTTTCAAACGTCCATATCTCCTAAACGGTTAGGGCTATGGGGCTGAAATTTCTCAGGCGTAATACACCCATATATGGCCACGTTCCGGTGGGGTCAAAACCCCGAAATTCCGACCCTCGATTTTTCGGGTCGAAAAAATTTCATCGTTTTGGTCAGAAAAAAATGCGACGTTTCTGCTGCGCGTTAACGGGAAGAGTTAGACGTTCGCTTATCGGCGCGTCGTAAGGACCCCTACGAGGGTTCTAAACAGGCGAAAGAAGGACGCCCTAGCTCAACGTGTACCGACGTTACTGCGCTTCAAAGTAGGGATTTTTTTTCTCTCTTTTTCAATTTTGACGGGCCGTAGCCGGTAAACCGTTAGAGATAGGGCGTCCGGAGTGGTCGCAATCGATTCCGCGGACATTTTTCTATCGGTAACCGTCTAATTCGTCCGTCCGAACGGCGTCGTTAACGCGCGATACGAGAAAACGTCGAAAGATGTCGTTTTCGGGGTCGATTTTTTCGCGTTTTTTCGAAAGTCCCGAAACTTCAAACGGCCGTATCTCTTAAACGGTTAGAGATATCGAAGCGTGCTAAAAAAATTCTTGTTCAGCGCGTAAAAATCTACCGGATAGGATGATAAAAACGGTAATTTTCGGACTTTGATATTTTACCGAAATTTCTCGACCGAATCTCCGTATCTCGGTTATGCGTGGTCGCAGCGCGACCGTTCGGTGCTGATTTGAAAGATCTCGGCGCGTACTTTCGAACGGCGCAAACCGGGATCCTCTATCTCTAACCGTTTAGGAGCTACGGCGCTTCAAAGTTTCGGAGTTAAGCATTTTGGAAATTTCGAAACTTCAAACGCGATTTTCTCCTTAACGGTTAGAGATAGAGGGGCAAACTTATTTTAATCGTAATCTACGCGAAAATACGCGTCTTTTGATATATAACTCGACCCCATTCGGAGCTCCTTTAAGGAGTTGAGTTTTGCACCCTCTCAACTTTCAAACGTCCATATCTCCTAAACGGTTAGGGCTATGGGCCAGACATTTCACAGGCGTGATACAACCATAAAAGGACACGCTCCGGTCGGATCAAAACCCCGAAATTCCGCCCCACGAATGTTCGGGTCGAAAAATTTCATCGTTTTGGTCAGAAAAATGCGACGTTTCTGCTGCGCGTTAACGGGAAGAGTTAGACGTTCGCTTATCGGCGCGTCGTAAGGACCCTACGAGGGTTCTAAACAGGCGAAAGAAGGACGCCCTAGCTCAACGCGTTCCGACGTTACAGCGCTTCAAAGTTGGGATTTTTTTCTCTTTTTCAACTTTGACGGGCCGTAGCCGGTAAACCGTTAGAGATAGGGCGTCCGGAGTGGTCGCAATCGATTCCGCGGACATTTTTCTATCGGAAACCGTCTAATTCGTCCGTCCGAACGGCGTCGTTAACGCGCGACACGAGAAAACGTCGAAAGATGTCGTTTTCGGGGTCGATTTTTCGCGTTTTTTCGAAAGTCCTGAAACTTCAAACGGCCGTATCTCTTAAACGGTTAGAGATATCGAAGCGTGCTAAAAAATTCTTGTTCAGCGCGTAAAAATCTACCGGATAGGATGATAAAAACGGTCATTTTCGGACTTTGATATTTTACCGAAATTTCTCGACCGAATCTCCGTATCTCGGTTATGCGTGGTCGCAGCGCGACCGTTCGGTGCTGATTTGAAAGATCTCGGCGCGTACTTTCGAACGGCGCAAACCGGGATCCTCTATCTCTAACCGTTTAGGAGCTACGGCGATTCAAAGTTTCGGAGTTAAGCATTTTTGGAAATTTCGAAACTTCAAACGCGATTTTCTCCTTAACGGTTAGAGATAGAGGGGCAAACTTATTTTAATCGTAATCTACGCGAAAATACGCGTCTTTTGATATATAACTCGACCCCATTCGGAGCTCCTTTAAGGAGTTGAGTTTTGCACCCTCTCAACTTTCAAACGTCCATATCTCCTAAACGGTTAGGGCTATGGGGCTGAAATTTCTCAGGCGTGATACACCCATATATGGCCACGTTCCGGTGGGGTCAAAACCCCGAAATTCCGACCCTCGATTTTTCGGGTCGAAAAATTTCATCGTTTTGGTCAGAAAAATGCGACGTTTCTGCTGCGCGTTAACGGGAAGAGTTAGACGTTCGCTTATCGGCGCGTCGTAAGGACCCTACGAGGGTTCTAAACAGGCGAAAGAAGGACGCCCTAGCTCAACGCGTTCCGACGTTACAGCGCTTCAAAGTTGGGATTTTTTTCTCTTTTTTCAACTTTGACGGGCCGTAGCCGGTAAACCGTTAGAGATAGGGCGTCCGGAGTGGTCGCAATCGATTCCGCGGACATTTTTCTATCGGAAACCGTCTAATTCGTCCGTCCGAACGGCGTCGTTAACGCGCGACACGAGAAAACGTCGAAAGATGTCGTTTTCGGGGTCGATTTTTCGCGTTTTTTCGAAAGTCCTGAAACTTCAAACGGCCGTATCTCTTAAACGGTTAGAGATATCGAAGCGTGCTAAAAAATTCTTGTTCAGCGCGTAAAATCTACCGGATAGGATGATAAAACGGTAATTTTCGGACTTTGATATTTTACCGAAATTTCTCGACCGAATCTCCGTATCTCGGTTATGCGTGGTCGCAGCGCGACCGTTCGGTGCTGATTTGAAAGATCTCGGCGCGTACTTTCGAACGGCGCAAACCGGGATCCTCTATCTCTAACCGTTTAGGAGCTACGGCGATTCAAAGTTTCGGAGTTAAGCATTTTTGGAAATTTCGAAACTTCAAACGCGATTTTCTCCTTAACGGTTAGAGATAGAGGGGCAAACTTTTTTTAATCGTAATCTACGCGAAAATACGCGTCTTTTGATATATAACTCGACCCCATTCGGAGCTCCTTTAAGGAGTTGAGTTTTGCACCCTCTCAACTTTCAAACGTCCATATCTCCTAAACGGTTAGGGCTATGGGGCTGAAATTTCTCAGGCGTGATACACCCATATATGGTCACGTTCCGGTGGGGTCAAAACCCCGAAATTCCGACCCTCGATTTTTCGGGTCGAAAAAATTTCATCGTTTTGGTCAGAAAAATGCGACGTTTCTGCTGCGCGTTAACGGGAAGAGTTAGACGTTCGCTTATCGGCGCGTCGTAAGGACCCTACGAGGGTTCTAAACAGGCGAAAGAAGGACGCCCTAGCTCAACGCGTTCCGACGTTACAGCGCTTCAAAGTTGGGATTTTTTCTCTCTTTTTCAACTTTGACGGGCCGTAGCCGGTAAACCGTTAGAGATAGGGCGTCCGGAGTGGTCGCAATCGATTCCGCGGACATTTTTCTATCGGAAACCGTCTAATTCGTCCGTCCGAACGGCGTCGTTAACGCGCGACACGAGAAAACGTCGAAAGATGTCGTTTTCGGGGTCGATTTTTCGCGTTTTTTCGAAAGTCCCGAAACTTCAAACGGCCGTATCTCTTAAACGGTTAGAGATATCGAAGCGTGCTAAAAAATTCTTGTTCAGCGCGTAAAAATCTACCGGATAGGATGATAAAAACGGTAATTTTCGGACTTTGATATTTTACCGAAATTTCTCGACCGAATCTCCGTATCTCGGTTATGCGTGGTCGCAGCGCGACCGTTCGGTGCTGATTTGAAAGATCTCGGCGCGTACTTTCGAACGGCGCAAACCGGGATCCTCTATCTCTAACCGTTTAGGAGCTACGGCGCTTCAAAGTTTCGGAGTTAAGCATTTTTGGAAATTTCGAAACTTCAAACGCGATTTTCTCCTTAACGGTTAGAGATAGAGGGGCAAACTTTTTTTAATCGTAATCTACGCGAAAATACGCGTCTTTTGATATATCACTCGACCCCATTCGGAGCTCCTTTAAGGAGTTGAGTTTTGCACCCTCTCAACTTTCAAACGTCCATATCTCCTAAACGGTTAGGGCTATGGGGCTGAAATTTCTCAGGCGTAATACACCCATATATGGCCACGTTCCGGTGGGGTCAAAACCCCGAAATTCCGACCCTCGATTTTTCGGGTCGAAAAAATTTCATCGTTTTGGTCAGAAAAAAATGCGACGTTTCTGCTGCGCGTTAACGGGAAGAGTTAGACGTTCGCTTATCGGCGCGTCGTAAGGACCCTACGAGGGTTCTAAACAGGCGAAAGAAGGACGCCCTAGCTCAACGCGTTCCGACGTTACAGCGCTTCAAAGTTGGGATTTTTTCTCTCGTTTTCAACTTTGACGGGCCGTAGCCGGTAAACCGTTAGAGATAGGGCGTCCGGAGTGGTCGCAATCGATTCCGCGGACATTTTTCTATCGGAAACCGTCTAATTCGTCCGTCCGAACGGCGTCGTTAACGCGCGACACGAGAAAACGTCGAAAGATGTCGTTTTCGGGGTCGATTTTTCGCGTTTTTTCGAAAGTCCTGAAACTTCAAACGGCCGTATCTCTTAAACGGTTAGAGATATCGAAGCGTGCTAAAAAATTCTTGTTCAGCGCGTAAAAATCTACCGGATAGGATGATAAAACGGTAATTTTCGGACTTTGATATTTTACCGAAATTTCTCGACCGAATCTCCGTATCTCGGTTATGCGTGGTCGCAGCGCGACCGTTCGGTGCTGATTTGAAAGATCTCGGCGCGTACTTTCGAACGGCGCAAACCGGGATCCTCTATCTCTAACCGTTTAGGAGCTACGGCGCTTCAAAGTTTCGGAGTTAAGCATTTTTGGAAATTTCGAAACTTCAAACGCGATTTTCTCCTTAACGGTTAGAGATAGAGGGGCAAACTTTTTTTTATCGTAATCTACGCGAAAATACGCGTCTTTTGATATATCACTCGATCCCATTCGGAGCTCCTTTAAGGAGTTGAGTTTTGCACCCTCTCAACTTTCAAACGTCCATATCTCCTAAACGGTTAGGGCTATGGGGCTGAAATTTCTCAGGCGTAATACACCCATATATGGTCACGTTCCGGTGGGGTCAAAACCCCGAAATTCCGACCCTCGATTTTTCGGATCGAAAAAATTTCATCGTTTTGGTCAGAAAAAAATGCGACGTTTCTGCTGCGCGTTAACGGGAAGAGTTAGACGTTCGCTTATCGGCGCGTCGTAAGGACCCTACGAGGGTTCTAAACAGGCGAAAGAAGGACGCCCTAGCTCAACGCGTTCCGACGTTACAGCGCTTCAAAGTTGGGATTTTTTCTCTCTTTTTCAACTTTGACGGGCCGTAGCCGGTAAACCGTTAGAGATAGGGCGTCCGGAGTGGTCGCAATCGATTCCGCGGACATTTTTCTATCGGAAACCGTCTAATTCGTCCGTGCGAACGGCGTCGTTAACGCGCGACACGAGAAAACGTCGAAAGATGTCGTTTTCGGGGTCGATTTTTTCGCGTTTTTCGAAAGTCCTGAAACTTCAAACGGCCGTATCTCTTAAACGGTTAGAGATATCGAAGCGTGCTAAAAAATTCTTGTTCAGCGCGTAAAAATCTACCGGATAGGATGATAAAAACGGTAATTTTCGGACTTTGATATTTTACCGAAATTTCTCGACCGAATCTCCGTATCTCGGTTATGCGTGGTCGCAGCGCGACCGTTCGGTGCTGATTTGAAAGATCTCGGCGCGTACTTTCGAACGGCGCAAACCGGGATCCTCTATCTCTAACCGTTTAGGAGCTACGGCGCTTCAAAGTTTCGGAGTTAAGCATTTTTGGAAATTTCGAAACTTCAAACGCGATTTTCTCCTTAACGGTTAGAGATAGAGGGGCAAACTTTTTTTTATCGTAATCTACGCGAAAATACGCGTCTTTTGATATATCACTCGACCCCATTCGGCGCTCCTTTAAGGAGTTGAGTTTTGCACCCTCACAACTTTCAAACGTCCATATCTCCTAAACGGTTAGGGCTATGGGGCTGAAATTTCTCAGGCGTAATACACCCATATATGGCCACGTTCCGGTGGGGTCAAAACCCCGAAATTCCGACCCTCGATTTTTCGGGTCGAAAAAATTTCATCGTTTTGGTCAGAAAAAAATGCGACGTTTCTGCTGCGCGTTAACGGGAAGAGTTAGACGTTCGCTTATCGGCGCGTCGTAAGGACCCTACGAGGGTTCTAAACAGGCGAAAGAAGGACGCCCTAGCTCAACGCGTTCCGACGTTACAGCGCTTCAAAGTTGGGATTTTTTTTCTCTCGTTTTCAACTTTGACGGGCCGTAGCCGGTAAACCGTTAGAGATAGGGCGTCCGGAGTGGTCGCAATCGATTCCGCGGACATTTTTCTATCGGAAACCGTCTAATTCGTCCGTCCGAACGGCGTCGTTAACGCGCGACACGAGAAAACGTCGAAAGATGTCGTTTTCGGGGTCGATTTTTTCGCGTTTTTTCGAAAGTCCCGAAACTTCAAACGGCCGTATCTCTTAAACGGTTAGAGATATCGAAGCGTGCTAAAAAAATTCTTGTTCAGCGCGTAAAAATCTACCGGATAGGATGATAAAAACGGTAATTTTCGGACTTTGATATTTTACCGAAATTTCTCGACCGAATCTCCGTATCTCGGTTATGCGTGGTCGCAGCGCGACCGTTCGGTGCTGATTTGAAAGATCTCGGCGCGTACTTTCGAACGGCGCAAACCGGGATCCTCTATCTCTAACCGTTTAGGAGCTACGGCGATTCAAAGTTTCGGAGTTAAGCATTTTTGGAAATTTCGAAACTTCAAACGCGATTTTCTCCTTAACGGTTAGAGATAGAGGGGCAAACTTTTTTTAATCGTAATCTACGCGAAAATACGCGTCTTTTGATATATCACTCGACCCCATTCGGAGCTCCTTTAAGGAGTTGAGTTTTGCACCCCTCAACTTTCAAACGTCCATATCTCCTAAACGGTTAGGGCTATGGGGCTGAAATTTCTCAGGCGTAATACACCCATATATGGCCACGTTCCGGTGGGGTCAAAACCCCGAAATTCCGACCCTCGATTTTTCGGGTCGAAAAAATTTCATCGTTTTGGTCAGAAAAAAATGCGACGTTTCTGCTGCGCGTTAACGGGAAGAGTTAGACGTTCGCTTATCGGCGCGTCGTAAGGACCCCTACGAGGGTTCTACACAGGCGAAAGAAGGACGCCCTAGCTCAACGCGTTCCGACGTTACAGCGCTTCAAAGTTGGGATTTTTTTTCTCTCTTTTTCAACTTTGACGGGCCGTAGCCGGTAAACCGTTAGAGATAGGGCGTCCGGAGTGGTCGCAATCGATTCCGCGGACATTTTTCTATCGGAAACCGTCTAATTCGTCCGTCCGAACGGCGTCGTTAACGCGCGACACGAGAAAACGTCGAAAGATGTCGTTTTCGGGGTCGATTTTTTCGCGTTTTTTCGAAAGTCCCGAAACTTCAAACGGCCGTATCTCTTAAACGGTTAGAGATATCGAAGCGTGCTAAAAAAATTCTTGTTCAGCGCGTAAAAATCTACCGGATAGGATGATAAAACGGTAATTTTCGGACTTTGATATTTTACCGAAATTTCTCGACCGAATCTCCGTATCTCGGTTATGCGTGGTCGCAGCGCGACCGTTCGGTGCTGATTTGAAAGATCTCGGCGCGTACTTTCGAACGGCGCAAACCGGGATCCTCTATCTCTAACCGTTTAGGAGCTACGGCGATTCAAAGTTTCGGAGTTAAGCATTTTTGGAAATTTCGAAACTTCAAACGCGATTTTCTCCTTAACGGTTAGAGATAGAGGGACAAACTTTTTTAATCGTAATCTACGCGAAAATACGCGTCTTTTGATATATCACTCGATCCCATTCGGAGCTCCTTTAAGGAGTTGAGTTTTGCACCCTCTCAACTTTCAAACGTCCATATCTCCTAAACGGTTAGGGCTATGGGGCTGAAATTTCTCAGGCGTGATACACCCATATATGGCCACGTTCCGGTGGGGTCAAAACCCCGAAATTCCGACCTCGATTTTTCGGGTCGAAAAAATTTCATCGTTTTGGTCAGAAAAATGCGACGTTTCTGCTGCGCGTTAACGGGAAGAGTTAGACGTTCGCTTATCGGCGCGTCGTAAGGACCCTACGAGGGTTCTAAACAGGCGAAAGAAGGACGCCCTAGCTCAACGCGTTCCGACGTTACAGCGCTTCAAAGTTGGGATTTTTTTTCTCTCGTTTTCAACTTTGACGGGCCGTAGCCGGTAAACCGTTAGAGATAGGGCGTCCGGAGTGGTCGCAATCGATTCCGCGGACATTTTTCTATCGGAAACCGTCTAATTCGTCCGTCCGAACGGCGTCGTTAACGCGCGACACGAGAAAACGTCGAAAGATGTCGTTTTCGGGGTCGATTTTTCGCGTTTTTTCGAAAGTCCCGAAACTTCAAACGGCCGTATCTCTTAAACGGTTAGAGATATCGAAGCGTGCTAAAAAATTCTTGTTCGGCGCGTAAAAATCTACCGGATAGGATGATAAAAACGGTAATTTTCGGACTTTGATATTTTACCGAAATTTCTCGACCGAATCTCCGTATCTCGGTTATGCGTGGTCGCAGCGCGACCGTTCGGTGCTGATTTGAAAGATCTCGGCGCGTACTTTCGAACGGCGCAAACCGGGATCCTCTATCTCTAACCGTTTAGGAGCTACGGCGCTTCAAAGTTTCGGAGTTAAGCATTTTGGAAATTTCGAAACTTCAAACGCGATTTTCTCCTTAACGGTTAGAGATAGAGGGGCAAACTTTTTTAATCGTAATCTACGCGAAAATACGCGTCTTTTGATATATCACTCGATCCCATTCGGAGCTCCTTTAAGGAGTTGAGTTTTGCACCCCTCAACTTTCAAACGTCCATATCTCCTAAACGGTTAGGGCTATGGGGCTGAAATTTCTCAGGCGTAATACACCCATATATGGCCACGTTCCGGTGGGGTCAAAACCCCGAAATTCCGACCCTCGATTTTTCGGGTCGAAAAATTTCATCGTTTTGGTCAGAAAAAATGCGACGTTTCTGCTGCGCGTTAACGGGAAGAGTTAGACGTTCGCTTATCGGCGCGTCGTAAGGACCCTACGAGGGTTCTAAACAGGCGAAAGAAGGACGCCCTAGCTCAACGCGTTCCGACGTTACAGCGCTTCAAAGTTGGGATTTTTTCTCTCTTTTTCAACTTTGACGGGCCGTAGCCGGTAAACCGTTAGAGATAGGGCGTCCGGAGTGGTCGCAATCGATTCCGCGGACATTTTTCTATCGGAAACCGTCTAATTCGTCCGTCCGAACGGCGTCGTTAACGCGCGACACGAGAAAACGTCGAAAGATGTCGTTTTCGGGGTCGATTTTTTCGCGTTTTTTCGAAAGTCCCGAAACTTCAAACGGCCGTATCTCTTAAACGGTTAGAGATATCGAAGCGTGCTAAAAAAATTCTTGTTCGGCGCGAAAAATCTACCGGATAGGATGATAAAAACGGTCATTTTCGGACTTTGATATTTTACCGAAATTTCTCGACCGAATCTCCGTATCTCGGTTATGCGTGGTCGCAGCGCGACCGTTCGGTGTTGATTTGAAAGATGTCGGCGCGTACTTTCGAACGGCGCAAACCGGGATCCTCTATCTCTAACCGTTTAGGAGCTACGGCGCTTCAAAGTTTCGGAGTTAAGCATTTTTGGAAATTTCGAAACTTCAAACGCGATTTTCTCCTTAACGGTTAGAGATAGAGGGGCAAACTTTTTTTATCGCAATCTACGCGAAAATACGCGTCTTTTGATATATCACTCGACCCCACTCGGCGCTCCTTTAAGGAGTTGAGTTTTGCACCCTCTCAACTTTCAAACGTCCATATCTCCTAAACGGTTAGGGCTATGGGGCTGAAATTTCTCAGGCGTAATACACCCATATATGGCCACGTTCCGGTGGGGTCAAAACCCCGAAATTCCGACCCTCGATTTTTCGGGTCGAAAAAATTTCTTCGTTTTGGTCAGAAAAAAATGCGACGTTTCTGCTGCGCGTTAACGGGAAGAGTTAGACGTTCGCTTATCGGCGCGTCGTAAGGACCCTACGAGGGTTCTAAACAGGCGAAAGAAGGACGCCCTAGCTCAACGCGTTCCGACGTTACAGCGCTTCAAAGTTGGGATTTTTTTTCTCTCGTTTTCAACTTTGACGGGCCGTAGCCGGTAAACCGTTAGAGATAGGGCGTCCGGAGTGGTCGCAATCGATTCCGCGGACATTTTTCTATCGGAAACCGTCTAATTCGTCCGTCCGAACGGCGTCGTTAACGCGCGACACGAGAAAACGTCGAAAGATGTCGTTTTCGGGGTCGATTTTTTCGCGTTTTTCGAAAGTCCCGAAACTTCAAACGGCCGTATCTCTTAAACGGTTAGAGATATCGAAGCGTGCTAAAAAAATTCTTGTTCGGCGCGTAAAAATCTACCGGATAGGATGATAAAACGGTAATTTTCGGACTTTGATATTTTACCGAAATTTCTCGACCGAATCTCCGTATCTCGGTTATGCGTGGTCGCAGCGCGACCGTTCGGTGCTGATTTGAAAGATCTCGGCGCGTACTTTCGAACGGCGCAAACCGGGATCCTCTATCTCTAACCGTTTAGGAGCTACGGCGCTTCAAAGTTTCGGAGTTAAGCATTTTTGGAAATTTCGAAACTTCAAACGCGATTTTCTCCTTAACGGTTAGAGATAGAGGGGCAAACTTTTTTTTATCGTAATCTACGCGAAAATACGCGTCTTTTGATATATCACTCGATCCCATTCGGAGCTCCTTTAAGGAGTTGAGTTTTGCACCCCCTCAACTTTCAAACGTCCATATCTCCTAAACGGTTAGGGCTATGGGGCTGAAATTTCTCAGGCGTAATACACCCATATATGGCCACGTTCCGGTGGGGTCAAAACCCCGAAATTCCGACCCTCGATTTTTCGGGTCGAAAAATTTCATCGTTTTGGTCAGAAAATGCGACGTTTCTGCTGCGCGTTAACGGGAAGAGTTAGACGTTCGCTTATCGGCGCGTCGTAAGGACCCTACGAGGGTTCTAAACAGGCGAAAGAAGGACGCCCTAGCTCAACGCGTTCCGACGTTACAGCGCTTCAAAGTTGGGATTTTTTCTCTCTTTTTCAACTTTGACGGGCCGTAGCCGGTAAACCGTTAGAGATAGGGCGTCCGGAGTGGTCGCAATCGATTCCGCGGACATTTTTCTATCGGAAACCGTCTAATTCGTCCGTCCGAACGGCGTCGTTAACGCGCGACACGAGAAAACGTCGAAAGATGTCGTTTTCGGGGTCGATTTTTCGCGTTTTTTCGAAAGTCCTGAAACTTCAAACGGCCGTATCTCTTAAACGGTTAGAGATATCGAAGCGTGCTAAAAAATTCTTGTTCGGCGCGTAAAAATCTACCGGATAGGATGATAAAAACGGTCATTTTCGGACTTTGATATTTTACCGAAATTTCTCGACCGAATCTCCGTATCTCGGTTATGCGTGGTCGCAGCGCGACCGTTCGGTGCTGATTTGAAAGATCTCGGCGCGTACTTTCGAACGGCGCAAACCGGGATCCTCTATCTCTAACCGTTTAGGAGCTACGGCGCTTCAAAGTTTCGGAGTTAAGCATTTTTGGAAATTTCGAAACTTCAAACGCGATTTTCTCCTTAACGGTTAGAGATAGAGGGGCAAACTTTTTTTTATCGTAATCTACGCGAAAATACGCGTCTTTTGATATATCACTCGATCCCATTCGGAGCTCCTTTAAGGAGTTGAGTTTTGCACCCCCTCAACTTTCAAACGTCCATATCTCCTAAACGGTTAGGGCTATGGGGCTGAAATTTCTCAGGCGTAATACACCCATATATGGCCACGTTCCGGTGGGGTCAAAACCCCGAAATTCCGACCCTCGATTTTTCGGGTCGAAAAAATTTCATCGTTTTGGTCAGAAAAAAATGCGACGTTTCTGCTGCGCGTTAACGGGAAGAGTTACACGTTCGCTTATCGGCGCGTCGTAAGGACCCCTACGAGGGTTCTAAACAGGCGAAAGAAGGACGCCCTAGCTCAACGCGTTCCGACGTTACAGCGCTTCAAAGTTGGGATTTTTTTTCTCTCTTTTTCAACTTTGACGGGCCGTAGCCGGTAAACCGTTAGAGATAGGGCGTCCGGAGTGGTCGCAATCGATTCCGCGGACATTTTTCTATCGGAAACCGTCTAATTCGTCCGTCCGAACGGCGTCGTTAACGCGCGACACGAGAAAACGTCGAAAGATGTCGTTTTCGGGGTCGATTTTTCGCGTTTTTTCGAAAGTCCTGAAACTTCAAACGCCCGTATCTCTTAAACGGTTAGAGATATCGAAGCGTGCTAAAAAAATTCTTGTTCGGCGCGTAAAAATCTACCGGATAGGATGATAAAAACGGTAATTTTCGGACTTTGATATTTTACCGAAATTTCTCGACCGAATCTCCGTATCTCGGTTATGCGTGGTCGCAGCGCGACCGTTCGGTGCTGATTTGAAAGATCTCGGCGCGTACTTTCGAACGGCGCAAACCGGGATCCTCTATCTCTAACCGTTTAGGAGCTACGGCGCTTCAAAGTTTCGGAGTTAAGCATTTTTGGAAATTTCGAAACTTCAAACGCGATTTTCTCCTTAACGGTTAGCGATAGAGGGGCAAACTTTTTTTTATCGTAATCTACGCGAAAATACGCGTCTTTTGATATATCACTCGATCCCATTCGGAGCTCCTTTAAGGAGTTGAGTTTTGCACCCCCTCAACTTTCAAACGTCCATATCTCCTAAACGGTTAGGGCTATGGGGCTGAAATTTCTCAGGCGTAATACACCCATATATGGCCACGTTCCGGTGGGGTCAAAACCCCGAAATTCCGACCGTCGAGTTTTCGGGTCGAAAAAATTTCATCGTTTTGGTCAGAAAAAAATGCGACGTTTCTGCTGCGCGTTAACGGGAAGAGTTAGACGTTCGCTTATCGGCGCGTCGTAAGGACCCCTACGAGGGTTCTAAACAGGCGAAAGAAGGACGCCCTAGCTCAACGCGTTCCGACGTTACAGCGCTTCAAAGTTGGGATTTTTTCTCTCGTTTTCAACTTTGACGGGCCGTAGCCGGTAAACCGTTAGAGATAGGGCGTCCGGAGTGGTCGCAATCGATTCCGCGGACATTTTTCTATCGGAAACCGTCTAATTCGTCCGTCCGAACGGCGTCGTTAACGCGCGACACGAGAAAACGTCGAAAGATGTCGTTTTCGGGGTCGATTTTTCGCGTTTTTTCGAAAGTCCCGAAACTTCAAACGGCCGTATCTCTTAAACGGTTAGAGATATCGAAGCGTGCTAAAAAAATTCTTGTTCGGCGCGTAAAAATCTACCGGATAGTATGATAAAAACGGTAATTTTCGGACTTTGATATTTTACCGAAATTTCTCGACCGAATCTCCGTATCTCGGTTATGCGTGGTCGCAGCGCGACCGTTCGGTGCTGATTTGAAAGATCTCGGCGCGTACTTTCGAACGGCGCAAACCGGGATCCTCTATCTCTAACCGTTTAGGAGCTACGGCGCTTCAAAGTTTCGGAGTTAAGCATTTTTGGAAATTTCGAAACTTCAAACGCGATTTTCTCCTTAACGGTTAGAGATAGAGGGGCAAACTTTTTTTTATCGCAATCTACGCGAAAATACGCGTCTTTTGATATATCACTCGACCCCACTCGGCGCTCCTTTAAGGAGTTGAGTTTTGCACCCTCTCAACTTTCAAACGTCCATATCTCCTAAACGGTTAGGGCTATGGGGCTGAAATTTCTCAGGCGTAATACACCCATATATGGCCACGTTCCGGTGGGGTCAAAACCCCGAAATTCCGACCCTCGATTTTTCGGGTCGAAAAAATTTCATCGTTTTGGTCAGAAAAAAATGCGACGTTTCTGCTGCGCGTTAACGGGAAGAGTTAGACGTTCGCTTATCGGCGCGTCGTAAGGACCCTACGAGGGTTCTAAACAGGCGAAAGAAGGACGCCCTAGCTCAACGCGTTCCGACGTTACAGCGCTTCAAAGTTGGGATTTTTTCTCTCTTTTCAACTTTGACGGGCCGTAGCCGGTAAACCGTTAGAGATAGGGCGTCCGGAGTGGTCGCAATCGATTCCGCGGACATTTTTCTATCGGAAACCGTCTAATTCGTCCGTCCGAACGGCGTCGTTAACGCGCGACACGAGAAAACGTCGAAAGATGTCGTTTTCGGGGTCGATTTTTCGCGTTTTTTCGAAAGTCCTGAAACTTCAAACGGCCGTATCTCTTAAACGGTTAGAGATATCGAAGCGTGCTAAAAAATTCTTGTTCGGCGCGTAAAAATCTACCGGATAGGATGATAAAACGGTAATTTTCGGACTTTGATATTTTACCGAAATTTCTCGACCGAATCTCCGTATCTCGGTTATGCGTGGTCGCAGCGCGACCGTTCGGTGCTGATTTGAAAGATCTCGGCGCGTACTTTCGAACGGCGCAAACCGGGATCCTCTATCTCTAACCGTTTAGGAGCTACGGCGCTTCAAAGTTTCGGAGTTAAGCATTTTTGGAAATTTCGAAACTTCAAACGCGATTTTCTCCTTAACGGTTAGAGATAGAGGGGCAAACTTTTTTTTATCGTAATCTACGCGAAAATACGCGTCTTTTGATATATCACTCGATCCCATTCGGAGCTCCTTTAAGGAGTTGAGTTTTGCACCCCCTCAACTTTCAAACGTCCATATCTCCTAAACGGTTAGGGCTATGGGGCTGAAATTTCTCAGGCGTAATACACCCATATATGGTCACGTTCCGGTGGGGTCAAAACCCGAAATTCCGACCCTCGATTTTTCGGGTCGAAAAAATTTCATCGTTTTGGTCAGAAAAATGCGACGTTTCTGCTGCGCGTTAACGGGAAGAGTTAGACGTTCGCTTATCGGCGCGTCGTAAGGACCCTACGAGGGTTCTAAACAGGCGAAAGAAGGACGCCCTAGCTCAACGCGTTCCGACGTTACAGCGCTTCAAAGTTGGGATTTTTTCTCTCTTTTTCAACTTTGACGGGCCGTAGCCGGTAAACCGTTAGAGATAGGGCGTCCGGAGTGGTCGCAATCGATTCCGCGGACATTTTTCTATCGGAAACCGTCTAATTCGTCCGTCCGAACGGCGTCGTTAACGCGCGACACGAGAAAACGTCGAAAGATGTCGTTTTCGGGGTCGATTTTTTCGCGTTTTTTCGAAAGTCCTGAAACTTCAAACGGCCGTATCTCTTAAACGGTTAGAGATATCGAAGCGTGCTAAAAAATTCTTGTTCTGCGCGTAAAAATCTACCGGATAGGATGATAAAAACGGTAATTTTCGGACTTTGATATTTTACCGAAATTTCTCGACCGAATCTCCGTATCTCGGTTATGCGTGGTCGCAGCGCGACCGTTCGGTGCTGATTTGAAAGATCTCGGCGCGTACTTTCGAACGGCGCAAACCGGGATCCTCTATCTCTAACCGTTTAGGAGCTACGGCGCTTCAAAGTTTCGGAGTTAAGCATTTTTGGAAATTTCGAAACTTCAAACGCGATTTTCTCCTTAACGGTTAGAGATAGAGGGGCAAACTTTTTTTTATCGTAATCTACGCGAAAATACGCGTCTTTTGATATATCACTCGATCCCATTCGGAGCTCCTTTAAGGAGTTGAGTTTTGCACCCTCTCAACTTTCAAACGTCCATATCTCCTAAACGGTTAGGGCTATGGGGCTGAAATTTCTCAGGCGTAATACACCCATATATGGCCACGTTCCGGTGGGGTCAAAACCCCGAAATTCCGACCCTCGATTTTTCGGGTCGAAAAATTTCATCGTTTTGGTCAGAAAAAAATGCGACGTTTCTGCTGCGCGTTAACGGAAAGAGTTAGACGTTCGCTTATCGGCGCGTCGTAAGGACCCCTACGAGGGTTCTAAACAGGCGAAAGAAGGACGCCCTAGCTCAACGCGTTCCGACGTTACAGCGCTTCAAAGTTGGGATTTTTTTTCTCTCTTTTTCAACTTTGACGGGCCGTAGCCGGTAAACCGTTAGAGATAGGGCGTCCGGAGTGGTCGCAATCGATTCCGCGGACATTTTTCTATCGGAAACCGTCTAATTCGTCCGTCCGAACGGCGTCGTTAACGCGCGACACGAGAAAACGTCGAAAGATGTCGTTTTCGGGGTCGATTTTTCGCGTTTTGTCGAAAGTCCCGAAACTTCAAACGGCCGTATCTCTTAAACGGTTAGAGATATCGAAGCGTGCTAAAAAATTCTTGTTCTGCGCGTAAAAATCTACCGGATAGGATGATAAAACGGTAATTTTCGGACTTTGATATTTTACCGAAATTTCTCGACCGAATCTCCGTATCTCGGTTATGCGTGGTCGCAGCGCGACCGTTCGGTGCTGATTTGAAAGATCTCGGCGCGTACTTTCGAACGGCGCAAACCGGGATCCTCTATCTCTAACCGTTTAGGAGCTACGGCGCTTCAAAGTTTCGGAGTTAAGCATTTTTGGAAATTTCGAAACTTCAAACGCGATTTTCTCCTTAACGGTTAGAGATAGAGGGGCAAACTTTTTTTTATCGTAATCTACGCGAAAATACGCGTCTTTTGATATATCACTCGATCCCATTCGGAGCTCCTTTAAGGAGTTGAGTTTTGCACCCCCTCAACTTTCAAACGTCCATATCTCCTAAACGGTTAGGGCTATGGGGCTGAAATTTCTCAGGCGTAATACACCCATATATGGCCACGTTCCGGTGGGGTCAAAACCCCGAAATTCCGACCGTCGAGTTTTCGGGTCGAAAAAATTTCATCGTTTTGGTCAGAAAAAAATGCGACGTTTCTGCTGCGCGTTAACGGGAAGAGTTAGACGTTCGCTTATCGGCGCGTCGTAAGGACCCCTACGAGGGTTCTAAACAGGCGAAAGAAGGACGCCCTAGCTCAACGCGTTCCGACGTTACAGCGCTTCAAAGTTGGGATTTTTTTTCTCTCGTTTTCAACTTTGACGGGCCGTAGCCGGTAAACCGTTAGAGATAGGGCGTCCGGAGTGGTCGCAATCGATTCCGCGGACATTTTTCTATCGGAAACCGTCTAATTCGTCCGTCCGAACGGCGTCGTTAATGCGCGACACGAGAAAACGTCGAAAGATGTCGTTTTCGGGGTCGATTTTTCGCGTTTTTTCGAAAGTCCCGAAACTTCAAACGGCCGTATCTCTTAAACGGTTAGAGATATCGAAGCGTGCTAAAAAAATTCTTGTTCGGCGCGTAAAAATCTACCGGATAGGATGATAAAAACGGTAATTTTCGGACTTTGATATTTTACCGAAATTTCTCGATTGAATCTCCGTATCTCGGTTATGCGTGGTCGCAGCGCGACCGTTCGGTGCTGATTTGAAAGATCTCGGCGCGTACTTTCGAACGGCGCAAACCGGGATCCTCTATCTCTAACCGTTTAGGAGCTACGGCGCTTCAAAGTTTTTTTCGAAAGTCCCGAAACTTCAAACGCATACTAATACTTATATTAACATTACTTTTATCTCTTAAATTAGGTATTATAGCATTAGTAATATTGCAAGTTGTCAGTGAATATTCATAATTTCGGAGGAATATTATTCTGATTTTCCTAGAAAATCGTTCTAGTTTTTTCAATCGTAAAAATAGACTAAACCATATTAGCTTCGCCCGAATATTTTATTAAATTTTAAAAATGCCATAGACAACCAGTAAATTAAAATTTAGATTAGTTATCATTGCAAATTTGGCACGTTGGTGACAACAATACTACTCAGTGATGATAGTAAAATTACTATCATTTTTGGAGTGTGTACGTGTCTCTTTTGGATTTTCGTTTAATACGTGTAACATTTGAATAACAAAATGAAATTTAGACAATCGAATATTTCGCCCGTTATTTTTCTTATTGCACGTTTATAATGAATAAATTGGCAGCACTTCAAGCTTACGACGTTAAAAATAAATATATTAAATTATCAAGTAGACTTTTACGTGGCGTCATCTACGCTTGTATGTGTTTTATTCGGGCAAAGTGGATATCCCGCAAAGAGGACAACCGTTCTTCGTAGTTTTTCATACCTGTTAGGTACCGATGTGCAAGGTATACCTATGTACCGTCTATGTATTGGTTGAGCTAAACGTATAGGTGGTATATCGATTCTCCGTTACCCTCGTCCGGTTATTTTAAGCTACCCTCTCCAGCTAATGGGTGATCTACTTCGCGCTTACACTTGCATATACAATGTTACCTGCAAGTTTAGGGTCGTTTGGAAGAAAGAATACGAGATCGTTCTTGTGTTTGTCGAGTTAATACGTCCGTTTCTATCAAGGATGTAACCCCTTCAATGCCGATTGCTTGTTATACTTATAGCTTTATCTGCCTCTTTATCTATCGACCGACTATTTGTCGTGTAATTATTGAAGTATTGTTCTTAAGGAGCTAAAAATTACGATGATTAAAAAAAATTATAAATTGGTATAGTTCGTTTCAATTTCTAATGCGGATTCATAGACTAACTTTTTGTGAATTTATTGTGGTGATAATCCTATAACACCGATAATGGTGAACAAAAATTCGAAATAACATGCGTTCAAATAAATTTTACTTCAAAATAGCTTTTGAAATTATAATTATGTCTTAGCTTGTCTCTGAAACTCTTAATGCGAATTTTATTTGGTATAAGCTATTTGGATGAAATGACAAACGCCAGAAAAATAGAACGAATTTTTTTTACTGAGTGAAATATGTTTATTTTCAACAAATAAGTAAATGTTTTTTTCGTAGCGCAACTCATCCAATTCGGATACGACGATGCCGGATGAATGAGCCCGTGCATTATTGTGGTGGAAAAGCACGTTTTTCCTCTGCAAATGTGACCGTTTCTTCTTCAATACTACATCGAATGGGGTCAATAAATCGCTGTAGTATTCCCCATCATCGTCCTTCCCTTCTGTAGATAGTTGATGATGGGAATCAAAAAAAATGGTCGGCATGATCTTTCCAGCCGATGGGACGATCTTTGCTTTCTTCGGAGCCAATTCGCCCGAAAAACTCCACTGTTTCGACTGTTCCTTGTTCTCCGGTGTGTAGCGGTGGATCCAAGTCTCATCCACGGTTACGAAACGCATGAAGAAATCCCTTGGATCGCGTTGTATCCTGGACAGACACTCTTCCGAAACTGTCATCCATCGCGATAAAAGCTCTTTCATACCCAAAATTTCGTGTAGGATATGGCCAACGTGTTCTTCTGAGATTCCTGTTGTCTCTACTATCTCTTTCAGCTTCAATCGGTGATCGACTGACACGAATCTTGTCGACAATTTCATTGTTGGTAGCGGTTTTTGGGCGTCCACTGCGTGGTTCATCACTTGTGCTTGTGCAGCTACGTTTGAACTCTCTCACTCAGAAGCTGATGATCGAAAATAATGGAGTACAACCGTCATGAACCATTAGCAAAATATTTTGAATTTCCGTGGCCGTTTTCCCAGCCATCCAGTGTTTTCTCACTGCACGAAATTTGATTTTATCCATTTTTGCGAAACCACCTGACTTTCTGCACAAAAGACACCGTTAAACAAAAAGTATTGGCAGTAGACATCTGAAATTCCAAATGACAGTTGCCATAAGGTAGACCAATAAATCCACTTTAATCTTTGTGCGCCATCTCTTGCCGATTCCGGAAACATTTCAGGTCGCCGTCGTAATTTGTCGATTTGCTATTTTTTGTTATTTTGATATTTTTATTGATAAAATGATGATAATATAGGAAACCGCCTGATTTTTTTTGTTGATAAATGATCAGTCATACCACAAAGTGAAAATGTAGAATGTAGAGAAATGGAAGAGGAACTAATTTCATAGTATCTCAATTTTTACCAGTTTCGTGAAAGTCTGCTCATCCTCAGGTCAAGGCAATACAGAAGATGACTACAAATAAAAATTTAAAGTTTGAAACAAGTTGGGAGAGAAAAAAACAATGTCCAAATATTTTTGACTGCTATTCTATAAGTGCAAGACGCTTCATTGCCACTTATTTGTTAGAATTACGAGGGTAAGCTGAAAAATTCGCTAACTAAAGCATAGCATAATCTCCCTCAAGATCAATACATTTATTTAGTCGATGCTCAAGTTTCTTTATGCCTTCACGGAACTTATTCTCTTCGAACTTTTCAAAATAGTGGTCCAGGGCAGCTATCAGTTTTTCATCCGAAGCAAATTCGAGGTGTTTATTATGCTTGGGGAGAAGATGATAGTCCGACGAGGCTGTTTACTTTCCAATGTGTAGTGGTGGATCCGCGTTTCATCGCAGTCATAAATTGGCACAAAGAATTTGAGGAATGCCCGGAGGAACCTGTTTAAACTCACGAATACGTATTGGAGACTCAATAAAGCCTTTTTGAAGTAAACAGGTTTCATGAAGCAATGGTTTTAGTAACTTTCCAGCTTTAATCCCTATCTGTAACCAATACTACAAGTTGGGTTGCCGATATATTGAACTTCAAAAAGGTATTTTCTATAGTTTCTGCTATCCTTTCCGCGTTTGTCTTCTGTCATATTCTACTGCGTAAAGGATGCCTCACTGCTTTTTAAACTGAGCACTAACACATTTAAAATACAATTGTATTTTGCATCCGTTGTTTCGTCTATCCTTACCAATATTTTTTGATCTTTTAACTCTGCCTTTATTTGAACCGTAATCGTGTTTTTCTCCTGATGAAAATTATACTGCAATTCACCTCTTCGACATTTTTGATTGTCTACAATATTTTGTGGAATGTTTCACAAACGTATGAATCCCGACTTCGGGTATATCCGACCGCTTTCAAAATATATCATCGCCGCCAATGAGTATGCACAAGTTTCTGCAGGCTTAGTTAGAATAACTCATGGGACATCGAATATTTTAATTGTAGCATCATGCACTCATATAATTTGAAGATTTAATGTTAGTAAAACTTCTGCAGGTATTACTCAACTATTTTAAATATATTTCATTCAACAAATCTCGTATTTACCCGAATATAAAACAAAATGGGTTTCAGAAAAATGGCAAAATGGATCATTTTGAAGAGTCCTTTTTTACACATCAAAAATAAATTCAAAATCCCATAAAGATTACGGTTTTTACGATACACCTTATCAAGTATATTTTTCTCAAATTTTGCGGAAACGAAATCTTAAACGTATTACATCAAATAGTCCTTGGATTGACACTCAAAATTCGCCGATATAAATTTCCAAATATACGGTAACATGTATTGTTTATGGTTTAAGCTAAGTTTAACAACCTCTTAATAACCGAATGCTTATCTTTTGTGTATCGCGTAATAGATAAGTGATGATTTTCACAATCAGGAAGATTAAGTGCGTACGCATATATTTCGAAAAGTGCAATTTTGATTAAGGGTCAAGATATCCGGTGCAAAACTGTTGTACTTGTAGAAAGTTGTTTTGAGGTGAGAATGATTCACAATGTTATTGTTTTAGGTGATTTGGAGCGTCTTATCTACATGTTGTGGTTACACCAGTTAGTCTATGCAACTTTCATTTGTGAATGAACTCTCTTTTATAGGTGGATAATATTTATAAACAACTGATTGTTATTGTTGTCTAGTTTGTTATCTTTGGATTTCTTGGTTTTTTTTTCGGGTTGTTTATTTTATCACGTAAAATATTTGAGTGGATTATTATGAAAGATCATCTACGTTTGTACTTCAAAATATTTTGATGCTATCATATATGTACACCGCTGCTTGAAAAGCTTTTGACACTTGGATTATTTTTAAAAAGAAATTTAAATTAGTTTAAGACAAAAAATATAAATACCAGGGTTGTGTTTTAAGTTTTGTGTCCTGGAACAAGGAGCACGCCACTAATCAAATGTGAGTGCTAAAAAATAACCTCAATCTTTAGTTAACCTAAATCCAAAGTTTGATTGCGTTTCAGAACAGAAAGTAGTTAGAGTGAATTGGTGTCAAAAAACTCTAGACCGCTTCAACGCTGGAAACTCTAAAAACGTGTATAACATTGGATTTACTTATACGAGTCAGAAAATAAACACCAGTCGTCTGCTTCGGTGTTCCAAGGTGAAGAAGAACTGAGAACAGTCATCCGTGCTCGAAATGTCTCCAAAAAGATGGTCGCGATATTTATCTCGAAAGCAGATCAGGTAGCAACAATTCCTCTACAAGATCAAAGAACTGTTAATGCCAATTGATATACAACGCATCAAAACGTCGAAATGTTAGCTCGTCCTCCGTACAGTCTGGATAAGTTCCAAAGGTTGCAGACATCAGAAGGAGGAAAAAGCCAATTTTGACTATACCAACAAATAAGTGAAATAACTACTTGCAGTATTAGTTCGAGCACATGCATAGAATATTTCGAAATACAATAAGTCTTTAAGAGCTGGCTACTGTTTTATTCCAGTGCTATATGCAACACTTAAAAGACAACTCTGTGGAAATTATAACTAAATTTTCTCTACATTCATATCCAAATCAACCCCAAACATCTCTGGTTACCATTTTTCATGTTTAAAAGTACTTTAGACTCAGACTCATCTCTCCAAAGCAATTTTTTCCGCTCCTCCAGTGTCCACTCACGATGTAAACATGTTGTATTACCTCATGTTTGTCGTACTGCAACTTCCCATCTTATTCGCACTTCTTCAATTCAATTCAGCAACTCTTTCTGGTGCCGTTAATCTTCGAGGACATTTGCTAATAAATTTAAGAGAGACGTGCTCTTTGGCGGTTCTTGTCCGTTGCGGTTGTTCGAATACCTTCCTTGACGGAATCGGAGTTGTATTGGCTGTGAATTTTGTAATTCCAACTTTTGCTAATGCTTGTCTTCATCTCGAGTAATGACTGAAAATCGTTTCTCAATACTCATCGATTTTCCGTGCTGCATTTTTCCAAAAATTTCACTCAGTGCAGCCGAAATTCGTATAAGTGTGTAATAACATTTCAGAAGAAGGCTGTTTGTTTGCAACGATTAGAATTGTAAAATTCAAAAATGCAATTAGAAAGATTAATGCACGTAAACACTAATTTGCTTCTGTTGGTCCATAAATGTCCAATTTTCCATGAGTGGTAGTGTATATCTTGATAATATGTGGTTCGGTTTAGGTGACAGAGGCAAAAAATCGTTAATTTTTATAGTAGTAGCGGTCACCGGGCTTCAATATTTTGTGGGGAGAACAGTGACCAAATGCTATATAGGAGGATATTAAAACAGTATCTTTTCTTTGTCTAAATTCCATATTCCATATCCATATATATCCATTCATGCAGCGTAGGACGCCGTGTTATTCATCGGGGATGTATTCGGAGAGTATTGCATTTCTGTTTTGCCATGGCTCGAAAATTTATAGATCTAAACTCGATCGGAAATGCATAGAGTGTCTTGAATAACTTCACGTACACATCTTTGAATCCAACTACTGGAATTTTCGAATAAAATATCTGCCGGTATTGATAGAAGAATAAAACGTCAGAAAGCGGCTAAAGTACTTATTAAAACCCAAGTAGATTTAAGAAAATATAGGGTGGCGCAATGGATGTTGACGTTTTTTAGAGGTTTATTATGAACATACAAACGAAACGATCCACGTAAAAAAAACATTGCAAATGTTGTTGCAATTTCTGGAATTACAGTTGTGTTTAGATGTGAAATAGTGATTAATATTTTGTTTAACATACAATAAGCAGTAATAAACGTATAGAGATGAAAAATAAGGATTTGCAAATGAATTTAACTTAATTTGCATCTGGTGCAAACCAAACCACAATGATTTCCACACCAGCTCTCTGAAAGAAAAATATTTTATCTACCGTAGCTAAGCGACTTCATATAAGAATACCATAAATAATGCGGTAATGTATGTAGACGAGATATAGTGTAATCAAAAGCTTCCTCAAGGCAAGAATATTTCGAAGGTATAAATAAATGGTCGAAGGTGAAGGTAGCATATTCCTAATTTCTCCTTGCAAATAGCATTTTTAAGAGCGAAATGTCTTGTTTGTGTTTTCTGTTGATTTAGAGCGAGCTCATACGCCAAGCGCCACTCATTTATCTCCTCGGACTGTGTATCCCTCAGCTTTAAATCTAAAGAACACATTAGCGTTAGTTAGTAAATTAGTGTTGCCAGCGTATAAAATAAATTGCAGAGCAATAAACTAATATATCATTATTAATAAGTAAATTAAAAACAAGAGAAGCCATAACACTGAACTTTGGGGAATTCTCACAGAAACTGGATAATAATCAGTTACAATATTATTAAAACACCAAGGTTATCTATTAGTTAGGCAAGACTGGATCATAATGCTACTTGAAGTAGGAAGACCATACCATGACAGAAATCTTATACATATTGCAATACATATTCAATGTCCTCACCAGAATCAAAACCATTTCTTATGAAAGTTGGTAAGAATTTGCTGAAACTATACCAAGTTTTGTCGAATAGAGTGTATCTATTAAAATATTTAGCAATGCGTTTTTCAGTTATACTATCGATTATAGGATTATGGTTATACACTTCAAGTTATCCAAATTATTGGGTGATTCCTTTTTTGTGTAAAGGTAAAAGCAATGACATTGTTAGATGGCCACCATGCTTTTCTAAACATTCATGAAGTCCTGACTAAAAATCCGCTGTAACTCTTTGCAGCATTTCTTGGTTTATCGCTGTAATTTCTTAAGTAATATTGGCTTTTAAAGTTTGTGACGTTGGAGGAATATTTTGGTAAACCATAGTCTTTAAATAACCCAATAGAAAAAAATCAGCGCTGTTCGAATGACATTGGTGGCGAATTTAAATCATCGTGCCGGGATATAAGTCGTCCAGAAAATATATTTCTTAAAGTAACCATGCAAATTCGCGTAGTACGGCTTGTTGCTTCATCTTGCTGGAACCAAATCGTTGCAATTCAGCAGGAGTTACAGTCACTATACCGTCATCTTCTACGAAAAAATACGGAGTTGGTATTCCGAATAGAGTCACACCGCACCACACTGTAAGTTTTTCGGGATGCAGGGGTTGTTCGTGAACTTGTTGATGTTGTTCGGCAGCGTAGTAGCAAAAATTGTTCCTATTTATAGATCCCGATATGTGGAAATGCGGCTCGTCACATACTATTAATTTATTTAAAACATTTTACTTAAATAAATTAAGAAGTTTTGATGGATAGTAAACTGCATTATATAGGAAATCATTTGGACCATTTATTAAATGCATAGTGTTTCGTACATAATGCATAATAAACACACATGTACATTTTTGCTTTATTTCTGGTAAGATTCTCTTTTCTCGCCGAAATAATAATAATAATAGAGTTACTATAAGAAGATGTGAAAGCAGATATATTAAAAATCTGGGTGGCATGGTTAATTTCCTATTTGTCCTCTTTACTCAGTATTGGATAAGTAGAATTCATACTTAAACTTTTTAATATAGAAATACTAATTTTTGCTTGCCAGACGTCTAAAGTATTCTATCAGTTTAGCATTTACAAGGCAATCGAGGAGATTGATATTATGCAGTTATGAAATTGACATGAATGTGTTCAAAACAAAATGAGGATATTCGGCACTCATTAACTTTTTTTTAGTGAACACCTGATGATAAATTACGACAGTGTAAGGTGTTCGATTTTCAGAGATCGCCTATGACCTTTGTACTTTATGGAGACCGATTAAGTTAATATTTTATGGCGTATGTTGGATATGTAACTACTAATGTGTTGAGGGAAATTTGTGGTAGTTTATATACCAATGTCATTAGTATTTGTATGTATATTGGTTATTGCCTGATTGAAGATGTCATATACTTATTATTATTTCTGGAGCCGTATTCCCTATTGTAGTTTTCTAGTTGATATAAATGTTAACATGTAGTTGATAGCCACGTCTCCGTTAATGCAATAACCCCAGGATATTTTCCCATTACAAGTATTCTTCTTAGTTCACTAATTTAATTTATATGTTACATTTTTGTTAGTTTGTGGTTTTGTTATCTTTTTTTATTTTGTCTATCTCACACGATTTTCCATAGATTTTATTCTTTGGCTTGTGTCTGATCTTTTCTGAACTTAATGGATGGATAGGAGTGACGCTCAATGGGGTCAAGTGCTCGAAAAGCGGAAAAAAATTAATATCTGGAGAACGGATAGCCCTACCGAACTGCGGTTGGTCTCATTTGATTCGAGATAAAGAAATATATTAAAATGATACTAAATTAAAAACCTGAATTAGTTTAATATACGATTTATTAATAATAATGTACTCCAAACATGGATATATTCTACACATTCGTAGTTTACAATAAAATAGTATTATTTTACAGACTAATATGATACAGTAGGAGTTATTCTTATATTAATAATATATACATGTAATATATAATATAATACTTATAAAAATAGTTATACCTACTAATAATTTAGCCAAGCTCTCATTGGGGGCAACATTAAAATTAGAAGATATTCTAAGTAAAGTTATACAATTTTAAACAATGATTATTTACAAAATTGTTGAAGTTAAAAAAGAAGTTAAAAAAATAGTTTTGCTTACTTAAATAATAAGGATACCAATATCTAAGTTTAGATCAACCGTAATGCAAGTTGTTCGTAAATGATATGAGAAGTTTAATAAATCGATGAAAATTGTACCATTAAAAATAAAATAAGAAAGTTGATATTAACACCTTGTATGCCGCAATACTGTCAAGCAGAAACTATTTTCTTCAAATGGATTATAGTTCACCATGACTACACTTCAAGTTTCAAAATCAAATTCCCACGTTCCAAATTCGAAAAATTCGAGAAGACAGTTTGGTGGGACATCCTGTATAGTTAGTTATATAATATGTAGTTCTAAACATCGTAACACAAATGGACGATATTTCTCTTTTGGAGTAAGTTCGATGACTTTAACACAATTGAAATTATTTGCGCAGATTCAAAATCTTCGTTTAGATCTGAGTTAAATGACGAGAATTTCTAAAGAAGCAAATGCAAGCAGCTGGTACTTTTGGATTGTTTGCATTAATGCATTCCGATTCTAACTTATCGATGCCGATTTAAAGCAGGGTAAAGTTTTTTTTTAATTAAATTATATGTAGCATTTATAGCGCAAATTAGTTTATTCAGTTGTCATATGTTTTGGGCTTGTATCTAGATGTTTATACCTAATTGATATTCATTATTTTAAAACTAGAAATCGGTTTATAATTATTAAGACAAGATGATTTTGCCGGCCGCCATTATTTTCGCCGTTGCCCTATTGTGTGACGTGGGTCACCTATAGACGACTTAAATACATTTTCAAAAGTGCATACCACCAGTTCTAACGCATGGTGCGGAGACCCTAACATTAACGAAGAAAACAACGAACAAAATTAAAATCGCTCAGACAGCAATGGAAAGATCAATGTTGGAACTATCTGTGAAAGACAAAGTACCGAATACCGAAGTACGAAACAGAACAAAAGTCACGGATGCCATAGAAGAAATAACTACTTTGAAGTGGAGTTGGGCAGGGCATATTGCCAGGCTGAACTATGATCGATGGATCAATAAAATTATAGACTGGAGACCAAGAGAAGATTGCATTCAGGAGCAGAGGCTGTCCTCCAAGCAAATGGCATGACGATTTAAGGTGAATTCACAGTAATTGGATTCAATTTACACAGGATAGGGAGTTGTGGAAGCAAGAAAAGGAGACCTTCGTCTAGTAGTTGCCTTTAGAGGCTGGTTGATGATGATGTTTGATCTTTGTGACATATCCATCTTTCGTCCACACATATTTTATCTTCTCTCTCTTCAATTCCCTGGCGTTGTTTGATATCTTTGTTAGTTGTTCATTTATAAAGATATCATTGTATTTTCTTTTTAGTTAGGATTCCTCAATCATCAGCATCTTTTATTGTATTCGCTCATCGCAAAATAGAAGGGATACCAAAACACTTGAACTTACTACTTTGTTTCTTTTTTCAGAGTAAAGTCATTTATATGTGTCATTAAATTCTATTAAAGTAATTTAAATGAATTACAATTTTTATAAGGGGAATCATTTACCGACTCTACATGGCTATGTGTACGTTTAGAATTTCTCCTAGTCCTCCAGAGATTAAAGAAGTTCCTTTGTAATCTTATCAGCATATTCTGTAATGTGTGACAAATAACGGCATATGCCTGCCAAGATAAACGGATAACTAGCGATAAAACTTTTGATCGTATAAAAATGCGTAGCAGTCCATATGCGGGGAGAGGGAGGGGGAGAGGTTAATGCTTTTAAAGATGCAATACCGTTCGTAATTTATTAGACCAGGACATGTAGATCGCGACTTAAGATTTGCGGCTTTAATTTCAGTACATATCGTTTTGATTGGCAAGAATACTTAGATCTGTAGATAGTTCATGTGTATCCGCATGCGACTGTGGGCCATAAAGAAATTAATTTGTTATTCCTGACACTCCGAAACAGATTAGAAACGGTATTTTTAGATTATCTCCGCAGGTAAGTGACAAATTAATTTAATTTCTACCTCGCCGTGCTGCTAAACCTTCCGTATATAAGGTGCGTTATATCTATGACTACTCTAAGTGGAATCCAATTCGGTGAAATTATTTTAGGTGTAATTCTAGGAAGTCAATTTCGATTTGCGTAGGTGATGAAATCCTGCTCCTCTAAATGTTCAAATATCGAGAACATTTCCTTTTAGTCTAAATCCTGTAAACTTAGCTGCTTTGAATATTTAATGATGATTTTGTTTTTAAGCAAAATGAGGAACATGACATTCTTCACTACACATTATCTAGCCGTATCTATTATATAGTGTTTCCTATTTTTGTATTTTGTACCTTTTAGTAAACACATCGAAAAATTGCCTAGAACGCAATACCTAATATACCAGGAGTATGCGTAAGTTTTCTTTTGGTTTAACTTAGGGTCTGGCATTTAAATTACAAACGCCTACAAGTTGAGACCGCCAAAACCTAGCTTGCTTCATCGTCCAGTGAACATATCGAGTTTTGTGCCTGAAAAAGAACATTTGTGGCACGCATTACTTTACTTATTTAATCAAAAGAAAACAGCTGTTGAAAGTCATCGGTTGCTGGTACGGTGTTTTAATTTTTTTTAAATGGTTTCAAAAGCATAAGAAGGAAACTGAAAGTAGATTGTAGGGAGTTATACAAGAATTTTATTCAAAACACTGAGTTACCTATTTCAGCCAATCCTAAACATTTTTGGCAGTTTGTGCGTTCCTAAAACTATGAAGGACGATTACGGCAATACGTATAACGATCCACCATCCATAGTGGGCCCTTTTCGGAAGGTTTTCCAATTGGTGTATCTTCTTTCTACATTAATCTAGCTGCTCCAACTTCTCCGTTTGCTCCGTTTGCTCCGTTTGTTGACTTAGTTCGTGTTACTGAAATGGACACGCTGTATACTGTGAAATCTCTAAAAGATAATTGCATTGCAGGTAATGATAACATACTGGCCCTTGTTTGTTGGGGATTGTGCAAATATTGCTTCTCCTCTCTGCTACTTATTCAGTCTTATTCTCAACACACCCACCTTCTTATCTACATATGTGGAAGATTGCCAAATTGGTACCTGTTTTCAAAAGAGGTGTATTATTTCCAATTATCGTCCTATAGCGTTGCTAAATAATTTTACTGAAACTTTTGAGAAATATTTGTACAAGTATATTTATGCTCAAGTTAGACCCTGGATTTTAAGTGACCAACACGGTTTCGTTACTCAATATCTAATTTACAGTGTTGATGTTGGCAGGTAGGTAGATGTTGTGTATACTGACCTAACAAAAGCTTCTGATCGAATCGACCATACCCTGCTTCTTAATAAATTGGACAAAATCGAATTTTCGTTTTCGCTTTTATCTTTACTCCAATCGTATCTTCTTGGTAGAAACCAATTTGTGACATATATGAGATTCGAGTTTAATCACTTCACTCCAATCTCTGGAGTTCTTCAGGGGAATAACTTGGATCTACTTTTGTTCCTGATATATATAAAAGATTTGTGTTATCAATTGAGCTGTCCAAAGTTGTTATATGCAGGCGCGTTGTGTATCAACAATAAGCTAACAGTTAATGTGAACAGATGCAAAATTGTCACCTGCACTCGTAAGACAAGTCCAATTATCTACACTTATCACTTGGCTAGATCTCCTTTACCTGGAGACAGCTCTATGAGAGACTTGGGTGTCGTCTTCGACTCAAGACTGACCTTTACCGAGCATATATCCAATGTTTGTGCATCGGAGCTGGGTATGTTAGGATTCATTATAAGTGTTACACAATCATTTTCTTCTATAACAGTTATTCTTCCTCTTTACTTCGCTTTTGTTCGGTCTCGACTGAAGTATCCGTCCTTGGTCTGGTCACCTATCTATCAGATAGATGTTCTGAAACAGATTCAAAGAAGGTGTACTTTAAAAAATTTAATACTTACCCAGTACAAGGATTTAGTCACAATACCCTGTTAAAGATATTTAATACTAATTCCTTAGAACTACGTCGAAAACAAGCTGAGGACAAATTCCTACTTGGTTTACTTAATAATGGTCTTGATATCCTTGAATTGTTGAGTTAAATCAATTTGGTTGTACCACGTTCAGGATCTAGGCAAGCAAATATGCTTTACTGTTTTGCACCTAAAACAAATATCGCCATCAGTTTCCCAATATATAGAATGTTTAGTAGTTTCAATTCTATGGAATTTGGTGAGTTAGATATAGATCACTTCTGGCAATATATAAACCGCAGATACATTATGCATAGCAGAACTCTTTTTCCATTCTTCTTTTCTCTTTTTAGCCATTAGTGAATTTTTCTTATAAGTTACATTAAAGCGATTTGGATGTGACTGTAGATAGTCATAGTACGATGTAGTTAGTTATAAGTTTATAGTAGTTTGATCTACCTGTTTCTTTTCTTCTTCTTCTTAGTTTTATATTTACTTGTAGGTAACTTTTATATGTGCACTTTAATAATTAAAATTTACGTTTGCTAATTGTATACTGGTTTATCTGTTGGGCAGTAAAGTATTACTATTATCATCATTATTGTTAAATACTGTTTCTTTTCGATACTTGTTTGTTATTAAGGTACCATTATAAAAAGAAAACGCCCTAATGATTCTCTCGCGACTTATAGCACATCAAACACTAATTTTCTGTCGACGGAGAGATGTTCCTATAGAAAACATATCAAGTTTTTCTGCAGACCACATCCTTATATTCTGCGAACAGACATAACCATTCAGGTAAAACCATGCTTCATCGGAAAAGAATGTTTTGTCAAGTAGGCTATTGTCGAAGTTTTCTAAGAATCATTGACCAAATATTCTTCGAGGATTATCAACTTGCAAAATTTCTTGGAAGCAGGTCATGCGATAAGAAAATAAATGCAAATTCTTTTTCAGTACAGTGTGAGAAGTGCCAAATGGTACGTCGGTTAGTTTCGATAAAAATCGGATGGAGGTTTCTGGTGCATTATCCAGAATTTCCCTTACATTATTAACAAGCTCTATAGTACGCCTTTTGTGTCTACCACTTCCTTCATACTCTCTGTTTTTCTAAAAACTTGGACATAACGTTTAATGATACGCTGAAAACTACCATAATCAAATTACAAGTTTGGAAATTCTTCCAAACAGTCTCCAAGAGAGTATGGCCATTGTCTATCAACCTTTCGTCTATTATGAAAATATGATTCGATAGTAAGTTATGTATATTCAATGGAAAAAACCATTTTAAAATTGAAAAACTTTAAATCTAAATATATTTGAACAACCATATAATTGAACTGTCAGTGTAATAGCATGGAAATACTAGGAGATACGTTTTTATGGCTTGTTATAGCAATTATAACAATTCCATAAAAACGACGATTCCTTTCGTAAAAGATTTCGTAAGAAGCTAATAGGAATTCTCCCAAAAATAAATACCAAATTTACCTAAAATTACACCCAATATATAAATTAAGTTTAAAAAGTTCATTGTGCTGTCACCACCAACGCATTTCGGAAAACCTCATTATTAAAACTGGCACTTATTCCCACGTAATGTCATTGTTAGAGTAACAAATCTATTTTTCACAAAAATCTCCTATTTATAACTGTCTACTTTTTAACAATACCCAAGCAAAACTCGCGCTTTTGACGTGTATGGTGAGGTGTGAGACTATTTCAGTAACATTACATTCGTGTAAAAAGTCTTACGCAATGCTTAAAATACGCAATGTCATGGATATTCGCTTTTTGAACATTGGCT
The DNA here is from genome assembly GCA_023509865.1 of Trypoxylus dichotomus. Lineage (NCBI taxonomy): Eukaryota > Metazoa > Arthropoda > Insecta > Coleoptera > Scarabaeidae > Trypoxylus > Trypoxylus dichotomus. The sequence goes on along the minus strand of CM042081.1, from coordinate 7,271,195 downwards.
GCTTACTCTACTGTAATGCAAAGTGTTTTGTGCTTCTGGAATAATGTATGAGACAGATTTTTAATGTTCCCGATGTTAATTGATACATTCAGTCTCTTTACTGGAATGATCCGAAATTAATATCAACAGAGACTCTCAGTTGTTCTGACGCTTCATTAACAACGAGAAAATTTCTTCCAGGATTCCGGGAAGTATGCAATATGACGGCAAAGAATTTATGCAGTCAAACGAAATCGTGGATGCCTTTCCCAGTGTCTTCGCGAGTGTATATAAATCACTTCTCTTAATTATAATAATTTCTCTGTTCATGCCGCCGCTGAATTAGATGTTGAGAACAGTACCAAAAGACTTAAATCTAGTATGACAACTGGATGAACTACCGAACTTCTTTGTAAGTGATTGTGCTCCTGTTCTGTCCTATCCACTGTCAATTATATTTCACCTAGCGATAAGCACCTTAATTTTTCCGAGGGTTTGGAAGATTAGCAGAATTACCCCCGTATTTAAGAAAAGATATCGATTTAACACTGGTAATTATAGGCCTATAAGTATACTGTCTAATTTCGCTAAAGTGTTTGAACATTTGCTTTACAAAGAGATATGCACCTGTATAACTACTTTCATATCTGAGCATCAGTACGGTTTTGTTGCAGCCAGGTCGACGATCGCTAATTTAGCATGTATTGGCCAGTATCTTAATGAAGCACTTGATAATCGAAAGCAGGTGGACGTTATTTACGTAGATTTTTCTAAAGCCTTCGACTGCATTAACCATACTACAAAAAATGGATAGATTTGGTTTCGGTGTAGGTTTTCTGTCGTTGATTGAGTCTTGCCTTACTGGAACAGTGTTATGTCTACTACAACGCTTATTCCTCTAGGCCATTTTCTTTAACGTCGGGTGTTCCTCAATGTTCAAATCTTAAACCGCTTCTCTTCAATTTACGTCTTTACGTATTAAATATCTTTACGTCTTAGCATACGCAGATGACGTAAAGATATTTAATACTGTATTTATGATTATAAACATTTACAAGACAATCTTCTGCTTATTAATACTTGGAGCAAAGTCAGTTATTTCCCTGTAAACATCAACAAGTGTACTGTGGTTTGCTACAATAATACTCATACTACTTTACAACTATCGGATTAATGATAGAGCCATACTACGCAATATCAAAACTTTGGATCTTGGTGTTTTATTTGATAATGAACTGTTATTTACGGAATATATTTCGTCAATGTGGTCATCTGTTTCCAAAACTCTCGGTTTTATCATGCGCTTCTGCAAAAGCATTTCTCAGGTTTAGATGTAATGAAGCGTTTATATTATGTCTACATGCGTTCTAAGCTTGAATACGCTTCCATTGTTTGGCATCCCTGCTATTTTCACCAAGAGCTTATAATCGAATGAGTTCAAAAGAAGTTTCTCAATCATTATCTTTTGTAACTCTGACCAATAACCAAATGACCCTATCTTCGGACTTCCTAATAAAATTTCATAACAATCTGAGAGGGCGTTATTATACAGTCTACTAATTGATTAATTTGTGTGCTGTGGAATGTCCTCAGGTACTTGTGCCAATTATATGACCAATTGTTACAATTATATAGCTTGTTTATATGCCTTCTAATTTTAAAATAAGCAATTTTACACTCATATACTTAATTGGTTTACGCACTTGTAAGCGGTGACTATAACGTTCGCATATCGTTTTATTATAAACGATAAACCTAGCAATTCATCACTAAGATATTCGGAACGATAAAACTGGTATTCTTGACATTTATTAATTGTTGCTCGATGATAATAAAAGCGAAGAGAACAAAATCAAACAAGATTGCCGTCATGTAAACTTTATTATTATATCGGACCAAACCTTAGATAGTAAATAACAAAAATACAGATACGTAACATTATTTTACAAATAAATACTTAACCGTAAAACAAGAGAAAATATAGGTATAAGTAAATATACAATTAATATCATTCCTTGAGATTGGCAAATTACTATACAATAATTAATTTAATTCAATGGTCATAATCACATATAGTTTATTAAACTTCTACACAGTGAATGTGCGAAATACATACTAACGACATCTATGAACCAGGGAATGTAAAGTGGGAATTAAACTGGGAAATTTGAACGCAAATAAATGTCATCCAATCTTTTTCACCGTTTGAGATCCATTTTTGCACAGTAACATTGAAATACGTTGAGTAACTAGGTACATATATTCAGCAAGATAATATATATATAATATTCAATAATACTTTCTTTAAATTTACTAAGATCTAAGTAAACTGGACGCTAGTAGAAGGTAAACCGTAGACATCAGACCCGAATCGGGAAGTTTGAGATATAGATATAAGGAGAATACGTAGACTATAGGGGAAGAAGGACGAATAATAGAAACATTTTATCAATAGGAACTAATTAAGTATGTGATTTACGCTCTTATAAGAAGGTTTGCGTTTTGTCGGGTAATTTATGCGCTGTCATCGCTGCGACGTCTTCTGCCAGGTCCGCCGGCGAAATTAGCAGCTGCAAGGCCCATTAAGTGCTTGGCGGCTTGCGATCCTGAATAGCCACGTCCTAGACCCAAATCCAATCCGCGTTTTGAACTGGAAATAGAAAAAAAGATGTGTATGAGTGATGCGTAGTGTACTTGATTTACTTTAGGTATATATACGGTCTAGTTACAACCAAGAAATTACTAATTTTGAGGAAAAGCGTGTTGGAAAGATTAGTTTAATAATAATTATTGTAATGATTAATGTAAATATTTTGTTTGAATATGAATAATTTGTATTTATTTTGATAAAATTACATACTGAGTTTAAATATGTTTTGTTAGACACTATTTCTTCTGGTATAATAATAATTTATTAGTCCAACAACAAAATCACTTAATGTTTGTATAATTATTTTAATTACGAGGGGAGGTCCAGAAGTTTGTGGAATGAAAGGGTTTTAAACAAAATAAAACAATAAGTCTATTTTTCCTTTTCAATATAATCACCCTTAAGCACAATACATTTATTAGATCTATGAATTAATTTTTCTAAACCATCATAAAAATATTTTTTATTTTTCGCCTCAAAATGGGCCAAAATTGCCTCCTTTACTTCATTGTCGTCGGAATACTTTCGTCCACGTAAGTCTTTCTTTAAATTGGGGAAACAAATAAAAATCACTAGGTGCCAGGTCTGGACTGTAGGGTGGATGGACTATTGATTGAAAGCCATGCTTGTGCGGAGCAGCCATTGCAACTTTGCTCTTGTGAACCGGCGCATTGTCTTGCAAGAGCAACACATCCTTGGTCATTTTTCCTCGACGTTTTTCCTTGATGGCCTCCTTTAATTTTTCTAATATCGATGTGTAATATTCCCCGGTTATGCTCCTACCTCGTTCTTTGAAATCAATCAATAATATCCCCTCACAATCCCAGAAAACAGTAGCCATCAACTTTCCAGCCGATTCTGACACTTTGAATTTCTTTGGCTGTGGTGTCCCCTTTTTATGCCATTGCATGGACTCCTGTTTGGACTCAGGCTCAAAGTGATGAACCCATGTTTCATCTCCAGTAACAATCCGCTCCAAAATCTGCGCAGGTTTGTCTCCACACAGCTCCAAAAATTGTTTGGACGTCATACCCAGGTGGTCATGTAGGATACGCAAAATTGTGGTATCTGATACTCCAACTAATGCAGATAATTGTATTTTCTTCAAACGGGCATCTTGCAGTAGAAATTTTTGCACTTTTTCGACGATGTCTGATGTGGTGACCTCAACTGGCCGTCCTGAGCGGAGGTAGGCTTCAATCGACTCCCGACCATGCCACTTATAAATCATTGATTTACTAGGGCACTGTTCAATATGGTTTGAGCGTTTTTTCTTTGCTTTGTAAGGAACTTCATCATAGCACGGTGTTCAATTTCCTCCATAGTTTCAGTTTTCTTCTGGATTGACTTGTTTAGCAGGCAACTATTCGTAAACGACTGACGCTATAGGGCTGCGACTTAACTTATATACTAATGATGAGTCGCCAATCAGAATGACACCTACCACTCCGTCCCCTCCATTCCACGAACTTCTGAACCTCCACTCATACATTGTGCAAATTATGCAATGACCAGACAATTATACCCAATTGGTTAAAAAGACTGCTCTTCTAATATAACACGTATGTATATACTGTCTGTTTCAAGATCTAGTGCGGAATGCAAGCTTTTACAATAGCACGACCATAGTAGGTGGTGTTCAATAACACTTAAACTTCATGTTGTGGAATACGTGATAACCATCAATACTTATATACACCTTATGTTAAATTGGTAAATAAAAGCACATGATTGACATGTTTAGTGGAGATATATTTTTCTATCAACTATTATATCGCACGAATATGGAAAAACATTATGAAATTAATACCCTTAACATTCTTCCTTAATGTTGTCCATCTTCTATAATCCAAGTAGCATGTTGGAGTGACTTGGCCCGTGAAAACTTTTGTTTAGGATATCGGCCACCATATTTTCACTTCTCAGATATTTTAAAATTACTAAACCATCCTGTATCGCTTCTATTATAAAATGAAACCTATAGACATAATATGTTTCGTTCTCTTATTTACCATATGGTTTCTTGCCAATTCTTGTGCCGATTGGTTGTCACTGCATATAGTGATGGCATTCTCAGCTACAGTTGGTTGCTGTCTGCTCTTGCACCATATTGCAGTTTCTTCAAGCTTCAAAACAAAACCACCATATGATTTTGTGTCCCCTTCATCATTGCCCCAACCTGTTTCTGCAAAGCCTTCTAATTTCACTCCGTCTTTGCAATATACCAAGAAAAGATCCATAGTGCCCTTTAAATATCGCAATACTCTTTTTGAAGCTTTCCAGTGTTCTTCGGAATTATTCATATTATATTGACTCATTACACTGCAATATCAGGTCTACTAAGTACTGCCAAATACATTAAATTTCCTATAAGCTCTTCATATCGACTACTTCAATTTTTAAGTAAATCTTACTTAAATGTTGTTCCCGGTACAGCTCTTGTTGGTGCTGGTTTACAATCAGCCATATCAAATTTCTGCAATATATTCCTGATATACGTGGATTGATCTAGGTACAATTTATTACCTGTTCTTTTAATTTTCATTCCTAAGGTATGCTTAGTTCTTTAATTTTGACACGTTTTACTAGTTTTCCCTTAACATAACCTTTCAACCTTTGATCGTTACATAACTGAATAATAAGATCCACATACAAAGCTATTACGCAGATTTTAATTTTATAATGATATATGCAGGGTTCAGAATCAAGTATTTTAGAGTTCATACTATTTGAAACATTGTGAATTTTATCATACCAGACTCGAAAGGATTAGTTTAAACCATAAATCGCTCGTTTTGATAAACAGACTTTATTCGGGTTGTTACATTTAAACCGTCTCTTTTAAATCTCCATTTAAGAAAGCCTAAATCTAATTCAACTGCCATAGCCCGTAATTGCCTCATTGATGAATTTATAACCATAGGAGAAAAACTAGGTTAACCAGTAATGTAGCCATGACATACAGGTAAAACTGCTTGTTCATTTCTATAAATTCTGTTATATAATATATATATATATGTTCTACGGCTTCTAGGACTATAATTCTCGAAAATCTATTTGGTGGCATGTTTTCAAGGAAGCAAGTTGCTTGAATATGGTATTTCAAATTTCTTGTATGAAGTAATATAAGGATGTATAAATAATGAATAAAAATAATCAATTCATATAATTAAAAGAGGTCACGCGTAAACAATATTTGTAGTAGTTGTTAGGATTTCTTATTGTTATTGTTAGGCTTAGTTTTCAACGAATAAGATTTCATATTTATGAGTGTAATAGAGAAGCATTATTGTTGAATTTTCCTTAAGATATCGAGGTAAGATTCATATTTCCTTTGTTTAGTAGTTATTTATTACAAATAATATTTTACCATAGGAAAATAAACGTTAAAATCGAAAAAAAGTGCAATTCTTGTAATCAACTATATTACAAGAAAATAGCGATAGATCAGGTCAAGGTATTAAATCGTAAATGTTGAAACATACAGCTTTTATATACACGTTGTACATTTTACGGATATTTTTACAACTCAGTTAGGATAAGCAAGGTTCGCTTTGAGTACCTTTCCTAAATTTAGTACCTCTGCATTCCTTTCTGGAGGTATTACAAAAGGCACCTGCTTCGATAATAAATTCATCCTTCTAGCTTTAAATTTGTCTCCGTATTGAAGGCGTACCTTTACGAATTAAATTAATATATGGGGATATTTATTTTGCAACATCTTGATTACATTCATCCATTTAGACGTAAGCATAACGAATTTCGGAACGCCTTCGTAATATAAGTTAGCGACATTCGGTTTAACTATAAATACGTTGTTTTTTGGCAACATTTGCCGATAAAATAAGCGACACCGTTTTCTACAATGCTACTACAGTCGTAAAACACTACAATAAATTTATTTTATTAATACGCTAAACAGTTGAAATTTCGCGTTATATAAGTTAGATTTTCGTTTAAAGCAAAGGTTAATTTGCAAAGATTTTCAGGTAGTTGCTCGTAATGTGTTCTTTTGTAAGAGCTGCCAAAACTATATTTCCTGTCTCTACAGTGTATTATCGCGATTTGCATATATACTTTTGAAGTTTGATTTTTACATTTTCGATATTACTTGTGTATTTTAAATCGCATAAAATTTTATTACGTCTGATCATTTTGATATCTTATGTTAAATAGAAACTAAAGCAAAAAAGATTAAGTTGGGTCAGTTTGTTGGATGTATATTAGTAGCGACATCTTAAATTCATCGAGTAATTTATTGGCTAGTTTTAAAAGTACAGCATATAAGAAAGAGATGGCGCTGATCCCTTTCGTATAGAAAACAATTGCGTTTTATTTTATGTTTAGGTATAAATTCTTTTCTTGTATCAATTATTATAAAAGTTTCTTGTATAGATAAAATTTCAAGCTATAGGATTCTAAAATGTTAAATCAAAGTAATAAATAAATGATTCGTTTCTATTGACTCCGTGGTGTAATTTGTGCACGCACTTGTCTAGCGAGCCGCAGCTGAGGGTCCGAATCTTACTGAACGCCGTGAAAAATTTTAGTTCAACGAATTAATTAATTTGGACGTTGTAAAACCAATAAAATTTGAAATGTATCAAAGTTGTTAATAAATATAGCTGTTGGGAATAACCTAAGTTTTCCAAGAGATAGATAACGTATTTCCTCATTATTATTGTTCAAATTTTATAGATGCTATATAGCTGCATCAAGTGCAAAGAAATTATTTGAATATTCACTGAATGATAGTCCTTTCTGTTTAAAATGTTATGTTCTTCACGTACAGGTCTTATAATATATTTTATCTATCCATTTTGTAATAGAATACCTGCTACCTATTACGCAAAAAAAATGGAACTGATGCATAAAATTTGTACGAATGGAAATCTAATGTGAATATCCACCATCTGAGTACAAATAACAGCAATAATTTGCTGAGTGTACCGTTGTATAACTATTTGGCTCGGTTCAATGTTAAAATCCTTACCAATACGATGCATGGTATCGTGGTGGAATTAATGCCTTAACGTTTATGGGTTACACGAGTCCTTACACGTGGCTGGAGATGGGGAGTGAGTGTTGTAATTAAGAAATAACCAAGTTTGTTGTTTAAGCAGAACATTTTGGCAAACTTCTTATGGGGTTGTCTAAAAGGATTACTATTAGCACAAAGTTCGCCCTAATATAAAATTAAAGGCATTTGCGAACAATTGGCAACATCCTTGTAATGGTATACACACGATACTTTATAGAACTTGGGACCGCACTTACGCTTAAGAAATTATGGGTATTCCTACGAACAATATAAACAGCTAAAAATTGTTAACTATAGTTTTCCCTAATAAATCAGTGACGTAGCTGATAAATCTTGCCTAGTAATACAACATTAGGACAAACTTTCATTGAGCACCGAAAATTTTCAATTCCAGACACGACAGCTTTGCAGAGTCACAATTTTGATTCGCGTTGAATACATTGTAATGTCGTATATCTCTGTCGTGTCGAGTGTGCAGAACCCCACTGCAGAATTATATTGCTTCGTACAATATCATTAGAAATGTGGTTATCAACTTCTATGACAGAACCATTGCCGATTTAATCTAAAAGAACTGCTTTGGAGTATTTGTAACGAATATTATGACGGCCATCCAGGAGGAGATGGCTATATCTAACAAGAAGCTTTTGAAGACTGGCAAGATGCGTTACAGACAGAGGAACATCGGAAGCAAAAAAGTATGTTGACCGCATTGTTAAATTTATTATGAAATACTTAAACAGTATGAGTGCTGGATACGACGATAAAATTCCGATAAGTAGCCAGACGAGAAACCAACTACGTAGCCATGTGTTAACAAAACTTAAAAGCGTATATGTTAGAAGTGGTAGTGGAGGAGGTTTTGGGGTCAATTAAATCAAGTCGCCGAATTGCAGAAAATTCAGTATTCTTACAAAATTATGTTATGACTCTAGTTTTGCGAAAATATGCTTGAAGCAAGCCAACATGATTTATTGAATAGCATTTCACTACATGAAGTGAAGAAATCCTTACAGGATGCAAGAGTGCCACATACAACCCTCACAAAACTATTGAATATTCAGGTGGGTTCTATCAAAGGAGACTTTTTAAAACCACATTTCTTCGATGGTTCATTGAACCTGATGAACCAACAGTTTTTCGTGTCGACCTTATACTTATCTTTGCTGGGTTCTTTCCAAAAGAAGAAGACCCAAATGTTCCTAATTCGTTTTTCTGGTACCAGCAAGATAGTGTTCTACTTCATTATGTTTGACCAGTCAGGTAATATCTGTATGAAATATTTCCTAATCGTTGGACAGATAGATGTGGCGATGTAAGTTCGTTAGATTTTTTTTCTTTGGGTATATCTAAAATTGTAAGTAATACATCTAGGGACCAAGGACACTTGAAAGGTTACAGGAGCGCATAACTTTGGAATGTTGACAAATTAGCCAGGTCATTGGAGGCAACGTACTGCAAGAATTTTATAACAGTCTTTATTTTTGCCAAGAAATGAATGGATGATAATTCGTACATCTGATTGATGAAGGGTTAGTAAGTTTGTGAGTGGATTTCTTCTTTGTTGGAGTCCATAGCATACAAAGAGCTTATTCTACCAGCTTATGATGTCAAGAACTGAGGGTCACATTTAACCAAATTGATGATGATGTCATTACTTTGAAAGCGATGAGGAAAGGAACTATTTTTTTTTGTGAAAACGTACCAAATATAGAGAATATAAATTAAAGCATTTTACTAGACACACTTTTTTCACTGCCAAATCAGGTATTTGTACTGGTAAGCTGTTAGATTTGTCGAATAACCAGCTGAAAAGCAAGTAAGTTGAACCATTGATGTTGGAGACAATCGGTCTCATACTCCTCTTGGTTTAAGGATCTTAGGTAAACAGTAGATCCTAGGTAATACAGAATTTAAAATCGTTAGTCTGTATCTCAAACTATCATTAATAACGTCTTTACATTCTGACAATATCTTTTTGGTTTCTGTGATCATTTTAGACAAACGATTTTTGTTTAATTTTAAGAAAGAACTTTGCGACAAAGTTTTATTGACTCTACTGGAATAATTATCCTTGTCTAAGACGACCATGGGATTACCTTTGTTTGTTTTTAAATATAAAATTGCTAAGAAAATATGAATTTTATTCAACAATTTTTACGCTCGCTGCATACCAAATTATTATCGTAAAATGTGAGATGTAAGACTATTCTTCGTCGTAGAAAACTTATTTATCTTATTACGCTTCATCCCAGCGTTCAATTATTTTACGCCAGGAAAATGTAAAAACACACAAAAACCTACGTATAGCAGAAATAAAAGGGAATAGTAAAATACACCACCAAAGAGAGTATATAATAACTCCATAAGACTTATCTGCTGTATTGTAATTTCACGCGAATGTGGTTGTGCCTGCTCATGCTTTCATCTTCGATATATATTTTATTTATAGCGTTCCTTAAACGAAGTTTAATTAAATCAAAGAAGAAGAATCAATTCCGATCTGCAAGCCAGCGGAAAGATTTACCTTGTGTGTGTGTGTGCGGTCATGCCTTCGTAAAATTAAATTCTTTTGTTGCAGACTGCACGGAATTGAGTGGTTCTTTTCCCTTTTTTTGCGTTCCGCTTCGCTTCCATGAAGCTTTTCTTTGCGAAGTCTTCAGCTTCGTCTTTTATCTTTATCGGCTTTCTTTCGAATGAGGAGTCAATGACGAGTTATAGCGGTTATATTGAAAGATATGCCGGCGATTCGAATCCTGTCTGACTTAGTGCATCTTTATTCGAGTTTAAGTCGATGGAGATAGAATAATTTAGTTATTTTTCTTTGTCGAATGAAAGTGAATGGGGGTAATTGATATAATACAATAAACGTAGCGTATTAAATTCAAATTTATTAAGGATAAATATACATATGTGCGGAATGTACGCAATCTGTTATAATGAAATTTAGTTAAGGATATACGAAACTGTAGTGTATTCTTTGAATGTAAATCTAATAACATACTGGTACGGTTAAATAATTAATTGTAGTACAGAATATAAAGTAATTATTTCTTTTTTATATAATATTTCTTAAATTAGAGATATTCAGCGAGTCTATAGAGTTCCAATTATTTTAATCTGAATTATTTAAAATCAATTAAAAATCATACGAGGGTAACTCAAAAATTCGATAGCTAAGACATAATAAATAGCAATGTTTCAATGAAATGTGTACACTACTTATTTTTTTCGAGCTTATTCAGAGCAAATTTCTTAACGCCGATGTGTTTCTTAAGCTTGGGGAAGAAATGATAGTCCGACGGAGTTAAATCCTTCGATCTTGGCCAATTGTTCTTCGAGAATTTCGTTGTTGTGAACTGGCGCATTGTCTTGATGAAAAAGAACTTTTTTTTCTTTCTTCCGGGTCTCCGGTTTTCGACGATAGCTGCCTTCAATCGATCCAAAAGTTTAGAATAGCATTGCCCTTTGAAAGATAGGCAAGATTTCCTTCGCATACCAGGAATGGAAGCCATCACCTTTTCTGCCGATAGAATGATTTTGGCTTCCTTTGCAGCCGGTTTACCACGTTTAGTCCACTGTTTTGATTGTTGTTTACTTTCCGATGTCTAGTGGTGTATCCATGTTTCATCGCAAGTCACAAATTGATTTTACCGAAACCACTCCAAAATGGCTGTAAAACATTCCACGCGTTTGAGTTGCACACCGCTTAGACATGTCTAACTTAACATTTAAAATGTATATCATCCGTTCTCTGGATATGCCTATTGTCTTAGCGATATCTTTCAATGTTGATCGGCGATTAGCTTTCACAAATTTTGAAACCTTTAGCACACTCTCTGCAGAAGTGGCTGTTTTTGGGTGTCAAGAACGGGGATCGTCATTTACGCTGGTGTGACCTTTTTTAAATTCATTCACCCCGTTGCAAACAGTCTTCATTTATACTATACTATACAGCATGAATTTCTTTGGGCGAAAAAAAATTTTCCACAGGTATTTAATCGTAGCGCAAATTTAAATATTGTCCATTTCTAGAAAGCTCCAAAAGTGCTCTGTTTTGAACGAGTGTACACAAGCAACTACTTGACAGATCGACATGAAGTTTAACACGTATGCTATTGAAACATCAATGTATACAGTAGCATATACAGAACAGTATACAATAGCTATACGCAGCGAAGAAAGATTGCTTTCACACAGCGCTATCTCATGGTTAGTTACCGAATTTTTCAGCTTACCCTCGTATAACTCCTAAACTAAATCCAGGCTCTTCAATTAGATAAATCTATAATATAATCTACAGATGTAGTGAATACGAATATATTAAACAATGCTGAAACTATTATATATTCTTTTTACTAAACTTCAAATATTCCACACCTTTTCTTTTCTTTTCCTTTTTATTTCACAATCGTATGGTAATAGAGGTAAAGTAGGGCTTCAACAGCAAAGCATTTCGACGTATAACCTACATAAGCGCATATAACATTCAGTAAGGTATTGATGTTCCACTGCGACCCGGAAAAGGTGAAAGTTGATTTGAAAAATTGAAAAGGAGAAGCGATCTCGACGTATATGTATACGGTCAGATGTTAGGGGTGAATTCCAAAAAAAAAAAGACTCGCCTACTGTATCGTAGGTGGACAGCATTTCCTTGTATTGGTACCTGTGTCAACACCTTCAGGAATTTATACAGTCTCTGTTTATCGATTCGATTTGCCAATCAAAATATATTTCCTTTACGTAGTTGCTTTTTGCGTTAAATTTAGAAAAGGGTGTGGATTTTAAAGTAAATCTCATCATGTCGTTTTGCTGTAGAAGTGTAAATGAATAGGTTACGTATAAGTTTGTATTATTGGTCAACAATTTTTGGGTGTTCAGTTGAAAGGGTTAGTTTGAAAATTTAATACATCAGAGGCTGTTAATGTCATTCACCACATATATCCTTTATTAATGAAAGTGTAAAACTCCCTAAAACTAAATGTAGTTCGAAGAAATCCTTAGAATTTTTAAATTCTTTTATGTCACAATTTTGATTTGTGTGTTGAAGTGTGCCTTATCTTGATTCAGATTTGAGTAATGTTTTCGCACCGCGGCTGCAATGATGTATTAGAAATTTTCACATTTTACTTTAAATTATAGTATTCCTCAAATGTTCCAAACAATACTCGTTTGAATATTGTACATAAGCTTTTAGCGCAGATGTATACCAATTTTCAAATACACTTCTCAAACGTATGGAAAGTTAACAAAAAAAAACGAAAATGTGGGTTCATATCAGGACCATTTCTTTTATTGATTAACTTGTCAAACGTTGTTTCCCAAATTGACGTATTAGTCACTGGAAAAGACACGGTGTTTGGTAATTTTAAAGAAATTAAATTGCGAGTAAAGAGAGAAAAGTGCAAGCGCTTTCAAAAATTTATGAATTATTTAAGATTCGATATTGATAGTGGGGGTTTACCTACATGTAAGTAACTTTACACTTACATGTATGTAAACCCATGTTTGATAACACAATCCCAACTAATGCAAGTTAGTTGAGCGTAAATTAACTTTAATCAGTGTAAGACATCTACAAATAGACGTAAAATATAATAAATAAATTAAATTAAAATTTTGCACTTTGCTTATAATCCGGTCTCTAATGATAACACGTTATAGCAAATTTGTGATAAATTGGAGGACCATTCTATCGTCACTTTAGACATTTTGAAAAAAATACATAGCTTTACTGATATGAAGAATGTAATCTAGTATTAATTAAAATTGTGGTTATCGGAATTTTAAAGTTCCATCAGTATCAATTTGGAAGGCCTTGCTATCTGATACTAAACCATTAGAATAAGTTTTTCAATCTAAAATTTTTCGATACCTGCAAAGACCACTAGTCAATATTTGTGATTTTATCAACTATATTAATACACACAAGAATTTTAGCGTAGCTTTCTTGGTTACCCATGGATAATGCTGTACAAATCTAGACTACGGAATATATTGATTATGTCACCACTGCAGAAATGAAATTTCCTTTAGTAAGTGTTACAATCGATTGCTTCCCAAAAAGGGCTCCACACTTATTCAAATCATAATACTACGTAGACCATGAATTTCTAAATGCTTAAAAATTAAAACCATCTTCCGCTAAGGGAAATGAAACTACAATTGAGACCAGGCTTGTTTTATATGAGGATATACGGTTTCGATATATACCTTCGGTGCATATTGAATGGCATTTACTTCCATGATAAAGTTCGTTAACATATAGCCTGGCAAACTATAACGTGTTTCACAGGTATCACAAATTAATTTATTTGGAATACAGCTTTTCAAGAACACATAGACTTTCGTTGTCAACCGAGTTACCGACTAAATTGTAAACATGTACCAGCATGCAATATTTCCTGCAGACTCGAGTGTGCAATTAGGAATAATTCTTGATTGACCAAGTTTTTATTCTTGCCGAATAAATTATTAATTTGTGTGGTATAGAGTTAACTGTGATACCCTCGATACAACCATATAGTCCTTGCAATCGTTGTGATTATTAGGTTTTTGGAACAACTCGCTGTGTTATCAGTTCCATGATGTTCCCAATTTCTTGAACGTATAAAGATAACTGCATTATGACGTAAAATAGAAATGGCATAAGAGAACATTAGTAATCTCATCAGACATATATATATATGTGTATGTTCAGCAACGTATTTGTCGGCAAAGTGATCTTATACCCTTATTACCTCACCTAGTAATGGTAAAGCAATAAATAAACATGTTTTTCTTGAAATCTCTAAGGTTCCTTTTCGTTTTTGTGCATTTCTTTAAAAGTAATACAAACAAGCCCTTTTTTTTCAATGTCCATGTACTGCTTGAAAATCGAGAAAACATATTTTATATTTGGAACAGAAGATGTCTTATAAATCAATTGCATGTACAGAAGTAATGATTTCCTTTATGAGGTCATGCGTTAATATTTTTGCTGTCTACATATAGGTAGAACAGCCATGTTAGATTCTGAAATATATCTACCATCTCCATACTATTTTTGCTGAATTATAGGCGATGATTTCAAGAATTACAAAAAAATAAGCGATGAAAAATATTTATTCAGTTCCATACATGTAATATTTACACCATACAAATAAGATATTGTCAAAAATATTCATTAATTTATGTCGAACACTGTTAATTTTACGTCTGGGAATCTCCAATGTCTCTTAACCGAAACGTCTGCATAACTCTACAGATGGAGAATTTGCGCAGAAAGCTGTTGTTCGCACTATAGCCTCGATATCTCCAGTTCTACCTCTGGTAGTGCCAAAGTCCCTTTGTAGGCGAGATAAGCTGGAAATGTAGTGCATTGATGAGTGTTTTTGATGTCAGAATATTATTTAATGCTAAACACTTTGACGGAAGGTGGAAGAAGACTTATCACTCACTATCACAGAGTAAAGTTCAACACATTTTATATACAGAGGAGATAGTTGAACATATTATAACATAAATACACAAAACGCAGTTTTCACATGTACACTCTCTAAGAAGAAACATTGCAGACACCACGAGGAACATCACAGGGGGAATATATTACAACACACGTCTTTGTAACACATTTCTTTAAGCGGAAAACGTAACATAACATTAAAATAATAGAACTATTTACTACTCTTGAGGTCCAGACGGCGACAGGGCCATTCCTTGCATTATTCTACCGCTGACTTCATCTGAACCGGATGCTCCTCTAGCTAGGCCGAAGTCCATACCCCATCGAAGCGATTTTTTCGCTGCACCACTTTAAATAATGAAAAATGAAGTTTGTTTAGCATAATATTGAATATGACTCAAAATTTAATCTTTTTATTAATAAGGAGGAGGTTAGTTAGAAGTGAAGTTAGAATATATAATAATAGAATATATATCTGAGGAATTTTAGAAATTGCATGAAAGGAATGTACAAAAGTGCTTTAATTTTGGTACTGTTATGGAGGCGTTATTATAAATACAGATCAGCATAGTTTATGTTGATCTATTGGTACTTAGTATCTAGATTATTCTAGATTTGTGGTTAGTGAAATAACTAGTGTGTAATATATTTTTGCGTAATGATAATAATAATAATAATAATAACGTTTATTGCAACTTTTATACTATGCAAAGAGCAAGTGGTCAGAGCCCATAATATATGAGATAGATCAAACTATTCTTCGATATGTATATCCCGCTGTATAATCTTCAATTCAATCTTATCCTACTATCAGTAAAAGGCACAACTTTAGAAGACTAGGCTTTAGAAAACACATTTAGATTTGCTTTAGAAAATTCGGCAGTCGCTATAGAATTTCGCGGTATTTGTTTTTTCTTAAAGAATGTAAGTTTCCAGATTGAAACCACGTCGTAGTTGCATGAGTTTGCCAACATTTCAGTCTCAGTTGCATGGAGCTTCTTCTGGGCTGCTGTTAAAAGAATCATTCTTCTCTCTTTAAAAGAATTCAGCAGTCATTTTTTTCATTAGAAACTTCTTTTAGTTTTCTCATCCAGTTATACGTTTCCTCTTCAGGGTGGATTGAAAATAAAAAGTAATTCTTACTTTGTCATTGTTATATCTTTTCATATTTTAAATACACCTTGTATATATCACAATTATCACGAAAAGTGAACATAGTAATTAGGTAAGATTTCAAAACGTCATAATGTTATATACTTTAGCAAGCAAAACAAATTTAATTCAAAACCGTACGTACGTTTCTTTGCAGAGTCTCACCACAAAACGCGATGAAAAATGTTTTATTACGTGCCAAGCGAAACAATTCACTGCCAATATAAAGCCAATAAAAATGACGTTTAACGATCTGTTAAAGTGAAAAGTGAAAAAAAAAGATATTTAGGCATGAACTCTTTAATACAAGGAATACTTCTTTAGAATCAATTTATGTCTGAAGAGCGTATTATACGTATCTTGTAACTCCTTATTTCTCGGAATAAATGGGGTGTTCTTTCTCTTTTCGGACGTTCTCTCTCCTTTTTTTCTCTCTTTTCAAGGATATACGAGTAGTATCGTATACTACCAATAACTTTGTTATTTCTTTCCAACATAACATCGTCCATTAAGAGATAAAAAGAAAACGAGGAGATGCTATGGACTTCATAAACATGTGGAGAGGGTTAGGAAGTTTTGATGTCACAATTAGCGATGTCATTTTCTTTTTTTTTCTTTTTGGAGATATAAAAAGAAGCGCGATGACACCCATAAAACATTTTGATTGGTATAAGAGGTGATGGACTTTTTGGCTATTGAAATAAATGTGAAAAATTGACATTTAAGTTTCTTTTGCGGTGAAGTTTTTTGTAGAAATTTAGAATTAAAGAAAATTATCGTAATATGTCAGTTTTCTTTTCTCTCTTTAAGCATATTGGTATTTGTAGATTCTTTATAGTTTTCTTTTTAAAATCAAACTTTTTTTAGAAAATATGTTCAAAAATAAACTGCGGATTATTAAATTATTGCACTTCGACAAGAGAAACTACTAAAAGTGTGTCCTGTTGCCTAGGAGATGCTTGTGTTCCAATGTGTTGTACTTGGAGATTGCTTTGTGTATAAATGGACGCATTAAGGTAGCGCAGCTTACTTAAATATTGAACGTCAGTGGGGCGACTGTTCATCTTAATGCTCATGGTCTTCGATATTACAAAGTTGCTTACTGATGAGCAGAAGAATTTTGTTTGACCCTGCAGCATTTGATATACTTTTATTGTTTCTCTATATTTTATTTTATTTCCAAAACGCATACAAGTTTTGGCACTTTTCTTCTATCGATTATTACTCCACCTCATATACACACAAGAATTATAAATTAGATATATATACGAAGGCCATGAAGCCTCCAAAAATGAAATGTCGATCACATCCTTCAATAGGAATCGTATTGGTGATGAGTGAAGTATTTTCTTTCATTGACAAAAGCATACAGCTTTTAGATTTTAGAGAAAATTGGTAATGCTGAATGATATACAGTTTTCACCTTTATTTTTCTAAGTAGCTAACAGAAACAATGCAAAATTTCTTCGCTGGCTTACTAACTACGCTGGTTAACAAATAATTTTTGTTCTGCTGACTAAGATCTGAAACTTGTTTTTAACTAATATATGAGGGTGGATCTCTATGATGTGCCTCTGACTCCCTTACAGTTAAACTACAGTGGCATTATATTTTTTTTAATTTCTCGACATAGTCTCCCTCTACACTAACGCACTTGGTCCATCGGTGTTCCGACATCTCAACAGCTTCCTGGAAAAATTTTTGTCCGACCTCTGCAAACCACCTCTCTACAGCTTGCATTACTTCATAATTACTGGAAAATTTTGCCTCACGTAAGATTTCTTTTAATTTGGAAAAAAGCCTGTAATCACTAGGGGACAGATCCGGCGAATATGTCGGGTGCTCCACTAATTCAGAGCCTGCTTTGTGTATACCAGCCATAGCAATACTGGATGTATGGCTGGGTGCATTACTCTGATGGAACAGCACACCGTACCTTAACTTTCCTCTGCATTTCTTTTTAATAGCGTCTCGCAATTTAGAAATCAATTCTGCGTAGTAGGTCCCTGTAATGCTCTCTCCCTTTTCCAAATACTCACTGAGGATGATTCCTTGAGCGTCCTAGAACATAGATAGCAAAACCTCTCCAGCAGACGTCACAACCTTAAATTTTCATGCAGGAGGAGAACCGTGATGTTTTCACTCTCTACTTTGTACTTTGGTCTAGGTTTTCTTTGTTCGCTTGGTACCTTTCCAAAAGACGCTTACGATACAACACCCGGGATTCAAATTTGATCAACTCTATGAACGAGGTTAGGAAAGAAACCTGGACTTCGTTCACTGTGATTGCGAATAAATTTCTTGGAAACAGAAATGCGTCCAATTACAAAGATCTAACGAAATCAATGCTTCAAACATTTTACCGCAAGTTGTAATATGAACTTCATTTTCTGCATAGTTATATTGACAGGTTTCTCGAAAATTTAGGTGTTGTAAGCATTGAACAAGGGGAGAGATTTCATAGTGATTTAAAAATCATGGAGACTCGGTACCAAGATGCGCTTCTCATATGGTGGCGGACTGCAGTTGGAGTATTCGAAGGAGTTGCTAAGCCAAAATACACAGCAAAAAGTGCAACCAATGAAAATTTATTTCCTGATTCTTGTTTGCGTTTTTACAAGTATTCTTGTAATTTTTTAATGGTTATTAAAATAAATATTTGTACTATACCCTTGACTAATATTGTATTTAAATAAATAAGTGAATTATTAAAATTTTATATTTTGTTTATATCTTATCAGGTCTTAAGTACTCATTCAATCGATGAACGGAATTTTTGTACAAGGAATGACTTGTCCTCCTATCCGAGGACCTAATTCAATTAAAGCGTCGCATGACAAAGTTTCAATTTCATTTTCAACTTTGCCAGGCTAAGATAATACGTCAGAATACATCATATAGTATCGGACCGCTCCGGGCACATGTAGGATGTAAATTTATCCTCAATACATCGCAGTATAGCCGTCAACTTAACTGCGTCAATGTCAATAAATTATAATGGCGATCTATTTGTCACATAGTATCTATACCGACGGAGCTAATTCACGAACAAACGAGCTAAATTGTACCAGTTCGGTGATTAACGGTTGATCTGCGATTCCGGTGAGCATAATTGAGGTCACCAACTAGACCAACAGAGGGCGTAATTTTGTTCTGAATGCGGAATCTGCGTGCGTATTACTGTTCTGATTTATTAGTCTAATGTGGGACACATGTGTATTAACATAGATTAGGTTAGTCCCCTTTTTTGTTTTATAAAAAAAAATGAGTTTTTTGTCCAAATTGATTTTTATTTGGGATTGGAAGATTTTATCATCTCTATCTTATAGAACCTGCGACAATAGTATAGGATACCCATAAATTCTAAGGAAAATAAGAGTTATATTGAAAAATTCGAATGAAACGTATAAGGTTGATTGGTACTGGTATTGCGAAAGTGGTGATGAGGAAAAGTATTCAGGGAAAACCACACATCCAAGTGTATAATAAAGTATAGGCCATGTCACCAGTTTTAGTTTTGTCCTCAACGAGTATAGTGTAAATAAGGAAAATATTTTATAATAAAGTATTTACATGGTGTATTTTTGTCCCAAGTAGTGATAGAGATAGTGAAATTTATTTGTTATATATAGAAAAACTTGATATGCTTAACTGAACAATGAAATTTCTGTAATAAATGTAGTGTCCTATACTTTTGTTGCATACTGTATATACAATTATATTGTTAGTGGATATTCATATAGAACTCCTAGAAGCCCTATTAGGAAATCAAAGGAAATCCAATCACCCTTGTTAGATCACTCGCATTAAACGCAAAATATTAAACGATCGAAAAGTTAGAGATATTAAAACTATGTCAAGATTACCTAATCATCGTATATAAGAATTCATGTTTTAAGTTTTTTCGTTAAATTATTATCATAATCATTTACCTAACATAATAATGCTGCTGTATACATTTACTTGCAGTATTGGTGTAATCATTCACGGCAAAGACGCTAACATTCTTCTCACATTGTCTTTACCGTGAATGATTTCACCTATACCATGAGTAACTGCATACAGCAACATTATTATTGTTTTATAGTCATTATAATCATTTGCTTTAAAAACCTAAACAAAAGTTATGGAAGGTTTGTTCTACATACAAAGCTACATGCTACTTGTTCATTTCTAATTCAAATGTACTACTTGAATGCTAAAGAGTTAGCTCAAGAGGGATAGAATAGGATCTACTTCATTCTATCTGGCTAAGATAAATAATCTCTAGGTGGAAAGATTTTCGCCTTAGATTCGGGAAACTCGGAAAGTTCTACCATCTATTTATCGCTAGAAGGTATTAAATGGTAATTGCTAACTTTAGCTTTTTATGTACAGCTAAGGGTTGGTTCTGTAAAGGTTCAATGTTATCAAGTACACGATCTGTTCAAATAATTCTCCAAAGCGTTTCCTTCTTGTGCATGTGGAACATTTAAAAGAGATTATAACCCATGGTGAAGGTCAAATGCTTCGCTGTGTGAGGTTTTGGAGTCCCATCTTAGCTTTTTTTTTTAGATGAATTTGGAGCGATTTGAGGATTATATGGAGATTACCAGGAATTTGGAATCAAATGGGAATTATAAATTTAATATAAAAATATCAAATAGGTTGCCATGAATTACTTTGCTGTCAAAAAGAATTAATCAGTTATTAATAATTAGTTTTATGTACTAATTATTTTGGAATCAATCCCAATTTATTCGCTGAGGAAAACAAAGAAGAGACTCTTGTATTAGAAATCTAGCAATGTTTAGTGCTACGAGGGACGTCTGTTAAGTTTTGGATTCTGGATTAAATCCGTGTTTCAGTGCAATACGTATAGAGTTGTAACAACAAACGAATTGTCAAGGTTGACAAGTTAGTTAAGAAGTGGAATTAAACGGAGAACATTTTCGTACAATAATTTTTGCCGAGTTGGCTTTTGTTCTCGTCAGTGATGGTATGGAGGATTCAAACGTGGGCGGATTAGTCTTAGCGACGATCCAAGAGCAGGTATACTACCAAGAACGGCAGTCACTTAGGAAAACGTCGATGTTATGCGCATTGAGGCATCACTCGGGACTTCAAAGATCTCAAATCAAAAAATTTTTGGTTTTCCGTTGGATACTGCATTTGTTGATTGGAGAATAGAAAGCAGCTAGGCCGTTTCAACGACTGCAAAGTCCAAAAACCTCTACTATATCGTCATTGGTGATGAATTTTGGATTTACTCATACGAGCCAGATAATAAATGCCAATGGTCTGTTTGGGTGTTTCAAGGTGAGAAAAAGCCCAAGTCATCCATTTCCGAAGTGTCTCTAAAAGGATGGTCACGACATTTGTCTGCAAAGCAGGCCATGTAGTAACAATTCCTCTATAAGATTAAAGAACTGTTACTGCCTATTGGTATATAACCATTTGTTGTCAGAAAAACCAACCCCCCAACGACGAACCATCCTCCACCAAGACGATGCAAGTTCGCACACCGCACGCAAGACAATTGAATTTATAACACATCCTTTGTACAGTTCGGACCAGAGTCTCAACAATTTCTTTACCTTTCCTAAATATAATAACTTGAGAACGCACTGCGTGGTCAAAGGTTGCAGTCGATAGAAGGACCTTTCGATGCCATCAAAAACGCAATTTTGGCTTGTTTTATTCCAGTTCTATATGCAAAACTTAAAAGACAACCCTCGTATTTCTATAAATGCGATACTTCAAAGTCCGGATGACACAGCGTATACCTATTAAATTTCAAATCGCAACCCCTATTGTTTTTCTATTTTCTATAACTAGTTAGTTCTTGGTGGTGGTGGACGGTGTGTTAGTAAATGCTATTTGTAGACGCACATTAGGAAATAGAAGGATCTTAAAGCAAGAAACGTTTTGGATTTTATTCCTAACAAAGTCTTCACGTTAGTTTTAGTTGGAGAGTTCTTTTTCGGAACTGCAAACTTTTTGAACAGATCGTGTAGATTATTTCTACGAAGAAGATAGGAACAAAGGCAAGGTGGTAATGTAAAATTTTTACATACGATCCCATATGACGGTTCATAGCCGCCTCCCATAGCATTTCGTTGTGTCTTTGCTGTTCCCATAGTTCTGGATTTCTGCTGGAAAAAATATCAATTTTGCACCGAAATTTGACTCTAATCAAACGAATGCGTTAACATCGTCAAGAGAAATTGAGTTATTTTGCCGTCAAAAATACAGATTGAAAACATTTTCATCAATTATCGATTACTGTTGAGATACGAAGCATAGCTTAAAACAATATTTGGTTAACTAACAAATGCTGATTTTGTTTGCGGAAGGCGTGAAAAAGCACCGCTACGTTTGCTTTGTTTTTCTGCTGCGAAGCGAGCGCTCCAGTGAGTTTTGATCGAAATTCCGCGCACAGTTTAGACGACACGAAGCGGAGCAGACGTGCCGTTTTTGTGTGTACATGTATGTTAATGTAAACAGATGTTCGACATCGTCATCGTCGTAGTACATACATATTAGGTCCTGTAGAACAAGGGTTATTCAATCTCAACACTCAATAGTCGATATCCATGTACCTATACTTATATCAATCGCGTAATATAGCTTCGTGCCATGTCTAGTGAATTAAATGAAGTACAAAAACTTTTGGATTAGAAATTATTTACTTAAATAAGTGTAAATTGTCACATATTAACAAATTTTTCCATTATACTTACTTTTCTAAGTCTTCTTCAGCGAGTAAAGCTTGTCTGAGTCTGGCTAAGGTTTGGAGAAGATATTCGGGGTTTTGATTTTCGTATGAAAGAGATGAATAGTAACCAGGATTGCTGAAACAAAAATAATAAGTTTGTAGAATACCAGTTTATTGTTAACAGCTTGTTAAAAATGTGCAAAAACGAGGGAACAAGATAACTTAATAATAATCAAGAAAAGGATGCGGTTTATATACAGATTTGTCCGGTAAAATGGAGTATTGTGCAGATGTGGGTGTAGTTCTTTCAACTATCACTCAACTCAACAGAAAATAACGTCTTTTACGCTTTTATAGTTCGAATTTTATGCAATTTTCTTTATTATTAAAAATATAAACGCAATATTTGGAATATGTGTGAACTATACTGAAATAAAAAGATGAATAGTATAAACCATTACATATTTTGCAGTACAGATGTTTAATTTTCGTGTACAAAGTGAATATTCCCTACTTTTTAGAATGAAAAGCTATATTTTTGCTGCATTAAGAGAAATGCATTGTTATCTCAGATGAAACTTAAGAAAATGCATAGGCGATAGCCGTCGAATTGTCAAGTTACGGATTTCTGAAATATTCGCTGACGAAATTCGAAGAAATACATTTTGAAAGACCGGATAATTATTTAGTTATAAATCTTACGGTAGTCAGATTCTAACAAATTTTGCATTTTAATGAATTTTCATATAAAAGTTCGCTACAGTTGGTAAAAATGAGTACTAAATTGAAGTTGACTGAATTACACCCCCCTCCCTTTACACTTTAGATTTTCTTTGGAGCTTTGCATATATATTAACTATTAATCACTGTTAATAGATAAACTGTCAAAGTTAAATGTGCTAAAAGTGAGTTATGAATTGTGTAGTTGCGAATAAGAAATTACCATGACCTCACTTTACTGTTATTCGGGATATGTGTGCCTCGCGATTCTGTAGCCGCTAGTGAAAGGAAATGGAAATAGAATTTTTGAAATGCTTAACGATCAAAATGTTTATACCCCCACTCTACTAAATAATCGTATAAAAAAATTGAAAAGCTATGCAATGATTTGATCATATCCCATAATGCTATTTCCGGGTAGGCAGAGACATATCCGCGCTCTCTTCACATTGTCTTTCTCGTGAATGATCACACCAATACCATGAGTAACTGTATTTCAGCAGCATTAAGTTGGATATTGTTTTCGGAACAAGACGACTCTATTTTCTCAGATACAGCAAAATATGTTAAAATTAACTTAATAACGTAATATCATTAAAAATTTATGGTTTAAGTTTTAACAGAGAGAAAAACAATTGAACATCTTTACGCATTCTCCAACTTTATTAGATTTTATCAAGCCGAAATATTTGGCTAACCTTATTTTACAACTACATATTACTATTCTTCATTAGATACATACAGATAAAATGTTAAAAATATAAAGAAATTAAATAATAACGTGTAATACGATAACACGCCGAAGATTTGGCCAACCCTAGTAATACGTATAATTCACACAATCGATGAGAAGCTATAAACTATATTCCAATAAGCATTCCATTTGTAAATGATTTATCAGAAAAAAAAATAACAAAAGCTTTACCCCTTACAACTTTAAATTTAGATATAAAAATCATAATTTAAAATTCTTATTCAACAAATTTAAAGATGAAGTTTTCCATTTTGAAAAAAAGCTCGTTATATATTAGTATATATACATACATATATACTAAAATATATGTATATATGAATACACGGAGGAGGTAAAAAAATAAGTCAGTTATTCTTATTTGCCGATAATGTTATAACGTTATACAACCTTCCCTCCCCAGTATTTTCTTAAATATCCTCCTCATAATTTCCCGTATGCTTTATATTCATTGTTTACAAAGAAAATATCGTGTAGGCATATGACGAAAGATACACGTACTCGATGTTTAATATAACAGCTTGGAGCTGAGGCGTATCGCTTTTTTAAAAATTAATTAAATCGCGAAATAACCAATCTATGCATTACCCCGCAATTTTGTCAGGGTATATCGTATAGTGCTTATTTTGCATAATTGAAATATAAAATCCGAGTCTTATACAAGAGATATTTACTTTAAAAATCCGCATTTAATGTTATATATTTCTCGTTAAAAGATAAAATTCGTATTCTCTTGAGGTACCATAGAAAAGCTTTTCGAAGATATACAGCCTGGTAGAATAGAATGTAATATCTCATAGATTTTACCTAGATCTAACTAGTAAGAAGATGAATACTTTTACATGTAATTTATATGATAAAATGAAAATTAAAGAATATTTTTAACAGTTCATTTACTTATAACACATGGGCTGAAAAGTCCCGGGCCTAACAAAGAAAACACGTTTTTTTTGGTTCAAAATTAGCTTTATTCATCAACGTAATCTCCATCAAGAGCAACGCAATCACTCCAGTGCCGCTCTAACATTTCAATACCACTTTTGTAGAACGACTTATCTTTTGCATCAAAATAGGCCTCAGTTTCAGCGATAACCTCTTCATTCGTACGAAATTTCTTACCGGCGAGTATTTTTTTGAGGTCTGCGAACAGCCAGTAGTCGCTGGGAGCCAAATCTGGTGAATACGGTGGATGTGGGAGCAATTCGATGTTCAATTCATGTAGTTTTGCGATTGTTTTGATTGACTTGTGATACGGTGCGTTATCTTGATGAAACAACATTTTTTTCTTTGCCATATGCGGTCGTTTCTTTGCAATTTCGGCATTCAAACGCTCGAATAACGCTATATAATATTCACTGTTGATGGTATTTCCTTTCTCAAGATATTCGATGAATATTACACCACGCACATCCCAAAATACCGAGGTCATAACCTTTCCAGCCGATTGTTGTGCTTTCGGGCGCTTTGGATGAGGTTCACCAGTTGCTGTCCAGTCAGATGACGATCGTTTTGATTCCGGAGTGAAGTGATGGATCCATGTTTCATCCATTGTCACATATCGACGCAAAAATTCCGGTTTGTTATATCATTAGAATTACATTACATTAGAATCATCAACACGTTCTTGTATTTGGTCAAAAGTGAGCAAACGCGGCACCCACTTTGAACAGAGCTTTCTCATAGTCAAATGCTCATAAAGCCAATACGTTCTTTTGATATCTTTACGATGTCAGCTAACTCACGCAACTTCACTTTTCGATCATTCAAAACGATTTTGTGGATGTTTTTGATGTTTTCTGGTGTTACCGCCTCATTTGGACGTCCACTGCGTTCGGCATCATTGGTGTCTCTACGACCACGTTTGAAGTCAGCAAACCAACGTTTTATTGTTTCTGATGGAGCGGAGTCCCCATAACACTTTTCAAGCCATTGCTTCGCTTGAACGGTATTTTTTCCCATCAAGAAGCAGTGTAAAATTAAAACACGAAATTGTTTTTGATCCATTGTTTTGAAAATAACAAAAGTAGCGTGACTCTTAGCACAATAACTCACAAACTAATGAATAGAATATCATGAAATTTTAACAGCTGTCTTTTGAAGGTTAGTACTAACTGAGAAAAAGGTGACTGCAATAAAACTAGCGTCATCTATGTGTTAGGCCCGGGACTTTTCAGCCCATGTGTTATATACTGATGTGTTAATTCAAAAAGCAGAAATTTGTAAATTCGTTTAAAAATAAACTAGATTCATTTGTATATACCTTTCCATTTCAGAAAAGCGGTGTATCTAGAAATTAGTTGGCTGTCTTAAATTAAAAAGTGATGGAGTGATGTATGTGACTTTACTAGTTGGAGAGGTTAAAATGGAATGGAGTATCTAGGTATGTAACATGTATACAGATAGCCCTTTTTCTTTTAGGATTTCATATACGCTCGTGTCGTTGTTGGGAATATTTGGGGTTACAATTATTTCAATTTAATTCTATCATGTGGAGTTGAATGGATGGATTTTGGACAGAGGAATGCAATTAATATAACTAGTACTAACTTAAATAAATTACAGGGAAAATTGTGAATTTTGGTTAATGTCCTTGAAAATGCCTCTGTTTCTGCTTCAGAAGTTGAGACTACAAGTCAATTAGAATCAGTGATAGTTGTTGGCAAATTGTATTTATATTTCATTATACACATCGTAACGTATTTACTAACCTACTTTTTAATCAGTAGTCAGTAAATTCTATGTAGAATCTGTATTTTTGTAGTATATAAAATAATTATAAAAAATGGGGAGGGAGGGAGAGTTGTATGTGGGGAAAATCGTTACGTCATCGTTTAGACATATAAAACAGTTTAAATCTTGTCTCATTTTTTATAACATCTTTTATAACATGTGTACAAATAAATGTTACCTAAAAGTAACCTTGGAAATTGTAATTATGTTCTAGCTTGTTACTGAAATTATTAATACGAATTTTGTTTAGTATGGGCTATTTGAATTACCATGACAAATGTCAAAATTTCTTGAAGCAAACAAGTAAGATTTTATAAAACGGTTGAAAGTGGCCTCCATCTTGTTCGAGACATTTCTCACATCGTCTTCTAACAAAGAAAATAACGTTTTGTAGGATCATCGTCAATTTCGTAAATTCTTCCAGCAATTCTGATTTGGGCGTCTGCAAGATCGAGTATCTTCACCCGATTGAGTTCTTTAAGAAAGGCAATGAAAAGAAATCACAGGGGTAATATCACAAGATCTTGGTGGAAATTCATGTTCGGTGTTTAAACTCATCAACCGATTTTGAAAAAATCAACTGCTGTGTGTGCTCTCCGTCTTGTTGAAAGTAACCCTGCGTTATTTCTTCTTCCGTGCGCTTTTTCTGGAATTTTCTGCCATTGTTCGTTAATGCTACGTCCGTTTTGAAAATAAGATTCAACTATGAATGATGTTTTTTGTGTTGTATAGTAAAAAGCATTTTAAATCAATTTAAAATTACAATACAATTCCTGTCAACTATGCATCTAAACGCATACTCTATCAAATTGACATCTAATGCAACTGAAAATAGTACAAGTTACGATAAAAGTTTTTATTATAATGGACTACTAGAAGTGAAATTTATTTGAACATTTTTTAATTTCTAAGTTACTAAGTCAAACTATGAAAGGTAGTGTTGAATTCAAGGCGGTTTACACCCTGCTAATGTGAGATAGGGGAGCTAAGAAACTTACTGTTGCTTTTACACTACATTGGTCTATAAAGTTACAAACTTTCAGTTAAATCGGTGGAGGATACTTACGTCTGTTTCCTTGAAAACCCAAGTAGTATGTTTATTTATCAAAAGATAATATACCAACTATAAATTAATAGAATATCTTACATTCTTGAAATGATGGGCTTGTATTTATTTTAATATAATTACATATTCGATCCAAATCAATACATTTTTTTTGGTGCTTCCTTGCATTAAGAAATAATTTGTAAAACCAAGTACATAATTTCATGAATTATTCTCTCGAAAGCGTAGTAATTTATTCCCAGTGCGTATATCTACGATATATTTTTCGCAAATTTCAGTTTCCTTGTTTCCCCTCCCTCGCCTCTCTAATATCTAGATTAGGAAGTAAGGTCTATCGAGCTCAATACCTAACACAGACTTGAGATCTTAATTCCCAAATCCGAACAGAACGAGATCCGTAGCACAAATTGACTTACCTAAAGATATGTGGTGCGGCAGAAGTCGTAGTGGCCATGAATACTAATACTCCAGCCATCAAAAGCACCGCTAATGCGATCGTGTTGCTACCGGTGGATTTCATGTTGTATTGGTGTCTGTAACAATGAAAAAGGATATTAATATTTATAATTGCAAGTGTTTATGAGCTCGGTAATTATTTCATAAACGCTTCGCGGATTACGAAGGGGAAAGACCGGAACTGGGGCTTGTTATGCCTAAGTCGGGTTATTACTGTGGAAGATGTTGTACGTCTAAAACGGGAAACATGCTATTACTCAAACTTTATGTAATTCGAATATAAGCAGATGTCAATATTTGAGGGGGATTCGTGTAGGAGGACAAATTTTTCGCATGTCACAAAGCCAATTTGCGATGTTTCTGTTGTCGACAACGTGGTTGTCGTGAATGTTGATGTTTTGTTTTACTTGGCGTACGTTATCCCTAACAGAACATATGTAAATTGAAACACCGTCCTACTTTATCTGGCATACGTTTCTGGATTTTCATTTCTATAGGGAGATTCTTATGTTTACAGGATGTATATTTAATATCATTTGCTAATTCTTAAATATGTTTCAAAAAGAACGGTATCTAATTTTGGTGGAGGCGCCATAGTTTACGTAGTATCGACAGTAGTGTAACGGGTAGTCCACGAGCAAGTTATTAAAATTCTCTAATTAGTTTGCAATGTACGAAAGGACTAGTTCGTAATGAACTAGCGCAGAGTAGTGATGATAATGAAACTCGTACTGCAGAGTTAACGGTGAGGACAATTCTGGAAAGTAAGAGTTTATATTTTTAGTGGGCTGATTTTAAAAGTATTACTATTTATGATAGTTAACATTCATGTTTTATTTATTTTTTCAATATACGAGGAGAGGTCCAGAAGTTCGTGGAATGAAAGGGTTTTAAATAAAATAAAACAATAAATCTATTTCTCCTTTTCAATATAATCACCCTTAAGCACAATACATTTATTATTAGATCTATGAATTAATTTTTATAAACCATCATAAAAATATTTTTTATCTTTCGCCTCAAAATGGGCCAAAATTGCCTCCTTTACCTCATTGTCGTCGAAAAACTTTCTTCCACGTAAGTCTTTTTTTAAATTGGGGAACAAATAAAAATCACCAGGTACCAGGTCTGGACGGTAGGGTGGATGGACTATTGATTGAAAGCCATGCTTGTGCAGAGCAGCCATTGCATCTTTGCTCTTGTGAACCGGCACATCGTGCAAGAGCAACACACACCTGGTCAATTTTCCTCGACGTTTTTCCTTGATGGCCTCTTTTAATTTTTCTAATATCGCTGCGTAATATTCTCCGGTTATACTCCTACTTCTATCTTTATAAGCAATCAATAATATCCCCTCACAATCCCAAAAAACAGTAGCCATCAACTTTCCAGCCGATTCTGACACTTTGAATTTCTTTGGCGGTGGTGTCCCCTTTTTATGCCATTGCATGGACTCTTGTTTGGACTCAGGCTCAAAGTGATGAACCCATGTTTCATCTCCGGTAATAATCCGCTCCTAAATCTGTGCAGATTTGTCTCCACGCAGCTCCAGAAATTGTTTGGACGCACAGACGCGCTGCTGTTTCTGCAGCCGCGTGAGCATTCTCGGTACCCATCTTGCACTGACTTTTGTCATACCCAGGTGGTCATGTAGAATACGCAAAATGTTGGTATCTGATATTCCAACTAATGTAGATAATTGTTTTTTCTTCAAACAGTCATCTTGCAGTAGAAATTTTTGCACTTTTTCGACGATGTCTGATGTAGTGGCCTCAACTGGCCGTCCTAAGCGGGGTCGTCTTCAATCGACTCCCGATCATGTTTAAAAAGACCATGATACTTATAAGTCATTGATTTACTAGGGTACTGTTCCCCATAAACGGTTTCCATTTCATTCAATATGGTTTGAGCATTCTTTCCTTACTTTGTAAGGAACTTTATCCCAGCACGGTGTTTAATTTCCTCCATAGTTTCAGTTCAGATTGACTTGTTTAGCAGACAACTATTCGTAAACGACTGACGCTATAGGGCTCCAGCTTAGCTTATATACTAATGATGAGTCGCCAATCAGAATGACATCTAGCGAGCGCCCCTATCCCTACTCCATCCCCTCGATTCCACGAACTTCTTGACCTCCCCTCGTACATTGCTTAGTTGGTTTTAAAGGATTTTATTGTTTAGTATGTTTAATATTAGAGATTGAAGTATGTTATTTTGTCCTGTATGTAATGCTCTCTTTTGTATATATTGTGTACACTGCAAAAAATGCTTGGAAAATTACGCGCTATATAAATACATAAGTGTTCCTATACGGACAAATTTGAAAGTGCGCTGTTAGAATAGTTTACTAACGTTATTAGAACCAAATGAGTAGTTTAACTCCAGAATAAGTGGCTGGAATAGTTGCTTTAATCGTAGATGGGCGATCTCAAACATGAGTGACTAATTTGATGAATATTAATCAGTGAAATGTTTCTAGGGCTGTAGCCAGATATAAAGAAACACGAGGTTATATACGAAGACCCTATTCTCCAAGTTGATCGCTTGCCAATTACAGAGTGACTTGGCTAGAGTCAGGAATATTCGAATAAGTATCCAAATTGTTCGTAATAGGTTGAGTCAGAGTGGCCCGTTTAAGATTTGCCAGGGAACATGTCAATTGGGAAATGAATGACTGGACCAACATACTCTTCACAGGTGAGTCAATAATTAGTCGCTGTACCACAGAATGACGTATACTAGTGTATAGACGATATGGTGAGCGTTATTCCCAGCGCATCATGGTTTAGGGAAGCATCTCTTTAGTACGCCGTAGTTAACATCAGTAAACATGACATGTACAATGATTGCCCACAGATATATAACCGACATTTTACAAGATCGGGTAGTACCATACGCACCAGTAATAGACAACGAATTCTTGGCCTGCGGTTTGGCACACGTCCCACCATTCACGAATATTTTATATAAATTTTAAATCCAGCCCTAAGTTCTCTATAGGATTTAAGTCTGGCGATTGTACTGGCAGGACTAAAATGTTAATTTTATTGCGTTGGAACCATACCTTCGGTTTGCGAAAAGTATGCTTTTGGATCATCGTCTTGCATAAAGGCCCACCGCAAAGGCAACATAGGGTAATAAAGTATTTTCTGGTATACTTACATATCCGTCAGCATTCATTATCCCTTCAATTTTATTAACTGGACCAACACCATACTACGGAAAACGGCCCCATACCATTAAACTGCAACCACCAGGTTTAATTGCTTTTGCGGTCTACAGCGGTTAATATTCGGTTGACTAGGGTCGTCGTAGATATTGTTGGTAACTGGTAGAATCAAACAAAGCAATATTTGACTTGTCTGACCAAAGAATATTGCGCCACTTGTTGTCCTAAGAAATAGGCTCATGAGTGAAAATTATTCTGTTGTGCATCTGCCTATTACAAGTTATTTAGAAGAGGTACTTTTCTTGGAGATGTTGCACTTATTTTCGCTTCAATAAGTCATCTGATTGTAAAAGTGTTTATTTGCAAATGTAATTCTCGTTTTAATTTTGTAGACGTGATAAAAGGTGTTCTTTTGACAGAGTTAATAACATTCTGTTATTCACTAAAGGTTGTCTTTTGTTTTCCTCCTCTTTTTTCAAGTTTATTTTTCCACTCCTTTGCGTTTGACATCATCTTCGCTGAATACCAAAGATTTTCTTGAATAGACTTATGACTTTTTCCACATTTTTTAAGATTAAGAATCAAAAAATGGTTCTCACAGGTGTAATGTTTTGATCGACCAATTATTATTTGATGTAAATTTCTGTATATTTAAATAAGTTTCAAAAAGTTTAAGACGTAACGAATTCTAAAAAATTAGTATGTATTTTTCCGAAATAACTGCAATTTCTCCTTGTATTGCTACTACTATTATTTGAATTACACTAAACTCAAAGATTTTTGTCAGATACGACAGGACTTCCCATGCTACACCTGTCAACGGTTTGCATAAAATATATTTTCAAGTAGTTCCTACAGATTGCAGCAGATTGTTCTTAGAAATAGGTAGAACTCTAGTCATTTAATATTTTACCACTACTATTTTAATAATAAGTACGAATATGTTCGACATTTTAATCAGCATAATATTTTGAATGAATCGTTACCATAACTAAAGGAGAAACCAGCTAAAATTAAGAATCGTTCAACTGCAAGAGACTATTATATCTAGATCTCCCCTTCTATATATTAAATTACATTGTATGTGATATGTTACACAATAACCCACTATGTTCAAATTAGGCAAAGGGTTTTCTATGTGACCAAAAGACCGTAGCTGCCTCTGACGTGCCAACTTCAAAGTAGCCTCTTTTACTTAATTAATTGCATGCACAAAGGCGAACTAGTGCAACGAAAATTGTTTCGAAATAACTGAAACAATTCTGCTCGGGTTGTCTATTAAATTATCGCCACACGACCTTGGGTGTTGGAAACAGAAGTTCTGGAAAAAAAGAGATTCTTTCGGATAGTCGATGTTACATTTGATTGCTCTGCGGAATCGTTTCTTTCGAACGTCAAATTACACCGCTTTTTCGAACGAATTTAAACTGAAAGAAGTTAGTTTTTGTGTGATGATTTTCAGACGCTCATTGTGGCATACAATCTTGAAGTAAATTCGCGATTTGCTTTCGTATACAAATAGAACGAGTGAAAAGGAAGGGAATTCGATCACGAGGGAACGTTTTCAGGCGGGTTGGGAAATGTTTCTCACGAACTTTCGTGAATATAATGATTATATTCAATGCTGAAGAGTAATAAATAAGAAATAATGTTTTTCTTTTTGACACAGGAAAAAATGATTGCCCTAACTTTAACATTCGTTAATCGAAAATTATTCATTCATCAGTAAATACAGTTTAATTCACTTCTTTTTTCTTTTAATAATTTCCTTCCATGCAAAAAGAATTTTTGATGAGCGCAGGGAGGAACTTTTTCATGCCTCTCGCGTATTTCATTGCCTGTCTAGCGAGAAAAAAATTGCGAGGATAACGTGGGCCAAATGCAGAAACAAGCCTCAATTAAAGAACATCCGGGAGACATCTGCAAGATAATTAACGTTCGCAAGGCAACATTTTGACAAAATGGATGTCGTCGACTAACGGAAGTTGTACGTGGTAGTCATTAATTTTATAAAAGGAACGATAACGCCTAACGATTAATAATATCGGTGTGAGAATTCGAACAGGTAGAAAATGATAGCAGAAGAACTAATAGAAGAGGAGATCAACCGCAGATGGAATATTCAGTCTACAACAAATTATAGAAAAGTACAGGGAATACAACAGAGAAACATACATAGGGTTTATAGACTTCGAGAAGGCTTTCGATAATGTAAACAGATGTAAATTGTGGGATACTATGAAAGAACAGGAATATCCACGTCATTTAATAAGAGCTACACAAGGTTTCTATATTAACACCGGAATTATGGTAGATATAAGCGGGAAATATCAACAAACAAAGGAGTTAGACAAGGCTGCTCTCTCCAACATTATTTAAATGTATAATGATGCTACATTTAAACCAGAACACCACCCTAAATTCTTAGGTGCTGACTGAAGTATCAGTTATCAACCAATCTTGCCCCTAGTACTGATATGATGGATTCACCGACTCGTATACATTTCAGCACGATGGAGATCCAAAGGATACGGCCACCAACTGACTATAAGAAAATCATATACGAGTTCTGGATTGGCCTGCTCGGTCAACGGATTTTAATTCGATTGAGCACGTATAGGCTCATTTGAATCAGGAAGTTGTTGAGCAAAAAGCGACTAGTATTTAAAATTTCAAGCATATTGCTGATAATGTATGGAACAAAATTTTACCTGAATATACCAAAAAAACTGGTGGAGTCAATGCTCAGACGATTCTAAGCTCTAATGGAGGCAAAAGGCATGTATGAACTATTTTGTTTCTAATTTTATAGAAAACTTATCCGTAAGAGAATGAATTATTAGTTTCTTGTAACACTATGTAATAAAGAAATAAATATGTATTTTCTGGCTTTCCTTGATTTTGTTTACTTTTTACGCTTCTGCATACTCCAAAATTTGGTGTTTCGCTAGCAGTTCCTCGCCGCAGAAGTGTTTTACCTATTGTTTTTAATTTTACAATTAATGCTTTGTAGAAATATTTTAAATAAATTTATTGAACATCTGCACGAGGATGAAATAGAATTTTGTTACTTCCAGTAAGATGGTGCTACGGCACTCACAACGCAAGAAAATATTACTTCCTTTTCGCGAGTTTTTTGACGATCAGACTGTAAAGTTACATACGCAAGTTGAATTTTAGCACGATCACATTTTTTTTGGCAATTATCGACTTTTCCTTGTTTCTTCGTCTAAAGAATAGAATATTTAAAACTCCTATTGTTAATTTGCAATATCTGCAGCAAATAATTATTGAAAAATGTGCATTAATATAATAATTAATGCCCATAACAGCATGGGAAGGCTTATAAACTTGAGAATTGAAAATAATGGACGACAATTTCAACACTTGTTTTAGTTTCGCCTTTCTTTATTAATAAAATTTTGAATACCATCTGAGTTTGTGGTTTTATCGCATTATTAAATTAAATGGCATATTTATTAATGACATTGTTAAAATAAGTTTCGAAGGTTGAAGTTGAGAAACTTCATGATATTACGGTATATCAAATTAAATGAAAAATAAATAGAGACTTGTTATATCAGGTGTTCTAAATGACCACCTTCATTTAGTAGGCAGAAATTCACACGTCTTTGTATGTTTTCAAATAACGGAATTGTGGAGTGATTCGGTGTGAATGGAAGCCAATCCTAATGGAGGTGCATCAAACTCAACTATGAAAAGTTCTTGAAAAAACATCACCATATAAAAGATATGATGATTGAACGCAATTTTTTAAATAACTAAAAAATCGTTAACATTTAATAGTTTCTCCCTTTTGCCATTTTAAAGATTAATCTCGTTAAATTTAACAACTTTTCTCCCAAGTTGGTAATGCTGAGTTAAGGTGATGGTGACTTTGCTACAGTCGTGGACCTTATATTGTATTCGATGTAGAAATTTATTTGGGTTCTTTAAACGTATTGAGGTAGTAAGTTTTACTTGAATGGAAACTAATGAGTTTTCATTACAATGCAGGTGTAAGCTTGACATTTATCGAGTTTACTTGCTAAACCAGAAGAGACTTTTTCTTTGGATAACTTAAGACTTAGAATAACCCTTTATTAAGAAACATATTTATTGTAATTTAATTTAAAAGCAATAGAGTTGGTCTTGATTTGACGATTTAACGATATTTGACACCATGTAACGGCACACCATAGAATTACGATTATTAACTGAAAACCATCAAAATAGATTAGATTTTCCCAATTTTCCCCTTTCGTTTATATAGTTTTCGTTATCGACTCAGTAATAATAGTGTGTACGTAAATTTCATCGTACCTAACGATGTCTGAAGTACGTTATCAGTTTTAGCTAGCGCTAAAGGATGTATAGTGGTTCAGGATATTAAGGTCCCGAGCTGTCTAAAGTGTTTGCGACGGTTTACGGCCGTATTCGCTGGCCACTCATCGTCTGGTGTCGTTTTAAAGCACCATTCGTTCCGCTGCTACGCAATTCCCCTTTGTTATCGGCGGGTACGATTTAGGGTTTACACGCGGGTGACGCAGATTTTAATATCGGAGTTTTTTTTTGCTTGTCAATGATTTGTTTGCATTCGAAAACCGGGTATTTACGGATTGGTAGTTGTTTGACGGAAAGTCTCTTGAAGACATAAAGTTATTGTAGCTGTGATAATCAAATCGATCTTTTTGGAAGATGATAGAAGTTGTGTTGGTGGTTTGAAATATTGCAGTAGTAGCTTTCACTTTGATTATTTATCCTCTGTTTTGTTTGATTTTCTAAACATATTGACGCAATTTTCAAATCGAAAAATAAGTTAAAAGAAGAGACCGATGTTGTGGTGCACAGTATGTCGGGAAAATAGCGGAACTTTTTAAATTTGCAGAAAGTTATTAACGCCATCTCTTGAAACAATATATAATCTGAAAGTTGTATATCGTTAGAGACCTATGATGAAACAACCAGCTAATATTAAATTTTGTTTCAAGTTCGGTAAAAGTTTTACAAAAACATTTAAATTAATGAAAAAAGTTTATGGTGGTGACTGTTTATCCAGTACTGGTGTGTCCGAGTGATATAAGCGATTTCAGGTTGGTTGTGATGCTTTGGAAGACATGATCCACGAAATCTTAAGGAAAGATTTGAACAACTGAAAAATTTGTGCTCGATCTGTACCTCATGCTTTAACTGAAGACCAAAAAATTACTCAGGTTGAACATCGCAAAGATATCAAAACAGCCAGACGAAATCGCACATTTCCAGAATCGATTGTAACAGGTGATCAGACTTGGTGCTTCAAGTACGATACTCAAGCAAAACGCCAAAGTGCCGTGTGGAAGTCTCCAGGCTTTGCAAAATCGCCAAAATTGCATTTCCAGAAGTCACAAGAGAAGACAATCTACGACTCTAAAGATATTCTACGTCGGAAATTCGTTCCACAGGGTCAGAATGTCACCAGCGAATATTATGTGGGGGTTAAGGAGCGTTCAAATTAGGCCCGAATATCGAGCGCCGTGAAGTTGGTGATTGTAATTATTGTAATGTTTTTTACTACAAATAGTTCATAAAAACTTTTTTAGTAAAAAAGATTTCTTTTTGGCTATATGAGCAATGTAAAGGTAAACGGTTTTGTTTCCACTAAACTATTTAGAAAAAAAAATCGAATTAATAACGTGTACTTTAGTTATAAATAATACAATTGAAATGAAGAAAAAACAAATTTTGCTTGAAGGAATAACACAACAACAGAGGTCGATTTATTATTCCAAGTAATGAAGTTAATACATCCTAAATCGTTAGAAATGTATACGTATCCGCATACATACATATTTATCACGTTTTAAGTCTAAACCAAACTACAAGAGCTATCGACCGCCACAATCATTGCCAGTTAGTGCCATTCTCCTTTATTGTTCTAAGTTTATAAGCTCTCCTAGATACGTACTAAGAATCTAACGGCTTCAAATCCTCGAACTCGTAGCACACAATTAAGCGAAACAAGCCTTCGGTTTGATTTATCGTTGAAATTATTAACGGCCTACCCTTAACAGAAGTTACAGCTGTACCGCCAGGAAACTTGTAAGATCCAAAGTATGGGCATAGTGATGATATAGATCCCTAATACATACAAATAAATAGTAAAGAGTTTCAAAACATTTTGTATGGAAAATATGTGGTAGGTATTAGAGATGTCTATTAGAAATGGTGTAATGCAGATTCTCTGGTTTCGGCTAGAAGAATGCGATCATGTTACTGCCCCGTCTTGATTCTTCCTACCTTTAATTTCAATGCATATGTACTGGTATACTTTTTCTCTGATAACGAGGCACTACTTCAACAACGATATTAATTCCACATTTTGGAGTAATGTTAAAGTAATTGCTAAAGTCACCTGTTTACGTTGTTCTTCACTTTAATAAATTTTGTGACCAACTTATTTTTTTATCTATTTTATACTCGTTTCTGTGTTATGTATTGATTATTTTGTAGTTACAGATGAATTTGTCCTATAATTGGGTATACATCTGCTAAGCAATAAATATTATTATTGTATCCCAACCTATAATGCTTCTGTTCTGTGGAAAAGCCTTCACTTCAGGTTTTAGGCACTACGATACCCATCTTTTATTGGGTTTGTCTACACATCTTCTTCCTAAATACCTATAAAATCTCGTCCTGGCTGGCAACTTCGCCACTTGCATAAATTCCACGAGTGTTCTGCATACAGAGAAACGTTTGCTCGTATGAAGACTGTCCGCTTTCATTCAAGAAAATAATCGTTTCAGTTATCAACAGTAGAATTACTGTTCCAAATCAATAGAAATATTTTCTGGGCATCTTTTTCTCCGCTAAAGAGAATTATATATTTGTAATGAAACGATAGTATATCTTTGCTTAAGAAATTCGTTAACTTGATTCAAGAAAATCTTGCAGAAAATTTGAAAATATTTATTAATTAGGGAAGTTGCTTTTTTGGTTGTTTGGACTTATTTTCCTTCATCGTTTGGGAAACTGTCGTATCGAGGATCGAACTCGATTTATTCTTGATTTTCGATTTTCATATTCCATCTGACTTTACCACTAAGCCAATAGGGGAGATAGCTACTGTGTTAAACCTATATTTAAACTACAATTTCGTTAACATTTTCTTAACTTAGGGCTAAATGATTTACTTCGGAAAAGCATTTTTCTGTCTTGCATTTATTTAATTTTCTAACCCCAAGTAAATTTATTTGATGAAAGTATAATTTCAAGAATATCATTTTCTTATATGAAATATTTTTTTTAGTTTTGAGGAAAAACTATTTACATGAATAGAGACAGATTTTTGTGAGAAAATCTATTTTCTTGATGCAAGAAAACACTTCTCTGAGTGTGGTCTAACCGTATTCCTTTAGGGCATTTCTTTTTCCATTCCTGAGACTGTAAATCCTATGTGTGCTTCTTTGCTATATTCTTCGTGCTTTTGAATAATTTGTTGTAGAATGAATATTCCATCTATGGTTGATCTGCCGTTTCTAAAATCCATTCGTTCTTCTGCTATGATTTCCAATTTGTTGTTTAATATTCTGGAGTAAATTTTACTTCTATGAAAAGGTATAGATTAAAACTGGAATGTATAGAAGTACTTTAAGGGAAGATGAAAGCGCAGTCTAGAACATTAGAAGTATATCTTCTTGCATAAGAAGTGTGTGACAATAACAATTTGTCGTAAATATTGTTCTTCAACTAAAGGCAACAACACAAGTATAATGTGAAATAATTGTATGTTCGCATGATTTAATGCTTGATCGAAAAAACAAATTAAAAACTATATTTTGACTTACGACAATTGCAAATACGGATTTATTGTTATTATTTCTGAAATTTCACCACGATTAAATTTGAACCGTATACATGTCACGTCTGTAGCACCAAAATTCCATTTTGGGCATTTAAAGCATCGGAAAAAGCTGTGGCATGAGTCCTATATTAAATTTGTCGCCCTACAATAATTTTAACAAATAATTTGCGAGCTATACGAAGTTCCAAGTATGCGCCCGCAATGCAACAAATAAAATTAATATCGAAACCAATTTATTAGACAAATTAGTGTTAGATAACGAGAACTGTATTGTATGATAATTTTAGATATATTTATATTGCGGGAAATGCGTGTAGTTAATTCATGTAGCGGTTATCCGCATTTGTCACGAATGAAATGGTTAATTGGTACTATAACGTGAAAAAGTATCATATACAGTGACAGTCATAAAATTCGCACAAAATGTAATATATCGTAGTTATGCTAATACGAGGGGAGGTCCAGAAGCTCGTGGAATGAAGGGGATGGAGTGGGGATAGGAGCGCTCGCTAGGTGTCATTCTGATTGGCGACTCATCATTAGTATATAAGTTAAGTTGTAGCCCTATAGCGTCAGTCGTTTACGAATAGTTTCCTGCTAAACAAGTCAATCCGGAAGAAAACTAAAACTATGGAGGTAATTGAACATCGTGCTGTGATAAAATTCCTTACAAAGCAAGGAAAGAACCCTCAAACCATATTGAATGAAATGGAAACCGTTTATGGGGAACAGTACCCTAGTAAATCAATGATTTATAAGTGGCATGGTCTTTTTAAACATGATCGGGAGTCGATTGAAGAGGACCCCGCTTAGGACCGCCAGTTGAGGCCACCACATCAGTTATCGTCGAAAAAGTGCAAAAATTTCTACTGGAGGATGCCCGTTTGAAGAAAAAACAATTATCTACATTAGTTGAAGTATCAGATACCAACATTTTGCGTATCCTGCATGACCACCTGGGTATGACAAAAGTCAGTGCAAGATGGGTACCGAGAATGCTCACGCCGCTGCAGAAACGGCAGCGCGTCTGTGCGTCCAAACAATTTTTGGAGCTGTGTGGAGACAAACCTGCACAGATTTTGGAGCGGATTGTTATCAAAAATGAAACATGGGTTCATCACTTTGAGCCTGAGGCGAAACGGGAGTCCATGCAATGGCATAAAAAGGGGACACCACCGCCAAAGAAATTCAAAGTGTCAGAATCGGCTGGAAAGTTGATGGCTACCGTTTTCTGGGATTGTGAGGGGATATTATTGATTGATTTCAAAGAACGAGGTAGGAGCATAACCGAGGAATATTACACATCGATATTAGAAAAATTAAAGGAGGCCATCAAGGAAAATTGACCAAGGGTGTGCTGCTCTTGCAAGACAACGCGCCGGTTCACAAGAGCAAAGATGCAATGGCTGCTCTGCACAGGCATGGCTTTCAATCGATAGTCTATCCACCCCACAGTCCAGACCTGGTACCTAGTGATTTTTATTTGTTCCCCAATTTAAAAAAAGACTTACATGGAAGAAAGTTTTCCGACGACAATGAGGTAAAGGAGGCAATTTTGGCCCATTTTGAGGCGAAAGATGATGGTTTAGAAAAATGAAATCATAGATCTAATAAATGTATTGTGCTTAAGGGTGATTATATTGAAAAGGAAAAATAGATTTATTGTTTTATTTTATTTAAAACCCTTTCATTCCACGAACTTCTGGACCTCCCCTCGTAGTTTGAGCTTATCTAGAAACTAAATAAGCCCAAATTAGATCTAACGAGTTACTATTTGTAATTTTGCTTATAACTTAATAAAAAGTAAATTTAAAGTTATGAAATTGTGAGTTTTTCGTATTCAATTAATTAAAAATTTCTTTGAAAGAATTTTCCGATTGAAACGACGTTGTAATTGCATGAGCCTGCCGACGTTTTGCCCTGAGTTGTATAGAACTTCTTCTGGGCTGCTGCTGTGAGAAAAAAGAAATAAATTGGAAATTGTATATATGAAACTGTGAATTGTATCGTTATCACTTACTATTCTAGTTTTAGCATGAGAATGTGCAGAGTAAATTAATTTTGAGATACGGTGAGATTAGTTCATTTTTTCATTTTGCTACATATTAATATGAACTCTCATTTAACAACGTTTCTTTAGTACTAATAACATAATTATGTTTAAAAGAAAAGCGGAAATACATATTTCCATCTCACATTTGGTGGGAACTTTATGCCGGTTACCGTATATCTAAAGAAAAATGTGTTTATCAACTTCATTTAGCAAAGTAATCCACCCTATTGTTATGGAGTCGCATTAAAGGGTATAAAAAGTTTAGAAATTTATCAGTTCTAATGGGCTATATATTGCGTATTAATTTCGAAAGATCCATTAAAATAATTTATTACTCATGGTATTAAGTTAATTAATATTGCTTTTTTTATTAGGGATCTTAAAAGTTTCAAGCCGAGCTTCCTCGAGTATATGTAAAAGAGTTCATGCATTTAATTTGCTTTTGTAAAGCGTTTTCCTTTATAATTTTTTGTAGTTTGACGTATATGCTTAAGAAAGGTCGATAATGGAAATTGTTAAAGCTAATTCATTAGTCCATAGCATCGGATTTAGAATAGAAAATTTTGGGTTACACTGGTGGCGAATTGGTTACCTCTATAATTCACGAAATTCGGCCTATTTTACCATCTGTATTCTGATATCAAATCCAATTGAAATTATTTCGTCAAAATTTCAAAATCTAATCTCAATATGTAATGGTAACTTTGAAACATTGTGAAAGTATAGAATTTTGTGCTTAAACCAAGTAAATAAATAGGCTTAGTTAACATGGTATGATATTCTGTGTACATTTGTATATAGTTTGATTACATTTGTTAAAAGGAGGTTGTGTTAGTGTTAAAATTAGTAGAAAAAAATTATATGATGATGCAAAAATAAATACTAATAATATTTTATTGGCAAATAAAATGGTAAATACAAAGATGAGAAAAAAAATACAGGCAGAACCGATTTTTGTCAATTGGATCTGTAGACCAAGAAGATTTTCTGTTTTTAATGATAACCCAAGACTAAAGAAGAAATAAAAAAGTAATTTTTTCATAACCAAATCATCTATAATACTCCAATTGTGTTGGTGTATTTCTTGAGACTGGATCTGTGAACCATAAATCACGTATTGATAGACCAATTGTTCGTTCGGAAGAAGGCTATAAATGATGTTTATCAACTGATGGAAACTGAATCCACAAAACCTTTGTAATGTCTTTCTCAAGAGAAAACTTACATATGCATCCGTATAATAAGCAATCACATCAAGCTGTTTTACCGGTAGACTACCCTAGACGTCTTGCTTACTCCCGGTGATTTGCAAATAATTTAATGCAAGTTGATGACCTGCTAAATGGGTCATTTTTTTCTGATGAAGCTTGGTTTCATCTTTCGAGATACGTCAATTCCCAAAATACTGGGATGTGTGGAGTAGTGAAAACCCTCATATTTTTGTCGAATCGTTTCTGTATATTGCGAAACTTGGTGTTTGAGTAGCAGTTTCTCACCGCAGAATTGTTGGACCTATTTTTTTTCATTTTACAATTAACCGTGAGAGGTATAGAAACATTTTGAATGAATGTATTGAATAGTTAAACGAGGATGAATTACAATATGCTTGCTTTCAGCAAGACGGTGCAACGGCACACACAACAAGAAAATATTGCTTATTTTTC
Organism: Trypoxylus dichotomus; assembly: GCA_023509865.1. Classification (NCBI taxonomy): domain Eukaryota; kingdom Metazoa; phylum Arthropoda; class Insecta; order Coleoptera; family Scarabaeidae; genus Trypoxylus; species Trypoxylus dichotomus. The sequence continues at coordinate 7,227,777 of CM042081.1, read as the reverse complement.
GTGAGTTTTTTGGGATCATAGTGGTTCACTCATGACTCATCCATGGTCACATCCCGACTAACAAAGTTCTCTTTATTTGCTTGGTACCTTTCTAAAAGAGGTTTACAAAGCAACACCCGATTTATTCTTTGGTCAATGGTTAACATTCGGGGCACCCATCTTGCACTCATCTTTTTCATACCTAATTCTTTAGTCAATATATTGTACACCACATAATAGGATTAGCTAGTATCTACCACAATGTCCCTGATACGATATTGTGTACCTTTTAAATGATTTTGTCTGTTGTCACCGTTATGTGAGGACCACTGGCATGTTGGTTTTCACAGGATGTTCTTCCGCATTTAAAACTTCGACACCAGCGTTTGATTATATCATACGAAACTGCAGACTCAACAATAGTTGCCATAATGTCTTTATGAATTTGAGTTGGCGTCATGCCCTTTTTCTGGAGCAATTTTATTACGGCCTTTTGTTCTACATGATCCATTTTTATGAACAATCACGACACATAATTCAAGAATTAGCCACAGAACAACAACACTTTGAGATACAAATTTGATATTATGTAAATATGATCTACAAATGTCAATTGAAAAAAAAACATTAATCAAACAACCAATTAGAGGGGTGGGACCTGGACGAGGGCGGATCCTCGTATTTTCTATTTCAATGCCATCTTCGACTTAGGAACTTTATGATATCGCGGTAGAAATACAAAGAGATTATGTCGAAAAGAAATTTACTAAATACAAAACAAACATAGATATTTATCATACCGTCCTTGTTAGTGCTTTGGCAGTTGGAATCATTGCTATAAAAGAGTTCCATGCACATTTCAAACAGTTTAATTTTTGATGTAATCTGGTTTTCACCACAAATGTGTATAATATATGTATGTATGTTAATTCCCGGATTTGTTTAAACCGTGAAAAAGCTCCATTTCTAGAAATTAATCAGTAAATATAATTTTCAAAATTTTAATCACGACAAACTTCTACAATGCATAAATTAACGGAGCTACTGTAACGCATTTTATCATACCGCAACACATCCTCAAGCATAATCTAATAAACAGATACGTTCCGACTAGTTAAATTGCTTTAATGTGCTGCAACTGCAGAGGAACGAGTCGAAACACGTTCGCATAAACCGCATGCTACGTGTAAACATAATTCATTAAGACGCGTTTAATCTTGTCCGTTCTCCCTCGCCCGTACCTCGTCGTATATAAAGTGACCAGTCGTCACGCTTGGCCAAGGAAGAAAAAATCGCCAACGCGGATATAATCTCGGCTCTTTCAAAATTAAAATCCTGGCGCTCGGGCTTGATCTAATTATTCGTGTCATACGACTACGATGCTGTAATTGGAGAGATTGCAGTGGATAATCTCGGACCAGATGCGCCAGGAGATGATAAATTTTACTTTTTCGTTTTTTGGTTTTAAGTTTACCCTGTGATTGGAGAAACCAGATGATGGATTTTGAAGTTAGCGTCGGTAAATGTTCTCAGCGGAGGGGAGGGATTTTCGAAACATAGTGAGTGGAAAACGTTACACAAAAGAGGCAGTTTCTTATATCAAACAAAAATATAACTAGAAAAATTAAGAAAATGTGTAAACAAACTAATATAATAATAATGCTTTATTGCCCAACAGATAAAACAATATCCAATTACAAGGCAAAATTTCGTAATTAATGTACACATGTAAAAACAAGTTACTTATAAGTAAACATAAAAATAAGAAGAAAAAAGGGAGGTAGATCAAACTACAGTAAACTTATAACTAACTACATCGTGCTATGACTCTCTCGAAAAATACAAAGGTGGATTATTATTTGAATGCGTTTAGAAGACTTTAGAAGAGGCGGATAAGACATACCATCATTATCAAGACCAGATAGAAACGAATATCAAAGTTAATCCTGAGGCGTTTTGATCATTTGTTGGTACTCGTAGAACAACTTCAAAGGTTTCTGGACACATAATGTTCTGCAACGATGAACAACTTACTCAACCTGAAGACGTAGTTAATAGTTTTGCGCATCATTTTTCTAACACTTTTGGCACTAGTACATTGTCATCGAAGATTATAAATACAAACTATTCTTTTGGTGTTTCCTTTGTTACTGAAGATGAGGTGCTGAAGAGTGCTTCAATACTCAAGAATGATATTACATCGGATGATGACAACGTACCTAGTTTTCTTGTTCGTTAGTGTACCTATGTCTTTGCATATCCACTGGCTATGTTGTACAATTTAATTACTAAAAGTTCCACTTTTCAGACCCATAAGAATTTTAGTGAACTTTGTTAAAGTATTTGAACATATTTTATATAACAATATCACTTTAACGTTAAACCATTTTTGTCAGTCCGTCAATACGGATTTATGCCGGGCGGATCCATTGTAACCAACTTGGAAAATATCACCTAATATATATCTGGAGCATTCGACCAGCGAGGACAGGTTTATGTGGTCTATACTGACTTTGCTAAAGCTTTTGATCATATTAACCACAATTTACTTTGTGTTAAACTAGAGAGTATTGGCTTCTGTCCTTCTTGGTGATATTGGTTTCTGCTTATCTCTTTGGAAGGAATGGTTATGTTTTTTATAATGGGTATTCGTCGCCTTGCTTCAGAATATCATCTGGGGTTCCGCAGAGTTGTAATCTAGGACCATTTTGCTCTCATTTGACCATTTTAACATGTTTTTAGAACGATTTATTTGATAAATTGCGATTCGCTAGTGATTGGTGTAGTTTGAATGGCATACCTTTAAATATTGGAAAATGTGTAGTGATCTCTTATACCAGATGCTCTACTCCTGTCATTTTCAACTACACTATTAAATCTAAATTTATTACAAGAACAGAAAAAGTAAGGGATTTGGGAGTACTTTTTGACGCAAAACTAAGCTTTTCTGATCACATATTTGCTATGTGTCTTTCTTTTTCTCGATCACTACGCTTCCTAATAAGAACTTGTCATGCTTTTCGTGACATCTCGGCGATAAAGACTCTATACTATGCCCTTCTTCAGTCCAAATTGGAGTATGATAACGTAATACGGTATCCTTACTACACCTAGCAGGTTATATCAATAGAACGTGTTCAAAAGAGATTTCTCAAATATCTTAGCTATAAGGTTAGTGGTATTTACCTAGATTCGGATTATGTGACGTTTCTGTAGCAGCACAACCTTAGTTCATTGGGAAATCGTCGCAAAAGAAGTAGTGCAAGATTTTTACTTAAATTACTTTCTAATGCAGTCGATTCACCATCATTGTTAGTTTATCTGGATTTTTTAGTGCCACCACCTTACTCACGATCAGCACAAATATTCTGGCCAAGTCTACTATGTTTCATATGGTCACTAATTTTAATAGAATATAGTCGTGGTATATTTATTAGTATTAAGATTTTGTTTACATTTGTTGTATGTATTGTGTGGTGTGGAAGTGTTTGTTAATTTGAATTGTGTTACTACACATGATGTAACTTCACGAATTGTTTATATATTGTCCTGTAAGTGATTAATTAATGTTGAATAAAAATAGAATATGAACAGTCAATACATTTAACTAAACTACAATATTAACGATACTTTGAAATTTGAATTTTGAAATTATTATCGTGTAAAATTCAGAATATCTTGTAATTCATCATCCATATTATATTTACTTTAAAAACTTCCAACTTTCCAATCAAAAGTGAGCATTATATAGGAAATTTTCCTGGGTAAAATAAAACCAAAATTGCCACGACAGGCCGCGAATTCATATTGTCGCGTTAAACTAATAAGCAGAAATATCACGTGTGCAGGTCTAGAAACGTGCGTGGAAGCTACCGAGCAAAAGCAGACGAAATAATTTCATTTGTTCCTTGTTTATTTCTACATTTCTCTAGTTTCTCTTCGAATAACGCCAAAGCGATATCAATTGGACGACGGTGAAATAATCTTATTTGAGACGTCGCTATCACCGATGGCGTCATGAAGATCGGATGTCAACAGAGCTTCGGTGTTTATATTTGTAATATTGGGGGGGTACAGAATAAATATGTAGAACCGCGATAAGCCACTGGCTATAGCGACTTTACTAGGGTACGTGCTGAGTGAAAGGCAAACATTGTTGGTGAATATTTTTCTTTTTCGGCGTTCCTGTATAATACATAAGGCTGTAGAAACGAGTGCTTTATCAGTAGCGTACGACTCCGTTATTACCAATATTAAAAATAATTAATGTTATTAATTATGTATGTTAGTTTGATTGTGTTATTGATGTAGAATGACGCAAAAATTCGCTATAGTATTGTGTCATTAGCATGCCTTCCAGTATTGACTCATACTTCTACGGCGAGGTGAAAATATGTTGGTGGTTTTGGAAAAGAAGCCTTCTGCATCTAATGATGCGGTGTTAACGAATTTAAAAAAGTTGTTCGCATCATATTCGCGCTCTTGGTTTTCAGTTAGACTCTCAGGATTCTTATTTATAACCGTATAGATTAGTTAGATTTCCTAGCGAGACACTCAGGTAATCTGCTACATTTAACGCTTCATGTAATGGCAGCTTGCTGTTCTCTAATTTGGAAATAATATCTAAAACAATTGAATAATTTTCGGAAATTTGCTCTGTTTGAGTATGGATTTCGGTATCTGAAACCATTCGCTTGCTGAAATTGCTTGGGCATCCTGCAAATTTAAATTTAAGATACAAGGTTTAATAACGTATAAAAATTTTTCATAATGTGAAGCAGCTTTTAGCTACGTTCTCAATCTTGTCTGTGGTGGCTAAGGAATGCTCGGACAAGCTTGTTTAAGCTTACGAATGCGTTTTGGAGGTTTGGTAAAAAAAAATTTTGGGGTAGAAACTATAAATTGATCTACTGTTGGATATTTGTTTCTAATAAATTCAGCTACAAGAAGACATGCATGGAGCAAACAGATTACATGAAGCAATTGAGGATAAGACTGTTTCAGTAACTTTCCAGCTTTAACCATGTTCGAAACCCCGTCTGTAACCAACATTACAGGTTGTGTTGCCGGTATATTGAATATAGTGGGCACTAGCTCATTTAAAATACAATTCTTTCTTACATGGGTATATATCATCATCCAAATGATCGAACGCTTTTGAAAAATCTGCATAAATAACGGCAGCTTGTTCGGGCCATTATACAAATAATCGGAAAAGAACTACATCAATACGGCAGAATTACGTACTATGGAAAGTTTGTTTTCAAAACCATTCTGGTGTTCAGATACATATGATCCGAATAAAACAAAAATATTATATGAACAAATCTCAAAAACTTTGGCGAAATGATTAATAATTACAATGGATTAATAGTAACCGATCAAGGAAATGTCACCCTTTTACGAACAGATGTAGTCCTCACAACTTTCTACGAGTCGCAGAATGTAGAAATCGGGACTGATTGTGAGCCAATATTGGAGAAGGATCCTTAAGAATGGAACCAGGCATATTATCATTACCCACAGTAAAGGAATCTTTAATCTTCTCTTAATGAAATCAAAACCTTGGTTTTGATAATATCGAGGAGTTAATATTTCCAACGATGATGTAGATGCACATTGTCACAATTATACATGTGTATGTAGTATAAACGTGTGCTGTATGTTTCACCAATCATCGGTAGAGTCTTGGGGAAGGATAATTACTTTCCACGTCAAAGACTCATACTGTTAATTGATGTATATATCTTCTTCTTCTTCACTTCAAGTTTTAGACACTTTGCCAGGAACGTCATGGCTTTGGTTTTATTTGCCGATATTTTCATTTCATAGTTTATGTAGATTTTTTGTAATGTACATATCTTTTTTTGTAGATCATCCTCTGTTTCTGTTAGGAGTACTAGGTCGTGAGCACATAAGATAGACTTTAGGCCGGTGTTCTGGTCTAAACGAATTCCTTAAGGGCATTTCTTTTTCCATTGCTTTATAATAGCATCGGTATGTATGTTTAATAATGTTGGCGACCCACAGTAGCCTTGTCTAATTTATTTGTTTGTTTGTATTTCCCTAGTTAATTTTCCGCCTATATTTACCATAATTCTGGTGTCAGTCTATAAACCCTGAATAGCTCTTATTAAATGTTGTGGATATATATCCCTGTTCTTTCCCGTAATTTACATCTGTTTATATTATCGAAAGCCTTCTTGAAGTCTATGAAGCTATGTGTGTTTCTATATTGTATTCTCTGTGCTTTTCTTTAATCTGCCTTTTCTAAAGCCCATTTGTTCATCTTCTATTAACCCTTCTGCTATGATTTTTAACCTGTTTCACTAAGCATGGCCATATACGATATGCAGTGACGTATAATTCCTAGTGCTCTCCTAGTTTTCATTCTAACAGTAGTTACAACTAATTTCTAAAAGATAGTTTCAAGTTCTATTTCTTTCCGCAAGGTGGCGTAATTCTAATGCTGCGGGTAATAAGAGAAATTAAAGTTTCCGTTGACAATCCCAGGAACAAGCTCTAAATTTGTGAATGATTAATTTTTCATCTGTTTGGTGTACGAACTACCACAATACCATCTTTATAAGGATACGGGAAGCTGGGTTAGTAGTATATGCTAAAATCGTTGTATCTTCCATATTATCTCTCTGAATTGAACGAATCTGTGCTTATTAAAAAAAAATTTACCGGTTGTACCGGTTACTGCAGGAAAATGTAATTCAAAAATTCGTGTTATTGATTTTATTTGTATTGTTAATGTTGCTGTCTGCGTTGATTTTGTTGTTCTTTTATTGTATCAATCCAACAAAAATGTAATTTTCATATATTGAAACAGATGTTATAAAAATGCGTCACTAAATATCCTGAAAGATACTTCGAACCGCACCTTAACGCTTCATAAAAAGACTGCTTCGCTTGCAGTATTGTTTGTTTAAGATTCCAACACTCTACAACACAATTACAAAAATAAATTGTTTATTTGCATAATTGCGTTATAAATATGCATATGTTTTATAAAGTGACCAACTATTCCACGAGCGGAACTGTGTATATTTCAAACTAGAATCATTATTCCGGTTATAAATTCTATACCGTTTACTTTACGAAATTCACACCGCGAGATAAGTTTTGATCCAGGGTAAATCGAATTCATTTGTTACAATCTAACCCGCACATACATAACTTACGTATCGGAAGCCGAACGAAGTTGAACTTGAATTGAACGAAAATATTGTTACAGGCGTATGGTGCGCTGTACAAATACAATCTTAACTAACTTCTCAACGCCCGAGTTCTTGCCTTTTCGGTAGTTGTACATAAATGGGCAGCCGGTTTGCTTGCGCGTATACGTACGTCTATTTCTCCGAATGTACCGCTTTCGCAATTCCACAGTTGCACATTTCCACTTACGTAGTTTAATGCGGAAAGTTTAATTCGACCGGTTAATTTCGTCAATTCGCGTTGGCAGCGTTGCGTCAGGCGTGTATACGTACATGGACGGTGGATAGCGAATATCTGGTTTGGATAGGTGTAGTTTTTTTAACTATGCTGACATCTGGAATGCAACAGTTTTGGCGTACATTTCTTTTTGAGGAACAAGGACGGGGAAGCGCTAATATGAGGATTGCGCAATAGAAACAAATTTGGATCTCACAATTACAACTACACGAAATTATTACCCTTTGAAGAAATCCAGTTTTCTTAGGGATTTTCAATAATGATTTAGGTAAAAGTTCTAGATAATTTAAAATTTGGATTTAAACCATGAATAATAAATTCGTCTCATTCACTGCTTTGATTGAATTGACTACGTATTTCCAGGAATTCTTATAAGATTGTGGAGGAGCATTAATAATTTTATCCAGTGCATTTAGCGAGGGCAGATCATCATGCATCACCTCCCACTAACTTCTAATTGGTTGTGGTAACTATTGCAGAGTCTGTAGTTTCTTGTGACATAGTCAAACGCTGGTGTCGAGATTTTAAATGCGCAAGAATATTCTGTGAAAACCCACATGCCGCTGGTGCTCAGATAACAGTAACAACAGCCAAAACCATTAAGAAGGTACACGATATCGTACAGCAAGACCGACGAATACGTATCAGGGACATTGTGGAAGATACTGGCTTATCATATCATGTGTTGTACAACATACTGACTAAAGAATTAAGTATGAGAAAGATGGGTGCACCGAATGTTAACCATTGATCAAAAGAGAAATTGGGAATTCATTTGTTAGCGTCTTTTGGAAAGCTACCAAGCAAACAATGAGAACTTTCTTAATATGTATGTGATCATGGGTGCATTACTATGATTCCGAGACCAAAGTGCAAAGTAGAGAGTGAAAACATCATGATTCTCCTCCTCTACGCAAATTTAATGCCGTGTCGTCTGTTGGGAAGGTTTTGCTATCTGTGTTCTGTGATGTTCAAGCAATCATCTTGACTGACTATTTGATAAAAGGGACAGTCCATTACAGGGACCTACTATGCGCAGTTGCTTTCTAAATTGCAAGACGCTATTAAAGAGAGACCCCGAGGAAAGTTAAGGCACGGTATCCTGTTCCATCAGGACAATGCTTCCAGCCATACACCTGGTATTGTTATGGCTGCTATACACCAAGCAGGTTTTGATGTAATGGAGCAACCGCCATATTCATCGGATCTGACCCATAGTGATTATAGGCTGTTCTCCAAATTAAAAGAAATCTTACGTGGGGCAAAATTTTCCAGTAATTTTGAAGTAATGCTAGCTGTAGAGAGATGGTTTGTAGAAGGATGGACCAAGTTGAAAAACAAAAAATATAATATTATTTGTAGTTTTACTGTAAGGGGATCAGGAGTACAGCATAAAGATCCACCCTCGTACATTTACGGTGTATACATACTGTAATATGGAGAAGTCCTATTAAAAAATCAAAAATTTGTTATATTTAAATTTCTAAATCAAGAAAATTGCCAACAGCATGAGTAAAATCCCTATAATTTCGCCTTGTAATTAGCATAAATTAAACTCTCACCTCTTCGTGCTTTTCTATCTAATCAATGTAACGATAATTTCGGGTATGTTATCGGGGAATCTCCTTTTATGCGACCCCTACTTTATACACCCACTGTACTTTTAACAGGACGTGCCGCGCTAATTAATTTATTAGATGGTTGTTCGGAAATTTTACTTTTAACAAGGGCGTTGTAACGATCGATGGAAGAAAGCCGAACGAGTTCTGAAGTTTAAAAAAGAAAACTGTTAATTAAGAATTGATAGGTAACATTTCCCACCGAAGCTAACAAGCAAAGCCATATTCTCTGATTTTGTTTGAAGTTTAAGGATAGAGAAGATCGTTGCCCTAAAAGCTAATATTTCGCCGAGATATAGGTGTACGTTTAGTTCTTTGTTGTTAAAACAGGTTGGGAAAAAAGCAAGAATTGCAAGCACGTAGTTATGGTCATTGTTGTAATAAATTGTAGCTTCAGGTTAATTAAACACAACTATTCAAATGTTTGACAGATGAGTCGGTAAAGTAGACCGGTGTATTAACAACATGTAATATGGGGTAGGGAAGTACTCATACATAAGACAAACTGTAACTAACTATACACAGTGTATCATGTCAAGCACGGATATACAATATATACATAAAAGTTGTTTTAATCACTAAACAGCACATAAATACAGTTCATTCTGTCGTAATAACAACAAAGTTAGAAAAGAAAATGAAGTACTAAGGTCAGGTTCAGTTATTTCTGGCTCTTTTAAATGAAGTATTTTGAAAATCAGGCAATTCAGCTTGTACACTACCGCTCAAAAGTGTTTAGACACTCTCACTGACAGCAAAGATGTATAAAAACTCAGCAAAAATGTTATTAATATTTATTTTTTATGTACAGATACACGTACATGAATAAAAATATATTAAATAAATGTGAAAATTAAAACGTTTAATTTAAATTTTGCTTTTATTAAGAAAACTGCCAGTTTCCCGATATTTTTTTACGTTATAGTCGACCGTAGCGTGGTGTATTTTCATTTTTTTGGCAATTTGTCGATTACTTATGCCACTTTTATGGTAAGCTATAATAAGCGCACGTGCTTTCGTACTAATTTCTCTTCGCGGGGGCATTTTAAAAAATTGTCACACGATATTTCGCTCACGAAATACCACACTGCAACTGACCGTAGGTTACAGATTTCACTATAATCTTCTAGGAAGGTAATTTAAACATTATTACCTACAATCTAACAGATGACTGAATTTATCCGATAAATTCAGAGGGATTGTTATTGTAATTGCACCGCAATAAACAGTTTATGGTAATCCGACCAAGTGCAGGTAAATGATAGTAAACCTTATGCGATATAATGGGTGTTTATCTTACTGAACTACATTTTAAATACGTATTTCATTTTATTATAATGTTTTTTTTTGGTAAACATAATACTATATGAATAATCCGTGAAAACAGGGGTGCCTAAACACTTTTGAGCGTTAGTGTATGTCTCTTAATGGATAATCAAATGTTCGTAGTAATAATGAATACAAATTCTGTATTATTAGGCCATGAAAGCCAGTAATATATTGTAGACTGATATAAATAAATCTCAGTTTCTTTTCCATAATACTCTTGCCAGGGATGTCTTGTAAGTTTTGCATACTGGGACATAGAATTCGCCACTAATCAAGTACCAAAAAATTAACCTCTATCTGTAGTTAACCTAAATCCAAAGTCTCAGTGCGGTACGTATTGTGTTGTAGCTACAACGAAATTTCAAACTTGACCAAGTTAGTCAAAAAATGGAACTAAACCGAGAACATTTTCGTACAATAATTTGTTAATTTTCCTTTATCAAATTATCACAAGAACATTGTTTAATCACCAATTTTAACTTACTACACACCTTCACAAACTTGTATTTAATAATAAAATTAATATCATCCAAGTACGCTTAAAACACGATTATTCAGTGAAAAGTCGAAGGTAATATCACTGTTACCACGTGAACGTTGGGTCATTTGAATTTAGTTCTAGTAGCCGCTTATCTCCAGCGCAAACTTCGATGGCTAGGGAGTCAGCGAAAACGTAGGTAAATATTATAACGCGCGACGTGTTTTCATAGCGCGGCTATGCCGATGTTTTCGAAGCAAACCTTTCTTTAAGAGGACAGAATAAGAGTTTTCATTGAACCTGAAAGTCGCGTATTTTCAACCTTCGTTGATTCTTTGAATGCAACTGTGAGTATTGACAGATTGTCTAGCTTGATGTCGCTTTACGTAAGCTTGCGATGATTCATACTCCACTACGTACAACGCTGAAGATTTCCGGTGAATATTAAGGTTATTAAATAGGAACGATTTTAATGATCTGTTGACATATAGGCTTGTAGTATGGGTGTAAGTTAAAAGATATAGCGTAGAAACGTGAAACAGTTTGGTAAATGATGTGGAAGTAAGTCTTTATTGTTTCAATAGTTGAAAGGTTTATTTAGATTAGCGATTTTGTTTAGTTAGGGAAAGAAGATGTATGGCAGAGCTTGGAAATAAGAGGGATAGAAATAGGAATGATAGAGATGATTAAGAAATTGTATAAAAGTAACAAGAATAAAGTTAGAACCTCCAACGCAGAATCAGCTGAATTTTAAACACAAATTGGATTAAAGCAGGACTACGTATTAATTCCATTGCTATTCTCTATACTAATAGACGACGCTATTAAAAAAGCCAAACAAAAAGGGAAAAATATGATAGTAGGAAACTGGAAAATGAACTAATTTTTGCAGATGATATGGTATTGATAGCAGATTCAGAAAACGCATTACAACAAAACCTGAAGATATACCAAAAAGAACTAAAAAAGATAAACACGATAAAAACAAATACAGTGGTAATAGCGATAGAAGAAAAGAAAACATTACGTCAGAATCAAAAGGGAAATCCAAAAAATATATAATACATTTTTATATAAAAAAAAAATACCAAAACATATAAAGACAGAAGTGTATAAACGAGTGGTCAGACCAGAATCAAAAGCAAAGTCACAGCCATGGAAATGAGATTTTTAAGAAGAATAGAAGGAGTAACAAGGAGAGAAAACCAGAAATACGAAAATCACTAGTAATCAAAGTATGAAGCCAATACAAATAATCATAGAGAAGAGACAACTGAGATGGTTTGTACATATACACAGAATGGAAGAAGATCAATAAGGTTTTCGAAGCCAAAACAGATGGCAAAAACAGGATAGGTAGATCCCGAAATACCTGACAAAAACAAATGTATAAAACATTAGAAAAAGAAGTATCGGATGGATTGAAGCCAAACAAGTGGCTGAGAACAGAAAACTGCGGAAGACAAAAATTAGAGAATAGTAGTGTAACACCGCAAAGTATAAAGGACGTAGGATTAAAAAAAAAATCTCTAATTGTAAAATTAATCTTTTGGGGAAATTTTATCGTGAAACTACGCTGAAATTGTAAATTATTTAAATAACGTTCTTGTACACTGCTCAAACTAAATAATTAAAACGAATTGAAATTTTAGTTTCAGTATTTGCATGCAGCACATTATGTAGTTTTAAATTTGTTTGGACAAGCTCTAATGTGACTTTATTGAGGGAGATGTTGCACTTTTAATGTAGGAGAAATGCAAGAATATTCAATTTTGCAAAAGTTACTTTGTATGTACATTTACAGTGTCCTAAAGTATGTGTGTACTGAGAATAAATTTTGTATAATCTATAGTCCCATCACATATTTTTAAGAGCAACTTTAATACTTGTCCGAATCGGTTCTATTGGCGATTGATGCATATTTTTATTTAATACACCAACACTAATATGTCATGTGCGCGGTCAATTTCATTGATACTGCAGCAATAGCATATAAATTTTTAATGGTATCTCTTCTGTGTCCAAATTTATTCTATCAGTACCGTATGTAACTAATTATGGCCACTATATCCGGTTTTAATTTTACATAGATATCCATTGCCTGATTCTTTTCAGAGACATAAAATAATAACATGGAAATTATTCTTGGAAAATGTTTCTAGCTCTCTGCATCTCAACGCTGTATCCCCGACGCCCTTACAATAAAACTGGTCCACTGGTACACTTGGTCCGTCGATGCTCCAACATCTCCTGGAAAAATTTTTGTCCGACTTCTGCAAACCACCTCTCTACAGCTTACATCAATTCATAATTACTGGAAAATTTTGCCCCGCGTAAAATTTCTTTAATTTGGAGAACGGCCTGTAGTTACTAGGGACTAGATCCGGTGAATATAGTGCTCCACTAATTCAAAACCTGTTTGGTGTATAGCAGCCATAGCAGTACCAGATGTATGGCTGGGTGCATTATCTTGATGGAACAGCACACCGTTCCTTAATTTTCCTCAGCGTTTCTCTCTCTTGCAAATAGTCACCCAGGATGATTCCTTGAGCATCCCAGATCACGTATAGCAAAACCTTTCCAGCTGACGGCACGATTTTAATTTTGGGTGGAGGAGGAGAACTGTGATGTTTTCATTATCTACTTTGCACTTTGCTCTAGGGATGATAGTGGTGCATCCACTACTTATTCATGGTCACAGATCGACTAAGAAAATTCTCTTTCCAAAAGACGCTTACAAATCAATACCTAATTTCTTTTTTGATCAATGGTTAACATTCGGACACTCATCTTTTTCATATCTAATTCTTTAGTCAGTATGTTGTGCACCACATAGTATAATAAGCCAGTATCTTTCACCATGCGTACTCGTCGATTTTGCAGTACGATATCGTGTACTTTTTAAATGTTTGGTCTGTTACCGTTATGGGAGGACCACCGGCATGTTGGTTTTCAGAGGATGTTCTTCTGCATTTAAAATCTCGACGCCAGCGTTTGACTATATCATAAGAAACTGTAGACTCACCAATAGTTTCCATAACGTTTTTATGAATTTGAGTTGTTGTCATGTCCTTTTTCTCGATGTATTTTATTACGGCTCTTTGTTCTACACGATCCATTTTTATGAATAATCACGACACGCAATTCAAGGATTAGCCACAGCACAACAACACATGGAGATACAAAGTTGATACTATGTAGATATGATCTACAAATTTCAGTTAACTAGATGTAAAAAACATTAATCAAACAACCAACTAGAAGTAGACAACACGCACAGTTCAAACGTATTCCTATACACCAATCCTCGTACATAATATTTGTGTAAAATTGGATTCAAATTCGGACTTGCTGCTCAAGTAACTTTCTTCATTACTCTAAATTGGAATAAATTTATATTCTCCGATAGACAAGAAGGAATTCATAACACAAGGAAATGTATTCAATTATCTAATTCAAACTTAAAATTGCGACGTTGCAATACCATCGCAGAGAAGTCGTTTGATTTAAATGAAACCATGAAGTTTTATTTGAGCCAATCAAGATCCAGTAAAGTCTCAAGATAAAGAATCTTCAATTTAACCTCTATATCCGATACTTTATTCTTTCGGCTAGATTGATATTCCAACTAACTTGAATAATTAAAAGAATTTCCTTGGATATAAAAATGCTGCTCACCTACGTCCTTCTCATGAGATATCTTTTCCTCGCTTTTCTGTTTTTGGTGGAACCTTATAGGATAATGGAAAATATATAGAGTGTAAGTAATTTTCGAACACGTCATTATTAATAGGCCATATCGTCCGTATTACCAGCACGTTAATTAAAGCTGTTAAATATTGATCGATTACATTATTTGACCTTTTATAACACGCACGTCCTCAATTTGTCACGTACAATACACTCTTTATATTGTGAAAGGGAACAACTCAATCAGCTGTGCGCGTATGCGTCGGTGAAAAAGAGGATTGATTCAAGCATGATCCTGTCAGCACTTACGGCGGCTATATCACCGACAGGTTTCAACAGTGTAGAATATATAGACCTTGCATATCTAGGCGAAAGTCAAGTGCACGGTCTCTCAATACTCATTATATTATGCAAATTCGTTTCCTTTGTCTCGTGATATGGGTTTAATTTCCTCGTTTGTTAGTTTTTTGGATGCCTTTTTATTTTCATCAATCAATACCGCTGACGTGGTCATGAATTCTATTTTTTTGGGCGGCGTGGGAACTTCGCCATTCATAAGTACGAAATGCAACGATAAACTTGATGGATTCATATAGGAGGAAGCGTTTCGGAAGATAAATTATGAATGATTAATGTTGAAATGATGTCGTATATAAAACAAGTGGAAGAAGATTTGTTTGAATTACATACTTTAAAAAAGATCATCGAAATAATAAGGGATCGCAGGTAGCCCGGAAATTTAGAGAAAATTGAAATTTTGTGTTTGTACACTGAGATAGCACGGTTTTGGGGAGTCGAGCTCCCTAATACTGTAATACCACCCTTAGTTAGCTATTTATATCAATATGACTGAAGAAAATGAGAAATATATTGCATGACATAGAAATTACAACACCGTGTATGGGTGCTAATTTTTTCATCAAACTTGGGAGAAGCGTATAGCTATTCAAAATTTCAAAGAAAAATACCCATCTTTTATTTAGTTTGCTTACACTTATTCTTGCAAACATCTATAAAATTTCGCTCTGCATTCGTTGTACATGTTCCTTTCACTTATTTGCACCACGAGACCATTGACTTGAACTCAATGGTCTTGTGGTGCAATGGTTAGCACAGTACTAAAATAGTAAATATATTGTATATATATACATAGGTAAATTTTAAGAACAGATCTATTGTACACCTTTACACGTTGTAAATGAACTTATTAGTCAATAAAGAATTTTTGAATTGAATTGAATTGACAGTACGCCGGAAGATCTTAGGTTCGAGTCCCTCCGAGACTGAATTTTTTTTCAGTAATTTAATTACGTTGAGTAATTGCAAGGAAATTGTAATTCCATCATTACTAATGTCAACGGTGGTTTAATATTAATATGATTATGCCACTTTACATTTGAGGCAAACTAGATGCCCAAAGTTTTAATAGAAATAGTATTTTTAATAGCACTGTTGCCGTTGCTCTTGTGTATATAAAGAGCTTATTTGAAATGAACCACTCATTGGGATGACTGAGCATAAAGTTGGTTTTAGTTTGAATATTGTCAATAGAACTATGTAGTAGAACCGCAGTATCATCAGAAAACGCTGTAAATACAGTTTTCTCATGGTATTAGTGAAATTAATTCACGAGAAAGACATGTGAGACATAAAACGCTAACACACGGACATGTTTCTGCCTCCTCAGCGTCATCAGCGTGGTTTCCAGCAGTTTTATGCTAAGACATGTAATTCTCTCACTGCTTCTATCACCATACCTACCTCTACAATATAAATGAATATTCCTGGCGCTAACTAGTGCCAAAAGAAAGAAACATTTGTCCGCAAAGTCAGACACAGCGAAAAGAAGCGGGTACAGTTTCCCACTCTTCTCTCGTGCAATTCGTGGATTGATCTCCCGAGAGGGCGTTTCTGCACCAAGGCAGTGCATAGGGAAACTGCACATGTGAATGATTTCTGAAGGTTTACCATGACGTATTTAAAACACATCTAAAAGAATGCCTAGAAATAACAGCAAGATAAGAAGGCATTCTTTTAGATGCGCAGTATCATCAGAAAGTAACAATATCGTTAATAAACACTGAGAATAAAGTGGAGACCGAACAACACCTTGTGGGACACCGATTGTAATAGGGAGCAAACGTGACTTTACTAATGTCTTTACTATTTTCCATAGTATTGATACTATTGGCGTAGACTTGCTGAGGGTTGTAAAGTATTCAGGGGTGCTCGACTTCCCGAAAAGCGGAGCAAATGGGCACCTATAAAAATTACCTTTGTTCTTACACTATATCACTCTACAAACCCACAAATTTTAAATATTTGCTAAAGTTTTTAGCCACCTATGTTCCCTTATGAGGGTTATCTAGCTAGTTGAAAAGCAAGGTTATGGGATAGGAGGTGCTTTGAATCTTTCCTTTTCCTCGAAAGTGTCTGGACAGTGCGTGTTAGTGCTTCAAAATATTGACACTATAAGAGTAAGCTACTATTAAACAAAATTTGCTGGGAAACTAAAATTACCAAACCGTGTTAAGGACTTAACATTGTTTTTTGTGTTTTGTAAGTTTTTTACTACTATGTATTTTATCTTCTTTGCAACCGTATGGGTTACCATTATTATTTTGATTTAGAATATTACTTTGTTTTCATTTTTATATTTGTTTATTTTGCTCTCTTATATCCAATTTTATTTTAATATGTATGTACATTACGCATTATATATGTATGCAAGTCAGCCATTCGCATTACGCTAGCTAAAACTGCCTAATTAGAAATCATTCACTGCAACGTCGTCGGATATGTAATGGGAGTTTTCTTAAAATTTAAGGTACACAAGCATAGGCAGTCGTCTCCCGCGCGACGGTCGAGGTATTAGCGATCGTGTACTCGGTCACCTTTTCGTACCTCGTCGTAACGTGTACAGTAACGTCGTCGTTAGATTATTAGAGATTTCTAAGATTTTCTAGTTTTGGCGGGAATCGTCGAGGACGTTGTCTATACATTTATTTCTGGCGGGAGTCATTTGGTAACGTCGTCGGACCACATGTATAGATTTTTTTTAATAAGTATAAATTCTCGATTTTCTATCATCGTACGTCGAGGCTACTGTGTCCATTGTCGTCTGTACATATTTTTAGTCTTCAGTTAAGTTTGTGTCGGAAATTATTTTGGTGAGATTGTCGGCGCGCATGTATAGACCTCCTCTACAAGTATGATCACTCCGCTTCTTGCTGACGGTCGTTGCATGCAGCGCCCGTTGTCTTTTGTACGTTTGTTCGGTCCTTGTCGTATCGGGACTTTTTCATTTAGTTGCTCGTCGTAGCGGACGAGTGTCACGGACCAGTTTTCTTATGTAATGTCGGCATCATCGCTCCGTTTTACTAGTCGGTGCGCAGTTCGCACATTTACTGGTTACTGGATTTTTCCCTTCTTTGGGGCGCAGTAGTATAGAGCTAAAGATTGCACATAGCGTAATATTTCAAACGAGAACGCCTGGGTAGCTGTGACATTACTTTTGTATTGAGATCGGCTATTATCGCTACTGTCGCCCTCGACCAGGCGTTCAAGCTCTAAGAGATAGGTGGGTTCCCCTATAAATGTGAAAATAACAAACGTATTTGATCAAGTACAAATACATGCCAATAATACAGGGCCAAGTCCCTTAGGCAAATTTAAAACAAGGAAAGTATATTAGGCTCCCGGAAAGGGACATATAAATAAGCATAGCACCGAGGTGCGCTTATAAATTTAAGAAATAAATAGGGTTGGCTCCTATAAAAAGGTAGTGGTGCATGCAAACAGATAGAGGCATTAGTACATGCCTCTAACAAAGCTTCAGCGGAAGCATATAAGAGTTTAACCTTTCAAACAGAATTAAGACATGGCTTTGCAACGTACATGCTGAGGCATTACTTTATGTTGCTACCAATGAAAATACATATACAAATGCTAATGTACATTACATGTATAAGAGAGCTCGAATAACTGCAATTATTGCAAATCTATATATCTTACGTACATCGTACATGTACATAGGCAAGAGTGGAAACCGTGTAACCATTTCATTTTTAAATATATTTTTTTTGCGCATGCGCATTGAGTTTCACTGTACAACCTCTCCTCTAGTAAATAAGCGAACATACTCTACAAGTAAGTATTGGTCAAGTAATTTAGGAAATTACGAGCAGGGTACAGCGGCGTTGTTCTTCAAACCAGGAGAATGTAACAAACCGTGTTCCTCTTGTGAGTATGAATAGCAGAAACTTCAAATTTTACAGCTGTATCAATAAGGATCTAAACGAATTTAGACCAACGAAGCTTTAGCTTTATGTTTAGAAATTACTGAAGAAGATTTAATCATCTTTCCGTGCCAATTCGAATGTATCATTTCCATCAACTTACAAATTAGTGAAGTAGAGATGCTTTCAAATTCAAGTTATGCCAATGAAAGGCCGAAATGTATGTATATAGATACACTCATTTGAAAATTCACCCTCGTTAGTTTCGATAATGAAACACTATTCAATAGAAGCCGTGATATATACTAACTTACGCTAAACAAGATGCAATTAGCAGTTAGGGGACGGTTTAGATACGTTCGGCGATTAATCGAAATTGAATTCTAAGCAAGGTAATACGCTTGTATCCATTTTAAAGCGTCGCTTTAGATTTTCTCTATCAGATCAATACAACGGTATCCCATTTATTACATCTAGGAGTCTATGATTTAGAAATATAATGACTTCATTGCAGATATTCCAATTTCCACCAAGAGTTTTGATAGGGAAGCGAAGTCGTATGCAAATCGCAGACTGTTTGAGTTCGAGTTAATTTATTCCTTCTTTACCGACTGGAAGAAGAACATCTATTATTGGACGATGAATTTTTTTTTAATATCGGTGAAGCCACACTTGTTTGTACTTCAGCCAATTAATCAGTGCCCCAGGTTTTTGTTGGCATACAGCTTAGGCTATATTAGTGACGAATCAAATAAATTACCGCATAACTGCTTCTTATTTTGTTGTTGTATGTGTTTAGAAGCACCAGAAAAGGAAGGATCGCAAATATGACGTTATCCTTTTCCTAATTTAATGTCCTACGGGATGATAAATTAAAGCGAGATTACGAAATATATTCAAAACGTAATTAGACGGCATTCTGGTATAGATAAGGGACCTATCAGACCTTCCGGTTTCGGTTAGTGTATTAAAAAGTTATCGATTGCTTAGCTGGTCCAGACCCGTGTCAGTACAATTTCTTGCGTTATCCATTGTTCATATACACCCTCTATCTTTGCAACATTTATTTGTTTTGGACGGTGAAATTGCTAGAAAAAAAAATTCTCTCGTAATTTACGACTCGAGCATGTTCATATATAATTAACGTTTAGGAGATCGTATCGGACATACGTTACATTTCAAATGAAAGATATGCGATGGTTTCTTCGCGAAATTGGAAGTTTTATGATGGGAGCAGACGTTTTATGGATCGCCGACAGATGTCAGGAAGAGAAAACGATTAAAAAATTCATCTAAATGGTTTTGGAGTATTCGCTATTGTGGTGAAATATTTCTGATGTGTGCAATTGAAGTTACATATGTGGAGGATTCTAAGATGGGAATGGTCAAGGGTGTTACAGAAATTCGTATTTTTGTTATTGTTATTTCATGGACGTTGAAATCTTCTTTGATATTACGAAATTTTTTTTCAGCCTGTATATCACTCAAATATCTATGAAAAGAAATATTTGGATGTGAAGAATGTGAAGATGTGTAGAATTTTATAAATATTATTAGCATAATTTTAGCGTAGTGAATATGTTTTTCTTTTTCTTCATGCTACCATGCTATTTTAACTTTGTTTGCTGCTGTTCGGAATATTTCAGTCGTATTCGCACTGAACCAGGTTCTGGATTTATCAACCAAGAAATTCGTCTTCTACCAATACTCTTCTTTCCCATTACTTTTGTCTGTAGAATATTATTGCATTAGATGAAATCTGTTCTCATTTCAAATTATGTATTAAGTATTTTCACGGTATTAACCGCGGTATTTTTAGTACCCTGCGATATAACCTCATTTTAAATACTCCCAATTTTCTTGCTGTAGCTTCAGTAAGCATCCATACTTCTACCCCGTAAAATAAAACGGAGAACACAAGGCATAAAACACCTTTACACTATATCAGGTTTAATATATTGATTTTGTCTTTTAATTTTTTTCTCTGTACTCTCAAACACCACCATATCAATTGTGTAGTGCAGTTATGTAACCTGCATGTTCTCGATTTTCTGGAATTCTACCTGGTATGATTTCTATCGTTGCCTGGATTTCATAATTACTTTTTCTAGTATAATGTTAAATAACAGTGCGCTAAGAACATATACGAGGGGAGGTTCAGAAGTTCGTGGAATGAAGGGGATGGAGTGAGGATAGGAGCGCTCGCTAGGTGTCATTCTGATTGGCGACTCATCTTTAGTATATAAGGTAAGTTGCAGCCCTATAGCGTCAGTCGTTTACGAATAATTGCCTGCTAAACGAGTCAATCCGGAAGAAAACTGAAACTATGAAGGAAATTGAACATCGTGCTGTAATAAAGCAAGAAAAGAACGCTCAAACCATATTGAATGAAATGGAAACCGTTTATGGGGAACAGTGCCCTAGTGAATCAATGATTTATAAGTGGCATGGTCTTTTTAAACATGGTCGGGAGTCGATTGAAGACGTCCTCCGCTCAGGACCGCCAGTTGAGGTCACCACATCAGACATCGTCGAAGAAGTGCAAAAATTTCTACTGCAAAATGCCCGTTTGAAGAAAAAACAATTATCTGCATTAGTTGGAGTATCAGATGCCACCATTTTGCGTATCCTACATGACCACCTGGGTATGACAAAAGTCAGTGAAAGATGGGTACCGAGAATGCTCACGCCGCTGCAGAAACAGCAGCGCGTCTGTGCGTCCAAACAATTTTTGGAGCTATGTGAAGACAAACCTGCACAGATTTTGGAGCGGATTGTTACCGGAGATGAAACATGGGTTCATCACTTTGAGCTTGGGTCCAAACAGGAGTCCATGCAGTGGCATAAAAAGGGGACACCACCGCCAAAGAAATTCAAAGTGTCAGAATCGGCTGGAAAGTTGATGGCTACTGTTTTTTGGGATTGTGAGGGGATATTATTGTTTGATTACAAAGAAAAAGGTAGGAGCATAACCGGAGAATATTACGCAGCGATATTAGAAAAATTAAAGGAGGCCATCAAGGAAAAACGTCGAGGAAAATTGACCAAGGGTGTGTTGCTCTTGCAAGACAAGGCGCCGGTTCACAAGAGCTGAGCAAAGTCGCAATGAATGCTCTGCCCAAGCATGGCCTTCAATCAATAGTCCATCCACCCTACACTCCAAATCTGGCACCTAGTGATTTTTATTTGTTCCCCAATTTAAAAAAAAAGACTTACGTGGAAGAAAGTTTTCCGACGACAATGAAGTAAAGGAGACAACTTTGGCCCATTTTGAGGTGAAAGATAAAAAATATTTGTATGAT
Organism: Trypoxylus dichotomus; assembly: GCA_023509865.1. Lineage (NCBI taxonomy): Eukaryota > Metazoa > Arthropoda > Insecta > Coleoptera > Scarabaeidae > Trypoxylus > Trypoxylus dichotomus. Next base: position 7,205,681 of record CM042081.1, on the reverse strand, counting down.
GGTTTAGAAAAATTAATTCATAGATCTAATAAATGTATTGTGCTTAAGGGTGATTATATTGAAAAGGAAAAATAGATTTATTGTTTTATTTTATTTAAAACCCTTTCATTCCACGAACTTCTGGACCTCCCCTCGTATGTGCATTCTTGTTTAAGAAGGATCGGTCTTTGACACTCCTACAATGAATATCCCTATACTCAGTTGTCTAATCGGTCCCAATCTTCGAATTAATATAACATTAGCGTAATTTCTCCTGTATATTGGTGCCCAGGTGCAAAAATAAACGCAAAGTAAAGAAACAACAGTAAATCCACTACTAAATGAAGATCGCTACGATTAGTAAATTCCATAAATAAAACCTAAACGGTTACAGTCCCCAAAAATAAAACATTAAGATTGATCGTCTTAAAAACATTACGAGAAAGATAAAGCAACGTAGAGCATTGTTTGTCCCTAGCCGTTACGTTTTGAGATCGCCTCAGGTGTTGCTTAAAATCCGCTGTCAGTATTCGTCGTAGAGAACAACGGAATGCAGTTGCGCGCCCTCTATCTTGTTCACTTATTTCGCTTTATCCTGGCGGCCGTCCTTTTGCGTGGCTTGAGTGCTAATAATTTAAATAACGGAGCACTTAGAGAACGTAATAGAACGCTCGCAGAATAAGGAGAAGGCAAGTTTTGTACTAAAACGGTATGGTATGTATTTGTACTACTAATCGTAAAAGTTTGCGCGGACAAGCGTCAAGTTTAATAGGAAATTAAATCAGAACTAAATATGTAGTTTCTCTTCGCAACTCGGATTCTTTTCATAACAATTTGTATAATATTTCTGTAATATTCTGGTGATTGCTGTGAATAATAAGGGAATTTTTATTTTAAATATCTTTATCATTTTTCTTCTCGTGTCTGCGAAGGAATTTTCGTAAAATATTTTGAATTTAAGTCTAATAAAATTAGATCTTTCCATTTTTCATATTCTTTATTTTATTTCATGGACGTCCTGTATAAATATTTGTAAGCATAATCATCGATCAGCTTCCACAAATTTCAAAATTTTTTGCACACTTTCCCCATAAACTGTCAATGTAATAAACCTTATTATTTCTTTAAAAAATAATTGAAGAATTAAACCATAATTTGATTCGACAAAATTATTCTAGTTAATGCACGCGTGTCAGGTTAAGTAACCCGTTTTTTTTAACATTTTGGAATGTATAGGGGAATTTTTTTTTTAAGTTGGAGAAGTTCAAATTGGCAACAATGTTTTCTGTGACAGCTGATTTGACAGATCTTATATTCCTCATGAATAGATTCACGCCGGAGCGACGTTCGCAAATTGTTCAAATTTATTTTGAATCAATTCGAGAAACTTATTGGGCAGTACGCGCATTTTATGGTGCCCATAATCGTCCATTAGAGAGATTAATTCGAGGAACTATGGATCATTTTCGGAGTACGTTTACTCTAAATGACACAGAGAACAAGCGATTGATGGTGTACGGGGTAGTATTGATGATGATCCAAATGCGTCAGTTCGTCATCGTCCTCAACAATTAAACGCCATCTATTTGGAAAATTTTGCGTAAAGATCTTGGTTTATGTGTCTAAAGGATTCAGTTTGTATAGGAATTAAATCCACACGATTGTACATTTCGTGAATGGGCCGAAGGAAACGTTGCTATTGATCCACAATTCCACTTGAACAACATTTTCTTAAGTGATGGAGCACGGTTTTGGTTAAATAGCTTTGTCCAGAAGTCATTCTCGAAACATCATTACATCCAGAAAAGTCACCATTCGGTGTGCTTGTGTCTGGTAGAATCATTTGTCCACATGTCTTTAAAAATGATGATGGTTAGAACGTTACAGTTAACGGTGAGCGGTACAGAAACATGATTACTAACTTTTTCGAGCTTCAATTGGAAGGCATTAATGTTGCAGACATGTGGTTTCAGCATGAAGGCCTCGCATGCCACACAGCGCACGTTGCAACTAATTTGCGGAAAGAAACATTTGACGAACGATTAATTTCACAAAATGGGCCTGTTAACTGGCTACCTTGTTCGTGCGATTTGACGCCATTAGATTATTTTGTCCCCCTATACCATTTATATGGTACTTGGGTTATTAGATTATATATACCATATATATATGTATATATATATATAGATCATTTTTTCTGAAGTTATGTAATGTCGCATGTCTACGCCGATAAACCAGAAACAATTGAGCACTTGGAAGCCAAAATTCGATGCGTTATGCAGCCTGATTTACTGCGAAGAATGTGTAAAAAATTGGACCTCCAGATTACGCTATGTACACGCCAATGGCGGTGGCCACATGCCTTTTAAATAAAGCAAATTTCATGGATATTTTTCTATGCTATATTTGAAAGTTCTCTGCCTTTAAAAAAGACACCTGATACATAGGCAATATCGAATATTGAAAGTCAAGATATCATATTAAAATATAAGCGGTTTCATTTATCAGATCTATAACGTTTTTATTTCCCCCATAAGTATCTTTTTACATACTCTAACATGCATAAAGGTCTATAACATAACATCGTCCACAATCGTCCCGATATTCGCCCATATAACTTGGCACGGACGTAAAGATCATATGTAAGGGGATAGCAGCCCTAGAATTATGAATAAATCCAACGCTTTTCCATAGCCTTCTAGTTCACGATCGTATATAGATTTCAATTTACGCTGAATATAAATCGCGATTCCGACGATGATGACAAGACGTGCGAGAGTAAATTGAATACTTTTCAAACCATTCCTTCGTCGTTGATGGGTACCTAAAGTAGTACTATTCTCGGTCTACGATCTGTGGGGTGGAATCGTCGTCATTTACCTAGTTTAATACCCTATTACGCTGACATGATACTTCATCGTCTTCGCCTAGAGAAATACGTTTTATTAAAAGGACGTTGCTTAAAGATTGTTTGATTATAAAAGGTGTAATAAATATTGCAGAATTTCTACATTGCCACAGTTTTATAACCGTTGAAGAATTTAAGACCATTTCGAAGAGTATACGGGTTTTAAAAAGGATGAAAATTACATTTTTATAGAAAGAAAGTATTCAGTTAAATTCACGTCAATTCTATTGAGAATATACAGATACCAAGAAGAATATTAACATTTATATGCTACTTACTCGAGAGCTTTCATTTACAAAGATGTCATAGACATTTATTTCTTCAATTTAAATTCACAAATAATGAAAACAAATTAGATTGCTCGTGCTTATTTTAGAAGTTATTCATACAAAATTATGTTTAGAGTACTAAGCAAATAATAACTACCAATAAAAAGAACAAATAAAGCAATGAGATGGACAAGGAATAGAAAGAAGAGAGAACAGGAACAAAAAAATGGAAACGTGAAAAAAATAATAAATAACGAAAATAATTGACAATGGTTGTGACAACGTTGCCTAGTGTAGTAACATTAAAAACAGATCCTTCTGCGAAAAATTGTGATGTAATTTCTTCACTTCGTCTAAATCACGTAAATATTAGCAAGTCATTTTTACGTCATTTAATAGATATTTATTTAATAGATAGTTATGGGACATAACTGATAACGGGGAATTAAAGGTCATAGGTACATACAACGTATTTTTTTCATTCGTCTTCTTTTTATCTCTTTTTCTTTCTTTTTATTTCTTTCTTCTCTCGCTCTTATTTCATTTCTATATTATCTCATGATGACACGGTCCAATTCCGGAAGTAGTTCGTTTATTAGTAGATGCTCTCAATTCTACAGTACATATATTTGAACAACCTCCTCTGTATTTTCTTCATTGTTTGTATATGACGCTTATAAAATGGACTCCAGGACAAGCTGGCGTATTCAAGCTTGCTCTTGATGTTAGTATTGTGCAGCAACATAGTATTATTGGTGCTGAAGTATTTCGAATGACGTATGACAAATCCCAATGTTTTTAGGGCCGAAGATGTTATATCATTTATATTAGATGGACTGGAGTCAAAACGCACACTGAGATCCTTGGTGGTAGTACAACGTTTTATTAAGAAAATAATTATTTTACATTGTTTTCCTTTTCTTAGTATGCCATTATATAACATTTAGACACATTTAATTGGAGCTCATTTCAATCGCACCATAACGAGATCTGATCAATCTGTCTGTGCAAGTAAGCGCACTCGTTCGCTGTGCCTATCTCAAGAAATAGCTTTAAATCATCTGGAAAAAGACACCTCCTACATTCAATATTGTTATCTCATACAGAGATGTTATTCTTTGGGAAGAATTCTCCAAAATATGAAAACGCTTCATTTTAAATACCCAAGTTCCAAATCATTACTTGTTTAATTTCTGTTAATTGACGTGGTATTTTAATGAAATTTCAAGCGATGCTACCATTACTTGCAAACAGAAATACGTTTTGAAATAAACTAAGATTTGGATGCACTATAAGTTTTCGTGTTAAACCCATGTTACAATAATTTGCTTAAATATCTATCATATCTTCATTAAAATAATCTACTACACCAAAAGAATTAGATGCCTTAGGCTTCTGGAAGGCTTAATTTCATTTTCCTTCGAAAACAGATGTAAACTGCTCATTGTCGACTTTATTACTTACCTCATCACTGGCCATTACGGTATTAGAGTTCTCCGTCTCTCTCGTTTGGAATAAGGATATAGCTACAAAAGTAGACGAGTGCAGGAAGCACGCTGCTGCTTTTTTAATTAGTGAAGGCGAAGTTTGAAAGCAAACTTTTCGAATTAAGCAGATCTTCGCTTTACGTAGAGGATGGTATTTTATCTCCATAATTCGGTTGTCTAGATGAATTCTGTACCGTTCTATTGTCCCTGCTTCTATGTCACTGGATAGTAGGGTAATAGTTCTCATAAGTGATTTGGCTTTTGCTTATTAGCCATTTAACTTTCCTTATTAAATAATATTAGCAAGCACAACGATTGCAAGGATAATACGGCCGTATAATTCTTTATAATATAATATTATTAATAATAATAATATAATTGTAATATAATTTCTTAAATTCTTATGGTTTAAACAAAGTATCATCTACCCTTGCAGAGCTTCTCCACATAAAACATTTTTGGACTTCTTTTCAGTAATATTTCAGTAATTTCTCTTACATTGTCAACTAGCTCTTCTATGTGCTTTTTTGGCCGACCACTACCTCCTTTTTGCATAACACTCCGTTTCCCTGAACACCTCAATGCAATATTAAAGCGTGTGCCAAAAAATATCTCAATCAAAGACGAAGTTGGGTTATTTCTAATTACTTCCAAACAGTTTTGAAGAAAATACTGCCATTGTCCGTCAATCTTAGTTGTATTTCGAAAATACGATACAATAAATGAATGATTTCTATTGTTGATTTTAAATTACAATCATCTGAGTAAATACTCTGTCAAATTGACAACTAATGCAACTCAAAATAGTACAAGTTACGACAAAAGTCTTTATTGGAATGAACTACTACAGGTAAAATTTATTTGACCGCTTGTTATATGCGAAAATATATGCGGAACACTTAAATATGTCTGCGCAACCATTTTACAATTTCCAACCGCATTTAATTGTTGCTTGAACAAGGCTAATATGCGCAATTGACCATGAGTAAAGTAAAAAAGGTGATTTCATATGAAACCATGTTCTTCCTATCTGTTCAAAGTAAATTGACGAAAAGCCTATTAGACTTGAATAGATTCTCAAAAGCGTATAGTCATAAAGTTAAACTTCATTCTTTTAAATCTCTATATAGTGTTAGAATATTTTTGAACAGATAATAATTGGCAAAATTTGCATATAAATAAATTTTTCACGAGTACCCTTTCAATTTATATGCAAAGAATATTATGGAACTGCATGATATACGTGCCGTTACTCCCCTCAAAACGATATAATACTTAAAAAAGAAACAATCATTTTTATACCCTTCCTGAGCGGTTACTTTGTAATTCTTTTTACAGCGAAGGCTTTAAAAACAATAATAACACCATTCGCCAAAAAAGTAGGTTGGAAAATAATTAACTTATTTTTTTGCTTCGAAAGAGCGGTTCAGTGTATGGCTTTGTCCTCTTCAGTACAGAGCATTGTAGATCCCCTCGAAAAAAAAAGGAGATCTTCTGATATTATACACGGTTCGAAAAACAAACCTACCATTGCGGTTAATTGGAAAATTTTATTATAGGCCGTGTCTGTTCCAAACGGTGTGTTTGCCTGAAATTTGTTCGGTCATCATTGCGTGGGGTAAAGCTGAATATGGACCAGGAAATTTGTTAATAAGGGCGACGCGTTTCTGGGTACTTGGAGATTATAAACCGAAAAAATATTAATATGCGTAATGCGTATGGATACACCGACCGTTTAGAAATAAAATATGATTGGGGTCGTTCTGGTTTTAGCATTTTATAATGCATTTTCTTTGTACACGTTAAGAGCAAGTCACGTTGGACTAATAGCAAATCCTATCTTTAACGTAAGCGATATAATAACTGCTGTGTATGTCATATATGTAAAAATTTTAATTGAAAGTGGTTTTTGTCAATGTGCTCACCTCAAAAGATTGAATTACGGCGGCATATATTCTTTGCATTCTTCTAGTTGGAGATTCCAGATAATAGTCTGTAATTTCAGTCCAAGTTATCGGCCTATAGCACTACTCAGTGTGCGAGGGCGACCTGAAATGTCTCTGGAATTGGCAAGAAATGGCGCACAAAGGTTGAAGTGGATTCATTAGTCAGCAAGCGCAACCTTTTTTTATGACAGCCGTCAAAATTTCAGACGTCTACTGTCAATAGTTATTTAAGAGTGTTTTGTGCAAAATGGATAAAATCGAATTTCGTGCAGTGATAAAACACTTTTAGATGGTTGGAAAAACGGCCACGGAAATGCGAAATATTTTGCTAGAGGTTCATGGCGGATGTCCTCCACCATTTTCGTCCATCAGCTTCTGAGTCAGCGAGTTCAAACGTTACCGCACAAGTACAAGTGTCAAACCACGCGGTAGACGCCCAAAAACTGCTACCAACGATAAAGTGGTAAACAAGATTCATTAGTCTGTTAGCCGATCGCCGATTGAAAGAGATAGCAGAGACAACAGGCATCTCAGAAGAACGCGTTGGCCATATCCTACACGAAATTTTGGGTATGCAAAAGATTTTGCCTCGATGGGTACCGCGTTTGCCCACACCGGAGCAAAAACGAAATCGCGTGACCGTTTCGGAGGAGTGTCTGGCCAGGATCTAACGCAATCCAAGAATTTTAACCGTGGATAAGACTTGGATCCACTACTACATACCGGAGACCAAGGAACAGTCGGGGCAGTGGAATTTTCCGAAGAAAGCAAAGACCATTTTCTGGGATTCCCAAGGTGTGATTCTCATCAACTATCTATAGAAGGCAAGGACGATCGTAGGGCAATACTACAACGACTTATTGACTCGATTCGATGCAGTATTGAAGGAGAAACGGCCTCGTTTGCAGCGGAAAAAGGTGCTTTTTCACCACGACAATACACCGGCTCATTCATCCCGCATCGTTGTGTTCAAATTGAATGACATCCGCTACGAATTAGCCTCTCGTCCTCCATATTCACCGGACCTAGCCCCGAGCGACTTTTTCCTATTCCCGAAACTGAAAAATCACTGGGAGGAAAGAGATTTGCCTCAAATGAGGAGGTTATCGCCGTTACAGAAGGCTATTAGAAACATCCCACTTTTGCGACGGCTTGAAGAGACTGGAGCACCGTTTGAAAAAGTGTATCGACCTTCGCGGAGACTACATCGAAATATAAAAATCAAGGACCACACCAATATCGTTTTTCTTGTCGATTCCGGAAATATTTCAGCTCCCCCTCGTATGCAACAAAGTATTGGAACGACTCATATATAGTCGAATATATAAAACCATAGATCGGAAGATTCCAGCGTTTCAGGCGGACGCGGCTGCTATGAGTAGGTCCTTGCCTTAACATCCCTAATTGAGGCCGGATTTCAAAAAAGACAAAACACTTTCGTAGCCTACGACACCGTGTTGTTGAAAGGACTAATTCGGCGGTTGATTTATCGTGAAATGGATATTACTTACGTCGTCAGTTGTAACTTTTGACGAAGTCGCACTTTAGATTCATTAGGTTTTAACGAAAATGTTACTTTTTTACATCTTCATGTAACGTCGATATTTACAAGCGAAAGGTCACAATCTTTCAGCTTGGAAACAAGAAGTATTAATACGAACTCACCGGATATTCTTCACTATACACAGTATAGCCTATTCTACTTTTTAATTATTAAATAACAGTAATTACGACGAATCTCCTCTCAACGTAACTGGATGTCGTCTTTTTATCTCCTAACGGAACGCAAAAATAACTTTTTAATTGCTAGGATAATGCGCCCTTAGCGTCTTTACCTTTCTTCCGTAATGACAAATCGCTGCGGGCTTCGGTCGGGCAACAATGCATACTTCATAAACCTGGCAGCGCGCCCGACACAAAGTAACCAATACGCGGGATTAAACTCGCGACATCAGACGATATCCGAACGAGTAACAATGAGGCTAATCGTTCAACGTAATAAGCGAGTTTAATCGTTATTGCGCGTGGCATGAATCGTTCGTATAAGCTCGAGACATTAATTACGGAAGGATTAGGCCCGCCAGTAGCGCGCGAATAATGGGAAATGATTCAGTTGCGATAACAACCGCCGGTTCTCGATAAAGAGAGCATCGGAATTGACATATCGCGTGTATTACCTATTCTATTTACCTAAAGGTACCGTTGCTAAGTCAATTTCTTACGATAAATAGATATTAAGAGGCAGATAGGCTCTAAATGGCTTAAAGTAACACTTGTCTCTTTGTTGCAGTGAAAAAAAGATGCATCACGTTGAAGGAGTTAAGATACAGGCATGATTATAGCGAAGGTCCTATTGCCTTTGCCAAATATCTTCTTTTATTGCTCTGTCTCTCATGGCTTTCTCAATCCATCCCTTCATGATGTCACTGGCCTTGTTCTTCTCGTTTTATTTTGTGTTGTATAATTTAGTGTCCTCTTTGGCCATCTATCTTCACTTATTCTTTTAATATGTCTATACCGTATAAGCCGTCTTGTTTCGATTCGATCCATCCTAGTGATTCTGTTCTTAGTCGTATCTCTACGTTTCTTACGTGTTCCAATCTTGATTCTTTGAAATCTTTTCTCGGGAAGTCCATTTCAATGGTGTCTACATTCTTTTTGTTGCTGTTTGTCATCTGCGAGCTCTCTGAACCGTATGTTAGAATGGACTCCAGTCCTAATCCTTTAGACCACAGCAAGGAATTTAAGGCCTGGGTTGCTTTTCTTCTCCTGTCATATTTTATTTCGTATGTCTATTTTCGATGTACCTTTCTCACTAAGTATGTTTCCTAGGTATTTGTACTGGATGTTCTTATTTCTCTAATTTGCAAGTCCTGGTGGTAATCTTCGTCTTTACATCCCACTTTCACATATATAATCTTTGTCATGATTATTGTTAATCCCCAACGTTCATATTCTTGTCTCAGTTTTCTAAACATGTAGTGTATATTCTCTTCATCATAGGCTGTAATTACTTGATCGTCTGGGAAATAAAGACTTGTTCTTTCTGTATCTTTTTCTCCAAGTAAGCTAAGTAAAGGTTCCTGAATATAAATTTTTATATAGGGGAAAGACTGCATCCTGGTTTCAATCTCTTATTTATGAAGAATGGTTTTCATCTGCTTACGCCTATTTTGATTGTGCCCTGTGAATCTTTATACAAATTCCACATTGCATTGATGTACCTGATATTGAGTTCCACTTTGTTTAACCCTTCGAACATTTCTTTTAAGTATTTAGAAGCAAAAAAATGACAGATTGTTGTTCCATGTTGGTTTAGTCTTTTGGAAGTCATTTTAAAAAGTGGTTTATTCAACTCTTTTTGAGCATTAATGTCGGTGTTCCCTAAAACTCTGTCTTGAGGCTAATCTTATTGCTAAGCTAATCTAATAATTTAATTGATTGCTCTTTTAATTATTGCAATATTGTTAATTATGCTGATGATATTAACGTTTTTCTAAGTGCTAAATTACTTTTATTTTGTTTGAGAATGATAGATCCAATGCCATGGATATTTTTAATCAGTCATAATGTCGATATTGTTAACGCTACTAAAGTTTTAGCTACAATAATTTATAATAACTTTAGGTAGCAATATCATATTGATTATTCGGCACGAAAATTGGAATCTGTTTCTTTTGTACTCAGAAGTCTAGAAGGATCTTGTCCCTTTCATATATTTTATCTGTACCGTTTATGATATTTATATTCTAGAAGTTATCTACTGTGTTCATAGACATTACAATAGTTCTAATAAAAACAAGGTTAAACATAATTTTATTACGAGGGTCACGCTATATATATATATATATATATATATATATACATGTATATTGTAATGATATAAATTGTTGCAGAGGAGACGTAAACTTTACTATCGTTTATGTTACATATCGCTTTTCGTAAACATACTTCTTATGTAAATAACTATTTCAAAGTTTCATCTTTAAAAGACGTTTAATATACAGTACTCACACATTTCAATTACATTGTATGAATATGCATTATTCCGAAATTGTACTCATAATCTTCGAAATTTCTCGTACGACGAAAGAATGGCACGACTGGCAGCAATTTCCTTTATAATGTCACACATATCGAGTATGGGTGTGTGTACTGAGGGGCCTACCATACAGGCGAACCAATGCGTTGGATATAAAACAAAACAAGAACAGACAGATGAAGATCGGGAACAAAGGTGAGGGATGTTGGCATCTTTTGTTCTAAGAAAGAATAAGTCGTTATTTTTCTCATATAAATCCGTAAAATTATAAATATCTTGGTATTATATCCAATAATAAAGTGTATCAGCTGATACTACATACAAAATTTGGAAGTTCCGGACACTTACGTTGGAAGCCGAAGGCCAGTCCGTCCTAAAGCCGAGCTAGTGAGTACGATTTCAAAGGTTATAGACGTCGAATCTTCTTCAAAATTAATTCTATCTTTCGATCTCATATTTAGTTTCGCAAATTAATTAGAATATTTCAAGTTTAGCTAGTCAGGGATTGCCTTAGGTTTTCTGTAAAAACATTTTCTTTTGTAAAAAGCGGTGTATATATATATTTGTTTTTTTTTCAACTTTACTTTTTGGTATTTTAATTTAGAAAACATTTTCACTTAATTCAAAACAAATAAGTCAAAATTTAATTCAAAGAACCCAGTTAAAAATTTTAACGCGCCTGAGATTTTCCACCACAATATATATATAAGATGCCATGCAACAATAGAACACTAGATTTCTAAATACCACCATCCTTAAGTAGTAAGCTCTGATTGTCAGTTGAATCGCTACTGTCATAGAGCAATCGTAACTCATACAATTTGTCATCGAGACATGGACTTGTCAAGAGTACATGTACCCGCAGTGATCTACTACGATTTTAACGTCGAATTTAAAAGTGAAGAATTCTGAATCGTGCACAAATGTTATTTTGCAGACAACAATAAATGTATTTATTGAAAGAAAATGTATTCCTACATGCAATTTTTAAGGTATGACTGCTGCAAACACTGCTACTAACCGTGTTTGTAGATATCTACGTATATAATTAGGTAGCTATGGATTAAAAACAAAGTAATTATTATCTATCAATATGGACTTCATCTACTCAAAAACAAGGATACTTAAAGCGTGATTTTATCAGAAATATTTTCACTGCCTTATCCAGGGGTAGGTTAGTAATCTTTGTAGTTAAATCAACAGGAATTTCGCTTGCGAAATCTACGTACACATCGTTTTATAGTATCATTTGAAGTTGTAAGTTCACAATACAATATTACGTTATTATTCCCCCGATAAACCAGAACGAATACCAAGCACATATGTCGCATCCAACAGTTTATGAAAACGGGTAAATGTAATCCACTTTATTTCAAACTTTATGCGTTTAAAGGCATGAATTTTGAAATTACCTTTTATACGACATCGGATATAAAGTCTGCTTTATTAAAGACGGACCATTCGAAATAACTGAAACGTCATGAATATCCGTATGTGGTAACCACGATGTGTGAGTTTATACAAGTAAATATTATGAGGTAGGTGGCAATCATATTCGGAAAATATAAGTTTATCGGCCTCAAGCCATCAGGGTTGCTTGAATATCCTAAAACAATAATGTGTTACGACGGTATTAGAATTTTATACGACCTATCTGGTCATGATGTAAAGCTCTCAAATGTACATTAAGTGTATATTACATTAATTTATACATGTATCTTTGTAGCCTTCTAGCAATACCACCATCCCTGTGAAACAGTTTCATTAATAAGCTTTTAAGAACCATCAGTGTAAAGAGCTCTAAATTGGATTTGTCAATATGTGATTACGATGGTAAAAGCTATTACATTCATTAAAAGATTCAAAATATTTCTTTTAGGCTTTTTAGATTGAGGTGGGAGTTTATTTTAGCTAAAGAAGTTGCTGTTTCATTTCTACATTATTATAAAAATATCGAACTACTCATATTACTAGAGGGCGCGAACTATGACATACATCATACGCGTACAGTAGATGATGCAATAAATAATTGACATATGGTCCGTAATAAGCATACTGGATCATGTCGTGACGAACATTAGTATCAAAACCGAAGTAAAATACAGGGGGTTTTAATAAGAGCGCAAGATTTGAATTGTCCGCCATTTTTGACAGTCATAATGGCACGTGATTATGACGTAACAGATCGAAAGTTGACAGATGAGAGTTAATAAACATGGAGTATTAGAGGATAGAACAACGGGCCCTGATTGTTAAACATTATTATCGAAATGGTATCACAATTCGTAAAGTGTGTCCAATATTTGGTCGACAGAATGTTCCTAATTCATTTACTATGAAGAGAATAATCGAAAAATTCGAAAGTACTGGTTCCGCTAGTGATGTGGAACACACGACACAAACTTGTAGAGGTCGTTCAAAACAAAACATCACGACAGTTCGCGAGAGTGTGGTCGAAAGTTCAGAGACGTCGCTTCGTCATCGTGTACAAGAATTGGACATTACAACAGCCACTTTTTAAGCTACTCTAACTAAAGATTTGCATCTCCGCGCCCACAAAATCCAATTGACTCAACAACTTCTGCCAGCAGGCCATGCACATAAAATCTTGGGCTTTTATTGAAATATCTTTTATAACCCAATGATACACCAGATGATAATGCAATAGAAATGACTTTAACGAATATAAAAATTACAACACTATTCGTATTTTAAGAAAACAGGCAAATTACAAAGGCATAACAGAAGGTACAGGTTAGGTACGTGAAGAAAATACAAATTCTTTGGAGAGGCTCTCTACAGATAGTGAAAAAAAAATAACACGACTGAAAAAATTTAAAAAAATAACGTTCTTAAAAGAATAAAATAATAGTAAAATAAATTGAAATACGCTGATAAATATGATGAGCAAAAACAATACACCGTTCACATAATAAGAAATGAAAAGAAGAAAGAGAATACTACAACGAACAATATGAAAAATGTAGGACAGAAGCATCAAAAACTTTGTATTTGATAACAAAGGAACTAAAAATAAGAAACAAAAAGAAAACTGAAATAAGAGAAATTCAGATTGAAGATGGAAGCAAAACATCAGATTGTATAACTATGGCAAATGAAATTAGCAGATATTTCGTAAACATCGGAAATGAACTTGCTGAGAAGCAAACAATGAGTTCTGGAGCTGAAGATAGATTTATAATAAAGAGTTCGAAATGGGATCGACATCTAACGGCACCGGATATCGCAACGTGTTTTAATACACGATGACGAACATGGGCAAGAGACAATGCAAACTGGTCACTGGATGATTGGAACGCATTCTTATACACCGACGAGTCCAAATTTCAGTTATGTGGTGCGCAACGGAGAGTTTTTGTTCATCGAGGATCAGATGAAAGAGCTAATGAGGCTAGCTCAGTGTCCTCCGTAAAGCACGGAGGTGGTAGTATTATGGTTTGGGGTTGTTTTGCTGGGACAAAGAAAGAAAGAAGAGTATTTTGGTATTTTGCAAAATTATAGTGTTCCTCGTGGAAGCCGTTCGTGTTCCAGCAAGACAATAGCCCGAAACATATGGCTCGAATCTGTAAAAATTGTTTAGAGGAGAAAGCAGCAACAAGTGAACTAAATGGTTTAGCCTCCTCAAAATTCAGATTTATCCCCCACAGAGCTCTAATGGGATGAGATTGATCGAAGGGCTAGACAGCGACAACCCCATAACACTCAACACCTATAGGAATATTTACAGAAAGCATGGCAACAAATTGACGCGGATTGTCTCGAAACGTTGCTTCGCCAAACGAGGTATTAATTCATTTAACTTTTATTTGACGACAGTCACGTTGTATAAATTCATTAATAATCACAATTTTTGTAAAATCTTGCTGCTTCCAAACTTTTGGACGCTAGTGTACATTAAAATCGAGAATCCAACATTGGCATTCAAATTCAACACCAGCGAAATATTAAAGTATTATAATTTCATTTAACTTTTACGAACATTAGCAAAGCATATGAAGACCTTTCTTTGTATGGTGATGTATTTTCTTTCTGCTTTTTAATATCGTTAGGTTATTAAAAACGATTTTCGCTGTATAATCGGATTAGTTAGACATATATTAATTTACATTTTTTTGCATCCCTCTCATAAAATTGCTCGTTAATCTGACCAAACCTAGCCGAAAAAAAAACAATAACCCAACCGACTGTACGGCGGTCTCATCAGCATTCCTCAACTGTACCAGTAGAGAGCCTTTTTTCACTTAAAAAGCTCTAACACTCTTAGTAGTAGAAGCACTTTACTCATTCGCGCCTTTATTTCCACATTCTTTTTTTAATTCGTTTATACTTTGAGATTATCTCATGAATGATTCAAATATGCAAAGCCCATTCGAAATTTTAACCGCCACCGCCGCCATTATACCGTACAGTGGCGGGCATCAGTCACGTTGGTTGTTTACGTTTAATTTATTGTGTTATAATTAACATTTGGGGAAACAAAACCTTGCTGTGACTCTTGTTGATTTTGTTCCTGTTTTTCCAGCAGGATGTATATTTCTTACAGCAACTCATTATATATGCAATGCAATGTTGATGGAAAATATGAGGAAAGCATTGATGAAACACAATAAACCCATAGGGAAATTGTATTAGTTCTGATAGAAAATGAATAGAATAAAGTATATTTGTATGTAATAATAATAATTGTAGAGTTTATTTTCTTCTGCAAAACTTATAACAAAATATAGAGGTTATAAACCAAAAAGAAAACACCACAATTACAGAGAAAATCAAAAGACTGAATTCAAAATAGAGCAAAACTGTTTTTGGTCTTCCATTCAGCCTTATGATACAGCGAAAATAGCGTGCCTAATTCTAACTTAAACTTAAATTCTGTCATTCATGGATTAAGTACTATCACACTTCATAAAACATCATACAAGATACAGTCGGGATAGTGCTGACTAATGTAACTTAAGATTAATGAAAGAATTGTATGGTCCAGAGTGTCGAAGGCCTTACTGAAATCAAGTAAGATTAGAATCGTTAACGGAAATTAAGTCATTTATTGCTGTGGTGTGTGATGTTATGTGAAAATACGAGATTTTCAGTTTGAAGGAGTTTGTTTCTATCGCTAGTTCAACGTATTTTAATGGCGCTATATCTGTCTGATCCGAGTAAAACCGTAGATGATCGACGCATTTCGATAAATAGAAACCCATCATTAGTTAATTGCGTTAATTGTAATCACCTTGTATTCTTTAGCATGCGTTTATCTTTGATAACACTTCACCCTTTATTTTGCTGTGAATTATCTCTCCACTTTTGTTTTGCAAAGAAGTTATAGTAGTGTTTATCTATATATAGGTGATTGTGTTTGTATAAAACTCTATTAGACTTTA
Source organism: Trypoxylus dichotomus (assembly GCA_023509865.1). Classification (NCBI taxonomy): domain Eukaryota; kingdom Metazoa; phylum Arthropoda; class Insecta; order Coleoptera; family Scarabaeidae; genus Trypoxylus; species Trypoxylus dichotomus. Next base: position 7,189,648 of record CM042081.1, on the reverse strand, counting down.
AATTATATTAGAATGTTGCCAAAATAAGTACCTTAACAGCAGAAAGCACAAGTAGAGTATTGTATTTGTGACGTCATTCCTTAAATTATATTTACAGAACTCATATACACTATAAGTTCTACTTATATACTTTTTATTAGCTTAATAAAACGATTGTACTGACTAAGCTTTTTTTTTAGTTGTAAATATAATGTGTAATCTAGTAACACGTGGGCTGAAAAGTCGCGGGCCTAACACATAGATGACGCTAGTTTAATTGCAGTCACTTTTCTCTGGGAAAAAATACCCGCAAGCGAAGCAATGGCTTGAGTGTTATGGGGACTTCGCTCCATCAGAAACAACAATAAAACGTTGGTTTGCGACTTCAAACGTGGTCGTAGAGACACCGATGATGCAGAACGCAGTGGACGTCCAAATGAGGCGGTAACGCCAGAAAACAAAACCCACAAAATCGTTTTGAATGATCGAAAAGTGAAGTTGCGTGAGTTAGCTGACATCGTAAAGGTATCAAAAGAACGTATTGGCTTTATATTGCATGAGCATTTGACTATGAGAAAGCTCTGTTCAAAGTGGGTGCCGCGTTTGCTCACTGTTGACCAAAAACAAGAACGTGTTGATGATTCTGAGCAGTGTTTGGCCATGTTTAAACGTAACAAACCGGAATTTTTGCGTCGATATGTGACAATGGATGAAACATGGATCCATCACTTCACTCTGGAATCAAAACGATCGTCATCTGAGTGGACAGCAACTGGTGAACCTCGTCCAAAGCGCCCGAAAGCACAACAATCGGCTGGAAAGGATGAATACATCGACTATCTTGAGAAAGGAAATACCATCAACAGCGAATATTATATAGTGTTATTGGAGCGTTTGAATGCCGAAATTGCAAAGAAACGACCGCATATGGCAAAGAAAAAAATTTTGTTTCATCAAAACAACGCACCGTGTCACAAGTCAATCAAAACAATGGCAAAACTACATGAATTGAACTTCGAATTGCTCCCACATCCACCGTATTCGCCAGATTTGGCTCCCAGCGACTACTGGCTGTTTGCAGATCTCAAAAAAATGCTCGCCGGTAAGAAATTTCGCACGAATTAAGAGGTTGTCGCTGAAACTGAGGCCTATTTTGAGGCAAAAGATAAATCGTTCTACAAAAGTGGTATTGAAATGTTAGAGCGGCGCTGGAATGATTGCGTTGCTCTTGATGGAGATTACGTTTATGAATAAAGCTAATTTTGAACCAAAAAAACCGTGCTTTCTCTGTTAGGCCCGGAACTTTTCAGCCCATGTGTTAGTATATATAGTTCCTCATTTCTTCCCTAATTTGAAATGTTACAACATTGCAAGTTCTTCAGAATTAATTCAATGTCCACATTGAGCATTAAATATTTTTGAATTAATTAAAATGTGAATATCTCAAAAACTGTACTATCCATCAGACTAACTTAGTGTATAAATAGTACATTTCTGTTTCAATCATTTTGATTGAAAATTTTGTCGTTGAAACAGCTATAAATGACTGCGGAAATTAAGTCATTAGTAACATTTAACAAACAAATCGTGCAACTATGGGTCGAACCAAATCCAGACTGAATATCAGGAATAATCTTATTTAAATCCAGATAAGATCGTAGCTGGAAGACTTTCTCTAAAACCTTGGATAAGACAGATAACAAGCTAATAGGCCACAGGACCGAGTAGTTTTTTAGTAATGGGGATAGCAATAGCTTGTTTCCCAGAATCAGGGAAAGTACAAGATATGAATGATGAAGTGATACGATGGAAAATATAGTGACAGCATAGTTTTATTAATTTCAAGGAAAGATTGTCACATCAATCTTAGTACTACTACAGAAATGTCTGTAGTAGCAAATGAAAAGTTAGACATGTTATGTTTGAATTTAGGTTTCAAATAGAAATCACATGTTTCTATCAAATAGTAATATTTAAAAAGTTACATACATAACATTATATCGATTTTTGGCGATTTTTTCCTAAATAGGGCAGAAAAAGTGAATTTCGAAAATTAGATTTGATGGAACGAAAAAATTGTTTAATTACACTTGAAAAATCCGAGTGTTGGCCAGTGTTGTGCATATCAGTAGTTATGTCTTGCCAATATTAAAAATATCAAGATCGTGATCTAGGAGATAGCGACAAAAATAATTAAATTTAGGTATTACAGATGTAATATTGAGATGTCCAATCTCGAGAAACATAAGATTAAGATATTCGACGACAACAGTACAGAAAGTAAATGAAAACTAGAAGAATTTAAAAGAAATTGAAACCCATTTCGTTCTGGCGTTAGGTAAAATTTCTGATATCTCACAAACATTGATTATATTCCATTCAACTCTGCTCCTTCACAGCAACACACTAAGGATAGTACGAAAATAAAAAAAAAATGCCATCGATGTCCTATATTCCATTAAAGTTTTCCGCGATCTGTCCGAATAATAAAATCCAAACACATCCATTCAGCAGACGTGCAACTACGTGTCCCTATTTCAAACAATCTCTCTTACGTCATCGAACCTTGGGACACAGTCAAACCCGTCCACCTCATTTATTCGAGACGGTCTCGTTACTGCATTTGTGCTCGCGGCTTGTTTTGTAACTAAGCTACCGCAAAATAAAGTTTTATATTTTCACCTGTGGCGCGTTACAGCAAAACGCCAAAGGGCTTATCAACCGCGAAACTACATCATTCAGTTTTATTACGATGAACGTATTTATGTTCGCACGTACACACGTATATACTGACTTCAATTCTAGATTGCAGACTTATCTGTGACGAGATTTTGCAACAAAGTTAGCGAAGTTTACTCAAAAAACTATGTTATCGATAACGATACCCTTTTAACCGAATTTAAACTCGTGATAGGGGTTATGTAAATGATAGCAAACAAACAGATTTTGTTTTATGTGTTATAGTAGACAAGAAGGGTTTAGTGGTAAGTTCTGGGTACACAAATATAGGCATAGGTTACGAGGTAGTAGAGATAAGGTACATTGTAAACATATAAAAGTAAATATCACTTACAGTATACTTTACTTTCATTAGTACTGCTGCTTCGTTTCTATATATTTATATACTTACATTTAGAGTTGGGATATATCCTCTCGTTGGTCAGGTTCGTATTGAGTACGCATTGAGCCAACCAGTGTAATTGAATAAAACGGATGAGGTGTAGAAGTATAAATTAGTACCGAGCGGGTCTTTATATAAGGTGGACGTATAATTATTATTATGACTGACGCATGGAAGGGGAAAACGAGACCATTGGCTGACGCAGTATATTAGTAAAGTTTGCAATAAACTGTTGATGTGATTGTAAAAACGATATAAGCAGTATACATCAGAGGTGCTCAAACGGCCGAGGCATCATAAAACCATTCGTAAAAACTATGAAAACAATTTCCCACCAAAGAGTGAATTAAGAAAACGAAAAGAGCATGATTTGATAACTTGTTTGAAAAGAGACCAGCCAAACAATCAAAAGCTGTAACAATCGCGTTATCTAAAATTTCTCATATATCGGTATGGTTGTGAAGAAAGCATTTTTTTAAGCGAGTGAGGTTTTATTTGGAGATTTTAAAAGTAAAACAGAGATCATGTATGCCATTAAAGAATTCCAGTTATCTCGTCCGATAGTCACAAGATGTGTTGAAGCCATGAGCCAACACACGAGAGATAAAGTCAAATATGATATCATGGAATGTATTTACTTTTCTTTGGACTTGTCACAAGCCTGCTGTTATTCGATGTGCTTGTTGCAAGCAATTTCTTTGTTTTCAATATTTCTACACGGATTACTATTATTGCAATAACTATACAGAGTAGCCTGTTATAAGCAGACAACGTACGATATTTCTGCCACATTGTACCACCTATTCTATTGTAGCTTCTTTGCTTTAGTCTTTGCTCTTGGTTCCAATCTATTCAGATAATCGCAACTGTATATAAATCTAATGTGTATGGTAGAAACATACATTTGTCTACTATTTGCACGAAAAGATGTCAGAAAAAAATGGAATGGTAGCTTATCATATCAGAATGTATTTACATGTCATGCAAACATATAATATGAAATAATTTCTTTTGTCTAGTAATTACATAAAGCAAATCTAAAAACGAAATTATCCTTACTTATACATATATGTACATCAATTACATAAGTGCATATATACAATTGTCTAGTTATGCTTATTTTTGCAAATTGAGTTATTTTGTAGCATATTTAATATATGTATATGGATAAATTATACGTAACCTCTTGTACTTCTAACTTTAAGCGAATAAAAAAATTCAAATTTGAAATAAATATGAACGATGGGGATTGTTGCCGGTAAACAATATTTCTGAGAGGAAAAATATTGTTACTATCCACTAGTACTAGTAAAGCTGTTAAATATTTATCTTAACTTTTTTTAGATGTCTTATAATTTTGATATTAAAGCAAATAGCGAAGGGTAGTGTTGCCGATAGGGCGCTCCAACCCCTGAAAACAGGCGATTTAGCAGCTAGAAAAGTTACCATTGACCTTATACTACATCAGTTTGGAAACCCACCAAGTTTCATTTAAATCGGTGATATGCACTTGTGTAGGTTCCTTGGTCAGTTGAATGCTTTCAAATAAATCTTCGTGTAACATATGTATGTATTACCTCTCTTGGTCAAACAAGTTCCTAATTTTAACAGTTTCTGATATATTAGCCATTTTGTCTGAAGATTTCCATAATTTGGCCTAAAAACTAACGTAGTTTTCTGGAGCTTTAATCGAATTAGATTCTTATTTCTATAAAAGAAAATTAACACCAGCTTATTGAAAGAAAACAGTAGATAATCGTATGGGAAAATTAGCAAATATAAAAGGTCACTTTTCGTGGTAATTTTCTGCGGTAGCAGGCGGGTCAACTTAATTAGTCTGCGGCTGACAGCCATTTCAAACAATTCGATTTCAGAGTAAATCAAATTCACGTAGATGATTAACCATTGACATAATTTAAATTATGTTTGAGTTTAATTTTTAAATTCCATTAAAATTTAATTAAACACCTCTTCTAGTTATCGATAAAATCTAAAAGTAATAGCTAAGTAAATTTGTTTTAGTTCCGTAATAATTCAAAATGTTATTTATTCACGTGGAAAGTTCTCTGGTGAAGAATATTTCAGAAAAGCTAGAAGAATTCGATTCTTTTCCTGAATGTTACTTGTTACCTATTCAGGTGCAACTTTCAACTGTAAAAAAGTTGTTGGCTTAGTAAAGCGTAGTATGTGGAAAATTTCTCCCTTCTATTCATCTGTTGAATATTCAGAACGTTCCGCGAGAAACTAACATAATATGCGCTTTCTGGAAGTTAGGAATTTTTATTATCGTAAAGTAGAAAGTTCTACAACTCCCCTTTTCAGTAAAATTAAAAGCCAATTGTTAAAGCTAGACGTGGATTACGTGTGAGGGATATAGGATCCATCCTGCATCTTTCATGGACTGACTAAAGTCTCGTATCAAAGTCATATACAACTGACGCGCATACTGAAGTGGTAGGCTTCGATTCACATCCAAATTAACATTGTTTGCTGTCGCGGGTTAGAGATTTTCTGGACTTGGTCGTGGAACATGTGTGTAGTTAATTCCTTTACGTGCTTGTACTTTATTATACGGCGACAAAGGCTATGCAGGCTCATGTTAACGGTTGTATAGTAGTTGTGTACTCTATGTTTAGAAATCAGTGCTTTAGTTGTTAATCACTGTATTACACAGGATTATTAGTCTACTCGGTGTTTACAACGGCGGATTATAGATCGTATTACGTGTATTATGTTCATTACGTATAACGTCTTTATTTAATGACTATTTAATATTTTAAAATATTTGGACGGATTCTGTAAATTTGTTTTTCAAACAGATATCTTTTGAAGAAGATTCCAAATATATTTTTAACATGGGATTATGTTACAAAAGTTAAGTTTATCCGAAGGTCTTTTGTTTAAAAGATATTTTCGCAAATACAATAAAAATAACGGTAATATTATATATAATCCCAAGGAAGCAACAGTTTTTGTATACCATCTTTATAAAATGAAGCAGGACATACTATTTTGGGAGACCCGAACATATTAAAAAGCACACTGCAACAATTTCAAACTGTAAGGTAGATATTCAAATGTTGTCCAGTAGAGGCCGTTAAGTCTATTTCTCGTTGGAGTAACTGTTTGGGGCTTGGCATTGTCATGGAGAAACAAAACTTCACAAATGGATCAACCACGTCTTTTTCATCTATATGCGAGCTTGACTTCATCAAGAAGGTTATAATGGTGCTCAGTTTTGATGTACGACGATCATGCAAAGAATCAACAAGCAAAACCTCCATTCCGTCCGAAAGAATTTGTGGCCATAATTTTTGCCTGCTGATAAGCGAGTTTTAACTTTTGCGAGGATTGTTTCGCCATTTTCCGCTATTCCATACTACTTTGTTTCGATATGGGGGTGTATTGGTAGGACCACGTTTCATCGTAGGTAACAATATTGTGCTAAAAAAAGATGCTTCTCTCTCTTGAGAACGGTCAAAATGTATACGGAAAATGCGAACTCGCACAATCTTTTCTTCTTCACTAAGCAGGCGTGGTTCCCAACGGACAGATCGCTTTTAATCATACTACAGCTGATGTCGAGATCCTCAGAAATTTCCATAGGCATTAAGTATTATGTTTTTAAAAGTTTCACTAGTTCGTGGACTGCGAAGATGATGATAATTTTCAACACGGTCACAATCATTCTTGGTCTGTTTGCACCAATAGAATTAGAAGTCAACAGTCAATTTTAAGCGGTTTGACGACCTTACGAGTGAGAAACTTAATAATAACACATTGTACAAATGACGTATGTACCTTCTTCTCACTCATAGTGTTTGCTATTAAATGAGAGAAAAATCAGAACCATCACCATTCCTGACAATCTATCCAATCCGTTACTAGAAACAACGACAGCTCCGTATGGGCTTCGCGATTAGAATTCGAAAAGTTGTATCTATATTTCATAGTCGTAACGGTTGTCGGGTTCCGTCGTGTGGCTGGGTTTTTTGTCCCCGACGTTTCGCGAATAACTGCGGTTCGCATTTTCAAAGGTACGACTATCACAAACGGCCCTGAAAGTCTGAGGTACCATGTGCCTATATTTGATTGAATCCCGTATCAAGGTCTGCTTTAAATTCAGTAAAACTGCCGTAGGAGCACACGAAATGTTAAAGGAACCATTAGGAGACGATCCTTTGAGTCAAGCGTGAACTAACGACTAGTTTAAGCGGTTCTAACATGGTAAAGGATTAGTTGATAGCGATGAACATTCTAGAGGATCAGAAACACTTGGAAAATGAATGGATCAACTGGTTTATCAATATAGGCCGAATTATATGCAAAATACATGTATTTTATTTAAAAAATATGCATATTTAGGCACTTCTATGCATATTTTTTAAATCAAATATATGCACTTTGCATATAATATTGTGTGTTTACTGAAGCGTGGCTTTGTATTGATATCGACAACTCTGAGAGCTTTGGCACGGCATTGTGCCTTCTGATAACTGACAGAGATTTCATTACAATTGGTCGCTTAAGTGGTGGGAATATACTCTTCGCATTTTCCAACTTGCTGACTATATTACCAACTGGGACGTCCAAGATTTCAAGTGTAGTACAACTTATTGCTTTTACAATCTGTAAGTCTACACACTTTTACCATACATATTGTAAATATTTTGTTTTGGCATTTGTGTTATCTTCTTAATAAGTGTTAGAGATGATTAACTATAATTACTCTATATTTAATACTTTGAATAATGGTACTGACTGGAAATACGTTTCCGTACTCAGTTTTATGTCAGGTGTCAACTTAATTCAGCGTAATAACATTAGTAATGCTATCTGCATTTACGCAGACGATTTCATCTGGTTAAGATGAGCTCCTTAACGACCCTGAGCGATTGTAGTGTTCTAAATTCTTTGTTTAATGAACTCAACGTATTATTAACAGTGGATTTTCCAACTTTTTCACTAATTTGCTAAATAGAATAACCTTCTTCATCTAGAATAATTAAGGATAGTCTTTCAACATCTAATATCTTTTTCCGAAACATTTTTTCACACAATTTCATCTACTAAATTCGTATAACTACGTGCTAATACCTCACAAGGAAACTATTTAGTTGGTTAAGATTATAACGCTCTAACGCGTAAATGAAAAGATAAATCTCGAAGAAATACCGGAATTCGTATTTCATTGCTTTAATGGCCCTGCTTAACAACTGGAATTGTCGCAATGATTTATGATCATCTTAACTGAAGGAAATGCAGATATTTTACAATACTAAGTAGGGAATAATAAACACAAATTCGTTTTTGTTAGGCTATAAAAGTTTTATAGCATTTTATAAAGCGATGTAATTCGTGGCTTATTAGAGTAATAATATTATAAATGCGTGTTTTATTAAACTTTTTCAAGTAGCCAATCTTCGAAAAGAGAGAGAGAGAGAGAGCAAATATATTAACAGATAAAGATTCTTAGAGATCCACACCGGAAGAGGGATTATACCTTCTCAAGTTTCTTTGGCTCTCATCGTCTAGATTAACTTACATCAAATATATATTCCGATGAAAAAACATAGTGGAATGACGTATCTTATGTGGGTAAGATTCAAGGAAAGTGCGTGAAACATTCATAAGTACGAGAGTGTTCTGCGAGGAGCTCAACTCAAACGGAATATAACATTCGCCCTCGTTCTGCGTTAGAAGAAATGAAGAAGGAAGGAAATATCTCATAGAATAGTAATATATTTAGAACTGTGCATCTCACCCAATCTACTATTAAATAGTATTTTCTTGGTATAGAGTTTGAAAGTGTGTTATATGCACCATGACCATATATACTCAGTCTAGTAAGACAGCACTTTCTTACAGAGTTCTTTAATATCTTTGTAATTGTACATAAGTGCACTTGCTTTTGAAGGAAAATTCAAAACTCTAAGTTATTAATATTTTCCATTGCTCTATTTCTCGAAACTTTCCTCTGTGCAGACGCACTCACTTCTAGCTTCTGCGCGACACGATATAACGTATACTCGGACCGAATTGTGAAGAATATACCATGAGCACACTTTCGACGTATCGATGGCCGTAATTGCAAGTAAGAGGAGGATGAAATAAGATTTCTATAAGTTAACAAAGTCGAGAGATACGCATGCTATTCTGCAGGACGATTGTGTAAAAATGTGCTAGCTCTGTCTAACGGTACTCTCTACCCTTGTTTAACTACTACTACAAAATCCTATCCCCACATCGATTCAATGAAGTCCTCATTCCGTATTAGTAAGTAGTGAGGGGGGTATATAGCTAGACATGTGTTATTCGTTTCAAGTGAAGCCGGTGTTCGATTCATTTTCGAGTCGCGTAGAATGCAATCAACAACTCGCAGCTTTTCACCCGGTAGATATCCAAAAGAATTACAGTTACGGTTAGAAGTGACTTTGCAGTAGGCACCCTCTAGTAATCTCATTATTGATTCATCAAATTATGGTGCCATAAAACTTGTACCGTTACTCGCAATATATTTCGATATTGCAAAAGGTATACAAGTCAAATCACTATGCTTACGTGAACTACCTGGTGAAACATGAAACCAATTAGATAATTATGTTTTTGAGGCGTTAGAAAAATCTAATCTCTACGTGTTTAGTCTTTAAAAATATTATTGGATTAAAAGCAAAGAACACACACTACAGATTTGATTGAATGAAAAGAAATGGAATAGCTATTTTGAATAATTTCATTTAAAATACTACTGACGTTTTGCCTATAGAGATATAGGTTCTTGCACTAAAAATATGTAAACACTTTTTATTTACTCATACTCCAAAGCATTATATTTTTAAATACAACGATATGATAAAGTTTCTAGGTCGAAGATGGCATCGAACTAGAAAATATATGTCTGAACTTCAACCATATTATCAGCCTCAAAACACAACCTTAACTTTGAAAATTATTTTGACAGCGTCTTCTTGACACCAATAAATATATCATTTGATTTAAAGATATAATAAAACAACAAGCTGAGCTAACAATCAAGAGCTTATTAATAACAAAAATGGCGAAATTAAAGCGTGTGTCAAATTTTGCGGGAATTATTAAAGCACATTATTCAATAATCCTTTGATCTTACAAATTAGCAGCGGGAGTTTTAAATGTTCCATTCTTTAGGTGAGGAAACTCGAAAAAGTCCATAATTATCAAAGAAGGTGATCGTGCTGGAAATTCAACTTCCAACTTCAAACTTATAATCTGATCGTTCACTCTTGCACCATCTTGCTGGAAGTAACCATATTCTAATTCATCTACGTGGAGTTATTCAATAAATTCATTCAAAATGTTTCTGTACATCTCACCAACAATTTTGCGGTTACAAACTGCTAGTCAACCACCTGGTTTCGCTGTATTCAGAAAAGATTCAAAAAATATGATTTTCATTATTCCGCATCCGAGTATTTTGGGAATTGACGTATCCCAAAAGATGAAAACACACTCCGTCAGAGAAAAATGTTAAATTTAGCAGATCATCATGCATTAAATTATTTATAAGCAAGATATTTAGGGTAACTTACGGGCAAAATACCCTGATGTGACGGCATCTTATACGGATGCATGTGTGAGCTTTTCTTTACAATTATCTTGCATATTTCGTAAGAAAGTCCAATGTATTGCGAAAGACATTTCAAAGGTTTTGTGGGTTCATCCTTTCGCCTTTTTCTGAATGAATAGTTGGCTTACCAGTACGTAATTCATGGCCCACAGAACCAGTCTCACGTAATACACGAATACAATTAGAAAGGTAATTATAAAAATGTTTGGGAATTAGCTAACTCTAGGAAATGCTCTCTAAAATCATCCAAACATGCTTGTATATACAAATTCGATCAATTCACAGTTCAATTTAAAAATAGGCTTCAATTTTTCTTTAAATTATAATACCAGGCTCAAGTTCAGACATATGTTTTCTATTCCAATGCCATCTTTGGCCTAGAAACTTTATATCACGGTATTGTGTCGTATGGTATTGAACGAATAGTGAAAATATATGAACCATTCAAATCTTCTTTTCAGGTAATTGATAATTGCCTTACAATTATTAAACAGTTTTTTTTTTGATAATCCCGCACGTGTGAAGACTTCATTTACATCCACTTTAAATTGCCTGAGCGTAGCAAATAATTTATTTGTAAGTTTTAATAATTAACTCACCAATTAAGAACATGAAATATTTTCAAGATGGAAATGTAGTCAATAAATTCAATTTTCATTTTATTTAAGAGATTTCTAATTAACTTAATAGACTAAATGGAATGTCTACGTTAAAAATTACATCTTTCTTATCTCCCGGTACCTATTTTATGGCCAAATTACTCTAATTAATGAAGAGCTAACCGTGTTAATTTCCAAACACGAACTCTTTATACCTAACGAGAGAAAACTGAAAACCACTTTGAATGCGCAACATCTAAAATACCCCTTGCGCATAAGAAACGCCGACATCCATTCTAAACACTGCCGGTAACTTAATTACATTCTCTTAGGATCTCGTTAGAAGTTGTTCTATCTTCCTAGCTCGTCCGGATTTTGAACTGAAGATGTATACCTCGATTATTAGTGGTAATATGCAGTTATTAAGTGCTCGTTAAAAAGGCGTTGAAGACTCAGCACTAAACGATTTAACTATTAGCGTTTTCAACACCGCAATCAAGTTAGGAGCTTAATTTAATCGTTATCCTTTTTAATCGCAAGCGTTTAAACTATCGGCAGTTAAACTGGAATTATGAGCACTCTTTTTTGTCTTGGTTTCGCTTTTGTGTTCTGGGTTTAATTTTTAGCATTGATGAAATAAAACAGTGTAAATTGTAAAATTCAGTAATATTCTCTTAATGTTATCTAAGGGGATGTAGAAGTTATGAATAGTTGTATAGTGTCTTTCTATTATGTACATAAATAAGTGATAAACAACACCACCGAACAAAATAAATTATTTGTCGTAGCGCCTGGAAATTACGAACTGATTTAGAATATTTCTGATGTGCTGGTTCCAAAAATAACTGGCATTCCTTCCTAGTAATCTTCTTAGTTTTTCACCATGGTGACCTTTATTACTCATACGTAATACATTTCATCGTTATTTATTAGTAGAGCACATGCTTTCTAATTTTCACACGCTCGGATGTGACAGGGGGAAAGATTTCACGAAGGCATCAGCATTATGGAGGAAAGATACCAAGAAAGATGGGATACCCATGTGATGGCCGCTCACTGCTGGAATCTTCAGCGAGACTGTCCCCCTAAACCTCACGCAAGGAAATCTTATAAGAGGAAATTTTTAACTGAAGATTGAAAGTTGTGTATGCATATTTTTCTGTTAGGTAAATACCTCGCGCCTATTCTTTTGTGTTTCAATTAAGAGTTATCAAATGGTAATATTTAGAAAGTTACGTATATAACAAAATAGGATAGAAAGAGTGAATTTCGAAAACTAGATCTGATAGAACAGATCTGATGGCATTCTTGGATTGGGCACCCCAAAATTACTTAATTACACTTAAAAAATGAAAGGCACGAAAATGTGTGTTAGCCAGTATAATCAATGCAGCTTGTTACTGTCAGACTTTACAACGATTGCGGAGAGGCATTCAAAACAAAAGAAAATGTCCGTCCTTACACTGCTGCTGTAACTCAACTTTGTCTTTGAATACCAGGCATACATCACAAATCAAATTCAGAAAAAAATTCTTTATCAAAAGCATGGAAAAATATACATTGCCATTTCAAAATAATTGTCTATCCTATGTCCAACTATAAGTTGGGGCTTTTTTTTATCAGTGATACCGCGAAATACCACCTCGCTACATAATATGCCTATATTTCAAAATTAGGTAAAATACACATTAGACACTCTTCTATAATTAAAGGTATAATCTTTCAAATTTTGATTAATTATTTATTTATTTATTAATCAATTACGAAAGTTTATAAGTTTGAAAATATTCAATTTTGCTAAATTCTTAAACCGAAATAATCATAGTTCAGACAGCGTATGCATTGAAAGTGTAATACTAGACTTATGTTGATGAACAATGTACGGGTATTATCAGCACATATAACGGAAGCTCTTGGGATTAGACATTATTAGACATTTCAACTAGCATAAATTGATTTGATTTGATTTAAGTAACTTATAATTCACTTTTTATGTACCCACATAATGTATAATCATTAGTTCTCTAATTTAATAGAGAGTGTCGTTGCCTAACGATAAATATAAAATGTACAAATGTTCTGAGACATTTTCCAATTAGTCGAAACAATACATCTTTTAATATTTTGTATATCTTTAAGTTGCTAAAATAAAATATAACGTACTTTTAGGAAAGACTTTTTTAGCGAAATTTTTGGAACTAGTTTCAGATTCAGAACGTAAAAATGTACAGTGTGTTCAACAATGACTGAAAGATGTTTGAATCAGCTGCGCCCTTTTTATGACTGAAACTTGGCGCTTCTATTAGACATAGCAATAATAATCAGTAGCGTCCTTTGGTAGCATCTATCGTATTGTTGTTTTGATTTTCTGCATTTTCGTTTAGTATTACGCAATGTGTTTAACTGTTAGAAACGAAGGGTGAATTGTGCTTAAATTAGCATGGGCAGCATTCTAAACAAATGTAAGTATTTAAATGGTGAATATATATAATTTTATAGCCTTGTAATAATTTTCATTGATTAAGCTAGAGTATAATTTAAAATATCAAAATTAGAAAATAACTTCATTAATTATCTTTTAATAAATAGGCATATATCTCTAAAGCTGGTACCTTTCTCATATTTTCATAATATACACTAGGGTGACAGAATAAAATAGACAGCTACTAATTAAAAAAAAAAAGATTCTATTCTCGTTATATATACAAATTATTTTAAAATTTTTAAATTAGACTAATATTTTGTCGATCCACCTTTACTTGCGTGAAGTGCCGCGAGTCGTCGTGGCATAGAATCTATTAAATGATTAATGTTGTCTTCTGGAATATTTAACCTCTCTTCTGTAACAGCCTGCCACAAGTTCTTCCTTATTGCTGGGTTTTCGGGGTCGTTTCGCCATATTTGTCTGGATTATGTGCCAAACATTCTCTATCGGATTCATGTCTGGTGATTGGCCTGGCCATGGTAAAATCCGAATCCCCCGTTCCTCTTTCCATGCGGTTGTTGCTCTTGCTTTGTGGCAAAATGCTTCATCCTCCATAAAAGTGGCGTCTTTTTTAGATAAAATGGCGTTGTCGAATATCGGTAGTAGTCCTTCTGTTAATATTCGGATATATTTTGCCGCATTTATATTTCCTTCGCAGATTACTAATTGCGATCTTCCACCGTACCATATCGCGCCCCACATCATCAAAAATTTGTCGTCCAGTTGCTGTGACGAACGTCTCCATACCCACGTACGACCACTATCACTGAATTGGCAGTATCTGCTTTCGTCTGAAAATATGACAGACCGCCAAAACTCTTCGGGCTTCGTTCGCATTTCGATTGCCCAAGCCATTCGGCGCCGTTTTTGAAGCGCCGTAAGGAGAGATTTTTTCTTTGCCACCCTTTTATACATCCCTACACTGTGGAGGTATCGCAGAACGGTGCGCTGACTTTTCTGTGAAGTTGTCGCAAGCTCGGCTGTACTTTTTCGCGGTTCTCTTAACACGCGTACAAGCACCCTTTTACTTCTTTCAGAAGGTCCGGCACGACCTGGTCTCGGCTCGACTGTTGTTTTTTCCTTGCGTTTAAATTGTGTAATCACACGGTTAATTGTGGACAACGGAATATTTAAAAAATTACTTATTTCACGTTGCGAAGCGCCGCGTTCACTCTGGCCAACGATGCGACCCCAGGTGAAGTCGCTAATATCACTCGAACCTTGTAAGCGAGGCATAGCTGTAACGATACTAAACTATGACGAATTCCTTCCAATACATCTACTGTTTATATATTTAAACCGCTTTACCTGGTGTCTATTTTATTCTGTCACCCTAGTGTATAGTGTTTATGGCTTCAGAAGCGTTGACTAATACTTAGCACCACTTAAAGCAAAAAAAAAGATAGAAAGCAGGAAATTCAAACTCCTTTCAATCATTTATATACACCCTGTATAAGATAGACTTAATTGAATTTGAATGTATAAAGCTTAGAACCAAATTGTAAGGATAAACAAGAACGAATAACAATGATGAATCATAATGCCATCCACTTTGTAAACAAGCCGTTATTAATTTGAAAAACAAGATGCTCCAAATAGAAAAACACTTCGTGTTATTCATCATGACATTCGAATTACGCCAAACGGTAAATTTCAATAACACCATCTTTTTTATCACGCACAATATATTACATCTACATCTCGCATAAGCAAATTATTTTTGCAATTTTAATAATATAATACTTTTCTCCATCTTGCGTCCCCGTCTTCATCCTACACATCCAATAAAAAAGAGCTTATTTACACCAAACGTTACTTCAACAACAACGTAATTCTCTTCGAAATCTTTCCTCCGCCCAAACTCTACAAAGAAAAGAAACCGGCTGCTTCGACGTAGACGAGTGCTGAGTATACAAAAGATAATCGGAAAATTAAACATCGTACCACATCCCCCATTGCTCTGGTTTGAGAGAAAACATCGTTAGAAAGGTAGATGATGAATCCTACGTAGCATGCCGAGGAAACGAAATAGATTGAAGGAAGTTCTTGCAACACCTCAATTTTCTATACGTACGGGAAGGGCTTCCGAGATTACAATGGGGTAAGCAAGATGCGTTTAACTGATTTAGTGCTCGACGATGCGATAGCGCACCGCATAGAATATAGATATAACGTTTGAGGAAAGATTCTTAAAGGTACCCATCGTTAAAGCTTTTTTGAATAAGCTCGGAAAGAGTTTGATTATACGCTGGGTAAATGCAGAAGGAATTTTGTAAGAAAATTGAATGAGCATCTCGTTTAACGCATACAAAGAGATTTAGCTGAAGAAATATATTCAAAATTGTTTCTTTCGGTATTATTTTTTTAAGTGTTAAATTTTAATCTTGAGTATTAATAAAAATGGAGAATAATTAAAAATTACTTACTGGTCGGTGTACGCAGTGGTAACAGCCTGAAACAAAGAGAAAAAATACTGTTAAATAAAGTTTATAGTGAAAGGTCTTTTTTGAACACATTCATTGCAGAAATAACTACATTTCTTCTACAAGATAACATAATATTTTGTAACGACCTTAACACTTTCATGCAATTTAGAAGAATGAATACATTTTATAGATTCCTAAAGAGTCTTAAAGTAAGAGTGCCAAACATTTTGATAACACATTTGAGCAGATTTCAAAATTATAAGATAGTAGTGGGTGGGAGGTTTCATTGTTTTCTGTACGAGTGGGACTATAGGGACATAAAGAAAACTTTATAATAACGATAATAATTGTAAGAGTGAAAATTTGATTGCCACCATTCGTAAAGTGCGTCCAATATTCACTTGACAGAAATTCATTTACTGTAGAAAGAAAAATTCGAAAGTACTGGTTAAAACATCGCGGGAGTTCGTGGGAGTGTGCCCGAAAGTCCAGAGACGCAAATTCATCATCATGCACAAGAATTGGATATTACAACACTTTCAGCGCATTTTAACTAAAGATTTGCGTCTCTACGCCTACAAAGTCCGATTGATTCAAGAACTTCTGCCAACAGACCATATACAGCGAAGAGACTTCACCAATTGGATCATTGAGCAAACAGAAGCGGATGCCGATTTTGCGGACAAAAATATTTTCAGTGAGGAGGCCCATTTTCACCTCGAAGGCTTCGTTAATCGGCAAAAACTGCCGCATTTGGGGTTCAGACAATCCACGTATGATTCATCAGAAACCAATGCATCTACAACGTGTCACTCTCTGGTGTATATTGTGGTCTAGAGGAATAATTGGTTCGTATTTTTTTTAAAGATGAGGAAAGTAATATCCTGCCATGATAACGCAGTTTTTTGTGTCTCAATTGGACGAATTTGCTCCTAGTCGTGTCATTTACCAGAATTGCCCGCCATGTTCTTGCGATTTAACACCTTTGGACTTCTGAGTGTGGCGTTATCTGGAGTTACAGGTTTATGCCAACAATGAAATTAGACGCTCTATTAATGAAATTCCACCATATCTTGTCAAAAGAGTGCTGATGTGCCAGCAAAGTCATGGTGATCATTTTACAAGATATTTTGTTTCATACATAATGCCTAAAGGTATACATTATAAATCATTAAATATCTCAATATTTTGGCACAAAAAAACATGTTTTATTGAACCTTAAAATCTTACACTCTTATTAAAACACGGTTTATAATATGGAGAACACATAGCAGCGCAGGAGTCTTACTTTGATACTTAATTTGAGACTGTGGCTTTTGAAGAGTTGAGACATTTTGACGAAGGCGTCTCTTACTTTTTCTATCCTGCATTTAATTTCTTCTGAGTCGTCCCACTGCTCATTTATTAAGGTTAATAGATATATTTGGATATTCGTTCTACTGGTATATTGATAATAAGTAGTTGGTATTTTTCTTTCTTCTATTTATTTATGACCATAAATATCGCCGACCTTCATTTCTAGTCCATATCGTTCACTTACTTCATCCACTTTATCCATAGTTGCAGTAGTCTCTCCATACTACCTGCAAATATGATGGCATCATCGGCATAGTGGATTTTCGGCGTTCGCCGTTTAAAAGAATTCCATTCTCATTATTTTCCAGCGTTCTAAACGTCTCTTCTGAATACAGATTGATTATCAGAGAAGAGATGATATATTCTTGTCGCTCATCCCGCAGAATATTAATTTCCGCTGTTGTTTCATCTCCAACGTTAATATTTGTGGTGACTGTCTGGTTCCAGTTCAAGTTTTGTATAATTCTTAGATCTTTATCGTCTATCTACATAACCAAAAATAAAGGCTACATTATATATATTGTATACACGTGTTGGTATTTCATTAATAGAGCCTCCAATGTCGGCTTTCAATGCCCTGGTGTTCGTGGGCTTGTTGACACAAACTAGTGAAGCCAGAAGTCAAAAGATGCTGATTTGCAAGAACATGCCGGCCAATTCTGGTCACCAAATCGGGAAATGACACTACTAGGAGGAAATTCGTGCAAGACAGTCAATGTTTTACGAGCTGTATGATATGTGGCACCATCCTGCTGAAACCACATGTCGTCAAGGGTAATATTTTCTAATTGAGACACAAAAAAACTGCGTTCTCATAGCACGATGACGTTCACTATTCACCATTACTGCATTACCTTCCTCATCTTCCAAGAAATGCTGTCCAATTATTCCTCCAAACCACAATGCACACCAGACACCGACACATTTCGCATTCATTTCTGATGAATCATTCGTGGATTGCCTGAACCCCAAAGGCGGCAGCTTTCCCCATTAACGAAACCATCGAGGTGAAAATGGGCTTCTTCACCGAAAATGATTTTATTCGGAAAGATGGCATTCACTTCTCTACGCTCAAGGATCCAATTGATGAACTCTCTTCGCTGTGCATGGTCGTTGAGACGTTGTTGGACTTTGTAGGCGTGAAGATGAAAATCTTTAGTTAGAATACGCTGCAGAGTGACTGTTGTAATGTCTAATTCTTGTGCACGATGATGAATTGGCGTCTCTGGACTTTCGCCCACACTCTCGCTAACTGTCATGGTGTTTTGTTCAAGACGACACAGAAGATGAATGACTCAGAAACATCCTCTCGGCCGACTATTGGACGCACTTTACGAATGGTGGTAATCAAACTTTCACCATTTTGATAATAATATTTAACAATCAGTACGCCATCTGTCAACTTTCGACTTGTCACGTCATAATCCCGTATCGTTATGACTGTAAAACATGGCGGACGATTCAAATCTTGCGTCATCTTCGACCTAGAAACTTTATGATATACTATATAGACAGAATACTCGTGGTAAGTGTCGGGTTCAATTCCGATTCCATTGTAACGAGATACGTTCAGAAAGTAAATGGATCTTTGCTTGCGCAAGGTCTGGGAATAATCGAATTCATCCCGGATAATACTCTGGGTATTCAATAGTTTTTGAAAGTTTTCAGACACAATTGCATGAAGTAGCAAACACAAAATTTGAAGAAAGTACATTGAGGGATGAGAAATAATAATATAACTTCCTTTCTCTTCTCTTTTCATCAATAACCCAAAACTAACTATTTGTAATCAAATAATGAACGCCTATTTTGTTCTTCATCTTGCACATTTTGGAATACATCTTCAAATCCCCTGTATATCACAGATCTTTTTAGGAGCAAAAACTATTTGATTTATGTTAAACTTAATACATGCGCAATGTTAATGCTAGTACTAACCTCAAAACTGAGAAGATTTCGTATTATCAGAACTGAGACGCATAAAATCAAATTGTGTACTTCAAAAAAGGATTTGAGGACATTAACCGGTCCTTTTTATCGAAAAAATCCGAATAATGTTATGGTTTTAAATAAGATTTTAAATCCGAACGTACAAATAATAACAGTAACAACAAGCATCTTTCTAACGGCACATTTAGAGCATTGTGTTGGATATAGATCGTTGGGATACAGGCAAATGCCTGTATCCCCATTCGATATTTTCTTGTTTAAATAACCGAAAAAGCATTTTTTTCAGAACATCTACGTATAAGTAGAAATGAAAACAGTACGACGTCTCTGATAAAATGTAGGTTCGGCGCGTCATTGAAGCGAATTCGGGAATGCCATACAGTCAACGTCGAAGTTCGGCTTTGAATTCGATAGACGTTTCGTCCGACTATAACTGCCGAAACCTACGCCGCACTGAAAGCACTGAAACAATCTACGTACGCATACGGCGGCGATGTATTTCATGTAGATGAACGTAAGCGAATCGCTTGATGGACATTTTCGGTTCGTTTCGGATACCGTACACATCGCCCACCTCTCCTCAGAACCTGATAAAAGAACGCGCTTTTATTGTTTGATGTTGCGAATAACTGCCACCACGCGTGAAGGTTACGTTTGATACGTGAGATGCGTAGATAGGGTATGAATATAACCCGGGAGATTTCCTTTTTTTTCTGGAAAAAGAGACTCGTCTATGTGATATCAAGTGTGAATGTTGGTGAAGAACTTTTTTGCGTTTTAAATGAAATAAACTTTGATCTGTAGCAATGTTAGAGCTTTAAATAGAAATGTATTTTACGAAAACTGCTTATAGGCGGTTTCTTTTATGGTTTGCAAGTTTGTACAACCACAAAATATAGTAATAGAAAGAAATATTTAATTTATAAAATAGCTTCACAATTTAAGGAGATTACCTTACTTTATACAAGCTAATAAGTGTATTTTTATGTCTTAAAGGTGTTTCTACTCTTTTAGTTTTCAATAATAATGAATTCAGTGCGAAGTTGAATGGTGGATTCTATTCCGAATATTTGTAATAAACATTTAAAAAATGCACTATTCTTATTTTCTTCTTTACTATTTAAAGGTGAAGAATTATGGACGAAAACAGGTTTGAGTGGTTTCAATCATTTAAGTGATCCAATTAAGAAACACTTCGTGTCACAAAGCCATATGAAAAGTGTAATTCAATTTTTCCTTTCTGAATATGTTAATATTGCTGCTAGGATGGATAGTGCATACCGAAGAAATATAGCATTACACAACGAGAAAGTGAAGCACAGTCGATATGTATTGAACGTTGTAATTGATTCTGTACGTTTCTGTGGAGCTTTCAAATTTGTGTTGGAAAGACAGAATGAATCAATTTTGTCTTCTAACCCGGTTTTTCGTGGATGTTTTCAAGGGAAGCTCAAAAAGTATCCAAAATGAAATTTGCAGTGTGTGTCAGAAAGAAACTTATTTGTCTTTAATAGTTGACGAAACTACTGACGTATTAAATAAATATTAAATGACTGTGGTATTTAGGTATATAACTGCAGATAAGCCTGTTCAACGTTTTTGAAATTTTTTAGCGCCGTTAGATCATAACGCGAAAACGTTATCT
The DNA here is from genome assembly GCA_023509865.1 of Trypoxylus dichotomus. Taxonomy (NCBI): domain Eukaryota; kingdom Metazoa; phylum Arthropoda; class Insecta; order Coleoptera; family Scarabaeidae; genus Trypoxylus; species Trypoxylus dichotomus. Next base: position 7,168,481 of record CM042081.1, on the reverse strand, counting down.
ACATTCTTGCAGAACGAGCAACACACATTAAAGATAACGAAAGAAAAATTTATTGCTTAGACATATGATAGGGTAGCCCTCATGAGCATATCGTATAATATGGTAAACTAACTTACAAATACGGCGCTTTTGTGCATTGTTACGCAGCTCGGATGAATTTAGTTATGTTGTACAGTGCCTCTGCGAACACTAATATTCATATATTCTTCATGAAATTTAGAAGAAATTTGTACCTTTTTTTTCAAATAGTTCTCAACGAGTTGTAATATTGGACGAAATAATTAAAAAGCGGTTGCCTCCTTCGGCCCCAACAAGTTGGTTTAATTCCAGAATTGTCGGCACTGTGTTTGACCACAGGGAAAAAATAATAGAAACAATGTGAAGAATTTGGAATAGAAGTAAAGCTGTGGTCAATCGTCAGCAGATGGGGCACCTATCACACTGATAGCTTTCTCGTGCTCAACTTTTCGTGAGGGATGTTTTTCACACATTCATGTCAGCAACTTCTATAATCATTACCTGGTGGTCTGCTAACACGATACCATGAACTCTATTGATCATGTTCCTCGTAGTCATATCAGTGGGATGACCTGGTTGTCTCTCATCAAAGATGTACATTCAGCCACTCTTAAACTTATTAAACTGCGTCCAACTTATTTTTCACTTCTGGATATGTTTTACCATCCAAAGAAATAAATCGAATCACTGACCGGTATCGTTTTGTGATGCCACATTTATATAAACTTGCTCACATTTATACATACATTACCGCTGAAAAGTGTTTAGGCACCCCTGTTTTCATGGATTATTCATATAGTATTATGTTTACCAAAAAAACATTATAATAAAATGAAATACGTATTTAAAATATAGTTCAGTAAGATAAACACCCATTATATCGCATAAGGATTACTATCATTTTCCTGCACTTGGTCGGATTACCATAAACTGTTTATTGCGGTGTAATTACAATAACAATCCCTCTGAATTTACTGGGTAAATTTAGTCATCTGTTAGATTGTAGGATTGTAATGTTTAAATTACCTTCCTACAAGATTATAGTGAAATCTGTAACCTATGGTCAGTTGCAGTGTGGTATTTACTCTATTCACGTCGTGAGCGAAATATCGTGTGACAATTTTTTAAAATGCCTCCGCGAAGAGAAATTAGTACGGAAACACGTGCGCCTATAATAGTTTACCATAAAAGTGGCATAAGTAATCGACAAATTGCCAAAAAATGAAAATACACCACGCTACGGTTGACTATAACGTAAAAAATATTGGGAAACTGGCAGTTTTCTTAATAAAAGACGGAGTGGAAGGCCAAAAGCGGCAACATCTGCAGATGATCGCAGAATAGTGCTTACCAGCAAGTTAAATAGACGCAAAACAGCCCCGGAAATCACCGCAGAATTAAATGTTGGTCGCCAAAAACTAGTCAGTGTTTCTACAGTGAAACATCGCCTACAGAAAGCCGGGCTCCATGGACGTATTGCGATGAAAAAGCCATTACTACGCAAACAAAACAAGCAAAAGCGATTTAAATGGGCTCGTGAACACCAACCCTGGACCATAGACGAGTGGAACAACGTCCTATGGCCGGATGAGTCCAAATTTGAGCTGTTCGGAACCAGAAGACGCATATTCGTAAGAAGATCTGTGGGTAAATGTGCCAGAGAAGAATGTATTGCTGCTACCGTGAAGCATGGTGGCGGTTCTATCATCATTTGGGGCTGTATTGCTGGCACTAGTGTAGGGGACATTGTGAAAATTGACGGTATATTACAAAAAGAAGACTACCGCGAAATTTTGGAGAACCACGTAATACCTTCCGGAATTCGGCTTTTGGGTCAAAATTTTATCTTCCAGCAAGATAATGACCCAAAACATTGCTCTAAATTATGTACAGACTATTTAGAAGTGGAAGGAACTCTCAAAATTATGAAATGGCCTCCCTAGAGCCCCGACTTGAATCCAATCGAGTTACTATGGGAAGAACTAGATCGGGCAGTACGGAAATCGGCTCCGACATCAGCTACTGACGTGTGGAACAAATTGCAATCGAGTTGGACCTCAATAACGCAAGAAACTCTGGCAAAACTTATTGCGAGAATGCCTCGATTGTGTGCTGCAATTATTAAATCAAGAGGAGGTCACATAGATGAAAGCAAAATTTAAATTAAACGTTTTAATTTTCACATTTATTTAATATATTTTTATTCATTACATGTATCTGCACATAAAAAATAAGTATTATTAACATTTTTGCTGAGTTTTTATACATTTTTGCTGTGAGTGAGAGTGCCTAAACACTTTTGAGCGGTAGTGTATATATATATATATTCAGGTTTGGTAAAAAATCCCATATTAAGAATATTCTATTGTAAAATTCGGTAAAAGCAAAGTTGTCCAGTATTTAGACGTGTTCATAGATAGAAGTTTTATGGTGTTAATAATATACCTTGTATACTGTTACTAATTTGCTTTCATAAAAAGTTATATTACATATATGCAAATTTTAATGTAAAGAATTTTCACGTCAGACTATCTACTTCAGATTGTTTTTCGCTTTGACGTAATTTTACAACTTGTTAGATAAAATTGAGTAAAGATGACATTAGATATTATTATACATTAGTTACAATTACAACAAACTTTTTCTTTTCTGGCCGGCGACATCTTCCATTCTGTCCACAGAAACGTATACGGGAATTTCACTTTGCAAAAGATTAATGTGGATTTCCAATCAGATGAATCGAAAGAAATTCATTGTAGGATCTGCTAGTAGAAATCAATTCGCGGAGGTATTAAAGAAAAGAGGCAAGAAAATATGAAGAACTAATTCCCAGTAGATCTATTTTAAAAACTATTCGTGAAAAATCTAAGAGCAGGAACACCTGTGATCTGTAATATTCTACAAGATTACTACAACGTTGGGGTTACATCTCAGAATATCGGAAATGGTTCCCATGACGAGGATGATAAATGAAAAATCTTCTACCTTTCGGTGATTCTAGGAAAAATATTTTCTTTCTACGAAGCTTTTACAAGCCCCGACGACTTCGTATGTGTTAGCAAGAGGCCCTATAATCTTGTTTATACGAGAACAACGGATCGGCTATTTCGGTATAATGTCGTAGTATAAACGACACGGTGACATACTTCCATGTGTGGACCCTCTGCTATATTTAGGTAGCTGTTGGAGTTTTTCGGAAATGTTTGTAAATATTCTATTTACCATTACAATATGTATACGAGCATGTATCCTCCCTCTACATACGCTTTTAAAACGCTTTAAATTTATAATAAACATATTTCGAAAGCCAGCAATAAAATTCCGAAGTGTTTAAGTTCTTCTGTCGAGAGCGAGTCATCGAGGATGTTATTGAATTATCGTTTGAGTTCTTTGTAATTCGAATGAAAGAAAAATAGTAAAGAACTGATGGAATACAAGCAAGAGTTTTTATTAAAGACACGACAGGCGAGAAAAGTTAGAAAGGTTAAGTGTCAATTTAGGTGGCTGCGCCTGTTTTTTATCTGCGCATTCGAATCGTTTCGTTTAGATATTAATTGGAAGCTTAATATGTCCGTTAAATGCAGATTCGCACTCGTACGAAGCCTAAAAAAGGGTTAATGAAAAAGAATCTGGTCATGTGGAACTACTTTATAGGTACTTTAGAAACGGAAGTAATCAGAATTTAAATTTACATTTCGATTACTTTGAAATAGGCAAAGGAAAATAATTCTGTTAGATATCAATTAATCTACGTACGTTTTAGTCTGAAAAAATCGAGCTAGGATCGATATATGACGAGAGAAAAGATATCTGCATGATAGAACAGTTTCTGTTTATATACTCAGCGAAATGTATGTAGTTTCATATATAATTCAGCGATTTCCCTCTAAACAACTATCAACAGGAAGAATTAGGAATTATTACCATTGCATTTTGAATTTAACGAAACAATAGAGGTATTACGTTGTTAGTATCGTTACTTATTATAAGTCTTAAATATAAACACATATAAATAATATAGGTGAAATTTCTATAGTTCCATAGAGTTAGGTGTACATAATATGAAGTCATACATTGTTTTCCAACACAAAATAAAATAATTATTGAATTTTGATGATTCCTTAAGAAAAAGATGAAGTAGAATATTCTCACGAAGAAGAGGTATTCAAGATCTCAAGAATAATCTATAGTTTCGGCACCAGACATCACAGTTTTTAAAAGATTCCAGGAAGAATGAAAACTGACGAATATTTTGATTGGATTATCGATGACAATAATCTTCAATATTCTGAAAGATATCGCAAGGAAAATTCTAAGTTTCGCTAGTAATATCATGGCATCCAAGCAACTACGAGATAACTACCTAGAATTCGTGGAATTAACAACAATTTTTAAACGAATTTTATTCGAAAATTTTATCCTGTGAGGTATTAAAATCTTGATGTTGCCACTTATATAATTAAATTTTATTTCAGTGTTGGTCAATTGTTGCCCACATGGCATCTTGATATGTAGAATGCAGATTAATACACTAACATCTAATACACCATGTAAAGACTTTATTATAAAATATTTTAATAACTAGAGTTGTTGTTTGAACTATTTCCATCGTTGATGATCATGGTCTTTTCATATTGTCTGAAATACCTGTTTAATTCGGGCTCATACCGAATTTCTAACTCTTGACGTGATATTGTTGTCGATGGATTCTCATAATAACTAGAGTTGTTGTTTTGGCTATTTCCATCGTTATTATGAGAACTCATCGACAACAATATCACGTCAAGAGATAAAATATTTTCCTTATTTGCACTGTACCCGTTGAAGACAAAGCTAAAATTGATGATATGGCCTATACTTTTGTCGCACTTGTATGTGTGGTTTTCCCAGAATATTTTTGTTCATTACCGTTTTCGCAATGCCAGTACCAGAAACTACTACAATCAATCATATACGTTTGCAATATAGGTTGCCTATTAAATGATGATTATTAAATATCTCTTTTAAAGTAATAAATGTAGGCTGTTAGGAAACGGTAGAAGGCTTTATAATCGCAATTTGTAATGTGTTCAGAATATCAGCTGTTTTACAATAGATTTAAATCCACATCAATCACGAACTAGCGTCCTATACCATTGAATATTTTTTTATAACTTGTCTCTTTTTGAAATGAAGTTATTAAAATAAAGAAAGATAAACGAAGTCTGTCATAACAATAGAGAGAGACACTAACTTTCTATCAACGATATTCTTTACTCATAAAATTAGAGCATCCACTACAAATTCGCCCAACTAAACAATATTGCCAACGAAACCACTATTACCAACTCTGTCTTTTGTCTAACCCTACTTGGTAAAGCTCCCAAATATTTAACATACTTCCAATAATTGCCTTTGCACTACTCGACTACAGTAGCTTTGTTTTCCTTTTTCATTCAAAATTTAATTAGTTTTGCCGTGTTAGACGACAAAAACCGCAAAGTTTAAACTTCTCAATGCGCCTAATATTGATTAGTTGCACGACGTTTTCGAGAATACTCTTCAGAAACACAGAACTAAACAACAATTCGTCACATTATTTTCTGAAAATGTCGCAACCGTTTTCATTCAGAATTTATATGTCGAACATATAAAGGTGTTATTGTTTCATTGATCTGCGATTACAACCCTTACATACAATATTAAATATACATATACGTAAAGGCTTTAGTTTATTATCATAGTGGCTGGTCTTTGAATAATTTTAACTTGGAGCTGGAGAAAATTGAAAAGTAGGGTTTGTACGGTTCAATTGATGACCTATTTCAAAATTATAAAGCCCACGTTTCAAAAGCGAAAGTTTTATGACATGTGTCGCTTGCGAATTCGCTTGCGAATTCGCTTACCGCGGAGGAAGTGTATTTAATACACGTTAAAGTACGATAGGTCGCAAAATTAATGACAAGTAAGAGGAACAGAGAGTAAATTAATGATGTTACGTTATTTAGTAAGGTGTATTTCCATCTATACTCCTATAACATCTTTGGATACCCATTATTAACCTGCAGTTAAATTAGGTTGATTGCTAGTGGTTATTGATATTTAACAAGGGACTTCATCGAAACGTTGAACTACTTCACGTTCTTCTAACAACCAGCTATTAATTAGTTTGAGAAATTAAAAATTTGAACATGTTTTCGGTAGGATTTGAATCTATAGTACTTGGAGGTACATATACACTCATGTTACTCTTGATGTTCTCGCGGACGTATGATGGCTTCCTCGGATTTTTGGTCGCGTATGAGTTTTGTCCTGATAAGGACCGTTATTTCGACATTTCAACAAGATCGCATTCACTAGCTCCAGAAGATGACGAGAGCAACCTCGTTGAAACGTCGAGATAACGGTCCTTATTAGAACAAAACTCACACGCCGCCGAAAACCCAAGGAACCATATTTTTATATATATTTACATTCTTGGGTTACTGACCGGGTATGTTGTTGAGGTGAACTGTTTATCTCCGATCGCTAACCGAACGAGAACATCCAGAAGATGATGAGTAAGATCTCGCTGAATCGTTGATCTAGTCGAAATGGTCCGTTTTGGGACCAACAACATACGCGATCAGAAATCCGAGAATATTATTTCATATATATACTTTCATAACAGTGGACCAAAATTATTTAAAAAACATCCAGTTTCTCGATTAGGAGGAACCTTTTATCTATATATGTTTTAGATTAATTCGTCATACTTTGGGTGGAAGATTCTCCAGTTTCTTTATTGACAACTATTAATGAAACACATTGTATAGTAAAAATTGCGTCTAAATAAAATATCCCAGGAGCAAATAATAACGATTAATAATGCGATTTTTTATCCATTTTCAACGTTATGACGTTGTGTAATACATAGTACACTAAACTATAATTTGTTCATTATTTATAATAATTGCCTTAGTAGCACACCAAAATAGTATTACCGACGAAAGTAAACTCTAATGTAATTAATAGCAATAATTTTTAATTTCAACTTCACTCTTCGATTGCTGCGAATTTAATAATATTCCCAACCTAGAATATTCATTTCGGATTTTTATCAGTCCCATTTTATCTGGGGAGCATTTAAGTCAACTGTATAGTAAAAATTGCGTCTAAATAAAATATACCAGGAGCAAATAATTACGATTTATAATGCGATTTCTATCTGATTACGATTCCTTGAAAAGTACTGAAGGCTTTTGAAGATTTTTGAGATATTCTGGGATCTTTCCACACAAAAATATCAGACTAATTGAAGATTACGTTTCGTGAAAATTTAAAAAATTGAAATCCCACTTTCCTGGAGACTACTGCAAATCTTGTAGCTTCGGTTTTGTAACCATATGCTTATAATAACATGTTCTTGTAATTCCAAAAGAAGAATGAACTGTTTATTTGTGCTTTAAAAAATGTTTGGATTAAAACAAAAAAAATAATTTCCAAATTTTACACAAAATACGCACCAACCGATTAATTAATAAACACCATTAGTAAACTACCAATGAATATAAATCAGTTAGAACTATTTTGCCAAATCAGTAACGTTTCGGATCCAAAATCACATTGCTCGATATTTTCACATTGAAAATTCGAATAATACGCATGTAAATATTATCTGTACAGATATGTTTTAATTAATTGCAGTAAGAGTACTGTGCACCCGTGTAATAGGTTGATTTTTCATTGTTATTGAAATTTCTGATGTGCAGCGTTAAGTGATTCTGGTCGTAAAATAATTAGGCACTTGTGGTCGACACCAGCCAATCTCTGTCCATTGTTATTCGTTACGCGTATGGAAAATGATATGCAAGTTCAATACATACAACATCGTATTGTCGACTACGGACTTCCTCGTAATTTGAGTTAAATTAAATTTGAAATTCAGTTGGAGGTGGTGCAAAGTTAAATTGGTATAGTTGAACTTGAGTAAATGAAGTGTCTATAGTTTGGGTCTATGAAATGATGTAGAAATGTGTTATAAACGTTGGAAAGGTTGGTAAAGAATTTTTTAATTCAACGAAATAATGTGCATTTCCCAAGAGTAGCTAGAATTGCATACCAAGGTCTAAACTTTAATGGAATTAAAGTTATCTATTACAAAATCTGTACTGAAGCAACTTAATTCCTTGACACTTACCAAAATAGAAATCAGAAAATATAAAGTAGATGTAAAGAGTTTTGGGCGCAAACTATCACTTTAAAATACCGCTGAGTTTTCATATTAACATTTTTGTATAAGACATCTTTCGTCGTAACAGCTGCCGGACAGAGAAGTTAGTGACGCGACCGAACAACCGTTACGACAATGGCAAACGGCCGTGAAAGCCTGAGAAACTATTTAAGATATCTTTTTCTACGGTTAGGTTACCCATGTGTAACTGTAGATGCTGTGATAGATAATTACATGGCATTAAAATTGGAAAATCTAGTTACAATCCAAGACAGGAGTAAAGGAAAAATTTGTACACTTTTTATATTCTCTTTATCTCAGATAAAGCCAAAACTATTTTACTATGTGATAGTTACCAAAACTATGAAATGAAAATATCGGCAAATAAAGCCAAAACTTGTCACTTATTCTTCAAGCAAAAGTGCGTTGTCATCGAATATCCAATAAGGATGATCTGAAAAATGCTTTGTTGCAAGAATGGAACAGTATTTCGCTAGATTATAGGCGTAAGTTAGTAGAATCTGTTCCAAATAAATTATAATTAATTATAAAATCTAAAGGAAACCCTTTTTTAACTTTGAAAAATAATTAATTCACTATTATTGTAAGTGTATCATTTTCATTGTGATGTTAAGTATGTAACCGCTGTAATGTTATCTGGTTAGAATTTGTAATACGTGTTCGAATTAGTTTTGTTTTATTTTTGTAATGTATTTCAAGAATAGTAGATATAATATATTTAATTTACTTTTAGCAAATATTATTAATTAATATATTTTACGTAACAGTTTCAGCTTCTTATTTTCACTGGGAATCACTGTAATAATTCGTTCGTAATTTCATATCTCTCGTAAATTAAATATTGACCAAACACACTCAACAATAAGCATACATACTGAGCAAATAAAGCGAGGAGATTGATTCAGACATCAGTAACTAAAACTGCTGGCAGTGGCTGCGCTGCTGTCTGCCAACAAAATGATCCACCTCTCCTTATTCATTGCAATTGTAAAAGCAATATTTTTCACTGTTCCTTATTTGCAGTAAACCCTTCGCAGACGCAGCGTTACTATTTTGCAAGTACAAATATTATATGCAAATTTACATCTTATACATTACATTTCTCCATACACGATCTCAGAGCAATTCCCATTGTATTTAGTTTACTGAATGAGTGCATATTAAATGAAGCCAGATATACATGGTTCTCGTTTTAATGCACGCCGAAATTCTATGTACAACGTATATATATAAGATAATACAGAGCCTCTACATAGAAATGGCATTGTTAAATTTCGCTAAACTCGCAACTTTATAATACGTATAATGGTACTGTACCGTTCTGCATAATACACCAACTTTATCGCCCGTACGTGGCCATGAATAAGTGAAAAACGTTCGTGGAAAACTATAGAAAGTGTTAAAATAGAACGAAGGTATAGATATGACGGTCAAACGTTTGAAACTAAGGCTTTATGAAAGCTCCAAAAGACAACAGCTGCGTTTGTGAAGGGCGTATGTATACCATGGGGAGAAAATTTAGATGGTGTGTTTAAGTAAGGCTCCTTGTGTAGGAAAAGACCACAGCGAAGATCATATTAAAAGAGAATTAATAGAGCAAATTCTCTTAATAATAACAATAATAGAATTTATTGTCTAACAGGATGCCAATTACGGGACAAAAATAAATAGAAAATCATACAAATTATACCGGTAAAACATATCAATATAGTATTTTTATTTAGTAAGTTACACATATATATGGGGACATTATGCAACAATACTTCGAAATAGGTAGTGCAAACGTAGAACAGAATCTGGGCGAAAAATGAGATACATGAAAGTGCAACTTAGATAATAAATCTGCGCAATCAATAAATCCATTTACTAATTTGCAGACAAATTGAGAGCAATAAGTTTGCACCATGACGCTCCAGCAAAGAATGGTAATTAGTTCCTGTAGGACTGTATTCACCATCAAGTTTGTAAGAAAGAAATTTAAGAAAATGACGTTGAACTCGTTCTAATGTAAGCTAATAGCAGGTATAATAAGGGGACTAAATAATAGAAGCGTATTCCAGACAATTCACTACGAAGGTAAAATACAAGGATTTTAACATATTTATGTCACTAAACCTTTTAGGGCAAGTTAAAAAGAATTCTTCAATGTACTGGACAAAGCTTAAACGGCTATTAAAAATAACTCTAAGATCTTTAAATGATTCAACCGCAGGTACAATCTCCCTTTTTATTATGTAGAACGAATTTAAGAGATTCGTTTCGCGCGCGAATTGGTTATGCACCAAGCGGTTACCAAGTCAACATTTTTCAGAAGGAGTGCAATATCTTGTTGGTTGGAAACAGCAGAATACATCTTAATGTCATTAGCATAAACCAAGGCCAGACAGGAAAGGCCAACCAACAGATCGTTTATAAATAATCAAAACAATAGTGGTCCTAAATTGGAACCCGGCGTTACACCAGAAATAGATACAAATTCTTGCGACCGGTAGCCATTATAATAATACGTTCCGACAAATAGGAGCTCATAAACTTGAGATACAAGGAAGTGAATCCAAAACAATCCAGCTTATTGAGCAGAATTCCATCGTCGATTGCATCGAATGCACACGAAAAGTCTGTATATAATACATCAATTGTCAAGTTAGTTACTGTAGATATTCCATGCAAAAAGCCATGGTGACATTTAGAAAGTGTAGATGTGGCAATATTAAATATGCTGCAATAAATAGCATCTTCATAGACTTTCGCAAAGTTACATAAAATTGCTATCGGCCTCTAATTATCAATTACACAATAAACCCCCTTTATCTTTTCTAAGTGATATGGATCTAATTTTATTAACTATTTGCAAACATTTTTTTAAAGTAATTGAAAATTGTTTATTTTTTTGTATAATTGATGATAAATTATTACTAAAAAAAAAATAAGCTGGTATATGCTGGACTTCACTTAAACTAATTTTCTCATCAGTGGAGAAGAATCTGTACAATTGTGAATCATCAGCATAGCAGTGAAGAAGAGATTACGTGTGAAATTATGGAGAAAGAACATATGTGCCGTGTAAATAGAGAACAGCAATTGACCCAATATGGATCCCTGCGGAACTCCCGAGTGTATAGTCGCCCAATCAGACACTTTCCCGCCAGCAACAACTGCCTGTTTTCTGTCAAGTAAGTAAGCCCTAAAGAAGTGAAGAGCAAGTTTATTAATTAATGGAATCCTCAACCTTAGGGTAACATATCAGGGGTTAGTGAGATTTTATTAGGAAGTATTGATCACTTAGGACTATTCAAAGATAAACAAGGGTGATAATCAAATGTTGGTTACATGTTGGTTGTGGTGAAGAAACTATATAATGTCTGTGCGAATATGTGTAAATAGTGCTGATTCCTTTTCTTACATTTGTGGTAGCTTTAACGTTCCAAATCAAAGGGAAAATACTAGTGCTTTCATTAGGATGATGTATTTCGCTTATTTTAACGTAAAACTTGGTGATCAACACAAGTTATGGGCTTAACATAAAATGAATAAAACATGTAGAAAATTTGCGGCAGTGGAGCAAGGTAAAACTCAAGAAATTAACTATTGGCGTAATCCAAAAGATCACGTAGATAATTACTAAACTAATTTTGAGGTTGGGAAAACAGTAGCAACCTCTGTATCTCGTACTATAGGCACACAGTTCAAACCTGTACTGCTCGCAAAGATGCTTTCTTTTGGAAAAAAAGTACAATAAAATCTATATACAGATTCTAAATATTATTAAAATAGTCCTATTTTTAAAATAAATTCTGCGTGTTTGATTAATGTTAACTGGTAATATAATACGTATCATTTCCTTTTAACATATAAGAACACCACTGCTTCCGCAAACAACTATACCATATCTAATTCGTGAATAACAATAGACAAGGTAAACAATTTGAAAAATGTGAATATCAGCAATATCTTTCAATTGTCTAAAATCAAGAGAAAAGCTACTTTACTTGTTGGATGCTAGATCAACATGATTTTTCTGATTTTAGATTCTGAACTACCGTCAAAGACATACTAACACTTTGCATTGAATTCTACAAAGACCAAACAAGATTAAATTTGTTTCTATCTAATCTATCATTAAATTTTTTTATCCATTTTCAACGTTATGACGTTGCGTAATACATAGTACACTAAACAAATATCGCTTTGTATATAATTTGTTCATTATTTATAATAATTGTAATTCTAATGTAATTAATAGCAATAATTTTTAATTTCAACTTCACTCTTCGATTGCTGAGAATTTAATAATATTCCCAACCTAGAATATTCATTTCGGATTTTTATCAGTCCCATTTTATCTGGGGAGCATTTAAGTCAATTGCAAGGCCAATATTTATCTTTCACTCCTGTCAAAATGTACCATTTTTGTTCGAAAGCCCGTAGGGCGTGAACTAATTAAAATACGCTATATAAAATGTAAGTCGTTGAAAAGGAGAAAATAAACTAATGGTAGGGAATCGTGATCAGAATTCGTAATCGTTTCTCGCATATTTTCCCCAGGTGCTGCCCATTCCTATGGACGTGGAAATTAAATATTCGCAGCTTTTATATGGAATTCATTACGTACTTACAAGACATTGAAAATATATCAGTTTACCTATGTATAACACGAAGGGAATTAAATATTAGATTGTTGATAACATTGATAAGTTGGCAAGAACGAAACAGTAATCAAATTTGTGAGTATATGTTATTTCAGATAAAATAAGCTAAAACTATTCGATTGAAGAAGATTTTAACATTTCAATTTCTATTGTAGCATACGTAAGAACATTTAGAAGGTATGTAAATGTGTAGTTGATCGAGAAGTATATGCAGTGAAAACGACCAAAATATTCATGCTACTAATATGAACACGTCAACTAGCAGCTCTAGTTTAACTCAAAGTAGGTGCCGTTCGCTGTTAATAAAAGTTTCAATTACCTAGTGTTACATATTGTAAAAAGGTGAACTCATCATCTCTTAAACCGCCGAACGGTAAATTATATTCATTATCAATTAATTTTTAACATATTAGTGTCATTAAAAGAAAACAGTGCTCTACAGAAGGCATGATGAAAGCGGTAATAGCTGTTACAGCAAACGAAATGGAGTTGTTACATGCTTCAAAGCCATTTAATGTTCCTAAATCTACTTTAAAAGAGAAAGTTGCTACTAGGGAAAGACATATTACTAAATTAATTTCAATATCATTAAATAGAATGTCTGTATTGAATAATGACCTTAAATTGCTTTGGTATGGAGTCCAACTTTTATGGGCTCGCCGCAAAAATTGTGAAAAACAAAATGGCGTTGCAGCACTAAAACTTAATCTAGGAGGCCACAGGTTACTACGATCTAAAAACGTAAGGGCTTCATAAAAGCAAATGTAAAGAAGTTTTTTTAACTTCTCTGAACCTCTGTTGGAGTTAATTAAAAATAATCTAAATGTGGTTTGTTATGCAGACGAAAGAGGATTAACAGTTGTTCGGCAGAAAATAACCAAAGTTTTTTTTAAAGGAAAACGACAAATTGGATGAATTTCTATGCCAGAGCGAGATTCGCTACTAACAGTCGTTACTTGTATGAGTACAACTGGCCATGTCATTCCTCTTCTCACCCTTCATACAAAATGCAGCATTTGCACAGGACCTTTAAACCTCAATTGAAGAGCTGCTATGACAAACTATAGAAAAATGATTCAAACAGAACGTACGTACGCCTGTTACTAACCACCAAATTGCCAGATTGTTTTGAGGAGGCATGCAATAAGCTAATTAGCCGAGGAATTTGCCAATACCATAACTTTGTTAAGTAATTAATGAGCCCGATCAACCTCTACTCCAGCAATAAAAGACGTATGTGCAATCTTAACCAAATACGTAAACCCAATCACATCCAGATGCCTGGACCTTCTAGTGTCATCCTTGATCGATTTTCTACGTCTACAAACAATGACATTGAGATGCCAGGAACTTCTGGTCAAAATGTAATGCTTACTGCTATAAGTTGTTTGCCTTACTTCAAACTCTAACTCTAACCTGCAAAAGGAAGGCAAATTCGCCGTATCAAAACAGGTTGTCCAGTAAAATTAAAGAAAATAAATTGAAAGATAAACTTAACAACAAACATAAGCCCATTTCAGTAAAATCTTCAATCAAAAGCAACAAACCTTTTAAAATAACATATAAAAGAACAAAAAGTCTGTTATTATAAAGACTCCAATTCAAAGAACAAACCTTAAAGTACTTGACTATATACGACGTTAGATTAAGTTGAAACGAATGATTTTTAAAATGGGTGCGATATCTAGCATGCTTCCTCTAGCAATTAAGATGAATTAATTAGCCAAGTACTAAATTAAAATTCACACAAAGCAATAGAATTTATCTTTTAAGTGTCTATAGTATTCTGTGTACGATATAACTATACCCTCAGCGAAATTTCTATAGTTCCATATAATTTTGTAGTTCCTCTATAAACATTTAGCAACGGTATGAGTTGGGAATTACCTAAAATTATATTTCTCTCCGTAAAGAAATAGCGGAGACATTATTTTGTCGATATCACAACTGAGATATGTAGGGGAAATACCTGCTGTATAAGCGTAAAATAAATAAGTTGTTATAAAGAGGTATGGTTTTCAAACCGAGGCATAGTTAAAAAAATCGGAGGATCCTATCATCTCATCTCATTCCAATGGCCTGCTCACTCGCCCGATCCGAAAATCTTTGGGGAATATTGGCAAGAGAGGTGTATGCCCAATAATAAAAAATACGATAGTGTTGGAATAATATTCCTATTTCAACAAAACTTAATATACAGTATGAATACCCGGATGTTTGAAGTTAGTTTAGAAACAATTATAAATTTGTTATATATTTATTTTATTTATCAATTCTGCGTTAATGGACCCATAGAAATTTAGTTGTTTTGAGTTACCATTATTGTAAATATTCTCTGTATAAGATGAAATTTTTTTTTTTATTTTATTTTCTCTTGCATTTGTGTACCCTAAGGAAGACGCTGCTTTAAAATATATAACCTAAAGCTATAACAAGAAGAAAAACGAAACTACTGAGGAAAATTCACCGTAGTTTAGAAATATCTCTCCCAACTTCCTTGTTCAACATGAGCAACGCAAATTATTCCCCTGGACGCGTACATTTTCCAGTTTAAACGTTTATATTGTCATATACGTATATATACACACATGTAAACTACTTCCGTCTAACTACGACCATTCAAACGTGCATAGAGTCGTATGCATTGCGACTAGGGACGTCTTGGGAATCGCTACAGGTGCCAACCCTTTTTCCTTGTGTATATACCTACACGTGTATTCGATATAATGTCGCTTCACCTCGCATTTTCCAGCAACCGTAATGATACATTGACCGGGCGCTCCTG
This sequence comes from Trypoxylus dichotomus, assembly GCA_023509865.1. Taxonomy (NCBI): domain Eukaryota; kingdom Metazoa; phylum Arthropoda; class Insecta; order Coleoptera; family Scarabaeidae; genus Trypoxylus; species Trypoxylus dichotomus. The sequence goes on along the minus strand of CM042081.1, from coordinate 7,152,817 downwards.
AATATGAACAACTTGCATCTACAGTTAAATCTGTGTAGATCTAGTTTCCGCTGGAACAACTTCTGTCTGGGTGGAATTTTTTTGTTGGGGCGTAGTACTGACAGCGAGGAGAGTATTTTTGGAAGGGGATGGGTGAGGGAAAAGAATGGACCTGCGTGTGTTATGTAACGAAGATGCTGTGTAACGTGTCTCTATCAATTAGGTAGCAAAAAAAAGAGATGCGTTTCGTTTAAGTAGAAACCATTAAAGGAAATCGATAAACTATCATTACAGCGATATCGTATTTGCGCTTTCTATGATAGACGATAAAAAAAATTAAAACGAAACGGAAATGCTTTGATGGAGTAGACAGCGCGACAAGGTCTAATAGTATTGATGGTGTACTTGCCGGTGTGAGAAAGATTCAGATGAAATGCGAATTTTTATGTTGGTAAAATATTATTTATGGTTACACTGGGCAACAAATAAACATGTTTCTCTGGTGACTGAGATGTGGCACTTGCTTTTAACTAATATAGGTGCGCTAATGCCAAATATGCGACAAATTTTTCCGTATTATATAACTCTTTTTCTATAGCATTTCTTAAACACCGTTAACTAAGTGGGGCAAATTCTTAATTGTTTAAATAATTGAAACACATTCCAAATACGTTTAGGTCATTAGCATAATGTACACTCGTATCTGATATATGAGGGCAGATCCTCGTGGCCCACCCCTCACCTACTTCTAATTGGTTCTTTGATTAATTTTATTTACATTTAGTTAATTAACACTCGTAGATCATATCTGCATAATATCAAGTTTGTGTCTCTCAAGTGCTGTGGTTAATTCGTGATTGTTCACAAAAATGTATCCTGTAGAACAAAGAGCCGTAATAGAATACCTCCAGAAAAAGGGCATGACGCCAACTCAAATTCATAAGGACATTATGGTAACTATTGGTGAGTCTGCAGTTTCTTATGACATAGTCAAACGCTAGGGTCGAGATTTTAAATGCGGAAGAACATCATGTGAAAACCAACATGCCGGTGGTCTTTTCATAACGGTAACAACAGCCAAAAACATTAAAAATGTACACGATATAATAATAATAATTTATTGGCAAGTAAATAGTGAATCCAGAAACAAAAGAGAAAAAATACAAGCATTTTTGCCAATTGGATCACCATCAGTAAACCAAAAAGGTTTCCTGTTGTTAACGGTGACCCAAGAACAAAGATAAAATGAGAACATAATTCGTTACACAGCCAAATTATCTAATATACTACAATACTACAAATCCCTATCTGCCAGAGAGCTGCTCGTTCGTTAAACTATTATAAATAGCACGCCTAAAGGTATAAAATGGTAACTCTTTGATATCCAGCGGAAGCGAGTTGTATAATCGTGCAGAAGCGTAGCTAAAGCTTTTCCCAAACTGCCGGGTATGGTGCTTAGGTATATCGATAAGATCCTTCCTGCGAATGTTGATATTGTGCACATTCGTACGATCCCTCATTTTGTTTAATAGGTAAGGCAGAACACCAGAATTCAAAATTTTATAAATGAGACTCGAGAAATGTAATTGTCTCCGTCGAACCATACTTAGCCACCCAGTATCCCTAAGTTTATGGGAAATCTTTTGACGCTGTCTTATTCCATGTATTAATCTGAGGCATGCGTTTTATACAACCTGAATTCTGCGAGAGTCAATTTGGTCCAGACAATCTCCATAAACAATATCGCAGAAATTAAAATGTAATAACAGCAAGGTATCACATAGCAGCTTTTTAATAGAAACGTCAAGGCAATGCCGGTGGGGATAAATTAGTTTCAAATTGCAGTAGGCGCGACTAATGCAAGTACTGACATGATGTTTAAGCTTAAGATCATTATCTACAAAGAGGCCTAAATTTTTCACATTACTTTGTTAATTGCGAGTTTGATGTTAGGAAGTATACTCGACCTTACCTTAGAACCGCCGAACACTGTAAAGCATGATTTAGTTTCATTCAGAAATAGGGAATGTTTTTTTGCAATAATATACAGATTGTTGGGGTCGCAGTTGATATCATCAACGACATCCTGTGAGCCTCATCGGTGGAGAAGGACCTGTACAATTGTGAATCATCAGCATAGCAGTGAAGAAGAGATTACGTGTGAAATTATGGAGAAAGAACATATGTGCCGTGTAAATAGAGAGCAGCAATGGACCCAATATGGATCCCTGCGGAACTCCCGAGTGTATAGTCGCCCAATCAGACACTTTCCAGCCAGCAACCACTGCCTGTTTTCTGTCAAGTAAGTAAGCCCTAAAGAAGTGAAGAGCAAGTTTATTAATTAATGGAATCCTCAACCTTAGGGTAACATATCAGGGGTTAGTGAGATTTTATTAGGAAGTATTGATCACTTAGGACTATTCAAAGATAAACAAGGGTGATAATCAAATATTGGTTACATGTTGGTTGTGGTGAAGAAACTATATAATGTCTGTGCGAATATGTGTAAATAGTGCTGATTCCTTCTCTTACATTTGTGGTAGCTTTAACGTTCCAAATCAAAGGGAAAATACTAGTGCTTTCATTAGGATGATGTATTTCGCTTATTTTAACGTATAACTTGGTGATCAACACAAGTTATGGGCTTAACATAAAATGAATAAAACATGTAAAAAATTTGCGTCAGTGGAGCAAGGTAAAGCTCAAGAAATTAACTATTGGCGTAATCCAAAAGATCACGTAGATAATTACTATTTTTATTTAATTGAAACCTTCAGTTATAATAAAAGGAAAAGAATAAAATTGTATATCCTAATACAAGGATCACGCTATATATTTTGAGATGATTTGAAAATAATATCAGTCATTGAACATCCGCCCCATTTACTTGACTTGGCCACGTGTGATTTCTACTTATTCCTTAACCTAAAGCAACATTTACGTGGTCGACGTTTCACGACGGAGGGTGCAATTCATCAATTTTTTGAAGCATTCCAAAAGATGACTGGCTTCAAGCTTTTACGTTGTGGAAGCTTCGGTTACAAAAGTTCATCGATGCAGGAGGTGATTATTTTGAACATAAATAAAATTATTTTCGTAAAAAAACTTGTAATTTTCTCAAAAGCGAGTTGAATGTTTTAGTAAAAGATTAAATGAAAAGAAAGTTGCTTGAGCAAAATACGAAGATAACTTTTTGTATAACTTTTTATCGTCACACGTTTTAGACTAAATGCAATTAACTGAGGAAGATTATAGTTTTCATAACAGATGTCACTTTAAAACCAGAAAAATGATATGCCACCGAGGGACCAATTTATGTTCGATTTGCTGTTCATGTCTCTTCCTTGTGGCTTGTAACTTCGCCTAACGGATAAATAATCGTTCCGACACTTCTGGAATAAATACAATCCCAAGTGGAATCTACCATCTTGGACAGCGTTACAGAACCATCTATCATCTGTATGTAAACAAATCGAAAAGAGGATCAAAGCTGAAGTAAAAGATAAACAGCTGCGGTTATGTGTTGGTGAAAATGACAGATTAAAAAAAATATATTGCACATATTATAGTACGCGTATCTGTATCTCTTAAACCAACATTTCCTATCACAACAGTTCAGAAAAAGTATTGACGAAGGTGTTATGATGGTAGTGCTGGATACACTGCAAAAATTTCAATTTTTACTCGTCAATTGTTGATGAAGAAAGCTGTGACATACCTTTACATATCACGTGTAAAGTTCATTGTGCTTTAAATCTTGGAGTACAATCTCTTCGAGAATATTTTGCAGAGATGGCAAACACTAAGACGTATGTCAGATATATTTCAAATGAATTCGAATATTTCAGAAATTTCGATATTCTCAAGTCACCAGGGCCATTTTTTACAGGGAACATGGTTCAAAACATCTTTTTATTACGTCCAATAACTTAAATCTGTGATTCTATAATTCAATCCTGACGAAGCTGCAGCTGTTAAGAAAAGATAGACAAGATTTCAAGATACTTTGGTTAGAACAGGTTTAAAGACTATTTATGTTCAACAATTACAAAAAATTACTTGACACTTTCTATTGTGGCATTTGAAAATCTGTGATTCTATAATTCAGACAGATGAATAAGAAGAGAATATCCAACGTTAAAACTTATATCTAGTCGGTATTCTAGAGGGGGTAAAATAATATTCCTCAAGATACACTACGGAAATTGGTAGAAATAATGCCACGAATTGTGGGAATCAATAGGTGGATTTTTTGATGAGAAAATATATTATTACTTTTTCTTTTGAAGATGAATAAATATTTTTTTTATTACTATTTTGTTTAATATTTTAAAATAAGTGTCAAATTTTGCATGAAATAGAAAGTGTCCATATTATGATAGCGGTATCATTTTCTATGGAGTGATCTGTTTCTTTACTTTAAAGGAAATCTACGTAATATACGGTATATTCGCAATCACTTCACAGTCTTCAAAGGTAGCAACGATGAGGTAAACAACCATTTGATTTTTCTAAACTCAAAAGATCAGAAAACATTGAACAATCGTGCATCTTTCCATTCTTATTAGCTGCAGAGTTTGTACTTATCATCTGTCAAATAACATCGTATTCTACTACGCAAAAATGCAAATGGAAGTAAATTTAAAAAGTAATCTTAAATAGGAACATGCTTTAGTATAGTACAGTTTGTTTGCGCGAAGTTATTGGTGAATGATGAATTCATGTCAAAGACGGACACTTTGAAAAATAATTAAGCCGTTTACTACATTTTATGTACACTTACTAACATCGTCTTCAGAAATATTCCCAGCAAACATTAATTTAACTATCTCAAAACTTCATATTGCTTAACTATATGTTAGTTATATTAACAGCTGTCACAATAATTACGTCAACAACAAGTCTGAACAAACTAATTTAATACCGTAAGTATGTTCTTCTTAGTTTCATCTACGCATTCATGTATCTTTTATTAACCCTAACGCCTTGTCCGCAAACTTAACGTTAAGCAATTAGTCAACGCCAAAATTTGCTTCATGTAACCCTACTAAAACTTATTTCCACGAAAAAATCCGTTCTACGGCAATGAAAATGTGACGGCAAGAAACCAATTCCTAAGTTTATATTTTCTAGCGTACGCAAGTTAGTCCTTTCAAGCGGTCTTCGCAGGAAGTGACGATAAAAATAACTAAATCTTTTCGAATTTTCGTATAACACGTACTCAAGAAAGTTTTTAATTTCGTTACAGCTACCGGAGGCGGCTCGAGGGGATTATAAACTTTAAATTCTTATTACGGCTCTCTTACAAATTGTTTCTCTACCTTAGTACCTTATAAACACCTCTTAATCCATGTAATGCGGCGTTCACTTGCTAATCTTCTTAGAAAATATATAAATAGACAAATGCATAAATGGTGAATAAAAATAATTTCTCGCTGATAGTAAATTAGTGTGAGGAAGTATTGATTTGATAGATAAATTGTTCGCTCTGCAATTTCTTGCAAGTTTTTGATATGCAACACAATACATATGACATTGGAACTTTGGGTTTAAGTTAACTAAAGATGGAGATTAATTTTTAGTACTGACATTTGATTAGTGGCGCCCTCTACGCCCCAGTATGCTAAACTTAAAGAACATCCCTCGTATATCAACACCATCTGTATTATGTACCGCATTGTTCATTTGAAACGTTCGCTTAAACCTTTTCTTTATACCGCGTCCAGGAAAATCTAGCGTATCGCATTCATCTCACAGCAGGGTAAAGGAGGACAATCAATCGCGTCTTCATCCGGTAAGTTGTTGTACTATCCAAAAGGACAGCAGTAAAGTCGTATGGCCTCGCACAGACTATTCAAAGCATTTCTTTAAGCTAATCTAGAAGCTGCACGGTGTCTGATCCTCTTCTATATACGAACTCAGATCGCTGAAACTTATATTAAAGCATGTCACCTGTGCTCTTTGAGAATCGATAGGCTATGGTTACAAATCCTCAAGTGACTTCTTCGGATTTACGATGAGAAATAGGATTGCGCGCATTGAATGTTTTAATAAGTGTTGAAAATTGAGTGCAACTGAAAAACTTTGATAAAATTCGTTGAATGTAAAAATTCGGTTTTTTGAATGTAATGTTAATGCTTTCATTAGACATTTTAAAAATGGGCCTTAGGTAACGATCCATTTACAATTTCTGTAATCTTAGATATATGCGATACCACGCATTAAAATTATACTTATATTAAATTAATATTAATATTAAACCACAGTTGGTATTAGTAACGATAAAATTACAATTTTCTTGCAAGTAACCAACGCTTTTAAATTTCTGAAAAAATATCAGTCACGGTAGGATTCGAACCCACAACCTCTACGTTAGCGGCGCATTATGCTACCATTGCACAACGAAACCGAGTGTTTGTTCAAATCGCTTTTAATATATAGACTAACGCTAACGCTATCTCAAATTTAATTAAATTGTAGCTACCGATTCGTGCAACATGTCTTCAAACCAAGATACTCTAGAAAAGGACTACTTCTGTAAAATAAATAAACCAGATGTATGTAATATTTGTAAGGAGCATCATGGCAGCAAAATAGTAAAGTTGAATTAAAAACAACACGTTAAGATAATTATAAGAGCGGATGAAACAAGACAACGAATAGTTCAAATTATCCGTAAGAGCTTAGCACTAATTTCTAATGACATTAAATAAATTCATTTGTTATTGTCTTTGGAAGAAGTTTGAATTATATTTTAAGTGTGTGATATTCAAGTACTGCGAGGGAGTACATTGCGCCGGTAACGCAGAAGTTGTGGGTTCGAATCCTACCGGGACTGATACTTTTTCAGAAATTTAAAAACGTTGTTTAATTTCAAGGAAATTGTAATTTTATCGAGCGGAATAACTGTTTCCAGAGTTGGTTCGAACTCATGTGCATTAATCCTTGTGGAGAACACTTCGAAAAACATTAAACTTAAAAAGCAACCCTCGTACTCAATAAAAACGTAATTTTCATATATTTATGGTAGATAAAAATGTTTACACTATGAAAAGAGTTAAGGGGAAACAAGTCGGTAGTAGCCAGTGGAATACTACTATCATTTAATACTAGTAAAACAGTTGAAAAGTCCAAAGTATTTTGTAACACTTAAGTTTGAGAGATTACTATTACATCGGTCTATAAACCCAGAAAGCTTTAATCAAATTGGTGTGTAACACTTATCGGAGTATAAAATAGAGTACCTAAAACTCACATAAGTGTTACTATTAATTTGTTTAACTAAATACACACGTAAATGAAAGAAAAAAATCTTAATTTCAAATAATTCGTTAATATTTCGTTAAAATTTGGATGAAACATTCATTCAACGAAATAGACACTCGAAAAAGATAAATCCTTTCGTTGAAGGTTTACATTATTTGAGCGTAAAAGTTATCGATATAAGTTACAAAAATAACGCTTTAAAAAATAGGTTTTTTTTTGACTCAAACAATCCTCCTATCGGTGTAAAATCGATATAATCGTAATGCCTTATAAATTTAGATAGAATCTATTATTAGGCTGTTGTGTTTGTTTTCTGAAATAAGTACCAACATTTCATCGAAAGCTAAAACGTGTCGGTAGGCGATATTTGGTATATATATATTTTTTTATCTCTCAATGGAAATTTAAAATACTATTATTGTTAATTTGGTTATGCATATTTTCTAAAAACATCCCTGTTAGAATACACAAACATCGTGATGTTCTAAAATTAATTCAATTGTTTATTTTGCATTTTCAATAACGATGGATATATTAAACACATATCATGATTATACACTACCGCACATAGATTTAAGATCACCTTGTAAAAATCTGTATTAAAATTTATTTTTAAAAAGGAGATAACACATTTCTAATGAGAAAGGACATGCGTATTTGTTAGAAATTGTAATACTAAAACGGATTGTTTATATTATGAACAATACAATACGTCAATTATTATACACGCTTTGACAAAATATTCACCTCTGTATTTTATTGCGCTACTCTGATAAACTGTTTACTAATTCATCCAAAAAAGATACAATAAACCCCCATTTATTAGAAACTAACTTACAATACTTCTTTTATTGCATTTATGTACCTTTTTTGTTTAGTGCATGCATTATCCAAAAGAAGATATGCAGTGTTGAATGATATGTTGTATATAAAGGTTATACTAGTTCCAAGTCTTAGCAAAATAGTAGTGAGCTGAAGCTCTCTGCAAACCAGAAGCTATTACTTTCACTTTATTACTATTTAAATCTAAAACAAAAACTGAAGATCATCCTTATATGTATAAAAAGCATACGTAATCATTTCATATTTCATTTTAGTCCTATTGTTGAAAAAAAATTACGTTACCAATTTCAAAGTCTGTGTTATGCCTTTTCATTATCATAATTTATCAGGGATTCATTTAAGCTTCAGTCAAATACAGCGATACATTTATTTGTTTGTACATAAAATTTGTAATATAAAAAGCGCCCAAATAAATTTTATTTCTAGTAGTCCATTCCAATAAAAACTTTTATCGTAAGTTGTACTATTTTCAGTCGCATTAGTTGTTAATTTAACAGAGTATTCGTTGGTATACGTCAAAACGAAGTCAGTGTACTAGAATTTACTTTTGAGGGACTATATTACAGCGGTGCATGTGCAATGTTTGCAAGTTTAAGAATACAATTATACAATATCTTAAAACCATGGTTATACTAGCATTTTCGATGGATGATTTTAGAATATAAATATCTCAATATTATGTAAGAATATTTTGTGGTAACTTCAATGCACTTAGAAAGCTTTCCTGAATAAATTTCACCTTCCTTTCATATGCCAATTTATTTAAATTGGCTAAGTTATTGAAAACCATGATACCGGTTCTTTTCCTATGAGCTGCGTGAAACTCATACACCGAGATAAACATATTTGTTCTACTAGCGTTCAAAAACGAGAATTTAGAAAAAGATTGCTGTCATTTTTTTTTCTTGTAGTTAATTGACTTCATACAATGTTTCTTTTTTATATTAGCCATGAATTTTTGCATGATAATGTTTCAACCTCACCTCTTAAATGAAAAAATTGCGGTGACATTCGTTTAAAATCATACAATGCGGACGTTAAAGTTCAAATTTATATGTATACCACCGCTCATAATAGAATGGACACTTTAAATTTTAACAAAATATTTTCAGAAAAGAGGTACTCTTATTCATGTAATAATTCTATAAACATGTACACACACACACACATGTAATATGCTTACTTATTTATTATATTAAGTATTGATAATGAATTTAGGTTTCCATGTTAAAACCGCGTCGTAATTACAATGAGTCTGCCGATGTTTCGCTCCCAATTGCATAGAGCTTCTTCTTGGCTACTGCCTGTCAAACCGCTGCGGTGAGAAGAGTCTTCTTAACCCGGAAACATAAATTCTTAAAAGAAAACGACCGTGGAATTCTACAACAACATATATTATTGATAATATTAATCTATCAAGGTGTTTAACTTAACGTTCAACCCAAACATATTAATCTTGTCTTTAACTGCGAATAAGGTGGGTTTAAAGAAATCGTATATCCGTATAGATGTTCGAAGTTTATGACTTTATCTTTGATCAACTGCATTTATACAAAGTACCAACGTATTGCACGAACAACGTTAATTGTTTCAAAGCCTGGTGTTTTCTTAGAAATGTTATGTCGATACATTTTCTTTCACATAAGACAGGTGTTATCAGAATAAAAAAATGCTTAGGATAATAATTTTATAGGAATAATTTGTTTGAGGCAGCAGTTATTTGACTTCTCTATTTCAACTTATGGCTAAATCTTTTCAAAGAAAATGAATGCTTTTTATTATATCTTATCATTAATGGAAATATTTTTTCTTATCATATCTTTCACCCACAAATTTAAAACTTTTTGTACTTGAGCTAACAGTTTTACGTATTGTAGATCTAACTTTTACAATACTTTATAAAGTATTTTACAATTTTTTCGTTTGCATTTAAACCATTTTAAATCATTAAATATAACAACACACAACTATTATGTTTCCCGATAATTCCAGTAGAACTAAATTAAAATAATAACGGGATTTATTCATATGCATAAACACGTACGACATCTTCAGCAAGTTCTAACATATTTAACTCGTACATTTGATAGTTTCGCACACTATCGAATCGCGAATAAATGGCATCCGGAATAAATGAAGCCGCGGATATACAACAATCGTTTGTGAATCGTTAATGAACTTGTGCAACGACAATAACCATTTTATTGAAAATATTGCATTTATGAACGGATTAACTTTCACTTTATATGGTAAACACAATCCTTCCATTGCACGTATTTGGTCTACAAAAAATCCACACCAGACATATGATGCGTAACGCCAATACCCCCCAAAAAATTCATATTTGGGTACGTATCTCTGGTAATAATATTTCTAGTCCATTTTTATTAATGGTAATTTGAAGAATATAAAGCATATAAATTTGTTAACTAAGAAAATTATGCGAACTATTCGTTATTTACCGGATATAGGCATCGAACAAGTTTGATACCAATAGGACAGCTATTCCGCACGCAATACTTTATTAATGCGCCAATATTTAATTTATTTGGAAACTGTTTAAGAAGCAGCCATGAACGGATTTGGTGTCCAACGAGGTCGCTGAATTTGTCCTCAAATAGGGTTATGTAAAAAGTAAGATATTAATACAGTTGCTTAAAGAGATAGTTTAGATGAATTGTTTGGAAAATCCAAGATGAGGTCCCAAACATCCTAGCAAAATATGTTCCTTTCTTTTTAGATACTTTATTTTTCAAGTTTTGGGTTCGATAATCTGACATGAGCTTTGATTATCATCATTTTCTTATCTAACAGATATGCAAGTATCAGCTTTAAGCAATGCAAACATATTTTATATTGAATACAAACGAAACCCATTGAAATAATAACGCATATTATTCTCAGAAAAATTATCACTAACAACGAAACGTCATTCATATATATCTATCAAGGCGTACTGATCTGTATGTATTCTTTTTTTTTAAGAGGCAAACCAACAATTACTATTTATTGCTTCCATTCTAAATTCTTCTTTGGTTAATGTAACTTTGTTCGCCTACTTTGAGATTAAAAAAAAATTGCTAATGGATGCGAGTGGAAAAATATAATACGCGATAAACTTGGAAAATATTTTTATGACAGGGATATTAATTTTGAGAAAACGCCATAATTCCAAGTGCAGATTTAATGAGCTCGACGTTTTATATCTTAGAAAACTTCCACATAAAAAAATTAATTTGGAAGCGTAGGCATCGTAAAATCAAACGAGGAATCTTCCAATCGATGGTTATTTGTGGTAATCTTTTGGAAATAAATGCAAATAATTATGGACACCGCAATATTTCAAAATCTAATTTACGCAATGCTAATTTTATGTAGCAGTTACTCAATCTTACAGCACTTATGACTGAATATGTATATAAACGGTCCTATTTGCTTTTAAACGATTAAAACTATTTTTGAACTAAAGGAACGTTGTTGACTCGCTATCAATAAGCCAGCAATGATAGTGAATTTATAATTCATTAGATAGTAGTTTAAATAAAAATCTTATGCCGTTTCTCTTGCGACGATCTTCCAATGTAAACTAAAATTCATCATGACTGGACCAACATCATATTTTCTGATGAGAAAAAGAAGATCCAACAGTCACTATTAGATTTAGAAAGAATTATACATGTTTCACGTATTTACTCTATTTATTAATATTGTATCAGTGGATCTATATATTACAATTATTATAAATATTCTCTGTATAAAATGTATTTGTTTTTTAAATTTCTTTTCTCCTGAATTTGTATTTCTTTGTATAATTTTCCGATGATATTAAAAATGACTAAATATTCAGTACAAAAGTTCATATGGATCTATAGCAATTTCACTGAGTATATAAAGACGTAACATGCAATGAACACGTAGAAGCAACATATTTAAATTAAGTGCACAGGTATAAAACTAGAGGTATGAAAGTTTCTATGTAAATAATTGTAGTTTTGCTAGAGCCCAAGAATAGTATAATTTATAAGGGATTGACTGAATTTAATGAGCTTCCGACCACAGTAGGAGTATGTTAATATTAATAGTTTTAAAGAACATTTTGATTTTATTAAAATCACTTGTAAATTGTAAATAACCACGTTTCTAATTATAATTCATTATAGTCATTACACTGTACGTGCATACGTATATACTGCCTTACAAATAACATTGCTAATTAACCGTTATTATTTCTTAAAGATATATGTGACCAATATCCAGCGTTTATAACAGATTTTAAAAATTATGAACAAATTCATAAAAACTTTGTAGAAAAGTAAATTTGGAAATAATGGAATACTTATTAAATCATGCTCTAATAAATCCAAAGCTGTCTGTTCTGTAATTAGAAAAAAATACAAATACTTCTAAACATTCAACTGTACCTGAGAGCGCAGATAAAAATAAAGTCTGCAATGAATTTAACAATTTCTTTATGACATTGCCAGGTAGTATATTAGTAAACAATTCACTTAATCGTAATGAGATTCATTGGTTTTCGAGGAACTCTTTTTTTTTATTGAGCCTATCCTTGAAGAAGATGTTGAAATCGTTATTAGAAATGTGAACTCTACCTTTTGTACTGGGTGTGACCACATCTCATCGTTTATTGTAAAATATTCTCTTTCAGATATCGTCAACATACTCGCTTATCTCATTAACTTTTCATTTGAAACACGCATATTTCCCACAAAACTGAAGCTATCTACTGTAAAGCCTCTTCTTAAAAAAAGAAATAGGAACAATTTTTGTAACCATTGCCTTATTAGTTTGCTACCTGTGTGTACCAAAATTTATGAATCTATAATGAACAAAAAACTGATGAAATATTTAAACGCTTTTAATTAACTTTCTGTTAATCAACATGGTTTTTGTCCTAACAAATCTGCAGACACAGCAATTTGTAACCTTCTCAAAAATATTTATAGTAATTTAGATAGTAATGAATATTGACTTGGTATGTTCATTGACTTATCAAAGGCTTTCGATTTAGTTCACAGTATTCGTCTTTATAAGCTCGAGAGATATGGTGTTAAAAGTGTTTCGTTAAATTGGTTTCGTTCTTACCTTAAGGATGGAAAACAAAAAGTTCGCGTTGAGGATTCGCAATCTAATTTTGTAGATATAAATATTGGTGTACCTCAAGGGTCTGTTTTTGGATACTACATTATTTTTTATTATTCATCAACGACTTACCAGCAGTTTTAATTCAAGCAGAGCAATTAGTATTGTATGCTGATGATACTATTTTATTAAATTCAAAGAGTTTATCCGATATGCTACGTAAAACCGAAATTATTTTTAATGAACTTGATGCATGGATCCAAAATAATCATTTAATTATAAATAAAGAAAAAACGCAATTTCTTAATTTTCACGACAAAATGTCGTCATCAATTATGGAGGTTCAAATTAATCAAAATGTTTATGATGTTGTTGCATAAAATAAAATTTTGGGTTTGCTTTTGAACGATTCCTTAAATTGGTCTTACCATATTGATTATTTATGTTAGACACTTTCAAAAAGATTCTTCTAAAACAGCCCAGACGTGCTTGTAACCAGGAAACACAATATTTTATTTTATTATTCAAATTTCGTTGGGTATATGCGTTATGGTATTAGGCATTGGGGAATATGTCCTAATTCAGACAGAGTTTTTCTTATGCAAAAGCGAGCAGTTAGAATTATATTTAATATGAATGAAGCATTGTTTACTTTTTACGATTTATATATCTACGAAACGTTGTGCTACGTTATTAAGCACAAAGAGGAGTTTTCAATTTACAATTATTCGCTTCACTATGCCTCAAAATTTCAATTTATTTAGAAGGTTGCTTAAGCAACATTTATTAAATATTTCTGATTATAATTTAAATGACTTTTGGTCTGCATAATATTAAGTTTCTTTTATTGTAATAATTGTTTGTCTTTTCTTTGACTTATTTCAGGCATGTACATTAAAATTGTTTTGTATTTGTTAACTGTTAACTGATTATTCTAGCAAATTTGACTATTAATATTTGTGATATGAAGTCCTAAACCATTGATATTGTTCTTTTCGTTTAAAGCAAAAATTTATTTGAAAATTAAACTTTGAAGTTTATTTTATTTGTGAAAAAGAAAATTGATTTACAGAAATGGTAACAATTCCATTTACTGTGAATTTTTAGCTGTAATTAAAAACCTTAAGACTGAAAACTCGGATTTTTTTACCTCAAACGAGTCCGCTAAAAGTAATTTCAAAAGACAAACATTAAAATTACACGAGAGATTTCCAAACTGGTCACTGCGCTTCCATAAAAAAAGACGTACGTTAACGTGGAAGCCTTTAATGCATCAAGAACTTCAATTAACTTCGCCGAAGAAACTTTCCCGATTAAGATTTTAGTTGCCGGTGTTACGCAGATGAACATTTCAAACCGTGCGTGATGTTACTACGCGGCAATGTTAATAATTTCAGAAAAAGACATCGCAAAAATTACAGAGAAAAGTAGAAACAGTAAAGTAAAAGACGTTTGGAAAGCAAAAATGAAAAAATCAACTCACCGAACGATTTCGGGAAATCACCTGTTGGACTAGAGTCGGAGACGCTCTGGTGGTGGTGCGGTGGTGGAGGTGGTTTGAGTTGATCGTGTGGAGTAACAACTGCGAGATTCGCAGCCGAAACGCATAGCACTTTTATAGTAAAAATTCGAGGGCGAAGGCATGCGCCCCGACGCTCGCCGTTACGCCTTCCCACCAATCAGCTAGCGTCGTTTAACTTTTAACATATTTCTGGCTTTATCGCACGGTAATTAGGATGCTACGCGACCGGAGAAGAACAAACACGTATCTTTCCAGCGGCACACGAGCCGTCATCACTGAATGACCCTTCGGATTGAGGGCGATTTTTTTCGCTTGCATTTAGCTCCAAATTGGCTCTGCGACCTCCGTCCGATTATTATTAGTCTATTTCGGTTGTCGAAGAAAATAGCGCCGTCTGAAACAGACGCGTAATGAGAGAGCTTCGCGTGTCCTATTAAGTTGCGAAGTTTTTTTTTTTTATCTAAATTTGTTATTTTTGACGCATTTAAATGTAATTCGCATAGTAGTCAACTAGCAACAACAAACGCTTGCTAGCTGTAGAAGAAATATTACTTACATACGATGTGTTTCAGATACTTTGGAGTAACTTTCTTATTATTGAAGATGGAAATTTGGTTAAATCTTGATTTAAAATCTGTTTGAAAAAGTTTAAAATGTGGAACCCGTCAAAAGTTATTTAAAAATAACGAAACCTCTATTTCGTATGACTGTTTTTGATGAAGCCAATTTCAACTTGGTTAGTTGGTAGCTCGGTTAACATTAAGACCCCAACTCTTGAAACGCTGCGAATAAATTATTAATTTGTATGGTGTAGAATTTACTGCAATACGTATACATTGCATATTTGGAAGATAACTAAGATAATTTCAATTTTTGTGAAGGCAAATAAATTCAGCATTGAAAATTACAGACATATAACTAAACACCGGATTACAGTGAAATCTCCCTTCAACGGACACCAACGGGACCAACTGAAGATATCCGTTCAGGAGGGGTGTCCGCATAAAAGAAATATGTAGTAGATACAACAAAAATCGTGTTTTAACGAAAAATGAATATATTAAAGAAACTGGGACATTTAAATCGTATATGTATATAAATGTTTTTAAAATAAATAAGAAACTTTAAACTTAAGAAAAAAGTTTATTTCCTTTAGATATATACATACAAAGTATAATATATGTACATAGATACATAGATGTAGTATGTAATACAAAACAATGAAATGAATAGTCACTTTAAGGACGCAAAAATTCATATATTGTTGTTTGTCTTCTCTTTTTCTTTAAAATGGCGTCTTGAAATCGTATTTCTAATTTAGAAAGAAGCTCCAAAGACTCTGTATCTCCGTGATTTTCGACAAAACTTTTGAGCTGCTTGGTCAGGGTAATAGCTTTACCATAATTTGGGATAGCTTCTGTTGACACTGGAACCTCATCGACATCAGAATCTTCCGAAAGTTCTTGTATTTCAACTGGATTTGCAATTTCTTGTTCTGAATCTGAATCTTCAACATGCAAATCTTCATCTACGTTCAAAAAATCATTAAGGTTTTCATTATCCGTCAATTTCAATAAATTCTTATTTTTGAGGATATCTGAAAGTACACTAAGAGGCAAATCATCTTCTAGGTCAGATGTATCAGCCTCAGTTAACTGGTCTTCACTTTGCATATTTATATGATTAATCCTGCTTTGCGGAAGCAATTTTGAATTGCCTCTTTGGTTTCTTGGTTCCAAACGGTTTTTGCCAAATAAACTGCATCCAGTGGTGTAATTTTCTTTATTAACTCAAAAGCTGTACCAGCTTCAATGTTTACTAGCAGATGTTTGAGTATTAGACTTCGGTAATAAATTTTAAAATTCTTTATAATTCCCTGGTCAAGTGGTTGACAAGCTGATGTACAATTAGGGGTTAAAAATAATATTTTTATATTATTTAAGCGAACGTCTTTCGGATGAGATCTCGCATTGTCTAAAAATAACAAAATGTTTCTTTTTTCTTTAGCCATTTTCCAATCTAGGTCTTGCAACCACTCCGTCATAATTTGTCCTGTCATCCAAGCTTTCTTATTGTATTTCCAAGTTACAGGCAGGTTATTTATATTAATGTTTTTAAAAGCTCTGGGTTTAGCTGCCCTACCAATGACCAGGAGTTTTTCTTTTTCACCCGCCATATTTGCACAATGTAAAATTGTAAATCTCTCTTTGGGATACTTACCCCCAACACATTTTTCCTTCTATAATGTGAGCGTTTTGTCGGGTAGAGCCCTAAAATACAGGCCTGTCTCGTCGGCATTATAGATGTCTCTCGGTGAATATCCCTTAATCAAAGAAGGACATTTTTTTAAAAACGATGAAACATCTTCGGCATTAACTGAAGCTCCTTCTCCCGAAACCGCTTTAAAACTTATATTGTGGCGGATTCTAAATTTATTGAGCCAACCAGAAGAAGCACTGAAGGTAGAATGTCCCAAAGAAGCGACTATTTCTGTTGCTTTACATCGTATTAGCGGACCTAAAAAAAAATAAGTTTTATGCGTTTTTGTCACGACAAACCTATTGGTAATCTCACTGTTTTTATCTATTTTAGAATTTAATATGAAAAGAAAATCAACGCATATGCATATCTGTTAAAGGAATCCCCTTATGCCGAGCTGCTGTAAACCAGTCATAACACAGTTTGTCAATTTTAGTACCATCACCCGTCAACAAGCTTCTTTTTTCATTCAAATTGCTGTTCGACATCCATTTGTTGAGAAGGATTTCTTTATGTTTAATTATATCTGCAGCTTGTGTTTTTCCAATATTAAAACGCTTGGATAAGTTCTTTACACTTAATTTCTCTTTATTGTAAACTTCAACAATCTCAATTTTTTTGTTTAAGCGTGAGAATTTTTCTATTTGGAGCCATTTCTACAATGAATGTGTCGCCTACTGTGTCTTTTCCACATAGCCATCAGACTAATATTGAAAGCAGATTCAATCGAAAGCGTACACCCAAAGAAGAACCCAAAGAAAGATTAAAGTCGGTAAATCTCCGGTTTACTCGGGGAAGTCCCAGCGAAATTGGCGCACGGCGCAATTGCGAAATGCAATAGCACTACTCTCGATATAAGAATAAGATTATTTTTTGTCCGGTTAAGAGAACATTTTCTCGTATCTGCGTGCGTTCAAGAGAATGTCCGTCCAAGAAAGAGTTAATACAATGGAAATTATATGAGAGCCGGTCGGGATCATGAGAAACTGTCCGTTTAGGGGAGGTGTCCGTGTAAGAGGGGTGTCCGCGAAGGGGAATTTCACTGTATATGCAAAGTGGATATATTTTATTTTATTTATTTATTATATTTTACGTCTATTTGTAGATGTCTTACACTGATTGAAGTTAATTAACGCTAATTAACTTTAATCAGTGTAATACATGTACAAATAGACGTAAAATATAATAGACAAATAAAGTAAAATATATGCACTTTGCATATAATCCGGTCTCTACATATAACTATGACGTGTAGTTTTGATAAAGCGCTAGAACATATATTGTAATTTATAAATATGTACACAAACATGGGTACATTACTGGCCGATTTACTACAACAAACTTAATATGAATAACTCAGTATCTTTTATCAACTACGGATATATTGCAACAAACTGCTGGTGTATATACAGACTTCTCAAAGGCATTCGATTCTGTAGATCATGAGCTGTTGTTAGCAAAACTGGTCTCTGTCCATCATTTTTAGAATAAAATAGAATAGCATTTATTGCCTATAGAATTCGCCTATCTCCATATACGGAGGCATACAACGTTCTACGTTTAGCCTTCGCTAACCAAGTATAAAAAAATAAACAAAAGAAGATAAATATAAAACAAAAAACAGTTCAAACTAAATAAACAATTCAATACAATGGTAACTGATACGATTGCTTGTGTAGGCGCGGTACGGATAAGTATATAAAATTATTGATGTTGAATTGTTAGTAAGTGGTGTTGTAGGTGGTTCCTTATTTCATTAATCGAGGTATCTAATGGAGTAAAAGGTAAGATGTACGTATTTAAAATCTTGGATATGCTATAGCTGAAACTGTGTTTGTACACCTCACATCCGTGCTTGGGGACATATCAAAAATTGATCATGACGAATGGCTCGCGAATGTGTCTCATTTCTGAATCTTACTTTATTGTACAAATACAGTGGGGATTTACGTTTAATAATGTTAATAAGGAACATTGCACCATGGAGCACCCACGTGTAATATGTACATATTTAGAATATTTAAATCGTTTTCTGCCGCGCATGACGTAGACAAAGCGAACACAGACATTCTGATGTCGCTGTATTCTCTGACAGTCCTGGTCCATAATGCAGTGAGTGTATGTAGCACATGCATAATTAAAGTTAGACAAAACCTTCTATGTATAATTGATTTTAATGCTATGGCGGCCTTCCTAATGATATGTGAGGTATTCTGATGAAACTGGAGTTGATATACAAACATACACTTTAAGGCAACAGTTAAATGACGAGAATTACTAAATAGGGAAATATAGGCAGCTGATACTTTAGAATTGTTTACACTAATGCGTTGTCAGTATTAATATCACATCGATACGCATTAAATTATTAAAATATAAACCAAAAAAGGCTAATGGGACTAATGGGAGACTTGGTTATAATTAAAGCTGCAGAAACGGAGCTTACTATGAATATTAAAGATAATAAATGTAATTATTTACTATTCTAGTTTGGTTTTTTCTCTGAAAATGGTATCTTTGACAATTGGTATCGCTACCTGGAAACTGGCAGTTTCATAAAGCGAAAAAGATCTGTAAGGAAAAGACCAACAACTGCGTTTGATGAAGGTTTTCTTTTTGTTCTGAAGACGTATAGAAACCGCAAATCAATAGCAGTTGAACTTAAATATTGCTTTAAATATAAACTCATTGTATTGGATGGCCAATTTATTATTAGAACCAATATTTGCTTTTTTAGATGTTTTCAATGTGGATGATTTTTTTTTTTTTATTATAAGCTGTGATATTTAATTCAAACATCAATGAACTGTATCGAAAGTAGTTCTGGGTTTTAGTACGTCATATAGTTATTTTCTTTTTATACTAAATCAATTTATCACACAGCTCTATTGCAGCTGCGTAAGTTAAATATATTACGTACACGGTAAATATTTAACAGCTCAACAATAACGTAAACAATTCATGCTATCAGAAACAAAAGCTTTTATTGCGATAAATAACATATTTCATGTATTTACATATGTAGATTATATGTGACATATTTAGCGTATGCAATTATACATTAAACTACAACTACAAAATATATATATATATATATATATATATAGATATATATATATACATATATATATATATATATATATATATATATATATATATATATATATATATATATATATATATATATCAGACGATAAGCTTATTACACACAGTGAGTAAAAAACTAAGTAACAAATATATAGGTAAATGCAAAATTCCATTTCCAAAAATGTGTTGATCTTTATTTCTAGATTTTTCGATGTCCACCTGCAATTTCTTGACAATAAACTAATCTATTTTAGATCTCTAGCAATATGTTTCGAATAGTTTCTGCAGTAGTTACAATGGTAATCCTTATTCTTTCCTTCAACTCCACTTATTATGTATCTCTATAAAAAGAAATCTGAAAATCAGGGAGTCTGACATGCTATTTCACTGTATTTTTTTTTGGCGATTTAAACAGCGAAAATAACTGGGAAACTGTACTGATTCATTGAATGATGTAAATGCATCGATACTGCATCGTCTGCTAAAACGTCCTGTTCTCCATTTGTAAATATCGCAAACATTACAAATCAGAAGGTTTTCGCTAAGAGATTCCAATTTAAAAAATCACTTCAATCGAAGTGCTCAAGTCACTGAGCAGACTTAAATCTAATGCCTGCGGGATGGATAGTATAGATACGTGCATGTTGAGAATCTGTATACCTCTACTGCATTGACACATACACATTCCCGACTTCTTGGAAATCGTCTCTATTAAGCCTATTCCTAAGTTAGCTATTAGTATTTTATCTGTCCTCTCGAAAATATTTGAGCGTTACGTTAATGGCCAATTGCATCAATTCGTGGACACCATCAATATTTTGCTTGCTTATAAGTCTGGTTTTCGACCAGGGCATAGTTGCACTACGACGTCGTCATATGTTGTGGATGATATACTTCAGACCACTGAAAACAGAGACATCACAGTTTTAATTCTCTCTAGATTTTAGTAAAGCCTTTGGTACAATTTTCTATGACATCTTGTTACGTACTTCAGATTCTATCGCTTGCAATCCATCTGCAGTACCGCTTATACAGTCATACTTGCGTGGTAGGATACAGCAATTTGTATTAGATAATCGAATTTCCGAAAAGATCAGTATATCCTCGGGTTTGCCATCTTAAACCCACTTTTGTTTTCCATCTATACTAGTAACCTTCCCAGCATCTTAAAGTATTGTAAATATCTTTTATATGCAGACGACATCCAACTTTATTTTTCCTTCAGCCCCTTCAAGCTCACTCAAGCTCTGAAATGCATAAATGAAGATTTGCATAATCTAACAGTGCGCTGTGACCACCAACAGTTAACACTTAACGCTGACAAAATATAACGTATTACTCTTGGTCCAAGAAATCATCGAATTAGAGTTTTGCCCAATCTTGGCATTTATATTGAGGAACGCAAGACATTAATTAGCGTTAATTAACTTTGATCAGTGTAAGACAATTACAAGTAGATGTAAAATATAATACATACACGAGGGTGACAGAATAAAATAGACACCTACTAATTAAAAAAAAATCTATTCTCGTTATACATATATACAAAATATTTTAAAATTTTTAAATTACACTAATATTTTGTCGATCCACCTTTACTTGCGTGAAGTGCTGCGAGTCGTCGTGGCATAGAATCTATTAAATGATTAATGGTGTCTTCTGGAATATTTAACCACTCTTTTGTAACAGCTGCCACGAGTTCTTCGTTATTGCTGGATTTTCGGGGTCGTTTCGCCATATTTGTCTGGATTATGTGCCAAACATTCTCTATCGAATTCATGTCCGGTGATTGGCCTGGCCATGGTAAAATTCGAATCCCCTGCTCCTCTTTCCATATGGTTGTTGTTCTTGCTTTGTGGCAGGGTGCTCCATCCTCCATAAAAGTGGTGTCTTCTTTAGATAAAATGGCGTTGTCGAATATCGGTAGTAGTCCTTCTGTTAATATTTGGATATATTTTGCCGCATTTATATTTCCGTCGCAGATTACTAATTGCGATCTTCCACCATACCATATCGCGCATGATGTTCACACCGCCGTATTTCACTGTCTGATGCAAAATTTTGTCGTCCAGTTGCTGTGACGAACGTCTCCATACCCACGTACAACCACTATCACTGAATTGGCAGTATCTGCTTTCATCTGAAAAAATGACACCGCCAAAACTCTTCGGGCTTCGTTCGCATTTCGATTGCCCAAGCCATTCGGCGCCGTTTTTGAAACGCCGTAAGGAGAGGTTTTTTCTTTGCCACCCTTTTATACATCCCCACACTGTGAAGATATCGCAGAACGGTGTGCTGACTTGTCTGTGAAGTTGCCGCAAGCTCAGCTGTACTTTTTCGCGGTTCTCTTAACAATTCGCGCACAAGTACCCTTTTACTTCTTTCAGAAGGTCGGGCACGACCTGGCCTCGGCTCCACTGTTGTTTTTTCCTTGCGTTTAAATTGTGTAATCACACGGTTAACTGTGGACAACGGAATATTTAAAAATTTACTTATTTCACGTTGCGAAGCGCCGCGTTCACTCTGGCCAACGATGCGACCCCGGGTAAAGCCGCTAATATCACTCGAACCTTGTAAGCGAGGCATAGTTGTAACGATACTAAACTATGACGAATTCCTTCCGATACATCTACCCCTACCCTAATGACAAGAGAAAGTTGTTAATTCGTTCTTAGAATTTAGCTGTTTATATATTTATACCGCTTTACCTGGTGTTTATTTTATTCTGTCACCCTAGTGTATATAAAATCAGATATATGCACTTTGCATATAATCCGGTCTCTAGTTATTACAATTATTACATTATACGTTACATGTGTATATTATTAATATACGAATAACTTCTACTTTATCATATTAGTCTCTAAAATAGTGCTGTTCTATTGTAAACTATGAATGTGTAGAATATACCCATATTTCGAGTACATTATTATTAATAAATCGTATATTAAACTAATTCATCTTTTTAATCATCATTTTAATATATTCCTTTATCCTGAATCGAATGAGACCAACCTCAGTTCAATAGAGCTATCTGTTCTCTAGATATTGTTCTCTTTCCATTTTTTGAACATTTGACCCCACTGTGGGGCGGAGTATTTAGGTTTGTGCTTGCGTCTATTTCTCTGAGATTCCTTATATATAGTTTTGGTTCAACTTTTGTCTAGTCTGTCCCAAATTAAATACAAGCATAGCAACGACTACTAATTGTGAAAATAAAGAAACATTTTAGCATATTGCGATACACTACAATACATAATGTCATCCTTGTTCCTTCTAGAACGGATTGAAGGGAACCCCATTAATGAATCCAGAGATAAAAATAATTCGAAAAAATCTTTGGCTACCCCTTTCATCAACAACCGCCGCAGGAACTAGAAACCTACGCGTTCGGCTGTTTTATTGTGTACGCAGATGTATCGAGTATGTAGGTACACTTTTATCGTCGTTTTTAACGACGGTGCGCGCGTTATTTTAGGTAATTCCCACCGGCATCGGTAGCGTAATGCCTAATTAAATACCGATATCCTGCGTTATCGGACAGGTAGCCAACTACGTACACAAATACATAGTTTATATGACTATACATATGTCGTTTTGTAATTTAATTTTTTCCGCGCGTTTACCCGCGCCGCTTGCACAAATCGGAGATAAAATCGGTGCTTATTAAATACGCGTTCGAGTGTAACGAACCATTATCGAATTTTAATAAAACGTCTATGTATTCATGTAGTATACAAATTCATAATTTTTATCCAGAAAAAAATACTCTTTCCTGTTCGCTGTGCGTGTAGGTAGAGTGTCAATATTATTTCAATTATCGTATATCACGTTGATAATTAATGAATACCACGGTATATAGCTATTTTAACATACGGCATACAGGCAGCGTTATTTTAGTGTATTGTCTGTATGTACAGGATGATTCAACGTATTGACAGCAAGAAAAATAAAATTTGACTCGCATAATAATAATTATCAATGCGAAAATACATATACAAATATTTTTAACTTTTAAATTTTTCACCGAGGATTTAAGTACTTTACTGGAGAACTCTCAATCATGATAGAGTGACCAGAAAGTATCAACTTGAACTATATAGAAAGGAATTACACAAAGAATTCAAAGAGATTAGCTACAGAAGGTTTTGTGATATTGAGCAGGAACACCAAATATGAAAAGAGCTGTCAAGAAAAACCTGCTTTTCTTGTGGTATTGGTGAAATCATTCAGGAGAAAGACAATTTGGAGAAACAAAAAAATGCTAACGCACCGACATATTTCTGCCTACCAGGCGTCATCAACGTGGTTTCTAGCGATTTTTTTGCTCAACACATTGAAATTACTTCTCTGCTGCTATCACCATATCTAACCCTACAGTTGAAGTGATTATTCCTGGCGCTAACTAGCGCCAAAAGAATGAAACACTTATTTGCAAAGTTAGATACAGCGAAAAGAAGCGGGTACAGTTTCCCACCATTTTCACTAGCAACATATAGATTGCTAATCCCGAGAGGGCGCGCGCACAAGGGCAGTGTATAGGGTAATTACACATGTGAATGATTTAAGAGCGTTTCTAATTTCCTCGGAGCGCATATAGCATAGCCTTTACAAGTACAATCTCTCCGCTTCCAGTTGACTGTCACCGAGGCTGCCGCGTCCATTGTCATCTGTACGTAAGTTCGGTCTTCCGTTAGAATGGGATTTTTTTTCATTAATTGCCCGTAGATGTGGACGAGTTTCACGGACCAAATTTCTATATATCATGTCGACTTCAAGCCATTTTCCTTATCGGTGCACACTTCGCACAGTTGTTGGTTGTTGCCTTTTTCCCTTCTATAGGGGGCAGAGAATGCGTAACGTATTATTTCTATTACGAGTACTCCTGGGTAGTTGTGATAAATCAAGGTAAAGAAATATGTCCTTTTGTGGGACATATAAATAAGCACAGCACTGAAGTACACTTATCAAACAACAATTAAATAGGGTTGGGTCCCCTATACAAAGCTGGTGATGCCTACATAAATATGTATATAGGGATTATTACATGCCTTGAATAAAACTTCTGCGGAAGCCTATGACTTTAAACACAGCATTGGCTACGTACATGCTGCGGCGATACTCCAAATAGCAAGAAATAAAGGTGAAACATAAATATGTACATACTAATGTACATGCATGTATAAGAAAGCTCGAATAACTGCAATTATTGCGCATATTACATATCTTACATACATAGTAACTGTACATAGGCTAGAGTGGAAATCGAAAATACATTTTATCTTTTAATATATTTTTTTGCGCATGCGCATATAGTTTCATGGTAAAACCTTCCAAATAAGCTAGCATTTTCTACAAGTTTGGTCAGAAAATTCACGGGAGAATTTACGAGCAGGCTACAACGGTCACTGTTCTTCAAAACAGGAGATCGCAACAATCACCTTATCCACCGACGGAAATGTCTTGGCTATCCTTAGGGGAGGACTACTATGATGTATCTATTGTTCAGGCTCCAGTTCAGACTCGTTTGCATCCAGAAATATAATGGCGAGTCAGTTTCGATTAAACTGATCTCCTGATCATTCAAAACAATACTCTTATTTTCATTCTTAATTTTCGAAATGTTTCCGGTTTATGGTGACTCGGTTCAATCGAATCCATTATTTCACCCTATCGCCTTCGAATTTCCCAATAAATTTCTTTTTGTCAAATAATTTACTTACCGGCTTTTAAATTATTCTTTAAATTACCCAACTAAGTTTACCGCAAGTATCTTTCTGCGTATTTTACGTACACCTACGCCGGTACGATATCTGGAATAAATTTACTTATACTTCGAACTTCCGCCGAAGGAATGTAAGTCGGAGCGAAGTTTTACTAACTCAGTTTCGCTCGAGTTGGCGAGGATTCCTCGAAGAGGTATATGGTTAAGGTCATTTTTCTCGAACATATACGATTACAGTGCCGCGAACATATTCCCAATTAAAGAAATACCGCTTCGGTTTTAGTGCAGACGTTCGTATTTTATCGAAAATTCAAATTGGATTCGTCTTTATGCTACATTCAGACCTTATTAATTAAAATTAGGTAAGTTTCGCGGAAATGGAGGTTAATGGTGTTGGAATGTAACGT
This sequence comes from Trypoxylus dichotomus, assembly GCA_023509865.1. Lineage (NCBI taxonomy): Eukaryota > Metazoa > Arthropoda > Insecta > Coleoptera > Scarabaeidae > Trypoxylus > Trypoxylus dichotomus. Next base: position 7,126,629 of record CM042081.1, on the reverse strand, counting down.
TTACGGTACGCAGTAAAGTTTTACGCTGCTAAATTAGAGATGAAATGTTAAAGTTACTACTGCGTTTTGATCTGTGGAAGGAATGAATTGAAAATTGAATAATGCTTAACTTTTAGCGTTGATTAGTAGAGGTGTTAGTGTATGCGGTATGTTTCGCCTAAATAATAAATTGGCCAATTTTGACGACGATAATCTTTTATTGTCATCAAATACAGTTAGCCTTCTTTTTGGCGGTTCAATTCAGAAACACTCCTCGTAATTAAAAAAATAGAGTATAGCCTTATAATATCGCGGCACCTCCACCAAAATCAATGCACATTTCATTTTCGAGTGGGATGAAGATGCATGCATGAATTTTTATCAGCATTATCACTTCCTTAAAGGCATCTTCATAATAAAATAAACCTGAAACATAATTTCGATAAAATCTTGCTGACCGAAGGCGATTTTAGATTGAAATTCAGTTGAAACGCTCACATCCCTTACGTACCAAACATTTTTCCGTCTGTGATCAACTTACAGAGCACGTTCATATCGAGGAGGACACGCAGAATAGGATCTGCATGCGCGATGTATGTAATACCCTTGAGAATTTACCCCGTTTTTTGTGGTATTACCGTAAATTCATCGGTATGTTTCGGCGAAGTGATTTTAAGGGGTTAAAATCGGAAAGGAAACGTATTGCTTTTTAGTTAGTTTTCCAGTGAAATATGTTGGTAGTTTTAAGCAGATATTAAATGAAATCTCCTTCAATAAGAACTTAATAATTAAAATCAATATTGCGGACTGTAGAACTAACAAATATAAGAGACAACTAAATAAGTTAAGTAATTGATCAAGCGAAATGATAAAGACTGTTTCTCAGGTGGAAATTTTAACTGGATTAATTAGTTCCAGACCAGAATAGTGTAGCAACGTTTAAACAAAAATAAGCTTGGAAAATATTCGGTCGCGGCCAATCTCAAGCCTTTGCTGTTTTGTAAGCTTTATGATAGCATAACGATTTATACGAAAAATGGTCGATACACAATAAATTCATATTAATACGTGGGCTTTCGCGGCCAGAGTCAGTAATAGGCGAACTACTTCCGGAATTGGACCGTGTCATGATGAGATGTTAAAATGAAATAAGAGCAAGAGGAAGAAGAAATAAGAAGAAAAAGAAAGAAAAAAGGAAAAAAAGTGAAAAAAGGGGGCGAAAAATAAAAGGTGAAATACAGAGTAAGGGAAGGGAGACAAAAAAAGTAAAGAAAAAGAAATAGGTCGGATCTTGATGTTTCGCCTCTGTCGTAGGAGGCTTCTTCAGGAGCGAAACCCGCGAATTTTGAGACAGTATTAACGTGACGTCATTCGACGGTAAAGAGAACTTACCAATAAAATCAGTATCATCAACATTTACGTGATATATCATCATCAAACAGTTCTTTGCGTCCACTTCTGGACATAGCATAGGGGAGCTATTCTGTTTCATTCGGTTCTGTTTTGTGCTGTCTAAATCCAATTGTTGGTCATTCTTTTGATGTCGTCTGTCCAGTGTGTAGGCGGTCTTCCTTTACTCCGTTTATCCACTCGCGATCTCCGTTCAAGCGAACGTTCCGTCCATTTACCACTTCCCACTCAATGTTTACGCCTTTTTGGTCCCATTTCAACGGTTTAAATGCACTCTCAAGGACTGTGAAGAACAATTTGGGAGCCATTGCATTGCCCTGTCCAATCCCATGGCCAATGGGTATCAGATCAGTATTTACCGTCATTGTAGCCTTTTATAGGTGTTATAAATAAGTTTGGCGGATCAACAATCGTCTCTGTAGCCTGACGCTCGGGTAGCCGTTACCCCGACGGGGCTGAGATTACACTTCTACCCCGCTCAAGACACGCCGTCGAGGACAACCAGACCAACAGCAGGAAGCAACCAACCTGCTGACCTCCATCCGGAGATGGGACCCTCGTATTTCGTCGCAGGTGCGGTTTCTCGGTGCCGAAGGTGAATCGAGTAGCCGGAAGCCCGGGTTATTCGCATCCCGATGGGTACGAGACCCATTTCCACCCCGTTTAAGCCACGACTCACTCTAGCCGAAGATGGATCGAGTAGCCGGAAGCCGGAGTGAGTTACCATAAGACGGAGAAACGACGTCCGCCAATTGCGTCGAGGAAGATTCGCTCGGGCGAAAGGTGAATTGAGTGGCTGGACGTCCGAGCGAATTCCATTCCGATGGACAAGTTAAGGAAAAAGATTTCCGGTACTTCGAACCCACCATTCGATCTACGATCTACAATCTACTCTGCATTCCTGAAGCGCCTACAGAACTGCCATCAACTCAATTGTATCGAAAGCCTTGTGAAAATCGGCAAACGCCAAGACCAACGGTCTGTTATATTCTATTGTCTTCTCGATGAGTGTTTTGATACTTTGGAGATGGCCATTTGTTCCAAATCCTCGGCGAAACCCCCTTGCTCCACTAGTTAATAGAAATCAATTTTATTTTCTGGACGAATGATTACAATTCTTGTGAAAAGTTCTTCTTATAAAGCAGGATTAGAATGGAATTATGCCTTTTATTGGGAATCGTGTTATTGAAGGGACAGAAGTTAAAAAGACCTCTTAATTTTTCAATCAAACGTTGGCCATCTACTTTGATTGCACCAGAAACTACATTGCTTTCACCTGGTGATTTGTTATTTTTTGTTTTGGCCATCCCTAGTTCTATCTCCTCTATGGTAATGTCAGGTATTACCTCTGATCCTTGATTAGCAACACCCTTTACATATGTGAGAATATCTGGTTCGCGATTCTTATCAACCTCATGCTGAGTTTTATATAGCATCTGATAGAATTCCTCTACGATGTTAAGTATTTTCTTTTTGTCTGTTGTAAGGCTTCCTTATTGATTTCTTAATTTACATATTTGTGCCAGTCGTAGACTTGAGTCATGGAAAGCGTTTCTTTCAGCGAATAAGTTTTAGGCCCTGACGCGTCAAAAATTGAACAATAATACGTTGCTCAACAGACGTGTGTAACTCTTGCTCAGATATGATGCTACAAACAGCCCATCTGCTCTGGCAAACCGAATCGGTTTCATTCTCCTCCATTTTACATTCCCCTCACACATATCAAACCATCACCTAGAGGGCGTTAAAAAAATAAGTCCAGTTCATATTTGACTCGCCCTCGTATTTACGTTAAAAATTTTACAATGTACAATTTTACAACGGGGTCCGAAGTTTGAAGACCCCTATTCTAAATCATTATGAATTTCAAGAGATGGTCCTTTTCAATTAGTATTGTTCTCAAAAACAACCAACATATTTGCTTCGCTTAATACATAGAACTTTTGTTTTACTTTTGTGTGATCACTCCTTACAAAGCATAACGCATAAACTAACACCAACGAAGTATTATTTCGCGTATGCGATAATTTTGTTGATTCAATATAAGTTTATGTTCGCACAGAATGACGGCGCATAAATGCACTTAGACAAATCAAGCTACACGATGTTAAAGTCGCGGATTCTACTCCCCGGGCTATAAAATTTTTACTGCGGACGCGTGAATGATTTCAAAATACGAGCAAAAAAAATAACGATATCGACTGCATCAACGTATTTCGTAAAGCAATATCTCGATCATGTCGAGCAGTATATAGAAGTCAGATGTAAATGTGCGAAATAAAATATTCATCTAACCTGAGCGTCTTTAAGTGAGATCGAGATTGTGCAGCATGTCTTTTGTAATTTCATCCAGTATTTCTTGTTGCTACGTATTACAACGTTATCATTTATTCTTCCATGGGAGTAAGAAATTTATGTTCTTCTTGGAGTGGTGTTTACGGTTAAACTTTTAATAAGCAACTTGACCGGTATATACGCTGCAACTAATAAATTTATAACAGCATCCTGTTAGCGCAGTCATGGGCGACATGAACAGAAATTTTTAAGAAGTAATGTTTTGTTCCGTGTAATTAAGAAAAAAGAAGAATGCGTACGTGATATTTTATGCAAAATCGAACAGGTTTTGTGACTAGGACTAAGTCACCATTTTTCTTCAACAAAATTAAATTTAGGGCAGTCGTTCGTACGATTAATATACGTTTTAAGGATATTTTGCGTTCGCCACTCCATCGTCTTGAGTATCTGACTATCTACTCTATCAAGTAGTGGTGGACGATATTTCACTGTTGGTGATTTTTTCACCGTGATTTGAATGTTAAATATCTGTAAACAATGATCGGTAATTTGGCAGCGATTGTATGAAATACTTTTCATTAGATATTCAAGTAATAACGGCGCGATGAAACGATGATGATTGGTTGGAGATTTATACGTGAATAAGTAAATATATTATTAAATAAATAACCATGTAGATTCACAAATGATCTTCATTGCAAAGCATAGCAAATTTAGAAGCATATACACTAGGATGACAGAATAAAATAGACAGCAGGTAAAGCGGTATAAATATGTAAACAGCTAAATTTTAAGAACGAATTAAGAACTTTCTCTTAGTCATTAGGGTAGGGGTAGATGTATCGGAAGGAATTCGTCATAGTTTAGTATAGTTACAACTATGCCTCGCTTACAAGGTTCGAGTGATATTAGCGACTTCACCCGGGGTCGCATCGTTGGCCAGAGTGAACGCGGCGCTTCGCAACGTGAAATAAGTAAATTTTAAATATTCCGTTGTCCACAGTTAACCGTGTGATTACACAATTTAAACGCAAGGAAGAAACAACAGTGGAGCCGAGACCAGGTCGTGCCGGACCTTCTGAAAGAAGTAAAAGGGTGCTTGTACGCGAAGTGTTAAGAGAACCGCGAAAAAGTACAGCTGAGCTTGCGGCAACTTCACAGAAAAGTCAGCGCACCGTTCTGCGATACCTCCACAGTGTGGGGATGTATAAAAGGGTGGCAAAGAAAAAACCTCTCCTTACGGCGTCTCAAAAACGGCGCCGAATGGGTTGGGCAATCGAAATGCGATCGAAGCTCGAAGAGTCTTGGCGGTCTGTCATTTTTTCAGACGAAAGCAGATACTGCCAATTCAGTGATAGTGGTCGTACGTGGGTATGGAGGCGTTCGTCACAGCAACAGGACGACAAATTTTTGCATCAGACGGTGAAATAAGGCGGTGTGAACATCATGGTGTGGGGCGCGATATGGTGTGGTGGAAGATCGCAATTAGTAATCTGCAACGGAAATATAAATGCGGCAAAATATATCCAAATATTAACAGAAGGACTACTACCGATATTCGACAACGCCATTTTATCTAAAGAAGACGCCACTTTTATGGAGGATGGAGCACCCTGCCACAAAGCTAGAACAACAACCACATGGAAAGAGGAACAGGGGATTCGGATTTTACTATTGCCAGGCCAATCACCAGACATGAATCCGATAGAGAATGTTTGGCACACAATCTAGACAAATATGGCGAAACGACCCCGAAAACCCAGCAATAAGGAAGAACTCGTGGCAGCTGTTACAGAAGAATGGTTAAATATTCCAGAAGACACCATTAATCATTTAATAGATTCTATGCCACGACGACTCGCAGCACTTCACGCAAGTAAAGGTGGATCGACAAAATATTAGTCTAATTTAAAAATTTTAAAATATTTTGTATATGTAACGAGAATAGAATCGTTTTTTTAATTAGTAGGTGTCTATGTTATTCTGTCACCTTAGTGTATATTGTGGTAGAAAATCTCAGGCTCGTTAATTTTTTTAAATGGGTAATTAAAATAACCAAATGTAAAGTTGAAAAGATAAATTTATTGACAAATTAATTAATATATACCGCTTTTTTACAAAAAAAAAAATGTTTTTTACAGAAAACCTAAGGCCATCCCTGTCTAGCTAATCTTTAAATATTCTAATTAGTATGCGAAACAAAATGAGATCAGTAGATACAAATAATTTTGAAGAACTTAAGAAGACTCGACGTCTTTAATCTTTGAAATCGTACTCACTCGTACGTGATTTCTCGCCTTTAAGATGGACTTCGACTGCCAAAATATGTGTCCGGAATATCCAGATTTTATTCGTAGCTGATACACTTTATGACTGGATATAAACGAAGATCTTTGTAAAATTATAGAGTTATGAGGAAATAACTAGTTATTCTCAGGAGAAACGATGTCAACATGTCTGAATTTTACACGATGTTTTTTTTTGTTTTTATATCCATAGCAACACATTCGTTTGCCTATATGGTAGGCCACACAGTACACACATACTTGATATGAGTGAGAGTATAAAAGTAAATGCTGCCAGTCGTGCCATCCTTCCGTCGTACGAGACAACGAACCGTGTCACAAGTCAATGAAAAATGTTTGGCCATGTTTAAACATAACAAACCGGAATTTTTGCGTCGATATGTGACAACGGATGAAACATGGATCCATCACTTCACTCCGGAATCAAAACGATCTTCATCTGAGTAGACAGCAACTGGTGAACCTCGTCCAAAGCGCCCGAAAGCACAACAATCGGCTGGAAAAGTTATGGCCTGGGTATTTTGGGATGTGCGTGGTGTAATATTCATCGACTATCTTGGGAAAGGAAATACCGTCAACAGTGAATATTATATAGCGTTATTGGAGCGTTTGAAGGACGAAATTGCAAAGAAACGACCGCATATGGCAAAGAAAAAAATGTTGTTTCATCAAGACAACGCACGGTGTCACAAGTCAATCAAAACAATGGCAAAACTACATGAATTGAACTTCGAATTGCTCCCACATCCACCGTATTCGCCAGATTTGGCTCCCAGTGACTACTGGCTGTTCGCAGACCTCAAAAAAATGCTCGCCGGTAAGAAATTTCGCACGAATGAAGAGGTTGTCGCTGAAACTGAGGCCTATTTTGAGGCAAAAGATAAATCGTTCTAAAAAATTGGTATTGAAATGTTAGAGCGGCGCTGGAATGATTGCGTTGCTCTTGATGGAGATTACGTTGATGAATAAAGCTAATTTTGAACCAAAAAAACCGTGTTTTCTTTGTTAGGCCCGGGACTTTTCAGCCCATGTGTTAAATGAAGCCATATAGAAATTTATAATATAATACATCACGTTACGCATTTAACCGGAGTTATTTGCTGTTAACATGCATTTTACAGACAAAAATACTATGGTAAAATGTTGATATTGCAAACAATACGTTTAATCGTAGTGCCAGTGTATTCTAATGTCGGAAATTGGTTATAAATCTATTACCACTCGTCGAACATAACGAGGAACTCTGTCGATTCGCCATCAACAATCTAATCCGGCATTCATACACATACTAACCATCCCGACTTCGGTTATATCCGACCGCTTTCGAAATATATCATCGCCGCCAATAAATGTGTATTCATTTCTGCAGACTTAGTATTAAGTACGTAAGTGTACGCAAGTAACGATGGCTCTTAGCTTTACTTTCCTTAAAGTATTAGAGTTCTAATTTAGTTTTAATCAACATAAATTTAACGTCAAATTAAGGAAAAATAATTATACCGCAAGATTAATGGAATTTTGCGGTTTAGCACTATACCTGTGAGACAGCTCCTCATCTGTCAAATAAAATGTGGTATTCTAGTACAAGAAATATAAATGATGGCGAGTCTAAAAAGTTCGAACATCGTTTATTTAACGGTTTCTTCCAATTCTAAATATGGGAAATATAAAAATCAACAGCTCTCCAATACGATGTCTACGGTAATAATGAGGCGGTAACAAACTCCTCAGTTGTTTTATATGAAGTACACCAGATTCACCTTTATACCCCTGCTATTATTTTAAGTCATTCTCAATCGATTTCAAACCATTTGACTAGTTCTCCAAAAAAAAAAAACACCCCATTTTTATAAATTACAGTTTATTTATCAATAAAATATATTCGTTTCCATTCGTTTAGATATATAACAATATTACACGCTTTAAAAAATGCAGATACATCGAAAACGATGTATCTGTGCTTTCGTATCAAAACATTGTTACAAGCCTCGTATATAAAATAGAAATTTCTAAATGTTGTGGATACGCACGCCACTCGTATGCGATCAATTAGTTACACCGAACGAGCTAAAACGCAAAGGAAATACGTATTTTGTTTAGCCATGATGCCACAAACTGTTAACTACAGGACTACTCATTAAAAATCCGTACGTACGCAGAGATGTGTATGACATGCAAACCTGGAGATCAATTTGTTGCGGTTTTGAATGTAAATAACGAAAACCGATTTTGTTTTCGTATGGGCATTGGTATGGTAACCTGGTTTTGGAGAAAAATAAAGAAGAAAAATACGAACGAATATTTGGTAGCGTTTCGCCATTGTTCTGTATTTTGTGTAATTTTTATTAAAGCATAACGGGCATAATTTGAGTGTACAGTCTTGGTAAAAAAGTTCAGATTCTTTCAACTTTCAAAATTTATTGAAATAAATTTGCAACTGGAAACTCAACACATCTATGTCTCGATTGACTGATGTCCACTTAATATTGAAATTCGGAAGAAATCTTGTAATTGCGTTGGAAATTAAAGATATCTGATCTTCGGTAACATTAGGAAACTTTTCGCGGATGAAATAATCAAATGACTGAACGTTCGAAAGACCGATGTTCAACAAATATTCACACAAATCACTGTAATCAACTGATAACTAGAAACTCCATTGTAATTTGAGGTCAAGTGTTATACAAATGTTACTAACCCCTAAATTGGAATAGTTTATATTGGTAAAATTGCAGTTTCAAGGGATTGTGTAATATAATGTACTTTGGTGCAATGTAATGTAGTGTGATGTAATATAATATTGTGCTATGTTGTATAATCTTTTCTGTGTTTTTAAAATTTTGATTTGCTATTATGTTTGATTTTTGGCATTTCGATAAAACGAAATATTTCATAAGGAAATTAAGAGTTATTCTAAGTAAAATTGTAACATTTTAAAGAATGATGATTTACAAAACTGTGGTGATGGTAAGCCACTGATAAGTTAAAAAATATGTGCTCAGTGTTTTTTATGAGAAAAACGAGTTTTGCTTACTTAAATAATAATAATAATTTAAGATGGACATAACATTAAATAAAAGGTAATACATATGATGCATTAAAACCAAACCGAAAATGTACATATCAATACCGAAAAGAAAAATGAAATACGAATAAGAAATAACGAAATACCAATAATATGAAACATCAAAATCAAAAAATTAAAACACGACAAATTAAGGCAAATTTAAGTTGTAACTATTAAAATTTCTCGCCACAGCACGTTCGTCCTAGCTATAGGGATCCCTAGCAGATGATGCGGCCTCGATTCCAGGTGGGCACAATGAGACCAACTCCAAACAACAAACCAGGAGAGTCAATTCTTTCGGTAAGAATGTTTTGCATAAAAGAAGCACTAATACGGTTTCTTCTTTCAACAAACGTTAAAAAGTCTTGCCTCTGAATTAGCTCGTCCTAGAGTATACCTCGCATAGCATATTGCCCATCGTTCTTATATGATAGATATTTCAAAAATTTGCGCTGAATCCGCTCAAGAAGATTGATTTGGATGTTGTAGAAAGGTTACCAAGCCACGGATGCGTATTCGAGCTTGGAAACCATTTAAGCAAAGAAAAGGGTCTTTATTGCAGATGATGCGACCTCGATTCCAGGCGTTGCACAATTAAACCAACTCCAGACAACAAACCAGGAGAGTTAATTCTTCCGGTGAGAATATTTTGAATAAAAAAAGCACTACTACGGTTTCTTCTTTCAGCAAGCTTTACAAAGTCATGCTTCTGAATTAGCTCGGCCTAGGTTATACTTCGCATGGCATATCGTCTATCGTTCTTATATGATAGATATTTCAAATATTTGCGCTGAATCCGCTCAAGAAGGTTGATTTGGATGTTGTAGAAAGGTTACCAAGCCACGGATGCGTATTCGAGCTTGGAAACCATCTAAGCAAAGAAAAGGGTATTTATTGCAGGTGATGCGACCTCGATTCCAGGCGTAACACAGTGATACCAACTCCAGACAACAAACCAGGAGAGTCAATTCTTCCGGTGAGAATATTTTGCATAAAGAAAACACTACTACGGTTTCTTCTTTCAGCAAGCTTTACAAAGTCATGTTTCTGAATTAGCTCGTCTTAGGTTACACTTCGCATGGCATATCGCCCATCGTTCTTATATGGTAGATATTTCAAAAATTTACGCTGAATCCGCTCAAGAAGGTCGATTTCGATGTTGTAGATTATTGCATCAAAACTATTAAAATCCTTGCAAGTGCAAAATATAAATCCTAATAATTTAGAAGCGGCTATCGCGACATTTGAGACATGGCTAGAGAAGGTAAACTTTTCATCATATATCACACCTAAATCTTGAATAGAAGATTGACGAGCGATTCTACACACCCTTTTTGTAAAATGCATGAAGAAACACTACATCTACATTTAATTTTAAATTATTATGCGGACACCAGGTATGAATCATGTCCAAATTACGCTGCAGAATGTCAACATCATTGAAGAAGTTAACGGTGTGCTAGATTTTAATATCATCAGTATAAACTGGGCAGTTAATGGACTTTGAAATGGTATTGATATGATGATTGAATAATAAAAACGCTTCAAAAATTATGTTTACATATAGTCAACCCTAATGTAAGTTGTTCGTAAATGATACGAGAAGTTCAACAAATCGATAAAAACTACACCATTAAACATAACCCACACACCGTGACTACACTGCAAGTTTCAAAATTAAATTCCCACAAGAACAAGTTTAATAAGACCGTTTGGCTGGACATCCTATATAATTGGTTATATAACATATAATCATCTACCATTACATTACACATTATTTTATGTAACTTAACTTTCTTTTCCAATCTATCACTGATTTCATTTTATGTAATTATTACAGACAATCCTGCAATCCTGAAACTACTAATTTTTTTATTAAATCCCGCAGAATTTTGTATGATCTCCACACACGCAACGCAAGATTAAAATAAATGCCTACGCTGTCCATTCATGAAAAATCCTCTGGCCTAATTAATTTCCGTTTAACGTTTAGATTTTACAACCAAAGTGATAAATTGCTAAATCTACCGCGTTTTAATCCGGGTATGTTACCCCATATAACTTCGAAGCAGCTTAATATATTGAATGTATAATAAATCCATGTAATTTAATTTATTACAGAGTTTGAGAGATTGAAGACCGTACATTATGGCTAATAAAAAAGATGAAGTTATAATTAAAATATGCCGAGAAAACGTTACTCTGTTATTGGACTAGATAAGCTCATTTCAAGTTGTCCTAGATTCACACATGTCTAATGTAACAATCTAAAAACCGTTTACACCCCTTCCGATTAACTAATAGTGATAGTATATAGATATCACATCTCATTTCGGGTGTACGTATTTATAAATACTCAGTAAATTGTGCGTTCGTAACTGATTTATTTAATTCCTAAAATGCCGGCGAGCACTAGATCAAATTCCAAGAGAAAAGAAAAATGTGGTGGTGTGTTTGCATTTCTCAAAAGTGAAAAATTTGCGTAATAATTAAGGAAATACACTCCACCAAAAAAGTATCACACACTAACGAACAAGTCAATGTCATATATACAGACTTCTCTAAAGTTTTTGATCGTATTGATCATGGATTATCGCTATATAAACTTGCAGCCGCTGGGTTTGCTCTACACCCAACAACACTGTTCCAGACATACCTGTTAAATAGAAAACAATATATGTGTTGTAATGGCTATCAATCAGATTTCTTTGTACCTCCCTCGGGAGTTCTTCAGAAAAACAATCTAAATCCTTTCTTCTTCGTATTGTACATTAATGATGTTTGTAATAGGTGAAAAGGTGTTATTCGCAGATGATCTACAACTATGTTATCGAATTCAAACAAATGAAGACTGCGCGTTTCTGCTCTCTCCTTGTAGTATTCTTCAAACAAATTAGACATGAATGTGTCCAAGTGTATCATCCTCATGTAGACTCGTAAAACTAACCCGATTGCAACAACTTCTCGTTTTAACAACATCCCTATAAATCGTTTAACAACTATTAAGGACTTGAGTATCACATTCGATGCTAAATTATCTTTTCTTAGATCATATTTTAAATATCCTCAAATTCTCTCTAGAGACCTTAGGATTCATTATACTAAATAGTCGGTCATACTCTTTCGAACCAGTAATTATGCTCTATTTTGCATTTGTACGCTTTAAGCTGGAATACGTATGCATGTAATATGTTGGAAGTTGTTCAAAGAAAATTTTTAAAATACTTACACTAGGGTGACAGAATAAAATAGACACTAGGTAAAGCGGTATAAATATGTAAAGAGCTAAATTCTAAGAACGAATTAAGAACTTTCTCTTGTCATTAGGGTAGGGGTAGATGTATCGGAAGGAATTCGTCATAGTTTAGTATCGTTACAACTATGCCTCGTTTACAAGCTTCGAGTGATATTAGCGACTTCACCCGGGGTCGCATCGTTGGCCAGAGTGAACGCGGGGCTTCGCAACGTGAAATAAGTAAATTTTTAAATATTCCGTTGTCCACAGTTAACCGTGTGATTATACGATTTAAACGCAAGGAAAAAACAACAGTTGAGCGGAGACCAGGTTGTGCCGGACCTTCTGAAAGAAGCAAAAGGGTGCTTGTGCGCGAAGTGTTAAAAGAACCGCGAAAAAGTACAGCTGTGCTTGCGGCAACTTCACAGAAAAGTCAGCGCACCGTTCTGCGATACCTCCACAGTGTGGGAATATATAAAAGGGTGGCAATGGCTAAAAAGCAAAGAGCTGTCAAGATGCATGCAGATGAGATGGATGAAGCAATTCATCAGTTTTTTGAGAGCATTCCAAGCTTCTAGCTCCAAGCTTCTACGTTGTGGAAGCTTCTCTTACAAAATTGCATTGATGCAGGAGGTGATTATATTGAACATAAAATAATTTTCCTAAAAAGACAAAGTTTTATTGTATCTCGTGATCTTCGTATTCTTTACATATGCAATTCCGATCATCCAATTATAATAGAACTCGCGTCAATCATCCTACGCCTTTTCCAAAAGTATCGAAATACGAAAAACGGAAAACCTTTAATTCCACTAATAATAAGTGATCGTCGGAGGCAGCCTTAGCCGGACTATTCGGCCGTTGCCGCGATAATTAAATCTAAATGAGTTTTGAGAACGTCGTAAAGGTTTTATGGTCAATATTTTCATCTCGGATCATCGCAGGCTCGACGAATACATTCTTGCCGATGATATTGTATGTTTATATGTGTAACTAATAGCGAATAAGAGGCACGATCTATTCTTCTTCCTCTTCGTTTCCTTCATCATCCACCTCGATTCTTCCACGTTAAATATTTTCTTTTCCGCGCGTGATATCGAAAAAAATATTTGCTTATATCGTACATTTGTAAAAACGGATTAAAAGCTATCGATTTTTCGTAAAGTGCTTGGTTTTATTAAGGACGAGTTTGACGTTAATATATACTGGAAACTTCAGAAATACGTAGCACAATTCCTAATGATTTTACGCGTAGGTCCACGATCACAACATAAGGGGGTAGGCACGCCTCACCATACCTTCACAGGTTATCATACACCTAATTCAATACTGACATGAGCCAGCCAAATAATGGAACACGTTTAGAATACATAATTTATAATAATATATAAATTCCCAAAATTTGTATTTCAATAAAAAAAAAGAAAAATTTATTTATTAAATCAGAGGGCAGCAATTGTCAGCATAACACTGTATAAATATAGTCACAACTCACACCAACGACAAAATCGCTGTATGTACAGCTTTCTCATGGCATTGGTGAAATCATTCACAAGAAAGACATGTGAAGAGATATAAAACGCTAACACACGGATATGTTTCTGCCTATCCGGCGTCATCAGCGTGGTTTCGAGCGGTTTTATGCTGTACACATGTAATTCCCTCCGAGTTATTATCATTTTCTCACAGCAACAGTAACAATAAGCCATTAGCTGTTGCGGTCCGGATTCACGATACCAATCATTAACTGCCGTGAGCCGTATTAGTGTCACTGGCGGGCCGTAGTTTGGAAACCCCAGATTCAGACCAAGCTTATATACGGAAGGTGATTGAATCATGCCAAATCGAATGTAAGTGGTGCAATATCGAATGTTAAACTACTATCCTGTAATTATTTTCGTAAAGTATAATTGCTTTTACCATATATGTTTAATAAACATTTCAAATATGGGTTTTTCGTTTTGATTCGGTCCCTATATTTTTTCAAATAATTATAACAATTATTTCTTAGAGCATATTAGTATATATTTAAAAATGCCTTTAGTCATAAAATCATTCTTATGTTACAAAAATGAATTACGCAATACTTTTTTCGCGGAGTATATTTAGAGGTAGATATTTACGTAATCACTACGATTGTACGAGGATTTTGGATCTCTATTGAGTATACCTAATGTGTTTGTGTCATTGCACATTAAAATGGTACATAAATATGCTGGGATGCGTTAGAAATACTTGTGTGTTGATGGAAAAATGATCTTGGTGTTCGAAAAGTATAATTGTTACAGAAGGAATAGCACACCATTTCGTTTTCAGCTTTAATTTGGTCCCTATATTATTTAAATAATAATTCTTTCTTGGAGTATATTAGAATATATTTAAAAGTTCCATTAGTCATAAAATCAATCTTGTACTACAAAAATAAATTATGCGATACTTATGGATTGTATTTGAAGTGACAACTTTACATGTTTCTTAATGAATACATAGTGCAAAAAAATTAAAAGACTAAAGATATGAAAATGAACCACGATTTTTAAGATACCATTAATAATAATAATATCTTATTGCACAACAACCCAAGCGCCAATTACAGGAGAAATTTACAATTCTTACAAGATCTTATTTAAAATTCAAAAACAATAATTCAAATTATGTTGCCTACAATACCATTTGCAATAAAAAAAGAAATATGCTGAAATGTATAGCGTAACAGTACAAGGAAGCAAGGAAAAAAAGGGAGACTCAAAAAAATGGTTCCAGATCCCGTTTATTTGCGTTTCTTATCATGTGGCTAATGGGTGCCTTAAGCAAAATATTGGTATTAGCTCTAAGTACTTGAAATATGTTGCCATTACTTGTTAGTAAGCCCAGGAAAACATTAAAAACATGACCTTCAGAAACTATTTATTTAGTAAGTAAATCCGGTTTAATACAAGTATACATACATATTGAGTGTAAAAGAGAATAGTTTAACAATCTGTTTTGATGTACACTGCCGCTCAAAAGTGTTTAGGCACTCTCACTCACAGCAAAAATGTATAAAAACTCAGCAAAAATGTATAAAAACTCAGCAAAAATGTTAATAATATTTATTTTTTATGTACAGATACACGTACATGAATAAGAATATATTAAATAAATGTGAAAATTAAAACGTCTAATTTAAATTTTGCTTTCATCTATGTGACCTCCTCTTGATTTAATAATTGCAGCACACAATTGACGCATTCTCGCAATAAGTTTTGCCAGAGTTTCTCGTGTTATTGAGATCCAATTCGATTGCAATTTGTTCCACACGTCAGTAGCTGATGTCGGAGCCGATTTCCGTACTTTCCGATCTAGTTCTTCCCATAGTAACTCGATTGGATTCAAGTCGGAGCTCTGAGGAGGCCATTCCATAATTTTGAGAATTCCTTCCTCTTCTTTACATAATTTAGAGGAATGCTTTGGGTCATTATCTTGCTAGAAGATAAAATTTTGACCCAAAAGTCGAATTCTGGAAGATATTGCGTGGTTCTCCAAAATTTCGCGGTAGCCTTCTTTTTTTAATATACCGTCAATTTTCACAATGTCCCTACACTAGTGCCAGCAAAACAGACCCAAATGATGATAGAACCTCCACCATGTTTCACGGTAGCAGCAATACACTCTTCTCTGGCACATTCACCCACAGATCTTCTTACGAATATGCGTCTTCGGGATCCGAACAGCTCAAATTTGGAGTCATCCGTGCATAGGACGTTGTTCCACTCTTCTATGGTCCAGTGTTGGTGTTCACGAGCCCATTTAAGTGGTTTTTGCTTGTTTTGTTTGCGTAGTAATGGCTTTTCCATCGCAATACGTCCATGGAGCCCGGCTTTCTGTAGGCGACGTTTGACTGTAGAAACACTGACTAATTTTTGGCGACCAACATTTAATTCTGCGGTGATTTCCGGGGCTGTTTTGCGTCTATTTAACTTGCTGGTAACCACTATTCTGCGATCATCTACAGATGTTGTCGCTTTTGGCCTTCCACTCCGTCTTTTATTAAGAAAACTGCCAGTTTCCCGATATTTTTTTACGTTATATTCAACCGTAGCGTGGTATATTTTCATTTTTTGGCAATTTGTCGATTACTTATGCCACTTTTATGGTAAGCTATTATAAGCGCACGAGTTTCCGTACTAATTTCTCTTCGCGGAGGCATTTTAAAAAATTGTCACACGATATTTCGCTTACGAAATACCACACTGCAACTGACTATAGGTTACAGATTTCACTATAATCCTCTAGGAAGGTAATTTAAACATTATTACCTACAATCTAACAGATGACTGAATTTACCCAGTAAATTCAGAGGGATTGTTATTGTAATTGCACCGCAATAAACAGTTTATGGTAATCCGACCAAGTGCAGGTAAATACTGAACTACATTTTAAATACGTATTTCATTTTATTATAATGTTTTTTTGGTAAACATAATACTATATGAATAATCCATGAAAACGGGGCTGCCTAAACACTTTTGAGCGATAGTGTACATAGATACTTATATCGTATAAATTTATGCATATCTAATAACAGCGACATAACAACCTTGACTATTCCTAATAAACTTGTTTCAAACCATACATGATGTGTTATAAACGTAATTAATTTGCTAAAGAATTAGCGTATATGCGATAACTCAGACATATTTTTAACCTTATCTTCTCTTTACATATTTACAGTTTTACATTAATATCTTGTATGGTAGAATTTCGCTAGACCACACAACTAGAATCCCGCTTTATATGTACTACCTACATTTAATCCCATTCCAACAATAAAGATAAGTAAATAAAATAAACTTTCACTAATAGAGTCGACCGATCGGACCACTTTTACAACAGCAAAAAACGAAGAAAACGAACAGTCCAACAAAAGAAAATCCTTCTACGGCAAACAAATGCTCTATTATTGCGTTACCGTCTACCAATTAACAAGTGCACGGTCAGTAAGAAATGTCGCGTTTTATTGGTGTTGATAATTCCGCTTGGGTCGAAGGTTAGAGACGTTAAACCACTACAACTGGATATTTGAGAAGGCGTCAAAAATATTTGTGCTCGTCTTAGAAGCGACCGTAGCGAAAGAATGTCGGACCGTTCTAAAAAGGTGCTTCGTGGTCCTCCTTTACATGTCCCCCTACCTGGTGGATCTCTAGGGCATGTGTTGCGAACGAGGATGTTGCAATATCGTCACAAAATTGCTTTCGTAAGTCGTAGATTGTATCTTAACATTACGCGCGATCTATTTGCCTTCTTGTAGTCTTGCTTTATCATGGTTTTTTTTTGTGTAGATGTTAGAAATGGCGATTATATGCTTTTAAATCGTTATTGCCATCTTTGCTTCGCCTAATAGAGACTTAGTTGATTCGAATTATGTAAATAAGTGTTACAGTGCCAATATTGAACTACTTTGTGACGCTTTAAAAAATCGTAAGGGCCTTGGATAATTACATATTTCCTTACAAGTAGTGATTTTGTTTGTAACATATTAATTAAATAACTATACGCGTCCATAAAGACAAATTATAGCTGTTTTTATTATTGTTTTCATTATCATAACTTCTAATATATTCCGCTAGATTAATTTTTAGTATCTGTGTTGCGATAAATATTTATCAAGTTTACTATTTATAACTGCTATAAAGAAATTTATCCTATTTAGTACTAAATTGTCGACTCATATTTTATTTATACCAATACGTACAGTAAAACAGAGGCTATTTAATAAAACTTTTTACAAAACTAAAAGTATCCTGCTTGTTGATTGGCCCCAAGGATGTTTGTACATTATTAATTAAAATCGTGAAGCTCACCATGTTATAACGTACTCGTCGGGACCCTACAAAATAGTACGTAGTAGAAATATCTTATAAAAGATTATGTATATACTATCAAAATGTATTTTTACTTATAAAGTAATAAAACGATAATTATAATTAATAATAGGTAATAAGCAAATACATATAAAAAATTAATTAATAAAAAAGTCAAGAGTTTCGATTTTTTGAAACAAATAAATTCTAAAAAATGTTCAATACCTAATGCATTATTTAAAATTATATTGCTAGTACGGTCTTCAGTTTCTAAATATCGTGTAACTGTCCTTATTCCGGTAAGCGTGTTTTCGTAACTGGGTTTTACAATTTTGGCTGCTTCTTCGATTACTTTATTATCTGTTTATATTCCCTCTCTGTTTATATTAACTGTTACCAATTTAGTTGAACTTACTCAGTATGTCAGCGAAACACTTGACAATCGTCGACAAGTAGATGTTATCTTCACGGATTTTACCAAAGCATTCGACAAAATTGACCATTACATCCTAATAGATAAACTATCTGCCATTGGTTTTTCTCCTAGCGTTATCTCTCTAATTCAATCCTACCTTCACAACCGATCATGCTATGTCCATTACAATGGGTTTGTGTCACATACATTCATTGTTTCTAGCGGCGTACCTCAGGGCTCCAATTTGGGACCAATCCTCTTCAATATCTACATCAATGATCTTCTACTATCATTGGATTGCAATGCTCTTGCATAAGCTGACGATCTTAAAGTTTCAATTAGCTCTTCCTCTGATTCTTTAAGGTTACAGAGAAACGTTGGTGTCATTAATGATTGGTGTTGTATAAACAAAATTCAGCTAAACATTAATAAACGTACTTACCTTTACTCGGTCATCCAACCCGCAATTATTTCACTATAGCATCTCTAACGCTTTCATCCCAAGAGTTGACGTTTTCAGGGATCTTGGAGTCTTATTTGATTCCCAACTCTCATTCTCCCCACATATAGACGCAATGACTTCTGCTGCATCTAGGTCGCTCGGATTCTTAGCGTTTTCTTAGCTACTTCTGGTCGAAACTCCAATTATTTTCCAGTAACTAAAAAAAAAACAGATACACTAACAATTCGATTTTAGATTGACGAATTTACCGCAGAATCCATAAGTTACAACGACCTGATCTCCATAAGTCAGAACCTCTCGAACGCTTTACGTAATCTCAACTTCAGAAAAGACGATAGAATCGCGATATGTTCCGAAAACAACATCTACTACACATGCCCCGTCCTATCAGCCCTATACCTAGGTTTAATCACTACGCCCATGTGCTGCGACTATCTCGAAGGTAAGATAGCGTACCGTCAGATGTTAAAAACGTTGTCTATAGATTTTTTTAGGAGAATTACGAAACACCCTCCAATTAACGCAGCCCAGACTCATATTTTGCTCTAGAAATCAAATACAATTCTTCCTGGGATTACGCAGGCAGATGCCGTTCATCCAATACCTCGTAGTTATGGACTTACGCGAGTCTGAAGATGAGGTAGAAACGTTGAAGACGTTTATAGAAAGACACGCTTCCCATAATGAAGACATAGAACGATTCTCAGCGGTGGAAGTCGATGTGGAGGATCAAGTGGCTTTTGTAATATTCTCCTCTGGTACCACGGATCTGCCAAAAGGAGCTATGCTTACGCATAAGAATATCTTGACGAGTGTTGTACATATAACGTAGGTACATGTCCCACTAGATTTTAATAAGCTCTTTAAATTTCCATATCGTTAGATTAAAGCAAATCTAGACACATGGTCTTGTGCAAAGTTTTAAATAAAAACGTGACTAATCCACCAAAATTTCAGCGATCCCAACATAAGATTTGCAGATCCAAAGGAACCATATCTTTGTATAATGCCATTTTATCACGTTTTTGGGTTAATTACCACCCTCGGAATGCTATACTGCGGCATGCTTGGTAGAGTCTTCTGTAGGTTCGACGATATTATTTTTCTTAAGGCATTGGAAAAGTATAGGATATCTCGCTTAAGTATGGCACCACCTTTAGTAGTATTGCTTGCCAAAAGTCAATTAGTTGAAAGATTTGACTTGTCGTCTTTGAAAGAAATCTCTTACGTCGTAGGTTGTATTAGCGAAGAAACGGAAAAGTTAATCAAAAAAAGGTGATTGGGTTGCCAAAGATATAAATTTATTCTCATGCAATACATATATTTTTAGATTGAATGTTAACAATATAAGGCAAATGTATGGACTAACGGAAACTACTTCCGTTGCGGTTGCTGTCCCTGCTCTAACCGAAAAACCAGGCTCAGTTGGTAAAGTCCTTCCCACAATGTCCATCTTAGTTAGAGATCCAGACTCAGGCGAAAGCCTAGGACCGAACCAAATGGGTGAGATATGCTTCAAAGGCGATCTGGTAATGAAAGGTTACTACGGAAATCCAACAGCTACGCGTCAAATATTCATTGAAGATGGCTGGATGCGAACTGGCGATTTGGGTTATTTCGATGAAGATGAATACGTCTTCATGGTCGATAGACTAACTGAACTGATCAAATACAAGGGATACCAAGTATTTAACAAGGAAAAATGCTCGAATTGATGACCAATGAAATGTTTACACCGTTTTAGGTACCTCCAGCGCAATTAGAATCTCTCTTATTGAAACATCCCGGGATCAGAGAATGTGGTGTGGTTGGCGTTCCTGACGAGGAATCCGGTGAATTACCGATGGCTTTCGTTGTTAAACAACCCGGAGTTTCGATAACAGAAAGCGAGATTATTGACTACGTAGCTGGTAAATAAAAGAATGGAATTCATATATTTCAGTTAGAATTATTTTTTTTCTACAATTTCTAGCAAACGTTAGCAATGAAAAACAACTCAGAGGAGGCGTTAGATTTCTTGAAGAAATACCAAAGAATACGATTGGGAGAATGGTACGAAGAATGCTTCGGCTAATGGTGAGGGATATATACGGGACATAAGTGTTTTTGTTGAATACATTAAATTACCTCTATACTAATTGATAATGTAATTTTTTTTTTTATTAATAAATTATTTTCTTTTAGTAGAAGTTTGAATATAAGATATTAATTGCTTTTGGAATGATTACAAATGTTTATACTTTAAGCCATACAAAATGACTAAAAATATTTTGGTGTTAAAATTGTTTAAGAAATTCTTGTTTTATGTAAGAATTGCACCTATACCACGTTAAAAATTGAAAATGACCTCTGCCGAAGTTACGTTTAATCTAATTTGAATGTATAACTTTTAATATTATTCTATTAAGGTATATCTTCAATAAGATCTAGAACTAGAATTCCAGTTATATTTAGAAGTAACAATTTTTCCAACACGAGTATATTTAGTAACCATGTTCGGTTCGCATTTTCAAAGATACCTTTGAAAATGCGAACCGCAAACCTAGTGACACGGCGGAACCCGACAACTGCTACAACTATGTCAAACGGCCGTGAAAGTCTGAGATACTATTTAATCATGTAAAAGTCATTTAAATTACTCTGTTATTAAACAATTGCCATGAACAATTGGTATTGCGCAGTTGGTACAGAGAAAATTAAATATCCAGCTAATGTTTGGTATGTTTTGGGAAAACGTGTTCCTGCACGAAATATGCCAGCAAGAACGCTTCAAGAATTACAAACTATTTGTGGAAATCATATACCTTATTAATATGGTTAAACTTTTGCAAAGTTGAATATTTTTCCTGCATTCAAAATAAAATATACTCTTTCAAAAAGCCCACATTAAAACTTGCCTAAACAAGTTTAAAAGCCCAATATAATACAAATATTAAAACCAAAAAGTGCATTAAATCATTCCTTTTAAATTTATTATCATTAATCGTTTTGAACAGCATAGTTCAAGACTGAGTTATTCCATATGCCACTAGAAACTTCGAAGGATTTGTCGTCGAAATCGAAATACTACGTTGTAATTTTCTTTCAAATTTTAAACTGACTAGGTTGGACGTGACATCTAGCGGATCCGATGGAAATCAATAATTCGCTATATAATAATTGTTTCAACAATTTGAGAAGTCTCTAAAAACAATTAGCAGATGAGACTGTACAATAGCTAGGTTTCTCATTTGTTATAATTATTCAATCGTTCGGAAGTATCTTTGTGTGTCTCCTAGATAGCGCACGGTACGCTAAAATCTCATTTAGGCAGCGAACTATATTTGAGACTCTTAAAAAGACTTCCTAACTACTTACTTGTGCAAGCAGATAACTAAGACTGTCTCAAATATTACCTAAAGAGCTACTCAACAGTTATTGTACTCTGGATAATACAGCGTCTGGGTCACAAATCATTCCAGAGACCGACTCAATGAGAAATAGCTGTCCGAGAAATAGCCATCTCATCCGCATGGCTAATCCTAGATGGCGCTACATACTACGTGACGGATCTGAGTGGGAAATTTAAACGTTTATTTGAATACATTGTCAGAAAATGTAAATTAATTGTTTTCTATTTAAACCTAGATAGTCGGCTATTCGTAAACGACAGCTATATTTTATAAGAAAAAGCATTTGCCTATGAAATATATATAATAGATGTAGAAAGTGTTGATTTCTGGCTGGCGATTGTAAAACTTAACGAAATAAAAGTCCTTCGTTTTATTTTTCTGTTTTATTCACTTAAAATATAAAAACAGGAGTTAAAATTAAAAATATATGCAGTCTCTTGTTGCAGTGAGATGCGACTCTACGGTCTGCTTAACGTACTTTATGTGTAGAATCTATTGAGGTAATTAGTTCAAATATAAAATTCATATTTTGGAACATCTGGTGACATGAATTCTAAGCAAGGACAGAGTAAACAGTTTAGAAGATATAGTATCGCCTTGTCTCACTTTATCGTGCTATACCCTCTTCTAAAACCTGCTTGCTCAGAAGACTGATGTTGATCTAATTTGTTTGTCATTCTATTCACAATGATTTTCGTAAGAAGCTTGTATGGATGAGGAAGGAGGCTTATAGGACAGTAATTGTCTAATTTTAATGTATCACCCACAATATGATTAATATATTTTTGCGTTGTTAGGTATTTCAACTTCACTGAGTCATTGTTTTGAGTATTTTCATATAAAAAAATTCAGTTTTTATTAAAAAAAAAAGGATTTCGCCTTGCAAAACATTGCGAATAAATTGTGGAAAGAATATAAAAATTGGATGTTCAAATTGCTAAGTCCACCATATTTAAATCTTGGACAATTTAAGTTGGTATTTCCGACAGTTATATTCACAGCTCTTTTAGAGCAATACGTACGAATATAGTCTTTAATGTTGAAAGTGCCAACTTAAATTTTCCGCGAGATTTAAAAATGTTTAATTGGAATGTAGCTTCTAGGTAGAAATAAAACAAGTAACTATCTCGAGTTTCGTTATATTTATGTATAATGTAATGTACATAACACTATGTATTCATTTTTTTTGTTTTTAATTAAATCAAGTACGAATAATGACAATCATTTCCGGAGTATATGTGCAACTCCGTCGTTATTAACAAGGTTTATAAGCACAATGGTTATGTATATTATTATGTATAAGACAAAATAAATTAACAAGTAAAAATATGTTACAAACGTTTTTTTTTTTGTATAAAATATACTAAAAGTAATAAAGTATGTCTCGTGTATAATATATACACATGAGGCAAATGCAACTAATTACTGCAATGGTATGTTTTATTATTTATTTGTTTCTTTTCTTTTTCTTCTTATTCTTTTCCTTAACTTAGTTATTGATCATCATTTCTTTTTTTTATATAATAGTTTATTAGTTTATTAAATATTATAACCACATAGTATACATTTCCTTCATTACATCAATTTAATTTGCCATTTCTTCCTCCGTCATGTTCTTCTTCTTTTCACATTATTTTTTCCCTATTTTACAGTATTTTTTTGGTTTACTTTCTTCCTTAATAATCCTACAACATCCTCGTAGTTTTCTTTGTTTTTTTTTTGTCGTTTTGGTATTTTAAACGTGTGAGTATGGGGTGTATTTGCTCCTTATTTACTTTATTATGTTAGTATAGTACGTAACTAACGGAAATAACTGTCATCCCATCTGACATTCAAGAAGCTTACAGGACACTGGATATTTTTGTACTAATGCTAATGGTTATTTACAATTTCTTTTTTTTTATAATCTTCCAAACAATCGCAGCTTATTTTTCGTCGTTTCTTTTAAAGGAATTAATTGTCTTATAAATAATTAATTTCCTGAATGTCCAAATAATAAAAACTATCTAAAAAAATACGTATGCAGGTGTCCATAAAATAAAGTAAAAAAGGATGGAAAATGAAACGATCTAATTTTATTAGACTTGAAATAAAAGTGTCTATTATTCACAGACGAAATATTGGTACGTAAGCGTTATTGAAGTCAGCATGGCGTTTGGAAAGTAGACAGTGCCATCTTGTAGTATTTATAACATCGACAGCTGTATTATATCAGTTTACGTGTATGTATGCGAATTTGGTTGGATATTATGATATATACATTATGTATCCTTATGCGGCACATATTGCAATTTCCTAGGGTTTTTCTTTTAATTCTGACGTTCGCGTCGTATTTGACTCAACATTTCTTGGATTTATGTTCGATATAAGAACACCTTTTCATTTTCCGTACTTTTACATATATATAATCTACATGTCCCTTTAAAATAGATTGATATAAAATTAGATATTGAAACCTAGATGATATGCAATTTAAAAGGTGATGACGTATTCCTGAAGGAATATATTAATTTTGAAATTGATTGACGATTGCAAGGACTGTGTGGATGTATAATTCACAGGTATAGCAGTAAACTCCACTCACACAAATTTATTAATTATGCGGAACGCAGCGTTTCGAGAACACGTGGGCTCTCATTGTCAACCGTGTTACCGACTGAATGTAAAGAACTGTATCACACATGCAAATTATTTTCTACGCAGGCTCTAACATTTCTAAAACATATGACTATTTACAATCTATCAGGTGGTCTAATGCCTGGTCCACCAGAACTATCAAGCGTAGCAGAGCATATGGTAAAATCCGGACATAAGATACTACTTAAAAACGTGAACTCGTATAGAGAATTAGACGCGTACGAAACGATATGTATGAAAAAGAACGGAAACTTATTGAACAGAGAACCACCCCCAATTGCACACTCGAGTTTGATGGATTTATTACCATAGGCCCTGTTAAAGATACGGTTCGCTTTCGGTCCATCCTTTCCCGAAAAAGGCATTAAACCACCTAATAGATTGTAAATAGTCATATGTTTTAGAAATTTTAGAGCCTGCGTAGAAAATAATTTGCATGTGTGATACAGTTTTTACTTTCAGTCGGTAACACGGTTGACAATGGGAGCCCACGTGCTCTCGAAACGCTGCGTTCCGCATAATTAATTAATTTGTGTGAGTGGAGTTTACTGCTATACCTGTGAATTGAAATTGATTAAAGAATTCAAAGATCAGTTACAGTCACTGGCAATTTAAGGACAAATATGTATGTGTATATGTATGGAATTATTAGATCCTCCACAATTAACTAACCAACATACTAACCAAAATACTCAAACCATCGGAGCGTTAACGTAATTAATATATTTTATTTTCCTACATACATTATTTGCTATTTAATCTTAAGTAGAACTAATTTAATCACAAATAAACAATTTATGGTCAAAGAAGGATTGTCACTACGGTTTAAAAGATGACTTGATTTCTGCATTTTGAAAATTTCTGGGGAAAAAGCTATCTTCCCAGCAAACTCATGGATATGTTTAAAATTCAGATAAAGAATACAAGCAAAGAATTTTGTATCACATTGGAAATTGCTATTAAACGAAACATTTGTCTTGCTAGCAGAAAAAAATTGCTGCTGGAAGAAAAACCAATACTTATAAAGTAAAACTATTGGATAAACCTGAGAAGCTAATGTCATTTAAAAATTTTCAATTGCCAATCAGCTTCAATGACTGCTTCGATTTTCAAACACTGATTCCATTTATTTCTTTAGCAACTGTGATAGTGTTCACAACAACGGTACAGTCCAGGGCAAAAGTACTCGTATAATACGTATAATAATAGTGTAAGGTGTCGTGTATTTTACTCTGGAATTTAAAAGTAAAATAAAAAAATAAGGTAAGGTATATATCAATATTTTAACAAATTAATGCTGATACACTCATGTAGGTTTTAATGTTTATTCATACTTTAACTCCCTCTAATTATAATAAAATTCTTTCCCGGTTTCAGGGGCACAGACTAAAGAAATAATATATTGTGTATTTGAATTTATGAGCAAAGAAGAGAACTACGATACACTGACCCATCCTTTAAGAAATGTAACGTATTTCTATTATATTATACAATGAATAAGCGAAACCTGAAGTAATAAACATTCGTAGAAGTTGTTTTATTTTGTTGGTTAGATACAAGGTGTGTTATTCGCGTGTGGTGTTAGCACCCGAACAGTCAGAAACATTATAAACGAAGGAAAACAAATAGAACTTGGACAAAGATTCGAGACACCAAATATTAAACGGACACGAAAAAGAACGAAAAGTGACCTAGATGATTTGCATACTCATTAATTCGAAATTTGTTCATTTTATCATTTACTGTAATTACCATTAAACTATACGCTAACTTGCGTTTAGCAAACGCAATGTTATAGTAATACGCTACAGATACATACATAATGAACGAAATCTATGGAGTATTCCTTACGCTTTTGCCACGGATTGTACCTTGTCTAATAGCAGTCTAGTTATCTCACTCGCGCACTATAACATCTCGTTTCCCTGTCTGGGCATCCCACTGGCACACGAATTTTAGACGACCTGTATTGGATTGAGCGTACTATGGCCTATGTTTCGATTAGAAGAGGCGTTTTAAAACTCTAGTCGTGAAAATCAGTTAGAGAACAATATAATCAAACGATCAATATTACATCTTATAAAAATATTGCTCGTTATTACTTAGTTATCGAATTCCTTTAAAAATTTTAACAGCACTTAGAAGTACTAATTACTGGCAGATTAATTAGAGTTTTGTTTGAGTCCGATATACCAAACGCAAAGTACAAACGGAAAGTATTTTTTTCACCTCAAAAGCAAGGGTTTAAAGCATTTATCCATAGTTACAAAACAAACTAACAGAACTAAACATCTTCGACATAAATAAGGGAATAAATGAAAACAAAAATAAGTGGAAGAAATGCATAGAATGAAGTGATGAGGTTGCCAACCAGAGCGAGATTTTACAGATGTTTGGGAAGAAGAAGTGTAGGCAGACCAAATAAAATATGGTTATCGTAACAGGCAAAGTGCCTAAAACCCGAAGTGAATAAGAAGAGGAAGTGTTACGTACTCTAGGAACCGGTATCAATCATTTCAGAAACCAGACATAATTGAGTGTGACGGTGCCAATAAAATACACAAGTTCATATTTTAACTAACGTAAGCTTTCGTCACGTGACCTGTTACAATATCTAATTACGTTCCCTATTTTATCAAATAAGCTTCGAATTTAAAAATAATTTACGTTTTTATTATATCTTTTAAAACTGCGATAGTTTGGAAGATCCAAGGATTACTTATTCATTTCTTTCTTCGTTTAGAAAGAAAACGTCTCCACGGCAAATTAAACAGTGTCTAAAAGCTTTTAAAACAGTTAGCAGCACCGACTGCAGGCACGCATGGTTAATACTGACTGTCGCTGCCGAAATTAACGATCGTGTCGCCCGGTTTCTTTTTCTTAAATTCATTAGGTAACCAACAGAGAACAACAATATTCAATGTACAATAATAATAATAATAATAATACTATCCCTTCTCTTCGTTTTCGCCATCGTAATCTTCGACTTAATCGGGTGTCTTCGTTTTTTTTTCTTTTTTCTTTAATCATCGTTTTACGGTAATAACTAGGGGGTCAATATAATTATAATAATTAATTAATATAAGTCAATTAAAGCTTTTCTTTCACGGACTTTGTACAGTGACTTCGAAGTACGCATTCGGCATTTTCATTTTTTTTTTTATTTGCTTTACACTTTTTTCTTCGTTTAATTAATTTAATTTAATTAATCTTTTATTTATTTATTTATTTTTTTTTGGTTGGAAGAGGCAGGAGGTAGGTCGCGACCAGACAGACGCACAGAAACTACGCATATTAGAATTGAAAATTTGTTTGTCTACTGGTTGATGTGGCCATATCAAGATCGGCCCATCTCCTCGGGACGCCGATCCGTTGCTATACGCAGAAGGTTGATGAATTCAGCCTCCAAGTTTTGTCTTGCCTGAAACGTAAGCGCGTTTTATATAATATAAACGCTTCTGAAGCTAGATGTATTCTAACCTGCGTATTTTGCGTTGGAATCTGTAAGGCAAGGGCCATGCTATTCGAATCGAAACTCTCATCCAAGGCAATTAGAGCACCATGTACACCGGATTCAACTAAATTATTAGCGTATTCCTGTAATAAAAAGAAATCGCGAATAATATAACAAATGATCTAGGATCACTATTTACCTTTAAACCTATTGCAGCTACCCATCTAATGAGCCGTTCGTTGCTCCAAACTAAAACATCCGAATTTGTAGATTCCGAATTCTTCCGCCTATCTTCCAATAGATTTCGATCGTAATTTAATCGTTTCAAACACGATATGCCGTATTGTAGACTAGTTCTGAAAAACGTAAGGCGAATAAGTAAACGTGATCGCAATTTTATGGTATAAAACATCAACAATCGTCTCTGAACTCGCTGAATAATTGTGATAACACATGGGCTGAAAAGTCCCGGGCCTAACAAAGAAAACACGGTTTTTTTGGTCCAAAATTAGCTTTATTCATCAACGTAATCTCCATCAAGTGCAACGTAATCATTCCAGCGCCGCTCTAACATTTCAATACCACTTTTGTAGAACGATTTATCTTTTACCTCAAAATAGGCCTCAGTTTCAGCGATAACCTCTTCATTCGTGCGAAATTTCTTACCGGCGAGCATTTTTTTGAGGTCTGCGAACAGCCAGTAGTCGCTGGGAGCCAAATCTGGCGAATACGGTGGATGTGGGAGCAATTCGAAGTTCAATTCATGTAGTTTTGCCATTGTTTTGATTGACTTGTGACACCGTGCGTTGTCTTGATGAAACAAATTTTTTTTCTTTGCCATATGCGGTCGTTTCTTTGCAATTTCGTCCTTCAAACGCTCGAATAACGCTATATAATATTCACTGTTGATGGTATTTCCTTTCTCAAGATAGTCGATGAATATTACACCACGCACATCCCAAAATACCGAGGCCATAACCTTTCCAGCCGATTGTTGTGCTTTCGGGCGCTTTGCACGAGGTTCACCAGTTGCTGTCCACTCAGATGACCATCGTTTTGATTCCGGGGTGAAGTGATGGATCCATGTTTCATCCATTGTCACATATCGACGCAAAAATTCCGGTTTGTTACGTTTAAACATGGCCAAACACTGCTCAGAATCATCAACATGTTCTTGTTTTTGGTCAACAGTGAGCAAACGCGGCACCCACTTTGAACTGAGCTTTCTCATTGTCAAATGCTCATGCAATATAAAGCTAATACGTTCTTTAGATATCTTTACGATGTCAGCTAACTCACGCAACTTCACTTTTCGATCATTCAAAACGATTTTGTGGATTTTTTTGATGTTTTCTGGTGTTACCGCCTCATTTGGACGTCCACTGCGTTCTGCATCATCGGTGTCTCTACGACCACGTTTGAAGTCAGCAAACCAACGTTTTATTGTTGTTTCTGATGGAGCGGAGTCCCCATGACACTTTTCAAGCCATTGCTTCGCTTGAACGGTATTTCTTCCCATCAAGAAGCAGTGTAAAATTAAAACACGAAATTGTTTCTGATCCATTGTTTTGAAAATAACAAAAGTAGTGTGACTCTTAGCACAATAACTCACAAACTAATGAATAGAATATCATGAAATTTTAACAGCTGTCTTTTGAAGGTCAGTACTAACTGAAAGAAAGGTGACTGCAATAAAACTAGCGTCATCTATGTGTTAGGCCCGGGACTTTTCAGCCCATGTGTTATGTGCAGAGTAAATGGGATACCAGACCAACATTTCTGAGAAATCTGTAAAAGCGTTGTTGTCTCAGTTCTCTTATATAGCGAGTAGTATTATCCGTTAACTTTATATCTTTTGCAACATTAAGTTTTATGATATCCTGTATAGCACTAAGAATACAATAATTGACCTGTAACCCAATAACGTTAAGAAGAATTTCTCGGTTCGTGATTGGCAACATTAGATATGAGCGACATAATCACATTAGGAAAGGGGTTATAACTTTACACACTAAATTTACGGCGTATACAAGTACATGTTACTAATTGAATTTCCACGGTTATCCAAGTAAATGTGGGTAGGATCTAAAGAACAGTAATTGATTTAATAAGCTTTTCGCTGTTGCATCTTAATACGGTTCGTGCTGAGACATGCATGGCTTCATTTTTTTATGACTACTGGTACAATTAATCCTAATAGATGGTACTCACATTTACATGGATAACTGTGAAAATTCTAGAGTTAATACGTGCAAACAGGACTCCGACCGCAGACAGAAGGAGCGCTTTTACCAGGACGAAACTAATAGGTGGTGGGTTTCACTCCTCATCGTACACCTTTTTACTGACTGTGAGTGACTTTACAAACCTTTAAAGATGAACTTTGTTGCATTGTTGAACTGCGTAAACAATCGTTGAGTACATTGTTGAAGGAAATAGGCTTCAAATATGGATTTATATGATATCGTATTATTCCGAAGTATTTTTCTGAAAAAATATATGACTAACCTCATGCTGAGTTCTGCGAAACTAGTGGTATTCTTAGATGAGACGTGGATTTATTCTAAAGTTCATAAAATTAGATCTTGGCAAGATGTTACCATTAAAAGTGTTCGTAAACCCGAGAGTTACGATGGCAAACGTTTCATGATTGTTCGTGCTAGAAGTGAACAAGATTTTATGAATGGTGCAAGCCTAGTATTTGCGTCAAATTCTAAAGCTGCAGATTATCATTCTGCAATGGATAGCAGAAAATTTGAAGAATTATCTTGTTGTGATGGATAACGGCCCTTACTATACAATTGTGATCAATAAAATCCCACAAACACTTTGTCAAAAAAACAAGATATTTCAGATTGGCTAACAAACCATAAGATAAGTTTTCCAGGTGACTTGATGAAATAATAAAAGCGCATTGTCACAAAGTATTGAGTTTCCCTCCACATCATTGCGATTTTAATGCAATCGAATTGATCTGGGCCTCGGCAAACGAATATTATAATGAAAATATTAGTAGGTATGGTTATCGTGATGAGAATGTACTGAATATGTGGAATGAAGCGTTGGAACATTGCACACCCAATACCTGGGAAAACTGTGTAAGACACACAAATAATTTAATAAGAAATTGGTATGAACAAGAAAGAAACGTCGTAAGATGGACACAGCCCATAATAATTATATAATAACTATTGACAGTAGACGTTTAAAATTTTGACTGTTGCCATACAAAAGGTTGTCCTTGCCAACCAAGGAATCCAGCACAACCTTCGTACGGCATCTCTTTCCGATTCCGACAACATTTCATGTCGCCCTTGTAGCGATTTGTAACATACGGATAAAAATCAATGACGTAGGTAAAAACTAAAAATAGTCGAAGTGTACATACTATCTTACCTATGGAAACTATCGACCATCTTAAGCTGCCCTCTAAGATCTTTCTTCGTCAGATGATCCAACATCCTCGCATCAACCAGGCACTCCATAAACGTGGTACGATATTGGGGCAGACCGAGTGCCGGCAGCCACGAGTTACCGATCCACTCGTGGTTCATATCGCCGAACGCAAGCGTCGTCCGGGACGTTTTCGGAGCGGACGGCGACGTCAGCGACACCATTTCCTGGATCGCCAATCGCAACTTGAGACGATGCAATGGATTACTAATGCCTATTTCTCTTTGGATTTCTGTATCACTGAGCGCGCTCATGATCGCACCCGATTTGACGTTTGCGCGGCAAGCGGCGACGTACCACGCTGGCATACCGACCCATAGCTCCAACCAGGCGACGATCGTCGGCCCGTTCCACAGGGCAAACGGGGTGCCCGCCTTCATCGCTTCCGCTAACAGTTCATGTCTGTAATCGCGATCCCTAGAAATGACAGGCGAATATCTATTTATTATTTGATTTTTTTAATAGTTGACCGACTCACTTCTTCTTCTGCCTTCGTTCGAAATCAGTTTTCTGGCCTAACTTGCTCGATATGCTCATGGAATCTGGAAGATCTCCGTCGGGCATGACGTTTCCTTGGTGCATGTTGATGTTCGGTGTTTCGGGTATATCTTTGCCTTTCACCTGAGAAAAAGAGTATTGATGAGATATCAACATACTGCAATATAAGATGTTAAAATAAAATATCCTGATATTTTACCTAGATATAGTTCTCAAGAGGCTTAAGTTCAAAAACTGTTAGTAATCTTAGGTCTCAAAATTGTTCACTTTCAATATATGCAGACACTTCTCACATTATTTTATCACTAATTTTTTTTATAGGAATACCAGTTACCTTAAAAAAATAGAACCCTGCAAAAAGTGTTTTATTGGTGTAACATAAAAAAAATGACTAAAGCTTGTTTAAATGAGATACATAGATTAATTAATATTATGTCTTTAAATCTTTAAGAGTCTGAGGATAATAAAAGAATCACGGTGGATAAGTATCAACCCTTAATATTTCTCACATGTCACACAGATGGCGAAAGAAAAACTTTCAATTTGACTTATATTCGTAGCGAATTTTTTATAGTTTCCCCTATAAAAATTTAGCAACAGTATGAGTTGGGAACTACATTTGTGGACGAAAAGAAATAGTAGACATTATTTTGTCAATATCACAACTATTAGATATGTGGTGGTATTTGCACTCCTAAAAGAGACCCATAAACAGGCAAGACTGAAATTTGCGGAAGGTGAAATGGGACCATGACGTTATATTTTCTGACGAGAAGAAATTTAACTTGAACGGGCTTGATTCAAATCTCAAATATTATTGGCAAGATTTGCGCAAGAACACTGAAGTTGCGATGAGCCGTTCATATGGAACTACAGAGATTTTGCTGAGGGTATTTTTGCTCCAGATATTCTTTAATATATCTAGGGTATAGCCTATCAGGTTTAATAAATGTAATTAGACAATGCATTACATGCTGCTATTACTCCATAAAAATAACCTTTGCCAAACCGTTTAAGTTTTAGAATAACTATTTTGTGCTTAAGTCGACAGAAGTTTTCAGGCTAATTAATGAAAGCAACTTATAGACTATTGAAGAGGTAAAGCTATGATATTAAGATCTTTGAAATATTCCCTGCGAGAACATCTGAAGACGTTTTTTTTTAATATATGTTTACACCAAAATAAAAAAGAATGATATATAATCTTAGAAAGATTGTTACATCATATGTTGAAGCCACAGTTATGTTGCCATGATGCTTTTTAACAATGTATACTTATTAGTAAGTGACCATAAACTTATGACTGGTAGTGTATACTGTGGGTAATATTTAATAAACTGACATTGACACCGTTTTCAGGCTCATTCATTCACGTTAATTTCATTGAAAAATTAGATATGGATTCAAAGTTGTTGATAAATAAAACAAAATGAAAAGATATGAAATGTATCAAAGATAATACGCAAATAGAAATACAGGTGTCTTTGTAATAAAATAAAAAAGTATGAGAAATGAAAAAGTCAATTACGACACAAACATTAGAATTTAAAAAACTTGCAATACACATACGTAGACTGCAGACACTGCAATAACACAGCTGTTGATGTTATAAAAACTACAAGATAACACTGTCTATCTTCTAAACGGTACGCTAAAAGTTCAATGGCATGCATACGTATGAATATTTCGGGTGCGAATAAAAAAAAAATATTTTAGATATTTTTATCATTCGCAGCTGCGAAGAAATTTTCGCAAAATATTTTTGACTTAGGTCTAATAAGATTAAAATTAGATTTTGCCATATTTCATATTTTTTTATTGTACTTCATGGACACCCTGTATAGCTTAAAGTGTTGTCAGCGCTTTTCAAGTCACGTAAGTAAAATTTTAGAATTCTACATGTACAAAAAAAAGCGTGGTGAACAATTCTCATAGATTGAAGCAACTACTGAAAAATTCCAAATTGATATCAAAAGTGAGTGTCATTAAATTTTATGTTTTTTTTATTTCCAGAAATAACGTAGTTACCATTGATAGTATTTAATGTCATAGAATTAAAATTAAATCTTGGTAATCGTACTCACCTTCTCTTTCTTACTGAAGAATCTTCCTAGTGAAGACTTGATACCCTTCTTCTTTTGCGCAGCCGCGGCCGCCGCTACAGCCGCTGCCGAAACGTCCCTCGGGACTCCCGTCACGGTGTTCTTGTGTAGGCTCTCCTGGCTGCTGTGACGAGAGGAGAGAGGTGATGGAGGTGTGTGGGTCTGTCCTTGCCTATAGACACTATACTCTACTCTAAACTATTTCTAAATCAAGCATGCTAGATCACATATGTTCAAAAAAGGAAGTGACGTGCACCATATTGATTTGAACAAATTCCAATCAAACGTATATCTACAGTAATCAAGTATCTTCGATCTTTCTAATGCAATATAATATCCCGCAAAATTATAAATATCACCTCACTATATAGAGGCATTTTTAGTGTTATATTTTGATTGGAATTGTTTTAAATAATACAAAAAACAGAAACACACAATTAAAGTATAATCGCTATATACCCAAGTAATCAAAATCTACCACAAACTAAAAACAGTGCAAAATATTCTCTAATCATGTACAATGATCACAAAGTGCAAATAAAATAAATTTAACATTTAGTAACCTGTAAGTCGCAACTCCAGTTGGTATACCGCCAACACCAGTTCGTCTATATTAAAATAATTTCAAATGGTAATGAATAAATGTCACTTAAGCCATAGAAAAGAAATTATTTTCAATTTTCCAAATAAGACTCTTACTTAAAAGACAACACAAATACTTTAATTCTTTTCTTGTTCTTCTGGATAATTAAATGAATGTTTTTAATGTTTTAATTTTAGGTATTACTATTCATTTAATATGACATTACTAACCTTCGTAACTCCTCTTGACTGTGTGCCAAGGCTTGAGCTACTCTTTCCAGCCGTAGAGATCTTGCTGTAAGAGGTGATGCACCCCCTCCGCTAGTACTGTCAAGATGCATTTCGTCACGCGACAATTCGGACGACAGTGGTGCCAATTGTAACTATAAAAGTAATATAACCAGAATATGTCTTAATTAATTGATTAATTAAATTCTCTTATTTAATATTGAATTATTACAGTTTGCGATAGATTTTAAAAAATGAAAAAATACGAAAACTATTAATAAACAAATTCGGATTTCTCTTTCTTTTTTTTTAATCTTACATAACTCTCCGAATATGAATGGTAACAAATTTTGCAAATGAATTTGTATAATGTAAAATTGTCACTTTTAAATAAATCTACACACATATGTACGTAGTCAGTTTAAAGTGTCAACGAAGTGGGGGTGATAGAGGATTATAAAATCGTGTTTAAAAGTTATTACGTATATAAAAGATGTTACTTTCCTCAATTTATTTTCATTGTATATTCTAAATACTGACAGGTTTGGAGCCGATAATTATATTCGCTATAGTACGTAAAGTCTTGTAATAGTAACTGGTTGTAACATAGTCGGTTACGATGTGTCCTATATTATAACACTGCCGATAATGTAGGATATAGTTTATACCGTCAGAGGTTTAAGCATGTACTCCATAAGCGTGGGAGGGGAGAATAAACGTTACAAGTGCTAGTTGTTCGTTTACTTTTTCACATAAAAAAAATTCTCGAAAGCGGACTCTTTAAACAATTAATTTACCCATATGCATTTTCTAAATTCGACAATAGCCGTGTCCGTGCGAATAAGTAATTCAAATAAGGGTATCTGAAGACAATACGCAAGTTATCTATGAAGCCAGTATTAATCTCCCCACGAAATGAATGGATTATAATTCACTTTAACAGTACAGTGTTAAATTTTGTGCATATCTAATTCTCCTTATTATTATCAACTTTCCAAGTAGTTTCTGGTGTTTTCTTATATTGTTTGACATACGAGGATAGTTTGAAAGTTTCAAATCCCAACATGTAGATGGCGTTACTCGTCAAAAATATTCTAATTTCACTATATAATTCTCTATGTAAAGATATTTACATATGTATGTATATAACGCCTTAAATTCTAGTTTCCTTTATACAGCTCTTACACTGTTCTTTTACTGGTTTCCAGTTTAACCTAGTGATGGCTAAACAGATCAGTACCCCAAGTTTCTATGGAGTAGCAAAGATTCTCTTTTGTTTAATTTACCATCCATAACTACTCCAAATTGAGTATCTTCATCAAATTTTATTTTATCTATTTCAAAACAATTTGTAACTACCTCATAGTTGTAACAATAAAATATAAAATACACTCAATAAATTACTCAAAATAAGCCCGTCCTTATTTAATTTAATAATTAACTTATCCAATATAATACAGATGTCCATTATCGCGCCATATACTGCATTCTTAATGTGACTTAACTATAGTGTGGGAATTTCTAGCAGCACACTGAATTTATCAAAAGTAAGACACGCATTTAGAAAAAAAATATTTAGACAAATCTTTATTTTATGATTCTCTATCACCTGTAAAAGTGTTTATGGGAGATATTTTCCGTATACAGGCTGTCTCCAAATTCGATAAAAATATACTGATGGGTGACACTATTCACACTATTATTACAGTTTTTTTCGTTTATTTTTATCACACCAGATTCAGAACTTCTAAAATATTTAATGTAATAAACACTACCTAGCTGTTCAGTTATTATAAGATTGTGTAAATATATATATTTTTTTAAAATGATTTTCTATCTAGCGAGCAGTATCATCTTCCAGACTTAGTAAATTCTGAGATACCCTGTATAATGTTTAATGGATTAAGGAAATTAATGGTACTAACCTATATTTTGAGCAAATTAATAACTAACCCCATCTTCAATTATAATAAGCGTTTCAAATTCATTTCGTCGTATACAACTTACGTAAGAAATTGTTATACTCACTTGTTAATAGTATAGAAAATAGAACTGGCAAAAGAAATTAGATAGGAAAGAGAAATAAGAAGCAACACATGCACATGAGGTGAAAAGGAAAATTACAAACATGGTATACAATACAAGACAGTAATACAGATAAAATTATTACGGTAGAGTGTCGATTATCCGAATGTTAAACAACATCAATTATCCGAACCACGTAAGATATTAGTAGTTACAATGTAATAAGATGAAATTAACGTTTCACTGAATAAAAATCAAAATATATTTTTTAAATGTATTCTACCTTACTTCACAGTCATGCAAATGCACTGTTTAGAGCTTTTCTTTAACTATATAACGTTCAATGAACTTTATTTGATTACATTTTTGTATGCTTAAGGAAAATTAACATCTCATAGTTTATTTCAATTTACAAACAACATTAACTAATTGAGCAATTAAGTGAAGATATTGAACACAACGATGAAAACAAAACATATTATAGGCCATATCATCCAAACTTCGAAGTATTAGGTCTTATGGGGTAGAGATATTTTGCATTAGCTTATACAGTTGAAAAGATATTTGAGTTGCTCTAGGATAATTAATGTGTTTCCTTTATCATTTTCTTCACACTATCACTTGTCAAATTCGATTCATCCTTGTTTTTATTTTTCCATAATTTCAAGTAAAACAAGAGTAATTAATTTTTATTATAGGTTTCTAAAACAGAAAATTGTAAAAGATG
Organism: Trypoxylus dichotomus; assembly: GCA_023509865.1. Lineage (NCBI taxonomy): Eukaryota > Metazoa > Arthropoda > Insecta > Coleoptera > Scarabaeidae > Trypoxylus > Trypoxylus dichotomus. The sequence goes on along the minus strand of CM042081.1, from coordinate 7,088,518 downwards.
GCGCCAAGGTGTAACATTTTGTGTTTTATTTCGCAACTTTTTGTAAGAAGTTCTTTATTTTAGTGATTTAACGTCATATATATTATATAGCCATAAGAACAATACTTCGAAGTATGGGTGAAACGGCCCATAGACACAATTTAGTTACAATACCTTCATCGAAACACAAACTAAAATAGTACGTAAGTAACATATAGGATGTCCGAAACGCACGAATATAACTACTATTCAAAATGCACCACATTATTTTAAATGCTACAGTCCCTGTGCATTTTATTAGGACCACTTTATAAATTTAAGCTTTTGTGTGTTCGTGAAATAGGAAATATAATGTCTCAGCAAGAAATGCAAAATATTCACACGTACAGTAGGTAAACGATTGTACGAAGCCGAATTGGCGAAGGGTAAGACAAAATAACTTAAATGAATATGTAAATCAAGCAATTTTTTTTTGTTTTAACAATGTCATCTCGTTAAAGATCGTATTCAGCGATGAGTTAAACCTAAAAGCCATGACCGGAAGAGTTCAGTTTGTTAGACGACGTCCACCCGAACAGTTTGGTGAAGCTACTGTACTAAAATCGGTGAAACACCCTCCGTCAGTTATGGAATGGTGCTGTATATCAATCGAAGATGTTGGGCCACTATATTTTTTCTAAGGCACCTTGAATCAACACCAATATAAGCGTGTGTTCGAAGGTGTGTTGATGCCATATATCGATGATTTAGATCCAAATGAAGGCCCTTACATATTCATGCATGATAAGCCACTATGCCACAGGGCCAAATCCATTAAAAGTTCTTTTGGAAACCCATGCTTTGCCAGTTACCTTGGCCGGGAAGTTCTCCTGACCTCAATACAATTGAGAACGTGTGGCATGTTTTAAAACCATGCGTATATGCGAGAAGAAATACTACAAAAGCGTAATTAGTAAGAAATATTGAGGATGTGTGGCAAAGTTATGCTACAATTAGACATACCATTAACGCCTGCATAGACAGTATGCCAATAAGAATAAGAGCAATTATAAAAGCTAAAGAAGGCATTACAAAAAATCACGATGTCTATAAACCGTTCTGAATAAACTTATGCTTATACAATACATTACATATTTTTAACAAAAATGCTATTTTAACAAGTGGCCCTAATAAATGAGACAGAAACTGTATACATTCATTAATAATGTGCGCTGTTCTGAAATGTAATGATATGAAATTTTACTTAAAATATTTCACACACCCCATACACACATTACCATAGACATTAGCTATCCGTTACTCCTCAAGAGCACAAGATAAACACATGAAAAAATTATTATTTACTATTATTTTTTGCGGATGTCTTACAGAATTTGAGACACATAAAACGTAAAAACAAATGTCTATTAACAAAAACAAAAAAAAAATGGCATGGAAGACGAACCTGACTTGATGGCAGTGATTCGGATAAGGCTCCGGGGCTCAAAATTGTATGATACTGTTGCAGATGTGCTGGAGACATTGATGCAGGGGCCTACAAAACCACACACACATTGGCAGTATTACCTGGTTCAACTCGGTTCGATTAACAAGAATTGCTTCGAGGTATCGAGCAAGGTGTCGTTGAGCGTTTGATATCGTACAAAACACAACCGTTAGCATGCAGCGTGTTGCAAATACAGTGAAGTGACTCGATTTTAGGTAAATTGAAAACTAGCTAGCTTGTGACGGTGAGGTTTAAAGTAGAGGGCAAAAGAAGGTTGTGATATTAAAATAAAATACATACGCATAAAACGAAGCACTGACACGTTGGTGTGGTGTTGTTTGCTTAATTTAATCATTATTTTTTTTAATTACGTAAGTTGGCTTAACGTATTTTAAAATTGATTTCTACGTGCAATGCGAGCAAAAATGATTAGTTACGTTGGCAATTCGGAAGTAAATCAATAGGAGCCTCTTAAAGCTGGTATACATATTTATGACGTAACATGTTCTATTCCATCAAATACGCAAATACACATCTTGATTAGGTGTTCCAAATATTAAAACAAGTTCTATTATTAACTCATTGATGGCGCACCAAATGCAACTAATTAATAGAATAAAGCAAAAGTCTGTATCTTTGACAATACGTTAAGGACACAAGCCTTAACGACAAGGTGGAACGTTAGAAGGCCGTGGAAGCCTGAGAAACTATTTAAATGTTTTTTTTTTATATAAACAAAATCTAACTTAACATGATCGATACTTCTCTGCCATTGTTTGGTAAGATTTTCGATTCCATGCCTGTACCATGTCGTTAATTTAGAGGTAAAGAACTTATGATATCCTTCTTCTACCTCTACAACATTGGCAAAAACACGTGAAGCGAAAAATCATTTTTGATCGCACTGCATTTTATGAATTATTAACTGGTTAAATTAAATTAAACTTGGGTTATTTCTTAAACTAACTATATAACAGAATTATAGCGTCCAGACTATTTCTGCTGATACGAAACAATACGTAACAATATCTTGAAAGGAGGAACATTTTAGCTGAACTCAAAGAACTATACAAAGTACTGTAGTTGATTAATCGCGCAATATAGCAAACAGATGGCGTTAATGTACAACGTATTGAGTGAATTAGTGCTGGAAAATTAAAGAAATAACTTTCTTCACTGGATCTAATCTGAAGCTGTTTACGAGAATGAATAAGACATTGGTAAATATTTTGCGATATCGAAAGAGAGATGAACTTATAGGCAAGTATATACCATACAATAAATCTTTATAAATACCCAAAATTACTAATCGTAATATTAAAATGAATATCTAGTCCTGTAAAAATTAATGACGAAAATGCATAACCCTTTCTCTCTTATTTTCTATAACGTAATCGCTGCATTTCAAACTATAGACGATGACCTATCTATATATTTAAACACGCTTTAGTGTAATCTCATTTATAAACCACCGATAAACAACCAATTATTGTTAAATCAAATAACATAGGTTCAAATAAATTTTACCTCAAAGTAGCATTTGGAATTATACTTATTTTATTTGTTTGCTATAAGCTATTTCAAATGACGATTGCAAGGACTGTGTGGATGTACAATTCACAGGTATAGCAGTAAACTCCACTCACACAAATTAATTTTAACCCAGCGTTTCGAGAGCATGTTTCTCACTTGTCAATCTTATATCCGTTTCAAAAATAAGATTTAACCATGAATGAGTTGTGTTGTAATAAACGAAAAAAAAAAAGAATAAGAGTATGAGGAGAAAGAAAAATAAGAAAAAAGAGATAAAAAGAAAAAAATAAAGGGTGGGGTGACGTGAAATAGAAAGAAAGGTGAAAAGAATAAGAAAAAGAAAATGAAACAGAGACAGAAGTCGAGAAGGGGGGAGGTATGAGAAAAAAGAAAGAAAGAGGAAAAAGAAAAGAGACCAAAAGAGAAAGGTGGGATCAATTCCGGAAATAATTCGTTTATTACTAACTCGGGGCGTGGAAGCCTACGTATTCATTTCGATTTGTGTTATATAATTAATTTTAATTTTAAATCAATGTTAAGTCACAATACAATTTCAATAAGTTCCTGTCTACTATCCAACTATCTAACCTATACTCTGCCAAATTGACAACAATCACAAATAGTACAAGTTTTTATTGAAATGGACTACTAGGAGTAAAATGTATTTGAACGTTTTTTATTATTTTAAGAACAGTAACAAAAAGACCAGGGTAAAGTTTACACCGAAAATTGTACATCGCGGGCCATAAGTTTAGAATCACTTAAATCTACATCCATAAAATATTCTTATATGTTTCTTTCATGCTACGCTTACACAGAGGGTGTCTAAAACATATAGCCAAATTCTACAAGTGTCTTGTAGACGTCAAAAAAGACTATTTTATAAATAAATCCTTTCAGGACCAACAGCACACGCGGCCAGAAACTCGGCAATATATATATATATATATATATATATATATATATACTAGGGTGACAATAAAATAGACACCTACTAATTTAAAAAAAAAGATTCTATTCTCGTTATATATACAAAATATTTTAAAATGTTTAAATTAGACTAATATTTTGTCGATCCACCTTTACTTGCGTGAAGTGCCGCGAGTCGTCGTGGCATAGAATCTATTAAATGATTAATGGTGTCTTCTGGAATATTTAACCACTCTTCTGTAACAGCTGCGACGAGTTCTTCCTTATTGCTGGGTTTTCGGGGTCGTTTCGCCATATTTGTCTGGATTATGTGCCAAACATTCTCTATCGGATTCATGTCTGGTGATTGGCCTGGCCATGGTAAAATCCGAATCCCCTGTTCCTCTTTCCATGTGGTTGTTGTTCTTGCTTTGTGGCAGGGTGCTCCATTCTCCATAAAAGTGGCGTCTTCTTTAGATAAAATGGCATTGTCGAATATCGGTAGTAGTCCTTCTGTTAATATTTGGATATATTTTGCCGCATTTATATTTCCGTCGCAGATTACTAATTGCGATCTTCCACCATACCATATCGCGCCCCACACCACGATGTTCACACCGCCGTATTTCACCGTCTGATGCAAAAATTTGTCGTCCAGTTGCTGTGACGAACGTCTCCATACCCACGTACGACCACTATCACTGAATTGGCAGTATCTGCTTTCGTCTGAAAAAATCACAGACCGACAAAACTCTTCGGGCTTCGTTCGCATTTCGATTGCCCAAGCCATTCGGCGCCGTTTTTGAAACGCCGTAAGGAGACATTTTTTCTTTGCCACCCTTTTATACATCCCCACACTGTGGAGGTATCGCAGAACAGTGCGCTGACCTTTCTGTGAAGTTGCCGCAAGTTCAGATGTACTTTTTCGCGGTTCTCTTAACACCTCGCGCACAAGCACCCTTTTACTTCTTTCAGAAGGTCCGGCACGACCTGGTCTCGGCTCCACTGTTGTTTTTTCCCTGCGTTTAAATTGTGTAATCACACGGTTAATTGTGGACAACGGAATATTTAAAAATTTACTTATTTCACGTTGCGTTCACTCTGGCTAACGATGCGACCCCGGGTGAAGTCGCTAATATCACTCGAACCTTGTAAGCGAGACATAGTTGTAACGATACTAAACTATAACGAATGCCTTCCGATACATCTACCCCTACCCTAATGACAAGAGAAAGTTCTTAATTCGTTCTTAGAATTTAGTTGTTTACATATTTATACCGCTTTATCTGGTGTCACCCTAGTGTATATATATATATATATATATGATGTGAATATTATGCAGTTTAAATACGTTTTCAAGTAACGTTTCTAAAATATTATCCAGCACTCTAGATTAGAAATTTTAGTAATGGACGATCTGCATCTACTTACGTTTACAACTGCTTTTTATATTTATACATTTCCATAGAAGGCGAAAAATGTTTGGTAATTACATATTAGTATACATATTTTTTTTCAAAATGAGTAGACATGTTAACAAAAGAAAACAAATAACTCTTTAAAAACACAAGCGCGAGAAATTTACCAACGTAATTGTGAAAAGGTGCGGTGAAATAAAAGGCATCCGGCGGATTTTAAGACAAAATGACCAGAGGCCTAAACAAGTGTTACGCAAAATTTAACAATTACCGTCATGTCGAAGAAAAATAGACAAGTTCTAGAGAGCGACATGAATCCAAATACATATTACAGGTGTTTGGTTCTAAGCGTTAGATTGCGGGCAGAAAATCTGTGGGAGGAAAAAAAAACGGCATCACAACGCGTAGTCCCTACTGTAAAGCAGGGTGGTGGTACGTTTATGGTCTAGGAGTTGATTCTGGAGAGAAGGGCTGTGTATACGTCCTTGAAAACAATACTATCTCATCCAGTTTACAATTAATCGGCGAAAACTTTATAATGATGCAAGATCGAGAACACACCTCTAAATTATGTAAGGCAGTATCTCTAAGAAAGACGAACATGGTGGGGCTCTAACAAGTATGGTTTGGTACAATCCAGTCGAGCTTTTGTGGGAAAACTTCATCCGAGGGTTCGTAACCAATATCCGACGTTCAAAGAGTATCCCTAGCAACATTCTTCGTGATACGTGGGTGAACATAAATGTTAAAACTTAGTTTTTCCCTGATTATGCACAATCCGATATTATTGACGATTGTTTAATAAAACAAAAAAACAAGAATTCATGAGTTAAATTGGGAGTGATTGTAAACTTATGGTCTTTAGTGTATATTATACATAATTAAATATTTGAAGAGAATTCGCCTCGTGGCATTGCACTAATTCGCTCAATTACGTTAAAAAAAAAACTTATAATTTAGTATAAACAGTGTGATACTATCAAAGCTTTATGTGTCTTAAATTGTTTGTAGCCCAGTTTAGTTTATATACAAGAATTTAAAAAAATATAACAAAAGAACCGCTTCGGAACAAAAATTGAAGCTTACTTTATAAATTCAACAATAAAGTTACCAAAGCTTAGATATTTAGACAAAAATTAATCTAAAACGCAACTAATCAAGTTAGGAGAGGGTAAATATAGCGCATAGCGCCATCTTTTGCGTAGTTCCAATTAACACATGTTTCCCGCACTAACTTGATCCGCTGTCGATTATTTTCAAAACTGAAGATTCGACCTACCGTATGGTACTTGTGTAGGTAATCCCTTTGCGGCGAATGGTGTGATTTAGGCGTAGATCTACCGCTAACGGGGGGACTTTGGCGTTCGATGCTTCTTCCCCTCGCCAACAAATTCATATGCTCCATACTGCCGACTCTCGATTCTAACTCCTCAGCTCTAGCTTCGGTGTTCTGCTTCTCCTCCTGTATGAGTCTTATTTCGTTATTGATAGCGTCCAATTGCTCTTGCAGCATCATCGCTAACGTTTGAGCGTCGGTGTGGCCTGAAGGCGATAACATATCGGCAGCGCTGAATAGGCTATCGTTATCGTCGCCTTCCGCATCGCTGGACACGTCGAACGCTTGCTGAACGTTAGCTAGGACGTGCGCCTGTTGCATTTTCTCCCATTCGTGTTCGCCCATCGATCGCGAACCGAAGGTGATCTTGGGGTCTTCGTCGATAGGCGTTCTGTTTTTATTTGAGGCAGCCCGTCGCGGTAACGAGTGTGTATCGAAGCTGGAATGGCTGGCGCTCCTCGAGAAGTTGTTCGCTTCGACGGCGTTCGGCGATAAGCTACGTGTCAACGCGTCCGTCTGTTGGATGTTGAACGCGATCTCTTGCTGGAGCATCTGCCGTTTGACGTTATCGATTTCTAGGCGCGATTTTGCTAGTTCTTTCATAATATCGGATTTTTGACCTTCTAATTCTTCGAGTACCTAGAATATTATAATAGAATAATTATAATTTCATTTTGAGAAAACGTTTTATTATGATTTCATATTTTAAAAAGTTCTTATTGAAAATCTTATTTGAAAATACGAATATGATAAAATTTGTATTCTAGAATGAACATTATTGGAATATTTCTTCGAATAGACAGCGGCCGTGAAAGCCTATATCCAACTACATAGCCAATTGTTTCTAATATTGGTCCAATTGATCCTTACCCATTCGCCATTGATATGTATTGGGACGATAGCACTTACCTTTCGCGTTTTCTCTAGTTCCTGTGTTAAACTATTTTTCTCTTCTAACGCGTGCATTCGTTCTTTCAGGTGGACCTGCAGTCGATCGTTGGATTCCGACAGGAGCTTATCTACGGTGGCCGAAAGTCGCGAATTGTGTTCTTCGTTCATCTTCAGTCGCTGATTTAACCTAACTAGTTCCGCGTTTTTCTCGTCTAAGTTAGCTTCTAATCTTTGGATGCGGTCTTCGGCGGAACCGTGTCGTTCTTGCGCCTAAAATTAGCATTTAAGTGTTTCTCAACAACGACAAGTAGGAACAAGAGCAAGTAACGTTCAACGGCAATATATAAATATTTACTTTAAACAGAAAATTTAGAATACAAGGCCAAAGATCGATTGTTAAAATAAACAGCAAAATTTGTTAAAAAAAATGGTTCAAAAAAGGAGTTTGCCACCTATTAAATGTAGACATTAAGATAGGGTTGATTTGATACGTAAAAATTCACAAGAATGATACGTTTTGTACAAAAAATAATATAGAATTCCCTGTGTGGTGATATATGCGTATTTTAGTCTTCAAGTTGAAACAGAATCTGCAAGTAGTTTAAATTAGAGAAATTCTGTTATAATAGCACAGATATAACTTAATATTCAAAGCTATAGTTACCTTGACATGATTCTTTACTTAAAGACAGTCTTTAGACCCGGCCTTTTGTATAATTTATATATTTAGAAGGATTTCTATAGTTCCATATAATTTTGTAATTTCCCTATGACCATTTATCAATAGTAAAGGTTAGAATTTATCTACAATTACATTTCTGACAATAATGAAATAGTGGAGGTATTGGTAAATTTGTTATTTTGCATAAAGGATTCAACATCCATTATTAAGTTTAAGTACAACTGTAAATTTTTTTGATGTTATTTTACCTTTCATTTACCTTTGCTTGTACATTAGTAACATTTTTAGTGTATAAGTTGCCGATGATATTAAAAAAGCAAATGTTCTATACAATGGTTTAATGGAAGTATAGAAATTCCTGAAAAAAACAAGAAAGGCGTTTTTGGCCACGCTTTTATCTTTCTTTTTCTTCAAACACTTATTTTAATATATATGGATATACATGGCTTTAAATTGTTCTAATAGACGACAGTATTCGCCAAACAGATATTTGTTTTGAAGAAAGTAGATATACAAGTTTCATAGTAACAACTGTCAACAATTTTGCTCTGTTTTAGGGCCTCTGGCTCTGTCTCCACGTCAGACCTGACTTTTACTACCATTCGGTACAAAATAATTTTAACGAATTATAAATGTTTAATATCTTTTTCAAATAATGGTTAATTTGGAAGACTAAGAAGATATTATTTGAGAAAGCAACTATCACACAGAACATAAAATGCCTTACTGTATGATATATATTTTAAACACAACAACTTGAATGTTAGATCTGGTGAAATTGTGGATACAGGATGTCCCAAGACTTATGAAAATCGTGTAAATGGTGTCCCCAAAACGAATTTTACTTATCAAATACTATCATCTGTTAGAATATTTATGTCTTGGATCATTATATGTTTGAAAATTATAGTAAACAAAATGTTGCTATCGTCATTTGAATTAGCGAATACAGGGTGTTTCAGGGGAAATAGTGAATATTTTAGGTGCTGATGGTGTGGATTATTTTGAATAAAAAAGTTCATATAAACATGTGTCCAATTCTTAATGGTCACAGAGACACAAATGTTTCATGTTGGTGCGCACATGTCTACATACACATTAGCTTAAATATAACCTGCCGCTGTTTAATATTATCCATGTTATTATACCGCACGTATTTATACATGCTGAAGGTGCCGATATGGTATATCATTGCCTTTGCTGTTTGTACTGTATGCGATTTCCTAACCGCAAGGCTCCAAATTCTAGAGTGTTTACTACTGCTTTCGCTAAACTACGTGAAGCTAGTGCAGTACCCACCTGTCATACTTATTCTGAACGTGTAAATGAAGTCGTTAGATCATAATCCTTTGATAAACCACGGAGAATTTCGATATGTACGAATGTTTTATATGCATGTAAGCATCGTCCAGTTGCTTCATTAATACTGATAAAACTAACGCATAGCATGAAGAGCAATTGCCAACAATGTTTCTCTGTAAATAAAAGGTGTTGTAGTATAAACAATCAATTGATTGGACTTGCTGTGTTATTGTATCATCTTAGAGGGTCTTTCTTTAAACGAGTTTTTACTATTATTGGAGAAGGTGCGTTCTTCCAGCTGAATAAAATCCCACCACATTCTAGCCATTAGGTAATACATAATCTAAATCTAATATTCCCAGGGAAATTGGTAACCGAGGTCTCCAGACGTTACTCCTTTAAATTATTGTCTATGGGGGACGGATACAAAGAAAAATAAACACACGAGACGAATTGGTCGTTCGCATTATGAATAAAGCTGCCCGTCAAGACGACCTCAAAAGAGGTACATGATTTATTGTCAACAGACTTCGAAAGTGCATTGAAATCGGTGATGAGTGAAAATCAACTTAGAACTAGTCCTAACTATTGTGTTTTATATCATTTAAATAGTAAATGCAATCCATTAAGTCATTTGCCTTTGCATAGGTAACATTCCAACAGCTGTGTGTCTGTAAGTATTAAGAATCGGACAGATGTTCATATGAACTTTTTTATTCAAAGCAGTTCGTACTACCACTGCTCAAAATATTTATTATTTTCAATGAATCGGCCTGTATACATTGTTTTTCTATACACTGCAACAATATTATATTCTAGAGAAAATACAATACAAACAGCTATATCTCAAAACGACAATTAACAATGTTAAAAATACAGATATTAGCATATGCAGAAAGACAATCACTAAACACAGACTCGTAAAACAACATGCCAAACAGTATCCTAGATTGGAAACTAAGCTCAAGGCTCACTTTCTCTATTGAACAACTAGACACTTAAAGCTAGAGAACGGAACAGGTACTCTAAATGAGGATAACTATCCAAGGTCGGTTCAGAAATTGGCAAAATTCGCTATCTACGGAAAAAAACTAATTTTACAATATAACCCCGACTCTACAAACTACTTGAAGCAAAGAAGAAATCGGGATTATACTGTATTTGTGCTACTCCACAAAAGACTTTATGTTTGAAACGTATCTAATAAAACAAGCATTAACAGCTCAAGAGTGCCATGGTTATTTAGGGCATTTAAACTGTCAATTTATGACAGCTAAAAGTTAAAAAACGCTTTATCCTGGCTAACTTGAGCTTATCCTTACCATTACGGTAGAACTTCTCTTGGATAGGCATTCGAGCAGTAAACAATCTTTCGAAACGGTTACAACAACAAAAAATAAATAAAACATATAAACAGAGTATTAACTATTAAAGAGGAAGGTGTGCTTTTTTTAAAAAAGATACAGCGACGTAGTAATAGTAATATTAATAATATAAAAAAAAACGGAGAGTGAGCTAGGAGCTTCGTACCTGACTCCTCACCTGGGTCAGGGCCTCCATACGCTGCTTCAGCTGTTCCTCCATCTCGGGCAAGTTCGAGTATTGGGCGAGCTTTTGCTCGGCCAGTTCTAGTTTTTCTTGTATCGCAGCTATTTTCTCATCTTGTAGCTTCAAATCAGAAAAATTGTCATCTTTTAGTTGAGTAATCTGCACTATATTAAAATTTGAGTATTTTAAATGTTAACAATCGTTGACTTTAAAATGACATTTGTCAAAAAATTTAATAATATCCAAATTATTTTGTACGTGCAAAACATCATTCTAGGTTCGGAAGGAAGAGTAAATTTTTAAATCGTTTGCATATGCACAGTGAATGCTGAAGATGCAAGTGGGTCATTAAAGTATAACAAATAATAACGGTCCCAAAATTTGAACCTCATGGCATTCCAGATGTAGGAGAAAACCCCAAACCAAATTGATAGACAGTATGAAGACCCAAATATTTGAAGTTATTTTGAATAGAAGATCCACCACTCACCACTAAGTACTGTGAGAATTATACATGTTTTGTATTTTATTTTACTTATTAATTTGGTGTGAATGGGTCTATAAATATTTCGCTAGTATACATTCTTGAAACCGAACAAACTGTTGTGCTTTGCTAACATCGTGAGAAATCAATAGTTTTGACAGATAGGTTAATGACCCATGCTAAATACTTGGCCACGGCATATCTTGCATCATGCACAATAATACTTGCAATGACGTCATCGTGAATACTAAAATTTTATGGAAAAATGGTCATTACTTTACTTAACTCCACTTCCGTAACTTCAGACACGAAAAAAAGAATTTCATATACAAGTTCATCAGATGCAAGTAAGTTCTTGTATAGGAATTGAATTACTTCAGTTTTTATTTTGGTCTCACGAAGCCATTGCATCGGCGAAAAAATTGTTACAGTTCTCTGAAATATACTGTAAAGAAAGGATATTTGTGTGTTTTCTTTACCGAGTTACTATTTAAAACGTAAATGACTAATGTTTTAAAATTTAAAAGGTACGTCAATAAACATCAAATATAATTTGAATCGTCAAACTAGTCGTAACGGTTGTCGGGTTCCGCCGTGTCACTGAGTTTTTTGTTCATGACGTTTCGCGAACAACTGCGGTTCGCATTTTCAAAGGTAGTGGCTCCGTGTATGTTGTTGCTGCTTTAAGTATGCTTCTTCGCTCCTCTCCGCTGAGCCGTTACGGCGAACGCCAATAGCGTGACCGGATGCCCGCAGTGTCGTTGTCCATATTCGATTCAGTTTCAACCCGTCGTCTCTGTTAATGTTGTTAGGGTTTTTCTATAATTCAATGGCTTCCCTGTTTAATTGGCTAAAGTAGTTCTTAGTCGATGTTAGAACTTTTGTATTTTCGAATCTCATCCTGTGATTCCGATTTGTTTCAATCGCACATTCCTCTCGTGTTCCTTCCTTCTGGTGTTAATCGAACGTCCTGTTGTCCCGATATACACTTTGTCGCATGAGGACGGTAAGCTGTACATCCCAGGTGTTGACAACCGTTACGACTATGGTAAACGGACGTGAAAGTCTGAGATACTACTAAATGATCTTGAAAATTTCTTAAGATTACCTTACATTTATGAAAAAAAAAAGGAAAAGTTTGCAACAGCAGTAGGGCCAACAATTTACAACAATGTGAAGTAGTTTTCTTTTTTTACATTAATTTTACCTGAAACTATATATGCAACAGAAACATTTTCTGACTGAATCCAATTCCAATAGATGGATATTAGTTAATTTTCTCTATCATACCTACTCCGTGCAAATCGATACGAAACTAATATAAAACATCTTTATTCATATATTTACCTTGATTTGAGCTTCTTTATGTTGAAGTTCCTGCTCTAATTTCTCGTTTAAATCGTGTAACGACGTAGATTCGCGTTGAGCGTTCAGATACCGTTTCTCCAACGTAGCGATCCTCTCTTCTTGGTCTTCCTTTTGAGCAACGTTCTCCCGCAGATCGCGCTGCAGCGTCGAATTCGCCTCCTGCGCCTTCAACAGTTCCTTCTGCGCCTTCGCCAGGTTCTCTTCGAGCTCCCCGACACGACTGGTCATCTCGGCAACGCGACGTTGCCAAGTGCTTATCTCGCCGGTCTGCGACAAAGCGAAAAAAATAGGCGAAAATGCAGTAGATCTATGTGGACGTTTAGATGATGCGTTGGATTCGGAAACGGGAATAGAAGCGACGTTTTTATGCGTTAAACGAAGTCTTACCTGCGATTCCAGTGCCTGTTGGAGATCGGCAATTCTCGCTGATGTTTCGGAATCTGTCGCGTCGATCCCACCGTTGGTGAGACGAGGCTTGGACGATGCCTAACCCCACATAAACATGCCACATCACAACATCTAAGTTACTTTTTAACATGCAGTAAATTTAGTTTCGAAAAAAACGTTGGTGACGATCTCAAATATATTTGAAGCTTTTTTTTGGGCTTACAGACATTTTAGCACTAAAGGAAATTGTGTCTGGTTGATTCCTTCCCTTAATAAATATTCTACATTTAACTTATGTTAAAATTTGGTTCGCAGATATCGTAGTAAATTCCACTCCACGCAAATTAATAATCATTCGGAACGCAGCGTTTCGAGAATAAGTCCACGTGCTCTCGAAACGCTGTAGTCCTTGTAATTGTTGAAACTTAATTTAGGATTGTTTGGAGGGCTATGGGTTAACTGGAAAGTTAGAAGTTTACTGAATACCTTGGAATGCGGCAAAGGATAATTTCTAAACTTTAGAATCGGTCTTCGCAAAATAGAAACCTTCGGTGAAGACAAGGACATGGCCGGTTAATATTAACAACACCAAGAGACAATTGGTACCTGCTGCATTTACTAATTTTAATGCAAACAACAAAAAATTGCTTACGTAGCTCTGATTTAAACGCCAAAAAACCATTGGCATGCGTTTCTCTTATTGCAAAGCATAAAAGAACCCGTAGAATGTGGGTTAATGAGCGTATTGGTAGGGGTCAGAATGAATGAAGGTATTATTCAGAAACGAATAGACATAATAAATAATTTGGCATAAAAAAAAGTTTAAATATAAGGATGATTATATAATGCACACCGATCTCATAGAAAACTGAGCTCTAACTGGTCAACGGCGTCTGGATAACATTCTGCAGTCCATTGTTCTTCCGTACACAGAAGCAGTGGGAAAACAACTCATAACAGCCGATAACGTTCATTCCCATCGAGTCAACATCATGAACAACTGGTTTCATGGCATTGGTATAGACAGAATAGAACAGCCACTGAATTCCTCAAATGACAATCCACCTTGAGGATCCTTTGAAAAGACGCGATACCGTAGGAATTATGCCGCCGAGAAGCCTCCAATAATTACAAACGGCTAGAAGTAAATACAATATGATTCCCCTTAAAAATTGTTCCATAATCTAACCCAGGCCGTGCTATTAGGATACCAAGGTTTATTGCAATAAAATTTCTGTAAGATTGAATATTACTGCATGTTTGCCATATCACTGAAATTGCAAAACTAAAGAGTATATGAAATATTTGTTATTTTCTGAAATGCCCATTAATTACGCTGGTATACAAAGATTTTATACAGGTTCTCAGTGATCCCTATGTAATTTTGGTTGCTGAATCCGAATATGACGTCAGAATTTGTCAGTCATCCACCATTTTATTGTAATTACATGTATGCTGTGCTACAAACTATTACGGAACCTCCCATACCATCCCCGCCAGATTCATGGAGATTGGATACTGAAGTGGATCCACGAGGTAACTTCGAGAGCCAAGGAAAAAGGAAAATAAATGGAAATTTATTTTGACATGTCAGAGACTCAACATAAAATTAGCCAATGATCTGAGTTTGACAAAAGATCAAGCACAGCTCTTAAGTTCAATGTTCGAAGGATGGAATATCGTAATAGGCAGCAAGAACTGCAGTGCCTATTTTGAAAATAAGACATATGTAACAGCAATACTCTGTAAGGATGTCAACGCTTGACTAGAGGCAATTGACCAGCATCATAATCCAGAACAGTGGAGAGACTTTTATAGACACCTCGAAAACTGGTCTTCAAGCAGTTCTTCTTCATACTGAAAACAAAAATTCCTCTGCACCAATTGCTCATACTGTCAACATGAAGGAACGTTATGGAAATATGAAGCTGCTACTGGATAAAACAGAGTAGCAGAGATTTCAATTGCACATTTGTGCGGATTTAAATATTGTAGCTCCAGTACTGACTTTGATATTGTGACACATTAAGTTTTACAGTTTTCTATGCGAGTCAGACCATAGGGACAGAAAAAATCAAGCAGCAACCTTATTCCTGATTTTAGCTTTAAACATTTTAAAACTTTATCAGGAAAATGTCTTGTCACACAAGGTTGGGTGTCAGGCAACTGTCACATTCTACCAGCCAATTTAACGTAAATTATACCACCTGTTACTAAGATAATAATTCTTACTAATCAAAAAGTATTGTCGTGTTTTCAAAATAGGAAGAAATCTTTCTCAAATTGATCCCAGCAGTCATTGTAAACGACATACTTACTAAAACGTACGAAGTTGATGCCAAAATTTTTAATTTCCCAACAATTTGAATATTGCGATTTTTTATCAAAGGAGATTCACCTATAGATTCTTAGGAACACATTTTACTCCAATAATATAACGCATTTTATCACACAGCTCATACTACTTTCCGAGAGATATTTTTTAAGTTTAGCATACTGGGACATAGGAGGCGACACTAATCAAATGTCAGTACTAAAAATTAACAAAGTTTCACTACGATACGTGTAGCGTTGTCGCTACGACCAACTGCCAAAGTGAATAAGTTAGTCAAAAAATCATTAACGGACTGCGTGGTTAATGATTCCAGTCGTCGGAAGGAGCAGTGGATGCCTTGAAAAACGCAATTTTGACTGTATCAACAAACGAGTGGAATAACTGCTTCCAGAGTTGGTTCCAGCGCATGCAAAAGTTTAATCTTCATCAAGAATACTTCGAAAAACAAGTCTTTAAAAGCTATGTACTGTTTTACTGCAGCTCTATATGCAAAACTTAAAAGACAACCCTTGTAATATATCGACATGGATTTTTTCTTGGAGATTGGCTTGTATATATTTTTTATACTCCAATTCAATGGTATTTTGTTAAAAAATCAAGGAAAGAGCCGTAAATGCTCATCGTTGAAGCTACAGAAGAAGAGAAGCTAATCCAGAAAACGTGCAGAGACACCATCCTCGAGTATTTCAAATTTGGAAAATTGAAGCATCAACAGAAGAACCCTAATATATTTTTCTTACGCTATTAACAAGAAATTCAATTTCCGTTAGCACTGGCCAACTTGCTTTTAAATAATTTGCCCAAATACATTTGAAAAACCCACCGTTGTTTCAAAGGATGCTCCATAATTTCACGTTTAAAATCTAAAGATCCTTTTAAGTGCACATCATCTTTCGTACAGAAACCATAGAGCATCTTATTCTAACATTACATTGAAATATAATATCGAATAAGCGATAACATCAAAGTCTTTCTAACAGTTAAATACATATGTATAATATGCCAATATAGTTCCTAATAGTTTCAACAGAGGCATAGAGTACAGTAGTACATTGTGCGTTCATAGTAGTACAATGGAATCTAGAGTGTATGGGAATTAGAACCGATTAATTGAAAATCAAATTACACACGGCGATATTCGCCTCGATCAATAAACACACTGATATCTACGAGTAAGGCACAACTTCAATACGTTTGTCTGTAATGTGTAATTGTCAAAGACAGAGTAGATGCTAATGTTACGTAAATTTAAATATACAAATACGAGATTGGTATTGCTAAAAAATATCTGGTTTATTCTGCTTTATTAGTGGAATCAGGTTTTCCTTTGTTTGAGATGAAATATCTTTTTTTATTATACTATACTTTGTCTCAGTCTATAAGTACAGATTTTATTATACTATATTTTTTTATCTAAGAAGGAGTGATTCAAATGTTCCACCAAAGTAGAGTTTATAATTTT
The DNA here is from genome assembly GCA_023509865.1 of Trypoxylus dichotomus. Classification (NCBI taxonomy): domain Eukaryota; kingdom Metazoa; phylum Arthropoda; class Insecta; order Coleoptera; family Scarabaeidae; genus Trypoxylus; species Trypoxylus dichotomus. The sequence continues at coordinate 7,071,398 of CM042081.1, read as the reverse complement.
TTAATTGAAGAAATAGCGTCATTATTAAAGCGAGTTGCTTTTGAATCAATGGTACAAGTCTTTGATCCATCGTATGGAAAATGTGAAAGAAATAAAACACTGCAAGATATGTAAATTTACACCAATCAGCAGACTTAAATGCGTCGTCCATCACTCCTGACAGAATGGAGGCGCAGCCATAGTCCGATCTGAATCCAAATTGACAAGTAGCTAAAATGTTAATAGCAACTAATGTAAACATTAATTTGTTCTTGAAACAATTTTTCAAAGATATTCGGTATCGCATACAAGATACTGGTGGGACGCACAATGGGACCGAACACTTCAGAGCATCGTTTTTCTTGGAAAAGGAACAGCACGGACTTTCTTCAATGCTGACTCCATCGCAGCCAAGGAAATAGCTACTACACCGCGAGGACAAGTAAAATGAAGACAGAAGCCGAAATTAAAACAAGAAAAATTGAAACGGCCCAAAGTGAAAGTTTTCTTGAAAAAATCTAATTCAAATCTACAGCTTCAATCTAGTCGTCATTGGGAACCAGTTCAAAAATGTTTCGTTTGAAATAATGGATAAAGAGAAGAAAATTAGAAGTACAGCTGTGGCCATATGTATTCGCCACTCTCGTTTTGAACGTGTTACACGAATATTATTGTATTTCTAAGAAGCAGGGTCGATGACGGACTTAACTAGGTACCTGGTAATGAGGGTTTAATGGTTTATTGTAGGCCATTCTGAGTAAATTAGAAAATAGACGTAAAATTGCAATTTCTGAATATTTCTTCAGTCTTTCTTAAAAGTTGTAAGAGTAAGGTTGAGCTAGTTAGAGTGAAGATATTGTGTCTGTGATTTTGTCTGTGTAATACGATAGTACACAGTAAAAAGTAATGCCGAAAACACGCGAATTGACGGAGGTAGAGCGAGGACAAATTGTGGTGTTAGAAAAGCAAGGATTGTCGGTGTCTGCTATTGCCCGACAAGTGAAATGTGCGCGATCGACAGTTAGAATGACGATAAAACGATACAAAGAGAGTGGATCTTTGACAAACAAACCGAAAACTGGTCGAAAAAGGAAGACAACTAGCAGAGATGAGCGAGCTTAGAGCGGATGTCTTTGCGAGACCGGAAAAAAGGGTCTAAACAGCTTTCCAGTGAGCTTTTCCTGCTACATAATGTTGCTATTTCTCCTCGCACGGTTAGAAGACGCCTTTGTGAATTAAATTTAGGTGGATACAAAGCTCGACATAAACCACGGTTGTCTCCGCAACAAAAGAAAAAGAGACTGCTGTGGGCTAAAAGTCACCGCGACTGGACCATTGACAATTGGGTCAATGTTATGTGGACGGATGAGTCAAATATTGAAGTAAGTAATACATAATTATTGTATTTGCGGTATTCTGTATTCAATTCCTGGTATCTACAGTGTTTTTATTCTTTTTAATGGGTTCCAAAATGTAACAGTATTCATGTTTCTGCTGGTAGCTTTGTGGTAAACCTGGGCCTCAATACGTGCGACGCAGGCGAGGAGAGGCCTTCCATCCAGACTGTATCATCCCGACTGTCAAGTTTGGGGTGGTAGCATAATGGTTTGGGGTTCCATGAGTGCAACAGGCGACGGAGAACTGTTCGTCTGCGAGGGCCAAATGAACAATCGGACCTACATCGACATGTTGGAAGAAGTTCTGGAACCGTGTGCGTTAAAATTATTCGATAATGATGAGCCAGAGTATTACTTCGAACAAGATAATGCACCGTGCCATAAATCTCGCGAAGTAATGGGCTGGTTCGAGGAGAATAACGTGCGGGTCCTGGAATGGCCGGCACAATCCCCGGACTTATCGCCAATTGAGCATTTATGGTACATTTTAAAGCGAAATGTAGCTAAATACTCATCTACCACAAAGCAATGCTTAAAAACAAAAACATTCGAAGAGTGGAATAAAATCACCCCCGAACAGTGCTACAACTTAGTGAGCAGTATGCCCCGACGAATCCGTGCGGTGATAAAAGCCCAGGGAGGATCTACCAAATATTAAGCAATATCTGTATACACTCACAATGAAACATTTTCATCGATCAATTTTCTTTTATTTCTTATATATTCGCCGGAATAAAAAACAAAAAAGGGTGGCAAATACATACGGCCACAGCTGTACATATGGAATAACAAACACAGTGAGCATTGGACAGTACGAAAAAGAGAAACAGAGGAAAAAGAACAGACAGTTAGAGAATAGTGACGTTATAATTCAATATATGGACTATATAGTCTAGTTCTCTACAATTTTCTAATTTTATTATATGGTTAATTTGGTATTTTCCATTTAAAAGGAAAACATTTCTTTAAATAAATGTTTTGTCATAATATAGTTCTTTTCTCCACCGGTAGGGGGCCTTATTTGATATTTGCAATGTGAGGAGGGAGGAGAAGTCTGCGATTTGAAACTCCGCCACAGATCGCAGCCGATACATTTAGAAGAAATATTACGAATTGTCAAGAATATATCATCTTCATACAATACATCATCTTCATGCAAAACGTACAAAGAGATCGCTAACCCAACGCAGGCATCGGTGTATAGCATTTGCAGACGACGTGACGTCAATAACAAGATCTAAACAAGAAATGGCAAGAATTTGAAAATAGAATATAACGCACAAACTTACGTACTGCATATCAATCAATCATCATCTCAAAGCGGAGTCTATAGATGGGGAAAGAGCAAAGAAAGGGAGAAACCGTACAAAAACGAAGTGAATAGAGGTAGTGATTTACAGAAAATTTGAGAGTAAATGACTGGAAAATGAAAGATCGAAATGTAGAAAAGTGTCCATACAAAGTAGATTTTATTGACATGTGTATGAAAATTGAAATAATTCAAATAAATGAGACAATAGTACACAAAACAAATCCAATAAAAAAGATTACCAAAAATTACTTCAACTTAATTAGAAGAAATCTACATGAAATACAGTAATATCGAGTTAAATACATATAATTCTAAGTCATTGGTGGTGGTCAAAAATAAATTATTGCTGTTCCCAGAAGAAATAGTAATGATATCATCCCTTAACCATCGTTATTTTCGCCGTTCAAAAATGTTTGCACTTGTACCACTCCAGTAAACATGGAGCTTTGAAGCAACTTAATCTATTACATTTTATTTAATTTCCCCTATATTAAGACAAACTAAATGTAGCAATTTAAAACGCGCTATTTTTGTATTAACTTTTATATTTTAACAAACGCAACCGTAGTTTTCTTTAATGAAATAGTTGACATCTTTTTTAGTTTTCTAGAATGGTATGGTGTATTATCTATTATAGTAATAGCTTTGTCAGGTAGCTTAGGCAGCATCACGAAACATTCTACAAAAACCACGCTTCATGTTCCATTTTATTCTTTTTATTCTCAAAAGCTAGCATTCTATTTTCTTTAAATCCTGATTCAGTCTTTACGCGCAATATTATTAACCCTGCACAATTTTCACTAAGATCTTTTAATCTTGTAGATAGTCCCTTGAAACTTTCAATGCGTTCACTACATTCGCGTTAGCTCAATTCTTTCGCGTGCCCTTCCGTTTAACTATGTTTTATTTAAATAATATATTGAATAAATGCCCTAATTCTCTAGTGCCCTATTTCCTCGGCAGTGACACCAATGGTTATAACCGGAACCTCCGTAATTTTTGTTATTAATACAACAGATTTTACTTATTAATACACTACGGTGACAGAATAAAATAGACACCAGGTAAAGCGGTGTAAATATGTAAACAGCTAAATTCTAAGAACGAATTAAGAACTCTCTCTTGTCATTAGGGTAGAGACAGATGTATCGGAAGGAATTCGTCATAGTTTAGTATCATTACAATTATGCCTCGCTTACAAGGTTCGAGTGATATTAGCGACTTCACCCGGGGTCGCATAGTTGGCGCTTCGCAACGTGAAATAAGTAAATTTTTAAATATTCCGTTGTCCACAGTTAACCGTGTGATTACACAATTTAAACGCAAGGAAAAAACAACAATGGAGCCGAGACCAGGTCGTGCCGGACCTTCTGAAAGAAGTAAAAGGGTGCTTGTGCGCGAAGTGTTAAGAGAACCGCGAAAAAGTACAGCTGAGCTTGCGGCAACTTCACAGAAAAGTCAGCGCACCGTTCTGCGATACCTCCACAGTGTGGGGATGTATAAAAGGGCGGCAAAGAAAAAACCTCTCCTTACGGCGTTTCAAAAACGGCGCCGAATGGCTTGGGCAATCGAAATGCGAACGAAGCCCGAAGAGTTTTGGCGGTCTGTCATTGTTTCAGACGAAAGCAGATACTGCCAGTAATAGTGGTCGTACGTGGGTATGGAGACGTTCGTCACAGCAACTGGACGACAAATTTTTGCATCAGACGGTGAAATACGGCGGTGTGAACATCATGGTGTGGAGCGCGATATGGTATGGTGAAAGATCGCAATTAGATATTCGACGCCAGTTTATCTAAAGAAGACGCCACTTTTATGGAGGATGTAGCACCCTGCCACAAAGCAAGAACAACAACCACATGGAAAGAGGAACAGGGGATTCGGATTTTACCATGGACAGGCCAATCACCAGACATGAATCCGATAGAGAATGTTTGGCACATAATCCAGACAAATATGGCGAAACGACCCCGAAAAACTAACAATAAGGAAGAACTCGTGGCAGCTGTTACAGAAGAGTGGTTAAATATTCCAGAAGACACCATTAATCATTTAAAAGATCCTATGCCACGACGACTCGCAGCACTTCACGCAAGTAAAGGTGGATCGACAAAATATTAGTCCAATTTAAAAATTTTAAAATATTTTGTATATATAACGAGAATAGAATCTTTTTTTTTTAATCAGTAGGTGTCTATTTTATTCTGTCACCCTAGTGCATAGAGTGGCGTCTTGGGTATTGACGTTTTTTAGAGGTTTTTTCTTGTTAATAAACGGCCCAACGGAGCTACAAGGGTGTGTAAAGTGTTCTATGTCCTTGTTACTACATCCCCTCGCCGTGACGGTTGAAGCGCCGTTAATTATTTTCCCAACGGCGAACCCGCCCGAAAAATACCGCCACTGTACTTGTCGGACGCTGGTTTCGAACGCATGACACCTGAGGTGCCAAATTCAAGTGCTGGCTCTCTTACTACTGAGCCAGCGAGCATACGGACGTATAAATGAAACTGCCCACGTTAAAAAAAAAACATCAGTTTAACAAAAATTATTTTTTGAATATTACATCTATTAAATGGCCACTACCCTTTTCTAAACATTCTTGAAATCGTGACTGAAAACTTGAAGCATTTCCTGATTTATTGCTCTAATTTCTTGAGTAATGTTGGCTTTTAGAGCTTGTCGGATTCGCGGAATATTTTGGAATGCCTTAGCCTTTAATTAACACATAGAAAAAAATCAGGGCTGGTCAAATCCGGTGACTTCGTTGGCCAATTAAAATCACCATGTCGGAATATAAATCGTCCAGGAAACATGTCATTATGTTCTACCCCAAATCGTTGCAATTCAACAGGTAAGAAAGTTATGAAGCATCCCCAAATGCCGTTGAGAAGTTACAGTCACTATACGCTCATTTTCTTGGAAAAAGTACGGCCGTAGTATTTCGCAAGCAACTACACCGCACGACAAGGTAACTATTTCGGAATTGAGGGATTATTTATGAACTTGTTTATATTTTTCAGCAGCCCAGCACCGAAAATTGTTTCTATTTACAGATAACATTTGGATTAAGTAAATTAATAAAAGCTCTAATTTCGATCGCTACTAAACTGCATTACATAGGGATTCGTTTGTACCATTGCGACGCCTTTACAAGAATACGCAATAGAAATGAAATGAAATTACAATAGAACATTGACAAAACAAAATATAAATAGTGAATAAATATTGTAAATGTTCGGGTCCTGTTTCTTTAGTGTAAACATTGTAAAAGTATTTTCGTTGGATATTAGAATCACTCCTTTTTAATCTGAGACAAGATATAACACATGGGCTGAAAAGTCCCGGGCCTAACACATAGATGACGCTAGTTTTATTGCAGTCACCTTTCTCTCAGTTAGTACTGACTTTCAAAAGACAGCTGTTAAAATTTCATGATATTCTATTCATTAGTTTGTGAGTTATTGTGCTAAGACTCACGCTACTTTTGTTATTTTCAAAACAATGGATCAAAAACAATTTCGTGTTTTAATTTTGCTCTGCTTCTTGATGGAGAAAAATACCGTTCAAGCGTAGCAATGGCTTGAAAAGTGTCATGTGGACTCCGCTCCATCAGAAACAACAATAAAACGTTGGTTTGCTGACTTCAAACGTGGTCGTAGAGACACCGATGATGTAGAACGCAGTGGATGTCCAAATGAGGCGGTAACACCAGAAAACATCAAAAAAATCCACAAAATCGTTTTGAATGATCGAAAAGTGAAGTTGCGTGAGTTAGCTGACATCGTAAAGATATCAAAAGAACGTATTGGCTTTATATTGCATGAGCATTTGACTATGAGAAAGCTCTGTTCAAAGTGGGTGCCGCGTTTGCTCCCTGTTGACCAAAAACAAGAACGTGTTGATGATTCTGAGCAGTGTTTGGCCATGTTTAAACGTAACAAACCGGAATTTTTGCGTCGATATGTGACAATGGATGAAACATGGATCCATCACTTCACTCCGGAATCAAAACGATCGTCAGTTGAGTGGACAGCAACTGGTGAACCTCGTCCAAAGCGCCCGAAAGCACAACCATCGGCTGGAAAGGTTATGGCCTCGGTATTTTGGGATGTGCGTGGTGTAATATTCATCGAATATCTTGAGAAAGGAAATACCATCAACAGTAAATATTATATAGTGTTATTGAAGCGTTTGAGGCCGAAATTGCAAAAAAACCACCGCATATGGCAAAGAAAAAATTTTGTTTCATCAAGACAACGCACCGTGTCACAAGTCAATCAAAACAATGGCAAAACTACATGAATTGAACTTCGAATTGCTCCCACATCCACCGTATTCGCCAGATTTGGCTCCCAGCGACTACTGGCTGTTCGCAGACCTCAAAAAAATGCTCGCCGGTAAGAAATTTCGCACGAATGAAGAGGTTATCGCTGAAACTGAGGCCTATTTTGAGGCAAAAGATAAATCGTTCTACAAAGGTGGTATTGAAATGTTAGAGCGGCGCTGGAATGATTGCGTTGCTCTTGATGGAGATTACGTTGATAAATAAAGCTAATTTTCAACCCAAAAAAAACGTGTTTTCTTTGTTAGGCCCGAGACTTTTCAGCCCATGTGTTACAATTCTTTATTGATCAACAATTTTAAACAGCAAATGAACGAACTCCAACTAATATTTATCAAAAAGTCAATTTCCCAGCAATACCAACTCATATACTCAATAATACGTAAGTAGATATGGCATTACATCACTAGACAAATTTTGCCCAATTAAAATATTAAAACAAACAATTCCTACATGCCACGTCAAAAAAAAAAGATAGAGAGAAAAAAGAACTAACAATAAAAGAATACGTCATAATCAATTTTGCCTAAGAACGACATAATATCGAAAGCCTATGAGAGCCCTACCTAACAACCAAACGAAGCCTACCTTATTCGAAATATTGTTGATTTGGTCCCCTGAATCGACTTGGCCATTTTCCTTGGGTTTATCTTCTACAGGTACACTTGATGGAGGCGGACCTCCTAGTTTGTATTGTTGTAACTGGAATTTACGTTAGATTATTTTTAGCATATATAGCGTAAATCTGTATTTTATTTTCTTCGTAATCAAATTCAAAATTGATTAAAATTACAAAAATCTCTAAATCTGATTGGATAGATAAATTTTCAAAATTCGATCATTTGTCCAAATTAAATGAGAAAAGGTTTGCTGTAATGGTAAGAGGTCAGGGTTACCACATGATTGTAGTATCAGGGCCGCACTAAGAGGGAAAGTTTCTCGGGCGTCAAATTCAGGTCTTAATGCAACTTGGTAGGTAAGTAGAGTATGTTGAGACTTGAAACTAAAATTGTTTTGTTTGTGCTGAAATTCACTCTGAGGGAGTGAAATACCCCTTCTAAAATTCACAGATTTTCAGTTTTCTTATTTTAAATCTTGAACGGAAATAGACAGAGCAAAAATTTAAATGCAATTATTGTACCTTATCGAAAGGTCTTTCAGGACACGTGACTGTGGTATATGCAGGGTGTTGCATTTAAGCACTATCCTCTTATGCTAGAGCTAATTATAGTAATGTGGAAAAGTAATTAACGTAAGTTGTTTATCTTTGAATTTGACACCTAGGAATCTTTCCTTCTAAATTTGTCTACCCAATATCGAGTCCGAATATTGAAATAGAATTTGTGCAAACAGGATTAAATAAAATATAGTTTCTGATCTGGAGTAGCATTAGTCCTCTTTGAAATTAATAAATTTAATATTTTCTCATTTATAACACCTTATCCACTACAACAAACATTGAAACGATAATACGTACTTCTTCTTTGGTAGACGCTAATTCTTCCTCTAAAGCGGAATTTCTTTCCAGCGCGACACGCAGCCTTTCTCTCACCTAGAACACAACATCGCATCTGCTAAACTACGAGAGATAAAGTATATTGGTGCGGAAGTACAAACACACTTTTTCGTCAAGCGCTTTGTGATGCTCGAAGAGGCTCTTGAGCGCTTTCAGCACTTCCACCTCGCTGGACACCCCCGATTGAGCGGCCGCCTGCCTCTTGACCACGGTCATGCGTAACGAACGTTCGTGTCTGGAGACGAGACATTCCAGATGCTCGAGAAGCAGCTGAAACGGAAAATTACTTAAATTACTTTGAACCACTTAAAGGAGGGCGTAGCGCTTTTGTTATCCGTGCCCTCCGCGAACTGCGATGTTAGTTGTTTTGATGCCGGTGCGGTGCCGTTAGCGTTGACGCGAAAGGGTCTTAGGCCTACGTATTGTTGTTTAATTAATTCGAAAACAACCGAAATAACTCTCATTTGGCCGATCCTAAATCCTGTTTGAAATGTATTTTGTCCCACTAGTTATCTTTGGTTTAAAACATTTAAATTGCACGTAGAATATTCAAAGTTTTACAATTAACCGTACACTACAGATTGATGTACATGTACACTACCGTCCATATTAGTTCGGACATGTAAATAAATTCATTTTTCCAAAACTTAAAATTACTTACCTACCGATTAAAATTAAAGCATAAAACTAAAAAAAAAAGGTAACTCTAATGAAAAATAAACAAAAACTTCTTAAACATCTCGTTCATCAAAGAAACTCCCTTTTGCGTGAAGAACAGCTTTCACAATCCGAGACATTCGCTCCACTAATTTTTCAAGGACTCTATTTGGCATATTAGTCCAGCCAAGTATACGCTTTATCCTGGTATTTTTTTGTTATGTTATCCCTTTTAATGTAAAAATATGGTCTTGTATACTTCTGTTTTTCTCTAAATCCACTTTGTGCTTCTAGTAATGTCAGTTCTACTATTTGCATCAACTTCTTTTCTAACAATTGGTTCGTAAATTTTCACTACTGTGTTTAATAACATCATTCCTCGGTAGTCATTGCAGTCTCCGAAGATATTAAGAAAACAAAATATTCCCCTTAAAATTGAATAATTTCGCTGAGTGTACTTACAATAGACGTAGAAATTAGTTTTTTTTTTGTGTAATTGTTTATGTATAGATGTATCTGTTTACATATTTCTGTGGTCATGGAGTTATTATTGCAGCATGTCATAATGAAAAGTTCTAATATAAATAACAATTCTGTCAAGGTCCAGTAATAACTCAATAGTTTAATTTGATGTTCGAATATATTTTGAATTTCGAAATTGACTTCTGCCACAGTATCATAATAATTAATGCAATTTCTTTTATTCTTAGGAAAGATTGATATTAATTGAACTTGAATCATAATAGAGAGTAGAAAATGGATGATAATAATAATGTATTTATCTATTATGATTCTATTCTTGTGCGACTTTCAATTATTAAACTGTTATTATGCTGTCGTATAAACGAGCGTCTTAAAATTGTTGCGGTACATAAAAAATTAATAAATATTTAAATAAACTGATAATAATTTACCGTATCAGCTATCTTTCTCTTGCACGAGATCTGAAATGTTTCCGAAACCGACAAGAGAAACAGGGTATTGGTTTGATTTTCTGATTTGGGCATAGGAAAAAGTCGCTAGGGGCTAGGTCCGGTGAATATGGAGGATGAGAGACTAATTTGTAGCGCAATACATTCAATTTGGACACGACGATGAGGGATGAATGAGCCGGTGCATTGTTGTGGTGGAAAAGCTCCTTTTCCGGTGCAAACGCGACTTTTTCTCGTTCAATATCGCATCGAATCAGGTCAATAAATCGCTGTAGTATTGCCCTGTGATCGTCTTTCCCTTCTGCAGATAGTCGATGAGGATCACACCTTGAAAATCTCAAAAAATTGTCGCCATGACTTTTCCGGACGATAGAACGGTCTTTGCTCTTTTCGGAGCCGAATCGCCCGGAAGAGTTCACTGCTTCGACTGTTTCTTGGTCTCCGGTATGTAGTGGTGGATCCAAGTCTCATCTACGGTTACGACGCGCATGAAGAAATCTTTTGGATTGCGTTGGATCCTGGTCAGATGTAGGATATGGCCAACGCGGTCATCTGATATGCCTGTTGTCTCTGCTATCTCTGACATCATGAATCTTGTCGGCCATTTCATCGTTGGTAGCGGTTTCTTGGGTGTCCACTACGTGGTTCGTCCCTTGTGCGTGTGCGGCTACGTTTGAACTCGTTCACCCAGAAGTTGATGGCCGATAAATAAACCATAATTTTGTTCAGTTTTGGTAAGATTATTAATAACTTCCTTTCAGTTGAAAAACGTGTCAAATTAAAGAACAAAACGGCAAAAAAATAAAAAAATTAAAGAAAAAGAAAACATCTATAAAAATGTAGATGGATGAAATAAAGCTAGCTTATAAAAAACGAAGTGATCTTATATCCGAAAATACAATTTAAATTGCAAATTTCAAATTTTTCCGTACTTTTTATTTCCCTTTCGCATTCAAATTACAAATATTCACTCTTAAAAACATAAACATCCCTGACGGGCTAATTATTCAGGTCAACTTTGCGAATTTGTGCGTACGGTTATTTTCGCGAAGAAGATACGCACATTACTAGAACTTCGTGCATACAATTTACATAAAACTGTTACAAAAAAAAAAGTTAATAAAGAAGGGTACTGCCGGAAGGACTCCACATCGCGCTTTTGTAAATAGACGCACAACCGCGGCCTACTAAACGAAAGTAACGTGATAAATTGCACACTTTGCTCTAAATAAATTTTAAGATTCTGCGCCGCCTATTCGCCGAAAAGACCTGCTAAGTTTACGGCGAGGAAAAATTTGTATAAAGGCACATATTTCGCCGAAATATAATAAGAAGCGACGGCTAAGGCTAATGGGACGTTGTTTCTTGTCTTGTAAATTAAATGAAACCCCTTTTTTTTTCTCCTTTAATCAGTTCTGCTTCTAGCGAAGCATGACTTCTTGTTGTTTATGTGTTTAGATTGGGAAATATAAATATGGAGAAAAAATTTAGTTCGACATTCAAAATTAGAAATAGCAAATCGTACCATAGGTTTACTCTTATTTATTATTTTATGGTGTCTGATGAATCATCTTCAAAGACGTTTGTTTAGATATTAAATGATTCACGACATAAATTCCATATTTTATGTATGGACTATTACTCGAAAGAAAAATAAGAGATTTCAGAAGAATTACATTAGACAGAAAGTTTAATAAAGAATGAATTCGGTTTCCCTACTAAAATTGGCAACTTCTGACAATTTTAATAATTATTTAATTAAAACAATTAAAAGAATTCAATCAGTTAATTGTATGCAGCTCTTCTGAGGTATCGGTTTGAAATAACACGCTTAACTTTGCATATTTAATGAATGTAAATTAAAAAATCTAGTCTTTTGTGACGTCCCTTCTCATATGTATAGCGGATTTGCTGTCCAATGTCATACCTTGGATTGCAACGTGTTGACAAGTTCATGATTCTTTGAATCTGAAACACCTAATAATTTCCGTACAACACACACCTTTATGGTAGCATATTTTGAAATTATTTTCATAGCGTACAGGATGTCCCAAAAATACCAAGAATAACAATGTTACATTAATTAACGAAACACTCTGTATTTTAATTCATTTTCGGTTTCTAAGATGCACACAAAAGCGAGTGTCCTCAACGTTAGCCTCACTCAAACCTTACGGTTTTTAAATATTTTATAATCTATGAAAATGGAGTTTCTCTTTTTAGACCAAATGCACACCAAAGCCTACTAATTAATTAAGTTTTATATTGCACTTCCGAAAAATTTGCTACCGTATACAATATGTTCAAAAATGAGAATACCAACATTTGTAAAAGCACTCTGTATTTTGAAAATTTGCATTTTCCATGAAAACGTAAAGAATTTGCTATAGAGGAGCATAATAGTTGATAGACAATAAAATTCTACATATGCTGTTGACAAAATCAAAATAAATTATTAATATGTAAAACTTACAATTATATAGTCTAAATTTGCGAACAGCTTGTACGAGGGAAGGTCCAGAAGTTCGTGGAATGGAGGGGATGGAGTGAGAATAGGGGCGCTTGCTAGGTGTCATTCTGATTGGCGACTCATCATTAAAACAGATTTATTGTTTTGTTTTTTTGAAAACCCTTTCATTCCACGAACTTCTGGACCTTCCCTCGTATATATTGACAAATTTTTCGCTAGTGCAACATAAAACTTAATTAATTAGTGAGTCTATTAATGTTTTGGACTATTTCCATCGTTTGTGGTACTTTCATATTCCAACGTTTCGGCAATGTATCTACTGTCATCTTCAGTAGAGTACAGTATGAATTTGATGTAAAAGGAAATACATGTTAAGAATATACACATTAAAATTGGTACTATATTTTCGTAAAATACAAAATATTTCAAAAACTGTAAGGTTCAGGTAAGACAAACCTTAACAAACCACCCTTTCATTGCAACCTTAGAAATCGAAAATGAATTTTTATACAGGTTGATCAGTTAAAATAAATGCAACATTGATATACCTAATACAATGCTGCTGAATACAGCTACTCATTATATTGGTGTATACACTGAAATTTCTATGGTTCCATATGAACTTTTGAACTCATCATTCCATCTCATACCTCAGTAAAATAACGTGAATAATCCTTTATCTTACAGTTATTTGTTTTAGTTTTTTTTCCTATTTTGTTGTTTTGGATATTACCTCATATTACCATTAAGGATGAAATGCTAAGATTAAGAAAATATTTGTTGTTTTCAAGTCCCGCATTAACCACTTTAATTTCTAATTATAATTATGCAAATATTGCGTAAATACACCTACACAACGTAAAGAAAAATTGTATCCAAATTAATATCCAGTATTCACACCGCTGTTCAAGTTACTTCTGGTATTTCTAGGGCAACAGCACGTTAAAATTAACTTTATAATAGTACCAAAAAATAATTTTATGACTCTGAAATCTCCAGTTATCAAAATATTTGGCACCACTGATGTCAATCTTCTGCTATCATCTATTTACTAATACCGACACAATTTATCCGCCCCTCAATAGCACTCGGAAGTACGTTTGTTTCCATCTGCTATGGACAAGGAAAGCGATGACGTCAGTAATATTATGGCGACACTGAAAGTTTCTAAACAAAACAAAGACACGTGTTAAAATTAACTTAATCTTCTCAATTCCCGTTTAGTGTGCTGTTTTGCGACCATCAGCAGCATTATGTTGTTCGTTATGTAAAAGTATGAAATTCACTTCAATTATTATTCTAATCTCTACTCGTTTGCTTAAGTTTAAAACATACCTAGGATGGACCGCAGTAAATATACCTAAACAATTACACATTAATGAAATGAAGCTACAGTTAAGCTTGCATCGTGGAAATCTGGCTGTACCTAAGGCTTTGTGTTACCAGTTGATGAAACATATACATTTCGTACAAATGTTTGAATACAGCTAACTCCAAATTAACGTAACTCCAAATGGTGTAATAACATACATTAGTCATAAAGATAGATAAAGGATTTTAATTAAAGACTTACCTTCATTTTTTAGGTACATCACTACACAACTAATGGCATAATATTTGAATATGCAATTTTCTTTAATTTCACAGGTTTTCATTTACTATTACTACTATTAAACTTCTATTAAACAGTTTGTTTTATTTAAAATATGTCATCAAACTATAATTATCAAAAAAATGTAGTTACGTTTGCAAAAAGAAAATTTACATGTACACACTCACGTAAAATAAATTTGTAGTTTTGATATTACAAAAATTGGTATGTTTTCATATAGAAGATGTAAAGTTCTATTCTTATCTGCGTAACGAACATACAAATGTGGATAATTACTACCGGTCTAAAGAAAAAGATAGGCGGTTGACAAAACTAAAACAATTGCAATAAACTGAATACAAACAAATCTCACACACGTGTATAAAAATATTATCTTTAATTAAGAATCCTTTATCAACTAACAGTAAGTCACCAAGCACCATATTTTCTAATACACCGCAATCTTCAACACTTTCTTTATTTCACGTTAAAGTAGAATAGCAGTGGTTAATATATGCCACCATAGCATTTAGCGTTATACTAACAAGCCTTTGGGCAGTATTCACATATTTATACGAAATGTTTGTTAAGTTTCGCTAATCAAGTAAAGGAACCTTTTTAGATTTGATCTTAATATACCGGTCGCAAGAATTTGTATATACTTCTGGTGTGCCGCATGGTTCCAACTTAGGACCACTATTGTTTCTATTATTTATTAATGATCTGTTGGATACCCTTTCCTGTTCGGCTTTGGCTTATGCTGATGGCGTTAAGATCTATACAGCTATTTCTAACCAAGAAGATGTTGCACTCCTTCAGAAAAATGTTGACTTCATAACCACCTGAAGCACAACCAATAGATACAACCGTAATGTCAACAAATGCCAGCACATCACCTTCACGCGCAAAACGAATCCCATAAATTCCTTCTATACAATTAAAGGGGAGATTCTAGCTACGGTTGAATCATTTAAAGATCTTAGCGTTATTTTTAATAGCTGTTTAAGCTTTGTTCAGCATATTGAAGAGCTTTCCTTAACTTGTTCTAAAAGCATTGGCTTCGTGATGCGCAGTACCCGGCACTGTATTTGGCTTGTATTTTCCCTTTGTAGTGAGTTCTCTAGAATACGCTTCTATTATTTAGTCTCCTTATTACACCCGCCATCAGCTTACATTAGAACTAGTTAAGCGTCGTTTTCTTAAATTTCTTTCTTACGAACTTGATGGTGAATACCGTCCTACAGGAACTAATTACCATTCTTTGCTGGAGCGTCATGGTGCAGAGACTTATTGCTCTCAATTTGTCTGGAAATTAATAAATGGATTGATCTAAGTTGCACTTTCTTCTACCTCGTTTTTCGTTTAGATTCCGTTCTACATTTGCAGTATCTATTCCGAAAACTAATATTTTGCATAATGCCCCCATTATTATAACATTTTTTTTTTTGGAATCTAGATAAATTTCCAATAATGTCATTTTGTTTGGTATATTTTGTAAGCGCTTGATTCATAGTTACTCTTTACGCTAGTAATTCTTAGGTCTTTAGTTTCCAAGTTTTCTTTACGCAATGTATGTATGACTTTCTATTATTTTTTGTCCTACAATTGGTATTCTGCTGGACAATAAATTCTGTTATTATTATTACGAATTTCATAATTTTATTTAACGAACAACATAATTTTGCTTACGGTTGCAAAAGAGCACAATAAACAACGTAAACACGAAGAATTGACAGGAATGGGTTAGTTTTATGATGTGTCTTTGTTTTGTTTGGAAACTTTTCAGCGTAGCCACAATACTTACTGACGTCACACTTTCCTTGTTCATTATAAGTCTTGCATCTAATTGTAGATAAACAAATTAAAATGATTTTCCTGACGAAAATAGATGTGGATATATTTAAATTGTACCTTATAAACTTTAATATCTTCGATTTCAAGTAACCCGCCTTCCCACATATAAACCAAAGGAACTTGCTGATTTCTCGACACATTTCTACCTCGACCCACATTAATAATACCCCATTTCACTCGACGACTTAAGACAAAAGTACATAAAATATTCCCCAATCCGTATATTACATTTTTAATAAAATCCCGGCTATCCGGCGTTTCCCCCTCCCTCACGCAAATTTAATAAAACCGAAAATAGAAGAAACGAAAAGAAACTTTCGCGCAAACGAAGAAAAAAGTGCTTAGCTGCAGGTAGCCGCGTCCATAAATAAATAATACATTTAATTCCTTTAAAAGTACGGTCCTATTTACGCGGAGGGGGTCGTACAACGGTGAAATCTTATACGAATATACTCACCCTGGTGTTGTTTCTTTCTGCTTTTAATTCTGCGATCTCCTCCTCCCGTTCGAGGAGCTGCTCTCTCGCCAGGTTCAGCTCCTTCGTGAGGGTGGCGAATTCCTGAAAAATGGAAGGAGCTTATGATAAGAGTAATCCCGAATTTTGGGCGCCCGGTAAGGACGCGATACGGATATAAATCGTGTTAGATTGGAGCAACGAAAGAGGTATCTGTAAAATGGAGGAGGGGTCGTTGGGATTTACCTGGGAAAATCGAGATTATTCTGGAAGCAGTGTTTATATTTGTTATTGGACGGGTTTAAAGAAAGAAAAGACTTCTTCGGCTTCTATTGTCGAAGAAGTGCTTTTTCAATTTGTTAGGAAACTTTAATATACGATAGTTATAATTCACAAATAAAAAAACACTATTGCACATTTTACATCTATTTTCGCCATCTAGTTAGGAACTTCCAACTACGCTTCAAAAATATTGCAGAAACGCTAAAAGGAACATCTAGAATTTCATATTGCATACGTCAACAACCTCCCAAAGAAAAAAAAAGAAAAAACAAATAAACCAAGCGAATAGGGAAATACACCTGACTGAGATAAATCATTCAACCATATTTACCTTGTTACCCGTTAGTAGCATTTAAAGTTAAATGAGGACATATTACTCGCATCAATCTTGCTGCTGGTGAAATTTTAATGAAACTCGAAAGCTTTAAAAGCTGGAAACCCTTTTACTTTAAAAGAATTTGCGATATGCATGTATGAACGGTGATGGTAGTAAACCCGTTTTTAGATGTGTAACACATATATGCGTTTGGAAAAAGCTCTTTCTTTGTAATGTACTAATGATTATTTAATAAAGTACTTAATGTAAGAGTGGTAATTAGTGTGAAATTTACTTCATTTTCCTGGATGCATCAGTTTTAATTTTAATCAAGTGCTTTGATATGTGCGATATACAAGGTACAAAAAGCTCCGGTGCACGTTATTGATAAACCGTGTCATAAATATGACGTCAAATCACGTAACATTGAGGAAATTTTATATGTACAATATTTATACTTAGTTGTTTATTGGTTGATGGAATTTATGTTTAACTAATGGATTGAAATCAAAAAACGCAACTAGCACAAAATGCCGTTTAACTTGTTACAACAAACTTTTATTGTTTAATGAACTGAAATCGTCTTCCAAATTTAATAGTTGCGTTTTCTTTTGCTCATGGATCATACCAGTGTAAACATCAACAATAACATCACTTAAGTGATTCCGAACTTATCAAAATCGCTTCCAGTCAAAGGGTCCATCTACTTAATTGATGTACCAATAGCAATGCAAGCGGTAGTAAGCTGCGAAGTAAATTGGCGGTATTCAACACTATATGCAACGTTTAGTGCTATAATAAGTTATGTTTGGCTCAGTGATTTTTCAGACCTTTTAAGATGGAGTATTCTAAGAAATGTGAGAATTAGTGTTACTGAAGAATTCCGGTATACATTCTTGCTTTTTAGCTAGGATTATTGGCTCAAATTTACATATTTAAATATCCTCTAGCATCTCACCGGATGAAGAAGTTTCTCGACAAAGAACATATCAACGTTCAAACGATTTTATAGAAGTGGTGGTTAAAAGTTTTGACGATTAACAATTTAGAGAATATTTCTGCATTTTAAGAAAAAACTTTCAACTATATCTCATTTCAAATCGAAAAATACAGTAAAACACATCAAAAAATGCCTAGAAAACAATACTTAACATAATATTGCTACTAAATACAGCAGGTCGTGGTATGTCTTTCCCGCGAATGAGTCCACCAATGCCATGAGTAAGTGCATTTAGCACCATTATTTTGTTCGCTACAGGAAAAGTTTATTACCTGATATATGTGTAGTATTTACACTGCGAAACATACAGACAATTGGTTGTTTGTTTTAGGATGACACGTATTACATCATTGATTTACTTTTTAAGGGTAATACATCACAGCTCATATCTAGTCTAATCGAAAACAATAGCTTTACACCAGAGGTCTGCAAACTACGGTCCATGGAGCAACAAAAGCACCCCAGCATTTTCATTACGTTCTAAATTTATAATGTAAGTAGTCGACCAATTAAGAAGCACAATAATTGATATATAATTAATGAATTTAAACAACACAAGTAACTGTCGTCAAGTGACAGAAAATTACTTCAAACATAATAATATTTATGTATGTAATGACCTCCTTTTGGCTTTGATAACCGTTGCACAAATTTTAGGCATTCTTCGAAGCAATTTTTCGAAACAGTCCGTGTCAGTTTGTTGCCATGCATTCTATAAGTATTCTCATAGGTGTTAGGTGTTCTGTTCCACCAGAGCTCTATGCGAAATAAATCAGGACTTTGAAGAACAAACTATTAATTTTAAAACACATCTAAAAGAATGCCTAGAAACACCAACACAAAAATTACATGTGTTGAGCATAAAACCGCTCGAAACCACGCTGATGGCGCCGGGTAGTCAGAAACATGCACGTGTGTCAGCGTTTGATGCCTCTTAACATGTATTTCTCGTTAATGATTTCACCAATACCATAAGAAAGCTGTATTTACACCGTTTTCTTATGTTGGTATTAATTTTAGTTCATTTCTTGCTTCTTTCTTCTTTAAAAAGTTTTTAAAGATTCGAGCCGTATGTTTGGAGTCATTGTCTTGTTGGAATACAAACGGTTTACCAACAAGACGACTTCCACGCGGAATACCATCATTTTGCAAAATATCAAAATACTCTTGATTCCGCATTGTACCACTAATTTTCACTAAATCATAAGTAGTTGTTTCAGCAAAACAACCTCAAATTATAACACTGACAATAAAAACTCTCCGTTGCATACCAAATAACTGAAATTTGAACCTTTTGAGGCAAGACTTAGTTAGCTTTCCATAAATTACGTAGTTCCAATATGAAGCTGCCGTAAGGTCGTGTGTCTATTACTAGTTTAAGGGTAATCTTCCCAAACCATATCACATTCAAAGGTACAGATTGTTGACTGACCATATCTCCGCATTTAACTGCATGCGACCTTTTCCTTCGAGGTTAAGAGATTAAGGTGAATATTAAACGACCGTAAACGTTAATGAAACTAAAATTAAAAACTATGGATACGTTATGGCGAGAAATGGAAAATTTTCGTTCAACACTTCAAGAGTGCACAGATCGTAATGGTGTCTGTCAGCTAAGTGTTACTTTCAAGTGATAAAATGGCATGTTTTACTTAATAAAACAAAAACTGTAAAAATATTTACGTTAAAATAAAAAATTTGATTTAAATATAGGATCCTGTATATAATTTCTTAATGGTCAACGACTGTAGAAACAAAAATATATTTCCGAAACAAGGAGAAATTCTCGGGAGGTTACGGGTGACTTCTGAAGCTGAAGATAGATTTACAGTAACGACTTCGAAACGAGATCGATGTCTAACGGCACCGGATATCGCAACGTGCATTAATACACAAAGATGAGCAAATGTTTCTGTTACCACCGTTAAGAGGCGATTATTGGCAGCAGGTTTAAAGGGATGCACTGGCCGCAATAAAACATACAGCTCGAATGTGTACGAACTTTTTAGAAGGGAAGACAGAAAGAGAATTGACTAAAACTAATGATTTGGCCTCCTCAAAGTCCAGATTTATCTCCCATAGAGCTATTATGAGATAAAATTGATGAAAGAGCTAGGCAACGACAACCTCAGAACATCCAACACCTATAGGAATATTTACAGAACGCATGTCAACAAATTGACGTGGACTGTATCGAGAAATTGCTTCGAAGAATGTCTAAAATTTATCAACGAAAATAAACTTACGAGGTAAATAATGTATAAATATTACCATATTTGAGTTGATTTACTTTCATTTGACGACAGTCACTTAACACATGGGCTGAAAATTCCCGGGCCTAACACATAGATGACGCTAGTTTTATTGCAGTCACCTTTCTCTCAGTTAGTACTAACCTTCAAAAGACGGCTGTTAAAATTTCATGATATTCTATTCATTAGTTTGTGAGTTATTGTGCTAAGAGTCAAGCTACTTTTGTTATTTTCAAATCAATGGATCAAAAACAATTTCGTGTTTTAATTTTACACTGCTTCTTGATGGGAAAAAATACTGTTCAAGCGAATCAATGGCTTGAAAAGTGTTACGGGAACTCCGCTCCATCAGAAACAACAATAAAACGTTGGTTTTCTGACTTCAAACGTGGTCGTAGAGACACCGATGATGCAGAATGCAGTGGACGTCCAAATGAGGCGGTAACACCAGAAAACATCAAAAAAATCCACAAAATCGTTTTGAATGATCGAAAAGTGAAGTTGCGTGAGCTAGCTGACATCGTAAAGATATTAAAAGAACGTATTGGCTTTATATTGCATGAGCATTTGACTATGAGAAAGCTCTGTTCAAAGTGGGTGCCGCGGTTGCTCCCTGTTGGCCAAAAACAAGAACGTGTTGATGATTCTGAGCAGTGTTTCGCCATGTTTAGACGTAACAAACCGGAATTTTTGCGTCGATATGTGATAGTGGATGAAACATGGATCCATCACTTCACTCCGGAATCAAAACAATCGTCATCTGAGTGGACAGCAACTGGTGAACCTCGTCCAAAGCGCCCGAAAGCACAACAATCGGCTGGAAAGGTTATGACCTCGGTATTTTGGGATGTGCGTGGTGTAATATTCATCGACTATCTTGAGAAAGGAAATACCATCAACAGTGAATATTATATAGCGTTATTGGAGCGTTTGAAGGACGATATTGCAAAGAAACGACCGCATATGGCAAAGAAAAAAAATGTTGTTTCATCAAGACAACGCACCGTGTCACAAGTCAATCAAAACAATGGCAAAACTACATGAATTGAACTTCGAATTGCTCCCACATCCACCGTATTCGCCAGATTTGGCTCCCAGCCACTATTGGCTGTTCGCAGACCTCAAAAAAAATGCTCGCCGGTAAGAAATTTCGCACGAATGAAGCGGTTATCGCTGAAACTGAGGCCTATTTTGAGGCAAAAGATAAATCGTTCTACAAAAGTGGTATTGAAATGTTAGAGCGGCGCTCGAATGATTGCGTTGCTCTTGATGGAGATTACGTTGATGAATAAAGCTAATTTTGAACCAAAAAAACCGTGTTTTCTTTGTTAGGCCCGGGACTTTTCAGCTTTCAGCCCATGTGTTATATTGTATAAATTAATTAATAATCACAATAAAATTTTACTATATCTCTGACTTTTTGTAAAAATCCGTTGCTGCTTCCAAAGTTTTCGACGGTAGTGTAACTCAGTGGGCTTTAAAAATAATAAAAATCTTTTTCTGATTAAATGATTATTTATTAAAAATAAATAACCCAAACGCAAAATCAAACTATTCAAATTAATGAGATACCCATGTTGACATGCGAATTTGAGATAGCCTATATATCATCAACGTTATGATTATAAAATAGACGACATTAAATCTAGTTTTAGCCTTCAGCTACTACATAAATCATCCTTAAAGGCGTCTGTAAATTGTGAGTGCGATAACCCACACACAATTTGCCACAAATTCCAATTACAATCGTCACGACGAACTGATTTAAACAGCACATCTTGTTCTGTGATTTGTAAATAGGCTATTATTACATCATGTATAGTTTCCATAATAGCTTAATGCATTCCTACATAAACCGTACGAGATCCATATAAATTTAATTTGCGAATTCGTAAATAAAAACGTCCAAAACGTAATCTTTTTCCCCACACTCCTATCTTCCTTGTTGTATTATCTCAGACAATTTTATGTGAATACTGCAGATACTAAGACCGTCTCAAAATTAATAATTTACGTCGCAAATCCACTACTCTGGAATTGCCCTCGCGTATTTTTTGTATCTTTACGACCGCGGACTACAAAGCAAGCGCCGCTTGAATAATTCTAGCTTCATACTCTTTTAAATTGCTTACATTTTTAAGGCTTTTTTTGAAGGTTTAAATTTTAATTTCGAAACAAGACGGACTAATGTTTCCGTCACGCGAAATGGAGAATTTATTACTGGACGTCCTCTAGACGTTAAAAAAATATTTGCTTTTCAATGCTGTTTATTAGCTTCGAAAATATTCCTGCTCAGAAATTGCTTGTAAAAGGGTAATCTCCGGTAGAGCTCTTGATAATGGCAGTGTGCACTGATTTTAATTAAAAATTTCATGTAGGATTAAACGATAATTTCGATATAAAAAAAACGTTGCAGGATGCGGCACGGCACGGGAAATAAACAAAAACTTCTTTAACATTCCGTTCATCAAAGAAGCATTTTGCGCGAAGAACAGTTTTCACAATTCAAGGCATTCGGTGCATTAATTTTTCAAGGACTCTATTTGTCATATTAGTCAATTCCTCTTGTAAACTGTTCCACAGGTGGCCTACGAAGGTAAGGCATATTTTTCGGACCCTATAAGAGCTCGATGTGGTTTAGATCGAGGCTTTGCGGCGGCCATGTCATTATTTGTAAAGTACCATGATCTTGTTCTTCATTTAAGAAATTTTTACATATTACTGCCGAGTATTTGGGGTCGTTGTCCAGCATTAATACAAAATCTTCGCCGATTAAACGTTGTCCCGATGGTATTGCGTTTCCTTGCAGTATGTCTAAATAACTCTCTTTTCGCAAAATACGTTTGATTTGCTTCAAGTCTCCTGTACCGGAGTAGGAAAAATAACCCCAAACAAGCACGGAACTTCTCCCTTGCTCAACGTTTGGCACTACACAATCCTGCAACATTCTTTGGCCTTTCGCTATTGATCGTCCGAACACCTGAAACTTTAACTCATCAGTCCATAGCACCCTTTTCCAATCATCCACTGTCCAATTTCTATGTGTTTCTGCACATTGTAACCGTTTTTACCAGTTCTCCCATCGAAGTAGGGTATTTTTCTGTTGCAATACAGCAGTGAAGATTTGCAGCTTTTAATATTCTTTCCACTGTAGTAACAGAAATTTTTCTTGCACGGTCGCGATTCATTTTGGCGGCGACTTTTGGTGCTGTCAGACTCCTATTTCGCTATTTTATACGCTCACCGTCGGCGTGAGTATTTCGATATCATTCCGCATTTATGGAATCATAAAATCTAGTCATCAAAATCTTTAGTTGCATACGCATTTTGACATATTTTAGACTCACAAAAAGATACGCTCTTAACCCCAACGCATTCACAAGCAGGTTTATTTGGAAACCAAAGCATTTATCAATACACAATCAAGTGGCCTGCTACCACCCCAAAGAGTATTGTAAATTTATTACATACAATATTGTCCCAAAAAAAAACCTATTTGTGGCGATGAGGATTACTCTGAAAATTACTATATTGGGTCATTAAATACAATAGGTTTTTAATCATTCTCTAATCACTATTCTTCGAAGTTTGCTTGCAATTAATAAAGAATAAACTTCACAAAGGACCTAATATAAATGTTATTTACATATAAAAGCAATTATATTATCTTTTAGTAGAGTTGTCAGAGAACCGAGCGTTACATGATACTTCTTTGAACCATTTAGTTTAACACATGGGCTGAAAAGTCCCGGGCCTAACACATAGATGACGCTAGTTTTATTGCAGTCACCTTTCTCTCAGTTAGTACTAACCTTAAAAAGACAGCTGTTAAAATTTCATGATATTCTATTGATTAGTTTGTGAGTTATTGTGTTTGAGAGTCACGCTACTTTTGTTATTTTCAAAACAATGGATCAAACACAATTTCGTGTTTTAAGTTTACACTGCTTCTTGATGGGAAAAAAAAGCGTTCAAGCGAAGCAATGGCTTGAAAAGTGTTATGGGGACTCCGCTCCATCAGAAACAACAATAAAACGTTGGACGTCTATATGAGGCGGTAACACCGGAAAACATCAAAAAAATCCACAAAATCGTTTTGAATGATCGAAAAGTGAAGTTGCGTGAGTTAGCTGACATCGTAAAGATATCAAAAGAACGTATTGGCTTTATATTGCATGAGCATTTGACTATGAGAAAGCTCTGTTCAAAGTGGGTGCCGCGTTTGCTCACTGTTGACCAAAAACAAGAACGTGTTGATGATTCTGAGCAGTGTTTGGCCATGTTTAAACGTAACAAACCGGAATTTTTGCGTCGATATGTGACAATGGATGAAACATGGATCCATCACTTCACTCCGGAATCAAAACGATCGTCATCTGAGTGGACAGCAACTGGTGACCCTCGTCCAAAGCGCCCGAAAGTACAACAATCGGCTGGAAAGGTTATGGCCTCGATATTTTAGCATGTGCGTGTTGTAATATTCATCGACTATCTTGAGAAAGGAAATACCATCAACAGTGAATATTATATAGCGTTATTGGAGCGTTTGAAGGCCGAAATTGCAAAGAAACGACCACATATGGCAAAGAAAAAAATTTTGTTTCATCAAGACAACGCACCGTGTCACAAGTCAAACAAAACAATCGCAAAACTACATGAATTGAACTACGAATTGCTCCCACATCCACCGTATTCGCCAGATTTGGCTCCCAGCGACTACTGGCTGTTCGCAGACCTCAAAAAAATGCTCGCCGGTAAGAAATTTCGCACGAATGAAGAGGTTATCCCTGAAACTGAGGCCTATTTTGAGGCAAAAGATAAATCGTTCTACAAAAGTGGTATTGAAATGTTAGAGCGGCGCTGGAATGATTGCGTTGCTCTTGATGGAGATTACGTTGATGAATAAAGCTAATTTTGAACCAAAAAAACCGTGTTTTCTTTGTTAGGCCCGCGACTTTTCAGCCCATGTGTTAAACAATATGTTCTGTCTTTACACAATACTTCAGTCCATGTTTGCTTTAAATTTATTGCTTAGCCATTCTTCACAGCACGAATTTACCCTACTTGACCGTTACGAAAAATTATGAAGTGACCACCTACATCGAGGTAGCGAGGGATAATTTTCGTACATATATACAGAAACAGATGTTAAGATTAGGGTAGAAATAGAATAGACATAAGAGAGTGTGGTTCTCAAAAAGCATATACTGTACTTTAACATTACATTTTAAATTAAACTAGGTTAAATAAGAAGAGTGTTTCAATTCACAAAGTAAAACCCACAACAGAGTTTACAACATTTTACTGGGTGTCCGAACTAATATGCACGGTAGTTGTATATTTGAGGTTCAGCGCGTGTAGAAATTGTCACATTTTTATTTTATATCGATTGTATTCCTTATTTGTTAGTGGTTCCACTGTCAGACCCTTCCTCATTTGTGCTATCTTCATGGAATTCTTCTATTTGGCTAGCAACTTCATGATTAAAATTTATTTCTATTTGATGTAGCCGATTCTAGTGTCGTCGATTGCGTTTCAAGCATTGACACCAAGTAATTGACGTCTTATTTCTAAATCAAAAATAATCATAAATCAATATCAAAAGATAGAAAGGTACACTGTTCTGCAACTCTGCTAAACTACGAATTTAAACTGAACAAGAAGTTCAAACTCATTTCGGGTCTGACTAAGTAATGAGTAAAATTAGCACCACCGAGGACCAAAACAGTAATATCTCCATAAAAAAAATGAATCAATGAATCGGTAGAAAGATAAGTGAAAGGGAAAGTCAAACACTATGTCTATTATTATGGCGATTTGTAAACAGCCATGAAATTAAGACTATGTCTAAAAAACACGTTCCTATCCAATAATATCGTTCGTCAAAATTTCAAAACGATAGTTTAAATGCTTTTAGAGATACATTTTGCAGTCGATTATTATAAACATATCAGCAATCTTAAAAATATCTATATTTAAATCAATCCTAATGTTTTACCGGATTGCCTATAATTTGCAACACACGTTTTGTCTTCTTTTTTCTTTAATATAGACCATAGGGTTAAAATTAGACCCACACCACACATCACTTGCACCAGCTCCAACGCTCCAACCAAAGCTTAGAGCGGCAAAATTACACACTCGAGCTTGCGGTAGCTCGCCGAGCGATAAGTGGCAGAAAGGAGGTAGTTGCATGTGATGGCAGCGGTAGTAGTAGGTTATGCGGTTTTCCGTGTGCATCGCTGAGCTTCGGTCGGTGTTCAATTAAAGAGCCTCGAGGCCGTTAGCTTCCACAAGGCCGCCGTCGTCCTTTTCGCAGCCTCGACGATTCGACATCCCGCTTTCCCCCCACCATCACCCGTATCCAATGCATCCTCGATGCACGCTTAACCGGGGGAAGCCTATATCAATTACCGCGCGTAATGATTATCGATAGTCTCTCCCGCTATGTATATACGTACATATTCGTACCTCATCATGTCATATTTCACTCTCTACACTTCATGATGAAGATGCCCGATGGGTGTGCTGCTTACGAAGCTCCGACGCGAGAAAGAAGAGGCGGAGGTGGAGTACGTAATGGTATCGATCATATTATTACTGACGAGGGTCTGACAGCTCGAGATATGCTTGCTGCAGGGGTACAACTACTGGCTCTTTGCGGGGAGTACATAACGGCAAAGGAACCGGGAACTTACGACCTACGCCTACGATATGCATAAGTAAATCTACAAGGGTTTCGAGTTAATTTTTAGGTCATGGGGATCTTCTCTTTTACCCTACATAAAGTATCTTTGTCACACAAATTTGTAAAGAAACATTCAATAATTACTTTGGGGAAAATTGAATGTACAAGGAGATATGATTGTGACTAGTTGGAAGAAAGTTTAGAAATAACTTTTTTTTCAATTCTTCTATAGAAATACCTGAAAACTGGGGAGTACGCAAGGAGATCTACAATTTAAATACCAAAGGTAGACAAATGAGTTCACTCCACTTGTTAAAAGCAAGATCAAATGATGCTGTCCAAATCTTGTTCAAATTCTATCAAACGTTGTTTACGGGGAACTTCGTTCTGTTTATTCTTCCTTATTTTATCTTTTTTTATTACATGGAGTAACAGTTCTTTTCAGAGCTTTACACTTACAGTTAACCGATAAACTTAAATTTGCAAGCAATACATAAAAACAAATATAATTGACACAGCTTTATAGTTGCTTTTCAGTATGTACAGAGAGCCGAGTACGAGGCATTCTTTACTGGAATCATTTGAACTTTAAGTAAGAATTATTTATTACGTAGAGCTGCTTTTATGTGATTGTGTTGTATTCTAATAATACATAGATAGATAATCTGAGATAGAGAAGACAATATATCAGATATCTTACAAAATATAGCTGAGGTCAGATCAATTTCCTATTTGGGTGTAAATTGGGTGGGTAAATAAGAGTCACAGGGTGCAGAAAGTGTGGATCCGCACAAATATTCACAGTAATAGACAAGCCTCTACCAAAAAGCTTGCAATAGAATTGAAAAGTCCGTTTGGAAAAGGATGTCACCATATTTTGTCACATATTGGGAATTCTCAGAGTTGTTTGAAGGAAAGAAAATTATAGAATGTTACCGTTATTGTAAGTCCAAATTATAAATTTAGAATCCTGGAGAAAACTAAAACCATAACTTGTAGTTTACTCACAAAAAAATCTAAAGAAAGAGGTCAACCAAATCGTTAATACTCATATTTCAAAATACCCAGTACACTATCGGTCGTAAGTATTCGGACACTCCTCTTTTCATGTATTACTGATACAGCATTACGTTTACCAAAAAAAAACACTTACTACTACCTTCCACCTGCACTTGGATGGGTTAATAATATATAATATTAATGGTTTATTGTCCAACAGAACAACAGTTCTAATTACAGGACATACTACACTAGGGTGACAGAAGAAAATAGACACCAGGTAAAGCGGTATAAATATGTAAACAGCTAAATTCTAAGAACGAATTAAGAACTTTCTCTTGTCATTAGGGTAGCGGTAGATGTATCGGAAGGAATTCGTCATAGTTTAGTATCGTTACAACTATGCCTCGCTTACAAGCTTCGAGTGATATTAGCGACTTCACCCGGGGTCGCATCGTTGGCCAGGGTGAACGCGGCGCTTCGCAACGTGAAATAAGTAAATTTTTAAATATTCCGTTGTCCACAGTTAACCGTGTGATTACACAATTTAAACGCAACGAAAAAACAACAGTGGAGCCAAGATCAGGTCGTGCCGGACCTTCGGAAAGAAGTGAAAGGGTGCTTGTGCGCGAAGTGTTAAGAGAACCGCGAAAAAGTACAGCTGAGCTTGCGGCAACTTCACAGAAAAGTCAGCGCACCGTTCTGCGATACCTCCACACTGTGGGGATGTATAAAAGGGTGGCAAAGAAAAAACCCCTCCTTACGTCGTTTCAAAAACGGCGCCGAATGGCTTGGGCAATCGAAATGCGAACGAAGCCCGAAGAGTTTTGGCGGTCACCATGTGTGTTAGTGGTGCATAATATTCGTTCGACATTTTGGTGTAACGAAGCTGTTTAATGACCGTGTCAACGAATCGACATCACCAGCGCAATTTAAATGAAGTGTTTTAATTTTCCCATTTATTTGCACATATTTGCTGAATTTTTATATGATTTATACTGTTATTGAGAGTGCCTAAACATTTATTAACGATAATGTGTATTTCTCAAGATAGAGTTTTTACTTACAAACAAATAAACGAACTCCCATTCTCCAAAGAATTATGCCAAAGATTTGGAAAATTAAATCTTTGTTTGGAAATAAAATACAATAGCAGGACAAAACCTCCAATTACTCTAACCATCCTTATCTAACATCAAACACCGTCAACCCCACAACGTCCAGATTGAATACTTTATAATCTACATTAATATTAAAGCGATTTTTTTACCGCATTATTCCCTCAATGTTCAAAGAAGTATTTTTCAATTATCCCGCTACAAAAGCTTTCACGTAAGCGGTGCGGAATTTTTGCGAAAATTGAACGACGTCCTCTTTCTCTATCACCCTCCCTCTCTCTAATCGAATGTTTTGCGAAGCTCATCTACCAAAAAGCGCGAGTTCCATTGTAAAACTCGCCGCTACACCTGCAAAATTTGAATGGAAATGAGAATTTGCATTTGAAAAGCACTTTCCCCGCTTTTTTTGAAGACTCACGCGCGCGGAAAATAAAAAAAAATCACCTACAGGGCAAAGTAATTCCATCCCTGTTTACAGACGATTATCATGCGTTTCTGGTGAAACTTTGTGCGCTTTTAAAGATTTAAGTGAGTGTCCACGGTGTTACTGCGGTAGTTCATCCTGTTTTAATTTTGAAATGCTGTGAAGGTAATATTGAATACGTACTTTGTTTCGTTTGATGTGACAGATTTTTCGGAATAGACCTATTAGAGGTTGTAATGACGCGCCAATAGAGTAGAGGATGTAATCATGCAATAATGTTTGAGAGTAGTCGTTTCACTTTGGCAGAAGAAGCATGTCCTAACACTATTAGTTTGAGGATTTTTAGGTGCATGTTCACTATTTGAAACACAGCTATCCAGAAAGTGATATGATGCAATTCAGTAAGAAAAAAAAATGTTGAGACGTCGAGAAAAGATACTACAGTTCCATGAGATGATCTACATAAAACTTGATCACATCTTATTCTCATTCCATGTCAAAAGTAAAGCTGTATTTGTTTGGTCTACTAAAATTAAGAGAAACATGTTACTTCGAAAATAAATCATTCACATGTGCAGTTACCCTATGCACTGTTGGTGCGCGCCCTCTCTGGTTTAGCAATACATATGTTGCTCTGGAGAAGGGTTGGGAAACTGTAACCGCTTGTTTTCTTGAGGGTATTGCAGTGTGTTAAGCAAAACATCGCTCGAAAATACGCTGACGATCTTGGGTAGGTAGAAACATGTCCGTGTGTTAGAGTTTTTTGTCTCCTTACATTGTCCTTTCCTCGAATGATTCCAGCAATACCATGAGTAGCTGTATTTAGCAGCATTATTATATTAGATATTGTTTTCTAAGCATTTTAGATGTATATTTCATTAGTCAGAAATAGAAATTTTTGCGAAAATATGCTTTTACATTACTCAGTTTATCATTTAAAATTGTTAACGTATTTTGAGTTACAAATTCGTAAAATTTTGTTTAAGGATAATACTACAAACGCTTTTAATTAAGTAAAAGCTGTTAGATATTGATAAATTGAAGCAAAAACAATTGCATTATTTTCATGGTACTGTTTATACGGTATTTAATTTGACTCAATTTGACAAGGAAAGTACATGAAGTGTTAATCGTTGATTTATAGAGTTTATAGACTTCGTCTCGGTCTTCATCATCACAAAAGTTTACTTGCCCCCAACTCTTCCAGTTTGGGCATCCGCATTGAGTATTTAGTGTCTTACTCTATGAATTGCAGTAGCATTTACACTATACACATCAGTCAAAAACTTCACACTTTTCTATAACAGCAAGTTTTTGTTGGCAAACATTTCCAGTAAAGGCTACTCTCATCGGCATTGAGTATTTGTACTGGGATTGAAGTTTCACGCTCAATAAACAAACGAAAGTCTCTTACAAAAACCTGGTCTGCGTGTGTATTGATTTGATGAACACCATAGCGCATTTTAAATCTTTTTATTTACGCTGAAGGCAAGTCGTCTTCCATTTCCAGTGCATCAAAGAAAAATTTTACCCTTTCACAGATGACTCCTTTGTTGATTAAATTAAGATACCATGGCCCTATTTAATTCCTGCTAGGTGGCTAGTTTTATTGTCTTTTTTTCATTTTGATAAGCCACTGACACTATTAGAACTGGCTACATATTCAATTACGTGTTCTTTGTTAGATTTAATACCACAAATTATATCGCTCCGCTAGGCTGTTAACACTAGCTCCATTTTCTAATTCATTCATAATTTTCAGTTTTTTTTTTTTTTTTGAATGAACAAAATAACATGCTTTCATTTAGACAACATTGAGGGAACACAATGTTTTAACAAAAGTTAGTACAACAGTAAAACTTTTGTATTCACTCGTTCTTGTTTACAGTAGTGTGGCTCAACTGGATGGTGAACAAAATAAGCGTATCTAGACTTGTATTAGAAACTATCCGTAACGGATATAGATACTCCACTTTTAAAGTGTTACCACTATTAAGTTACAAATAAGGTAATCGGCCCTCGAATAATCGAAAACATACTGTAAGTAAATATAAAAAGTCTGTTCATAAGTTAATAAACGTAACGGTGTTAATGTTCAAGTGCGTAATTAAGGGTAGATGCTGGTAGTAGGCAAGTATGAAAAATTTTAAACAAGGTATTGAATTGGTAACAAAGTAATTCCCAATTTTAAATCTAGATGCGTTGAATGACTTCCATCAATGTTACAATTATATAGTTTTGGCATTTGTCTGTAACTGTAAACTTTAGCTTTCTTAAAGCCCAAATTAAATGTATTTTTATGACATTTGTTTGTATGGGTTCAACGTCATTTTCGTCATATTTTGCTTTATTATTTCCCGAAAGGAAAGAACGCAACACAAGCTGCTAAAAAGTTAAGTTATGCATATGGCGATAAACCTCTAAAAGAAAGACAGTACCCGAATTGGTTTGATAAATTTGGTTCTGGTGACTTTTCACTCAAAGATCCTGTAGGCCAAACGAAGTTGTTGATGATCAAATCAAAGCCATAACTGATTGAGATCGTCATATTCTTGTCCGAGAGATTGCAGAAAGGTTAAATGTATCGCGCATACCAATTGCCTTGATACCTCACTGCAAAGATAAAGTTCAGGAAATGTTACAAAAACCGAGCGTTGCCTCTAAACAAATGGGACTGAAAATCCCAAGTGATGACAAACCTAGCAAGTGGAGGTGGAATATATATTGACGAAAAGCAAACTGAAGAAACTGTCTACAAGTAACTCGATCGCGAAATGCCTATAACCCGCGACAACCAAACCTGTGAACTCACCAGACGAATAGGACTGACATGGGCCTTAAATACATTTTCCATTTTCGATATGCTTGAAAAGAAAGGTCTTTAATCAATGCGTACTTGTAGTATAAGTTCTAACGTATGATGCGGATTTACGGATGCGGAACAACATTAAAATCGCACAGAGAGCAATAGAAACATCAATGTTGGGACTATCGCTGAAAGACAAAGCACCGAATACCGAAGTATGAAACAGAACAAACGTTACGGATGCTATGGAAAAAATAACTACCTTGAAATGGAATTGGACAGGGCACATTGCAAGGCTGAGTGATGATCGATGGATCAAAAAGGTTATGGAATGTGGACCAAGACAAGATACATTCAGAAGCAGAGGCCGCCTCCCAACCAAATGGCATGGCGATTTAATGCGTATCCACAGTAACTGGATAGAATTGGCTCAGGATAGGGAATTATGGAAGCAAGCAAGAGAAGCTTATGAAATCGAACTTATTTTCAAACGAATAACTACTGGTCATGCAAAATGGATAACTTATCGTAACATCGACCAAAAGCGGTCATGGTCTAAAGAAAATAAATCAGTGCAAACAACATAGAAAGCTAAAATGCACCAAAAGAAGATTATGCTGTCAGTTTGGTGGGATTGTAAAAGTATTGTGTATTTTGAGCTGCTTCTTAGGAACCAAATGATTAATTCTGATGTGTCTTACCGCGGACGGGAAAAATTAAACTCTCCAATTCAAGAAAAATGGCAAGAGTTGGTAAATAAAACCAATAAAAGTTGTTGTATTCCACTGTGACACCGCTCGGCCATACACATCATTGGTCACTCGCCAAAAATTATTGATGCTTGGCTGAAAGAATTTGCTAAGAGCCTTACAAAATGCCTTAAATGGTAAAACCTTTAATGAGGACAGTGTGAAATTACTCCCAGTTCAAAATCATGTTGCGTTTGGATAATAAAATCGGCAATTATTTTATTGCTAACTCAATAGTTTCAAAATTAAAAATTACCGATAATTTTCAAGTAGCGAACAAAGGCGAAACTCGCTATTTGTTAAGGACTTAACATTGTTTTTTGTATTTTATATATTTTTTTACTACTATGTATTTTATCTTCTTTGCATTATTATTTTCATTTATAATATTATATTATTTTCATTTTTATATTTATTTATTTTCATTCTTATATTTATTTATTTTGCTCTCTTATATCCAATTTTATTTTAATATGTATGTACATTACGCATTGTATATGTATGCAAGTCAGCCATTCGCATTACGCTAGCTAAAACTGCCTAATTAGAAATCATTCACTCCAACGTCGTCGGATATGTAATGGGAGTTTTCTTGAAATTTAAGGTACACAAGCATAGGCAGTCGTCTCCCGCGCGACAGTCGAGGTATTAGCGATCGTGCACTCTCGGTCACCTTTCGTGCCTCGTCGTAACGTGTACAGTAACGTCGTCGTAAGATTATTACAGATTTCTAAGTTTTTCTAGTTTTGGCGGGAATCCTCGAGGACGTTGTCTATACGTTTATTTCTGGCGGG
Organism: Trypoxylus dichotomus; assembly: GCA_023509865.1. NCBI lineage: Eukaryota > Metazoa > Arthropoda > Insecta > Coleoptera > Scarabaeidae > Trypoxylus > Trypoxylus dichotomus. The sequence goes on along the minus strand of CM042081.1, from coordinate 7,037,466 downwards.
AGTCATTTGGTAACGTCGTCGGACCACATGTATAGATTTTTTTAATAAGTATAAATTCTCGATTTTCTATCATCGTACGTCGAGGCTACTGTGTCCATTGTCGTCTATACATATTTTTATTCTTCAGTTAAGTTTGTGTCGGAAATTATTTTGGTGAGATTGTCGGCGCGCATGTATAGACCTCCTCTACAAGTACGATCACTCCGCTTCTTGCTGACGGTCGTTGCGGCCGCAGCGCCCGTTGTCTTTTGTACGTTTGTTCGGTCCTTGTCGTATCGGGACATAGAACTTTTCATTTAGTTGCTCGTCATGGCGGACGAGTGTCACGGGCCAGTTTTCTTATGTAATGTCGGCATCATCGCTCCGTTTTACTTGTCGGTGCGCAGTTCGCACATTTGCTGGTTACTGGATTTTTCCCTTCTTTGGGGCGCAATAGTATAGAGCTAAAGATTGCACATAGCGTAATATTTCAAACGAGAACGCCTGGGTAGCTGTGACATTACTGTTGTATTGAGATCGGCTATTATCGCTACTGTCGCCCTCGACCAGGCGTTCAAGCTCTAAGAGATAGGGTGGTTCCCTATAAATGTGAATATAACAAACGTATTTGGTCAAGTACAAATACATGCCAATAATACAGGGCCAAGTCCCTTAGGCAAATTTAAAACAAGGAAAGTATATTAGGCTCCCGGAAAGGGACATATAAATAAGCATAGCACCGAGGTGCGCTTATAAATTTAAGAAATAAATAGGGTTGGCTCCTATAAAAGGTAGTGGTGCATGCAAACAGATAGAGGCATTAGTACATGCCTCTAACAAGCTTCAGCGGAAGCATATAAGAGTTTAACCTTTTAAACAGAATTAAGACATAGCTTTGCAACGTACATGCTGAGGCATTACTTTATGTTGCTACCAATGAAAATACATATACAAATGCTAATGTACATTACATGTATAAGAGAGCTCGAATAACTGCAATTATTGCAAATCTATATATCTTACGTACATCGCACATGTACATAGGCAAGAGTGAAACCGTGTAACCATTTCATTTTTAAATATATTTTTTTGCGCATGCGCATTGAGTTTCACTGTACAACCTTTCCTCTAGTAAATAAGCGAACATACTCTACAAGTAAGTATTGGTCAAGTAATTTAGGAAATTACGAGCAGGCTACAGCGGCGTTGTTCTTCAAACCAGGAGAACGTAACACTATTCATAATAGAAAAATTTGCCAAATTCTAGATAGTATAATTGTTGCTAAGGTTAACAATATGAGTCTTTGAGAGCATGGCAAAAGTGAAAGTTGCTGCCAACAAGGAAGTCTATAAAATTGTTAGCAGAATATTTGGTACGAAAATTAGGAATATCGATCTTCGTGTGTTCTATAATAAATAGTACCAGGGTAATATTTGAAAATACATACCTTTAGGAATTTGTTTATGCATTCCTTTCCATTTCCTTTCAAAAATCTCTCCAATATCTCATTGCCATTGGTTAAAATGTATCCATTTCGAGTGGTCTTCCAGTTGTTAAGATGGTTATTATTATTATTATTGTTGGACACGTTCAAATTATTAAAGTTCTTAGTGGAATTTACTATATTATTGTTGCTATTCATGGTAAAATCTATTTCCTCTTAATTACATATTAGTAACCCCCCTCTATTAAAGACCATTATACGCTCTAAAAGAAAAAATTCACCCCCGTAACTAGTCTACAGTTCAAAATACGCCGTACAAAATTCATTTTCTAATTCGTCCAAAATCGAGACCATTAAATCTTGCTGATTTATTAGATAACACACATTGAATTTCCGAAGCGAAACGTCGAGAGAAAGAAAATGTCCCACCCACCCACGCAACTCCCCTAAGGAGCACCCTCTTGTCAAGATAGATAGATAAATTATAGAATTAGTGATCGTCCTTTGCTTTCCCTCAAAGCGGGCGAGTTTAGGGAACTCTCATGCGATCGAACTGCAAAAACCGGCCAAAAGGACTGTCACGTATTCGCATTGACATTTCAACGTCGAAATCGGAGCGGCGGTGGACACGGGGAAAAAGAAGAAGAGGAAAATGACGTTCATTCAGCGCCAAGACCGAGGAAGAAAAAAACGGATGAATATTTAATTTTTTTTTTCTTAGAAAAGGAGAAACGCGGAGGGGATTAGATATTTGGGGATTTAATTTTTAATGGAACATATCGAAAGGAGATTCGGCTAGAAAAATCGAAAGAGGAAAAAAAAGGAATAAATGGTGTCATCGGGGTGCTTTTTACCCCAGCAATTTTAGGTGAAATGACGGAAATAAACGGAATTTGTGGCTTATCCAATGCCAATCTTTATTGGGATATGCCCAGATGTCCTCCAAATGTTACAGGAATTTTAATATAGAATTGGGAATAAAATTTAGAACTTTGAACAGTGAAATTTACGTCGATCTGGTTTAATGTATTTAAGAAATAAATAACTTCATCATCTGATGTACCTTCCATTCATAAGTTTGATCGCACTATATAAAAATAACAAAATACACTAGAGAGATAACGTTTGCGAGAAATTTATTAAAGAAACAAGCTTTATTGACAGATAGGCGGCATCGTTAGAAGTAATCGCTCCAAATACCATTCGTCTATAGCAGGGGTCTCCAAACTACGGCCCGCGGGTTAACACCGGCGCACGAGCAACACCAATCCGGCCCGTGGCTTCCCATAAGACGGTGCTGTACTACTGTAACATGATTGAAATGCGCACGTAATTCAAAGTTACATGTTGGCATTATGATCTTGGTCCTTGGAACTTAGTACAGGAGTCAGTGTGGCTCTTAGGTAAACAAGTTTGGAGACCCTGGTTTATAGCATTCCACAATTCCTTCAAAGCGCTCCAGAATGCTGTTCCGCGCCTCACGATCCAAGTTATCCTACAAGAGTTCAGTGGAGTTGCAATTAGAGCTCTGTGGCGGCCACTCCAAGATTTGTTTTGGATAAGCTTTAATCACCTTTGCGGTATGTATAGTTGGTGCAGCATCTTTTTTTTGGATTCTTAAATACATATCTTTTGTCATTCTTTCATCTACTTTAACTAATTTTTCAATCCTTCAGCCTCTAAAGCAACATGATGTTTCCTCCTTCATGTTGCACTGTTTTTGAAATACACGCGTCTAACATTCTTTACGTGTAATATTTACTTCCAAATAATTCGAATTTTAATTCGTCCGTCCATTTTTCTATACATTTACAGGTTTGCGTGGGCTTTTGCCCAATTTAGTCTTTTCCGTTTGTATATAGAATTCAGCCGTGATTTTCTTACTGGTAATCAACGCCTACGATAAATAAAAATAATCTAAATGTTTAGCACTGTCGCCCAATTTAAACCCTATAGAAAACCTTTGGAAGTATGTAAAGGATTTATTGTTGGATTAAAAATTTAAAAATAAAATAGAATTGTGGGAAGCTGTCAAGAAATAGCGGTATGCTGTGCGAATTTAGTGAACTCCATGTCTAGAACATGCCTCAAAGAAGAGAACTAACAAGGGAAGATAGAAAAATGTGTCACACCGATTTAAATGAAACTTGGTGGATTTATAGACCAATCTAGTGTAAGACCAACGGCAATTATCTAAGCGGCCCAATCGCCCGTTAGTGGGCTGTCGGCCACCGCAACCTCAAGAGTACCATTCGTTGTTTCACTTAATAAGTAAAGTCTACATACCCTCTGTATTCGTGCAGTAATAAACAATTCTGAAATGTATAGAAACATGAGGGGGTGGAGGCTTGTTTCGTAAACAGATACTTGATATCGGGAAAACAGTTACACCATCACTTAAGGCATATAAAACAGATAAAATCTTACCTTAACTTTTATTCGATATCTCTCATAGTTTTTGAGTTACTAAGTGAAACAGCGAAAGGTAGTCTTGAGGTTAGGGTGGCCGACACCTCCCTTAATAGGCGATTCGGAAAAAGATAGTTGCCGTGGTCTTACACTAGATTGGTCTATAAACCCACCAAATTTCATTTAAATCGGTGACACACATTTGGCTACTTTCCCTTGTAAGTAGAATAATAGCCATGCCACAAAATAGGGAAAATAAATATATAGTTTTCTATAACAATAATAACACTCCATTTTGTTTCTAAAAGAATATTTACAGCTGTTATTATCTCCAAGCTAAAATTACATTAGTTTTCTTTTTTGACACAACACATCGAAATGTATAAATTTCACGCAATGAATTATTTTATGTTAATTATTAAATTATTAAACCTCATAAAACACAAGTATTTAATCAATTATCCAATATATAAACGAATTTCTGAATTATTTTACTTGTATTTATGTTTTTGTTTACCATTGTATTAGATGCGATCGAACTTATGAACGGTAGTGTATCTATAATTTTACAATAACCAAGTGAAAATCCTCTAGAGCGAGAAAGAGTACAATATTGTAAAGAATAAAAAGAAAATTCAATGTATCATTTTCGTATAGATCAAGTAATCAGTAACAGATCAAGAGAAAAATTTAAATTGTTCATACTTCGAAATAATTAAAAATTCTACCATTAAAGCAGTTCACAAGAATTGCTATAACCATTTTTTTTTAATACAATCCGATAATTTTATTGGACGAATTTTGTGATTACCTCTTTATTTTCTTAAAGTACTTTTTCAAATCGAAATAAAAAATTCACGAAATAGAGTTAACATCCTTTTCCGGTAATTACATTTTCAAGATGTAGCCGTATTTCTATTTTTAATATCCCTCCCATTTGAAATTCCCCTTTAATTTCGCAAATTATTACGTGTAAAATCTGACGGAAGTACGCCCCTTTCACGAAATTTCCGAAATGAAACACCTCTAATGGCGCATAGGAAAAGTTTCCGTGCGAAGTTTCCTTTTGAAATAGCTTCAAAAACTAGTACGTTCGAGCTTTGGCAATTTCCAACTTCGGCTTCGCCTCGTAATTGGCGAGGTCCGATTCTGAACATTTTTCGACGTAAAACGAGAGTCTATTTTAGATATACCTATGTGAGTAGTTGGTTCGACTATTTCCGAAATAGGAGTCTTTATAACTTCATAACTTTGAAACGGTCCGTTTGGGGATGGGGTTGATATTTGTAAACGAGGAGGAAAGTTCACTGCTTCTTACGCAGGGTGGTATTCATGGTGAAATTCGTTGACTCTCAGGTTTCTGGAATTTCGTGATATACGTACAAAATGTTTCAGAAAAATTAAAATGCGTACTATGGAAAGCTTAACTTCTCAATTCTAAGTTCCAATGGTATTTCAAGAAAAATAGGAAAATTTTGGTGAAGCCGCTGAAGATTTTACGTTTTGAGTTTACCTCTGCCTAACTTAACAGTAGCTTCTTGCTGAAACCAACTAAGAGAAATAGCTAAAGATCACTTGAAAAGTCTTAATGAGCGATTAATGAAATATTTTCAATCTACCCTTAATCCTTCACTACAGACAGCCCATGTGCAAATTACCATCTGACTAACAAATAAGGAGAATAAGGAAAGCATCTATATCTAATCCAATACATCTTCAAAAATGAAATTCATCAAGATGTATGCAGGTTTTTAGATATCTCCAGATTTAAGAAGTGGTTATTCTTCCATTAGAAACAAGGGCTCACGTATTTTACTTTCATATGTGAGGGCATATTTATGCGAATCTGCATCTCATACAATGAAAGTAATAAAGTCCAAGTATAAGACAACACTCAAGTGCATTGGCGGTGAAATGACTGTGAATGTCTCTTCACGTTAGGCCACGTTTCGAAAAGCTGCGTGTAAAACGACAGTCACAAGAGTGTCATTAACTTTTTAAATATTGAATAAATTTTGATTTTATTTACAGTTTTTAATTTTAATTTATCTGTTTTGTTGAAATCCGTTACTGTTAGAAATTTGGTTAGGGTATCGTGACAAAAATAACGTTTTTCCAGCTGCTTTGCGGATGAAAAATGGTTGAGGACCGCTGCATTATTATGCATACAATGTTGGAGATGATGATATAAAAAAAATAATTAAATAAAACAGTCACTTCCAAAAGGTTATAAATTTGTAAAGACGTTAAAAATAACGTCAGATAAATTTTTGCATATACAAAATATAATTAACATTTCTTGGATCAGTGTTTATTATTTCAAATTGTACTAGTTTAATACCCAGCAGCTGTATATTATACCATATATAAATTTATATTACATCACATATAAATTCATATATTCAAGATTGAAATATTATATCCCCGACTCTGTAATCCCAATCCATGCCATCTATTCCCAACGCCCTTTTTGCAGAATTACTAATATACATATACATATGTAGTTGAATGTATCATTAATACACATACATATATATATATATATATATATATATATATATATGGGAATTAGTAATTTGCCTAATTCATTAAAACAATAGACATATAAGTCAACGTTCTCTCTAAAGTTAAACCTAAATCTCTCAGCACTGCTTATGTTAGATAAAGCTAATATTTGAGAATGACCTAGTTGAAATGTACGTACGTATATATATTATGTGCATATACATATGTGTATTTAAGCTGAAACTGTTTCAAACGTTAGTTTAAAGATATACTCAACTAAATTTCTATAGTTCCATATAATTTCATAGATCTCCTATAAAAATATAGCAACAGTATGGAGTAGGGAATTATCTAGAATTACATTTCTGAACGTAAGGAAATGGCAGAGACATTATTTTGTTAGTATCACAACTGGTAGATATGTAGGGGAAGTACCTGCCTTATAAATCTATAAATACGAGCGAAATTTCTATAATTCCACAGAGTTAGACAGGCATACCATGATATCAGGCATTACCTATTTATTGTTAAATATATATACTATCGAAGTATACATATCAATTTAAAAAGGTAAATTGCTATCCAAGGAGGAATAGCCACAGCAAAAGAAAATAGGACGATCCTACCGTCTCATCAACAATTTTATAAAGCTGAGCAATTCTTACGGCAAAAATCGCGCTAAGGGAAGTACTCAAAAACAAACTTGAAGGCAGCGGTCATCGATATTTCGGCTTTTCTAGTAATGTAATGTAACTGCGCAACAAAGAAAATGTAATTTAAACGTATCAGTAACAAACAGATATATCCAACAAATTTTATCTGGCAGTAAACGTTTTCGGTAGGCAGGTAAGTAATCATATGAGATGGGATCATGAGTGGAACGTTATATTTTCTGGTGAGAAGAAATATAACCTGGACGGGCCTGATGGTCCTAAATATTATTGGCGCGATTTGCGCAAGAACACTGAAGTTGCGATGAGCTGAAATTTAGGTGGCGGTAGCCTAATGGTTTTGGCAGCTTTTGACGAGTACAAATTTGAAATGTTCGACACTCGAAAACGTATATTCATAAGATGATTTGTAGGTGCTGGCTGAAGCATCGAGACGGTTCAATGATAATTTGGGGTTACCTTACTGCTACTTGTGTAGGAGATATTGTTTCGAAAATTGACAGAGTATTAAGAGAAGAAGGCTACTCAGAAATTTTGGAGAACCACATAATTCGACTTTTGAGTCAAAATTTTATGTATGTGGGAAGAACTACACCGACTAGCACAGCAATCAACTGCAATATCACTTACTGATATATGGAACAAACCTGAAGTAACTTAACACATGGGCTGAAAAGTCCCGGGCCTAACACATAGATGACGCTAGATTTATTGCAGCCACTTTTCTCTCAGTTAGTACTAACCTTCAAAAGACAGCTGTTAAAATTTCATGATATTCTATTCATTAGTTTGTGAGTTATTGTGCTAAGAGTCACGCTACTTTTGTTATTTTCAAAACAATTGATCAAAAACAATTTCGTGTTTTAATTTTACACTGCTTCTTGAAGGGAAAAAATACCGTTCAAGCGAAGCAATGGCTTGAAAAGTGTTATGGGGACTCCGCTCCATCAGAAACAACAATAAAACGTTGGTTTGCTGACTTCAAACGTGGTCGTAGAGACACCGATGATGCAGAACGCAATGGACGTCCAATTGAGGCGGTAACACCAGAAAACATCAAAAAAATCCACAAAATCGTTTTGAATGATCGAAAAGTGAAGTTGCGTGAGTTAGCTGACATGGTAAAGATATCAAAAGAACGTATTGGCTTTATATTGAATGAGCATTTGACTATGAGAAAGCTCTGTTCAAAGTGGGTGCCGCGTTTGTTCACTATTGACCAAAAACAAGAACGTGTTGATGATTCTAAGCAGTGTTTCGCCATGTTTAGACGTAACAAACCGGAATTTTTGCGTCGATATGTGACAATGGATGAAACATGGATCCATCACTTCACTCCGGAATCAAAACGATCGTCAATCTGAGTGGACAGCAACTGGTGAACCTCGTCCAAAGCGCCCGAAAGTACAACAATCGGCTGGAAAGGATATGGACTCGGTATTTTGGGATGTGCGTGGTGTAACATTCATCGACTATCTTGGGAAAGGAAATACCATCAACAGTGAATATTATATAGCGTTATTGGAGCGTTTGAAGGCCGAAATTGCAAAGAAACGACCGCATATGGCAAAGAAAAAAAATTTGTTTCATCAAGACAACGCACCGTGTCGCAAGTCAATCAAAACAATGGCAAAACTACATGAATTGAACTTCGAATTGCTCCCACATCCACCGTATTCGCCAGATTTGGCTCCCAGCGACTACTGGCTGTTCGCAGAGCTCAAAAAATGCTCGCCGGTAAGAAATTTCGCACGAATGAAGAGGTCATCGTTGAAACTGAGGCTTATTTTGAGGCAAAAGATAAATTGTTCTACAAAAGTGGTATTGAAATGTTAGAGCGGCGCTGGAATGATTGCGTTGCTCTTGATGGAGATTACGTTGATGAATAAAGCTAATTTTGAACCAATCAAACCGTGTTTTCTTTGTTAGGCCCGGGACTTTTCAGCCCATGTGTTAGACCTCAATAACGCCAGAATCTGTAGCAAAACTCATAGTAAGAAGGCCTCGATTGTGCCCTGCGATTGTTTAATTAAGAGGAGGTGACATATAAAATAATATTTTCACCAAAGCATTTACTAAAAAGTTATCACAAAAAAAAACAAACTCTGAAAAGCAGGCTAAGAAAGTACCAGTTGAAAATTTAATTTATTCAATCCAGGGTTATTATGAAAGACAAAGAGCAAATTATTTCACAATTTAGAAAATTCAATAATGAAAAGTACTGCTTTTGAGAAATTGTCAATAAAAGCATTACTGTAGCAATCAAAAGTAAGAAAAATAATTGCGAACATAAAGAAGGTTCATTAAGGGCACTTCAAGACTGAGTTCGTAAAAAGTTACAGCAACTTTAAAATGTAACTTTTTTATGAATCGCCCTATAAATCCGTGACATTTTATCCTCCCAACACTCTCAGTCGGGCCCGAAAAATGTTTACGGGTAGAATTAATAAGCGAGGTATAAATTTCAAAACCGAAAAACGACAAGAACAGACACCTTACTTCCCCGAAACAGTATTTCGTTACCACAACTACTCATATCCATATAACCTTTTATTGACACTTCGCCTTCTTAATATCTTCGCGTCTGTCTGCATATGGAGAATGCTTCGGCAGAAATACCCATCTCCTTAGGTCACCGTCTCACTAATATATACACATAAACGTATGTACATATGCACATACGAAGAGAAATACAAGCGATGCTATAAAAAGCAACGTTCAAATGCATTTGGTACTTCTCCGTCTTCTCGCGAATAAATGCACTTGCATGGAACGTATGGGTAAATATAAAATCAAAGATAATGCATAGTAAAATACGCAAAGCGAAGAAACAATGTATGTAATATTCAAAGTAAGGCATAAAAATGTTGAACTATTTAAAATTTATATCTTCTAGGTTGAAGCAATAGCTGAAATACGGGGATAATAAATTAGAGGAATTTATTGGATGTTGTCAATAGAAATTTGATTACAGCAGATAAATAAAACGATTAATCAAGGGGATGAAGAAAATTGTTTTTCTATACGTGGGATGTCTTTTAAGTTTTGCATACTGAAGCATAGAGGGCACCACTAATCAAATGTAATCAGTACTAAAACGTTAACCTCCATCTTTAATTAACTTAAATCCAAAGTTCCAATACGATATGTGTAGTTTTGTACAACAACACTATTAAAGTTGACAAGTCGCTTGAAAAATGGAACTAAACCGAGAATAGTTTCGCACAATCGTTTTTTGCAATTTTCGACGACAAGTTGGTTTCTATTTTCGGGAATGAAATACCACATGAATCAATAATTGGTATTTGGAATTCAAACATGCACGGATTAGTCTTAGATACGAAACAAACGCACGTGCATCACAAACAGCAGTTACTCAGGAAAGTATCGATGCTGTGTGTGATATCGCCAATGAAGATCAACATGTGACATATCAGAAACAATTCAAAGAATGTTGCAAGAAGAATTGTGTGTAAAAAAATTAAGTTTCCCATCCCATGGATCTGTTAATCGAAGAACAGAAAGCAGCCAGGGTAAACTGGTATCAAAAAATTCTAGACCACTTCAACGCCGGAAACTTTTTAAACGTCGGATTTACTCATATGAGCCAGAAAATAAACGCCAGTAGTCTGTTTGGGTGTTGCAAACCAAAAGGATAGTTGCGACATTTGTCTCGAGAACAAGTCATGTAGCAACAATTCATCTACAGGATGAAAGAACTGTTACTGCCAATTGGTATATAACCATTTGTCTGTCGCAAGTCATCGCTGAGCTACGACGAATCTTTCATCAAAACAATTTTAGACAGTCCCAACGATTTTTTTATGTAAAACGCAATTTTTACCAACAAACAAGCAGAATAAAGTTGGTTCGAGTACATACAAAAGTGCATTAATGTTCGTGGAGAATATTTCGAAAAGTAATTTCTTTAAAAGCTCTCTACTGTATGTGCAAAACTTAAAAAGACAACCCTTGTATTGGGAAGTAGTAACAAATTCATTGTTACTATGTAGCTATTAAACGATTAGAGATTGGATACAAAGTATCGTGGTCTGCAAATTCTTTTTCAAAATATTTATGCACTGAAAACAAATCATTGTAATATTAAGAGACTAGCCATGTAATCGATAAAATATATATTCACAAATGGACAAATGCTTAATTTATGTGTTGGTGCATACTGAAATGAAAATTTACTGTCTCGATAATGTAACTATCCAAAATTACAAGCAACGTGTAATTTTTATATAATGGAATAGTATTTACCGGATTAATTACGTTATTTTACATATTACTTGTTTTTTCATATAAACATTAATGCATATTAAATAGGTGATAGGCGTTGCTGTTAGTACTATATCCATACATATTTGCGTTATAATTCTAAATCTATATACAATTTTATGATACGTGCACGATAACCATCATACATTAATTTACGAGACATACCGGGTAATACAACTATTGCAAAAATCAATGCACTTGTTTCAAAAAAAAAAACAATTCGTTTTAATTATATCGAGCAGAATCATAAACAAGTCTGTTATGGATTAATTTATAAACTGTCAATAAAAAAATTCGTAGTACCTCTGAAATTTAATTCATTTTAATCTTAGAATGTTATAAACTGTATTATTACAGATAAAAAATTTTAGTATTCTGTAATTACATACTTCTATAATCTATGTTAATTTACATTTTTAAGGAGCTTGAACATGACTTGCTGTGACATTAAATACACATAACACGCTGCAGTGTAAATTTGTAGAATGTTGTTTCTCAGTGAGCACTACAAAATATCAAGCTTCGAAAAAACTGCTTTGATGCGAGGACCGAGTTAATTTTATTTTCTATTAGCAGGTTTAGTTGCGCCGTCTAGTTTAGTAGACACAAAGTTTTTCGTCACAGCCCACTATCTTGTTACACGGACATCCACGTATTATAAAAACAAAGTATAACTAATTGAAGGATTCATTTTTAACTATCGTTTGTTTTTTTTTTGTTCGTAAAGAATATAAATTAATAATATAAAAATATTAGGTACTAAAACTAATTGCCAAAAATGAATCTTCAAAAATTCAATCAATAATAGAGAGGATATTAACTCATTTTGTGCCGTTAACACTAGCCAACAAATATTTTTTTCTGCTGACTAAGATCTGTCACTTATTTTTAACTAATATAGGTACGCTAATGCCAAATGTGAAACCCATTTTTCCCCATCACGTCACACTTTTTCTCCACGGTGTTTCCTATTTGCCGATTTCAAAATTCTTGTAAATCGTTAACTAAATACAGCTAATTCTTAATTGTTGAAATAATTGTAAGAATATTGTAAGTGAACCTCTAGTTGATACAGAAAAAAGAATTTTTCCACCTCTTCACATCAAGTAAGGTCTTACGAAGTCATATGTTAAGGCTATAGATTTGCAAAGGACTGTTTCGTATGTACTTGAAACAGAAGGTTTCCACGACTAAGTTCTGAAAAAAATTAAAGCTGGGGTATTTGATGGACCTCAAATTAAAAGTTCAATGACAGACCCAAGTTTCATCAACTCCATGAACGAAGCTGAGAAAGAAGCCTTGACTTCATTCACTATGTTCTAAAGTTCATATGGGACTACAGAAATTTCGCTGAGTGTACTATCCCAAATAAAACATTAACTTGATCATCACACCAAGCAATTTGATTCCCCTAAGAAAATCTTTTAGATAATTTTTCTGTTTATAAACACAACCTAAAGAGACTTCTACATCGATATGAGAAATTACAATCTAAAATACTGAATCAATTTCTCCTCAAAGAAGTCCAAAACTGGAGATTTAATCTTCAATAAAATGACTTAAAATACATTAGGAAAATTATTAAATATACAAAAGATTTGTTGACCTGTTAGAATCCCACTTCAACCTTTTATATTATCCCGTTATCTATGATCGGTAATCGAAATTATTACATTTCTGTATTACAATTAAGATCCATCGTATATTCAATTACACCCGAATATTTTAACAATTAGTTTCAACGAATTATCCCGGCCCGCAAACCGTATCTTTACGTTTATCAATTCATTTCGGTATTCCGCCTCGTTTTGTAAGCGAATATCCGTTTTATATGCCGCAAACAACACCACAAAACAAAACAAAGTACGAATCGTTTCGTTCAACGGACGAGAAAAGCTAACGAACTATGCGGTCCCGCTTTAACAAGCGGCGTCGCACACCTTCCGCTAAACAAGTCACTGAAAGCTCAAAGCAAAAAGCGTCCGAACCCGTACCGCCCTATCCCCGCCGCCGCCACCCATCGTCAGCCAGCGTCGCGGCGTTCGTTCTCCCCACTACGGTCCGTGCCTCCTGGATAGGCTGAGCACAGACAAGGATAACGACAGCCCGATAAGCATTTGCATACAGAAATGCGGCGATTGCTGAAATCGTTCCAGACCATGCAGGCGGTGATGTGTAGGGGCGAATATAACTGGATACATATTTTGAAAATATTTCGCGAGAATGTACACTACCCTTTATGGATGTGTAGACACATACACTACTGTTAAAAAGTATTTGGGCACTCATGCATTTAGAAGAAAAAATTAAAACTACTAGTTAAAAAATGAACATAGTTTAATTATTTACATATACGTAGCTCATTACATATCTGGCAGTAGGATTACACATTATATCTAAACTTGTTATTGGTCTATGTAACCCCCCTTGTTTTTGATGACGACAGCATACTTGCAATTAGTTTTGTCAAGGTATCTGGTGTTATCCGGGCCCATGCTTCTTTCAGCATCTTCCACTAATCAGTCTCCGATGTTGATACTGCTTTCCGGACCTCTCAATCAGATTCCTCCCACAACTCTATAGGTCTATAGATCGGGAATTTGGGGAGGCCACTTTGATGGATCCGTCTGCTTCCAAGTGTTGCAAATAGTTTTGCACAGTTTAGATACATGCTTCGGATCATTATCTTGTTGGAATACAAAATTCGGACCTAAAAGTCTCAATCCTGAAGGAATAGCAATGTTCTCTAAAATGTGTCGATACTGCTGTTTCTTTAATACTTCTTCGCTCATTACAATATCGCCCACGGACTTACCATCAAAACAACTCCAGATCATCATATAACCGCCGCCATATTAAGCCGTAAGAACAAAATAAGTAATCGACAAATTGCCAAAAAAATGAAAATACACCACGCTACGGTTGACTATAACGTAAAAAAATATCGGGATACTGGCAGTTTTCTTAATAAAAGACGGAGTGGAAGGCCAAAACCGGCAACATCCGCAGATGATCGCAGAATAACCAGCAAGTTAAATAGACGCAAAACAACCCCGGAAATCACCGCAGAATTAAATGTTGGTCGTCAAAAACTAGTCAGTGTTTCTACAGTTAAACGTCGCCTACAGAAAGCCGGGCTCCATGGACGTATTGCGATGAGAAAGCCATTACTACGCAAACAAAACAAGCAAAAGACGACTTAAATGGGCTCGTGAACACCAACACTGGACCATAGAAGAGTGGAACGGATGAGTCCAAATTTGAGCTGTTCGGAACCCGAAGACGCATATTCGTAAGAAGATCTGTAGGTGAACGTGCCAGAGAAGAGTGTATTGCTGCTACCGTGAAGCATGGTGGAGGTTCTATCATCATTTGGGGCTGTTTTGCTGGCACTAGTGTAGGGGATATTGTGAAAATTGACGGTATATTTAAAAAAGAAGGCTACCGCGAAATTTTGGAGAACCACGCAATACCTTCCGGAATTCGGCTTTTGGGTCAAAATTTTATCTTCCAACAAGATAATGACCCAAAACATTCCTCTAAATTATGTAAAGACTATTTACGCCATTTAGAAGAGGAAAGAACTCTCAAAATTATGGAATGGCCTCCCCCTGAGTCCCGACTTGAATCCACTCGAGTTACTACGGGAAGAACTAGATCGGGAAGTACGGAAATCGGTTCCGACATCAGCTACTGACGTTTTGAACAAATTGCAATCGAGTTGGACCTCAACAATACAAGAAACTCTGGCAAAACTTATTGCGAGAATGCCTCGATTGTGTGCTGCAATTATTAAATCAAGAGGGAGGTCACATAGATGAAAGCAAAATTTAAATTAAACGTTTTAATTTTCACATTTATTTAATATATTTTTATTCATGTACGTGTATCTGTACATAAAAAATAAATATTATTAACATTTTTGCCGAGTTTTTATTTTTTACTGTCAGTCAGAGTGCCTAAATACTTTTGAGCGGTAGTGTACATATATTCGACGTGAAAGATCGTAGTCACCTTAATTGTAAAAAAAGGTGGCGGCAATGCTAACGCGTTAGTGGAAAGGTGAAATAATAAATTATTCATTTTTCACAAAAAAAAAATTCGTTGCGTTATGATAATAAAAGAGAGGAAATGATTTTCCAGATAGAAATGAGCGTAGTAGATGAATCAGCATGTACTATCTAGTTTGAAACGGGCTACCTTTTTGCATTTTTTTTTTGTAGCTACGCTACGATTATTTCTATCCGGAAATGAGAAAGCATAAACCAGTTTTAACGTTTTGATTTTCCTTTATGCTTGAAAATGAATTTATGACTAGTTTTGGTTTTAAGCTGAAATAAGTCGATAAGAAAAAATATAGTATATATATTAATATATAATATATATAGTATATATATTAATATATTAATAAACCGCCTCAATCCTTTTGTTTGCACTTTTTTTACATCTTCGTAATGTACACATATTTATTATGATTTTTGAGACATTAACGCTTCAATTTCAATCATAAATTCAAAATTCAGGAAATAACAAAAGCCTATTTTAGTTTGAGCAATTTAAAATTCACGACATGGATAACGTATTCATGATAACAACAAACAGATAATTAGATAATTTAATAATAAATGTATTGATGTATGTCGTTTGAAAAAACTATAACAAAAGAATCTGATTCGAAATGATATTTGCATTTGCGGAATATTTTTTTTACTTCGTCACTGATTCTATTTCAGCAAACGTAAAACAAAATTGTAAAAGTAATTTTATGAACTGTTGCATAGAACATAAAAGGCACTTAAATTTTTAAAGCCTCATTTTTTTTACTTGCCCATACATTAAGAATGAGTCAGACTTTGAACCAAGTGAAATGAAAATAATATGTTTTAAACGTGTTTTTACTGCTTTTGTTGAGTCTGAAAAACTTCGTAGTAACATTATTAAAACGGCAAGAGAATATTTTTTTTAATAAAAAATATACAGGGAACGTTCAATAATTAACGCGACAAATTCTAATGGTGGAAAAAATTGGATTAGCTTTTTGAAAGGTATACGGGGTGTCTTTTAAATAAAATAAAATGTACGGAAAATGAAAAGGTACAATTATATAGAACACAAATCCAAAAAAAAATTACGTCAAATACAACGCGAAATTGTAATATGTGACGCCTAAAGATGCAGAATGTATATACATAATACGTCCATCCAACCGAACATACGCATATTTCGGCTGTAAATAATAAAGAAATTTTTAGTAATATTAATGTTGGCTTATAATAGTATTTTTTTGTCGGCAAACTGAGACACCGACTACACTGAAACTAAATACCGTACGAAGGTTTTTCACTTACATTACTCGGGGCATTCCCTTCCATTCTTTATGAAATAATAACGTGCGTTGGACGCATCTATCGAAGACAATGTAGATGTCGCCTGTGTTAAATGATAATATGTAATATAAAATGTATTTAAAATTACTTCACACCACTGTAGATTAATCAATAGATTATGTAAATGTAGAAAACCCAAGAACTACCACATTTTCCTGTATTTCACCATTTCTACATTAATTGTCACTTGCTCAAACTAAATTTAATATTTAGCACCGTGTCATTTAATAATGCAAATCCAAAGCCGTTACGAAGATGAAAATAGGTTATACCTGGGTCATATTTATAAGGTGCGCTTGTCAATAGATTGCGCCAGTTGTTCGTCGATTTCGACATATCGAAAACGTCATGAACCGAGCATAGACATATGATAAACAAACCGTTTTGACACAGTAGTGATTTTGTTTTGGCGTGATATACTTTTGCTTGTGTGAAAATGTCTGATTTTGTACTAAATAATCGTCATTTGCGGGAGGTGTTGATTTTCTTCTTTCATTCGAAGAAAACGGCGGCTGAAGCGCATCCAGAACTCCACAAAGTTTACGGAGATGCTGCTCTAAGTAATTCCGTCGCTTCAAAGAAGGTGATTTCGATATTGACGACCGTCCGCGTGAAAGAAGGACCAAAACCTTCGAAGACGCTAAATTGCAGGCATTGCTCGATGAGGATCCATGCCAAACGGAACAAGACCTTTCACCAACATTAGGAGTCACCCGTCAAGCCATTTCCAAGCGATTGCATGCGTTGAAAATGATTCAAAAGCAAAGAATTTGGGCTTCGTATGATTTGAAGCCAAGGGACGTTGAGCGTCGTTTTTTCGCCTGTGAAAAACTGCTCCAGCGGCAAAAAATGCAGGGTTTTCTTCATCGCATCGTGACGGGTGATGAAAAATGGGCTCATTACAACAACCCAAAGAAAAGAATGTCAAGGGGACTGCTCGGTCATGCTTCTACATTGTGGGTTCGACCGAATATTCACGCTTCGAAGATGCTGTGTATTTGGTGGAACCAGGTCAATGCTATTTATTATGAGCTGTTGAAACCGAACGAAATCATCACTGGGGAACGGTATTGACTTCAATTGATGCGATTGAGCATTGCGATGAACACTTTTACCGTACGGTATTCGAGCTCTGCCAGAAAGATGGAAAAAAGTTGTAAGTAGCGATGGCCAATATTTTGAATGATTCATTTCTAACAATTTTTTCACAATAAAGCTGCATTTTCATAAAGAGGAAACAGCGAAAACGTAATTGCGCACCTTTTTAAAATTTCACGGGAATTTCGTAAGTTCTTGGTGAACTAAATTCGTAGTTACACATGCAACATGCAAATCTCATGTTACGCAGAGGCACCAATGTTTACATACAACACACACAGTTAATATTACATCAATAATATATAATAATATCATTGCAGTTAAATTAACAGCATTTTTTTTTTAATTTTCATCAAAATCGCTGTGAAATATCTCTTACTGGTGAAAAAAACTACCCCAACAACTTAGTATTGACATACTAACATTGAATGGAGTAGAACATAAAGCAACGATGCATCTACTAATAACCCATTCCTACTTAGGGGGACATCTGCATAAAATACGGATTGTTAAACAGGAACCTGTATACAGACTATGCAGACACAGCCTGTAATGTTATTTTCGAATGTGTAGCATTAAATCGAAGGAAACATCGCTGGACATATTGGATCAACCATTCCAGGGTATTAAACCTACTCAAGGAAACTAACCTGTTTCAGCAACAAATCAAATACGGGAATAATAATACATCCAATGTACCTGTTGGTCACAGTGTTAGCGAACAACACGACCGGAACCCGTGTTAGAGAACACTCAATCAAACATGCCAATGGTTTACATCGCATCAAAAAGATAAACAACGACATGCATTTACAGCCAATTAATTCCAGTTTCCGCAAATACTTTAAACTCCCGTCTAGCAAGTTTCTCGTCGATAAAAAAGTCTTACGATACGCTAGGAATCAAGTAATCCACCTTAAGAAACATAGTAACAGAAGTAGTTTTTTTGTTTTCTTCCTTCTCTCAACCGCTAACTTTTCTTAGGAAACGGCGAGCATTGGAATTGCTTTGAAGTGAATGAACGTTAAAGTTGTACACCTTAGAAATGCACCGCGGAACTGAAAAAGGGAGTTAAATTGAAACAGAAGTTTCGTACCGAAAAGAAAAAAAGCGCAAGGTAG
Organism: Trypoxylus dichotomus; assembly: GCA_023509865.1. Lineage (NCBI taxonomy): Eukaryota > Metazoa > Arthropoda > Insecta > Coleoptera > Scarabaeidae > Trypoxylus > Trypoxylus dichotomus. The sequence goes on along the minus strand of CM042081.1, from coordinate 7,018,567 downwards.
ATGGTAAAGGATTCCAATGTAACAAGTACGATTGAAATTCACGCAGAAAAGGTGGAACGAACGGGGTTAAAGTGAAATAAACGATGAAAAGTGTAATACGAGGTTCCTGGACTTAGTTTCAAGGAGGAAAGTAAGTCTTCCTTGACAGGTAGAAAGTTTAGACATAATTGGAATTGGATATAATGCATATGAATGGTTTTATAATGCAAGAAGGTCATCATGAACTTCGGCAGATTAAAACTCCAGTTCAAATTTCTAATTTACAAAAAAAAGAATATCATAGAGAACAGAATGCATCAATTTTTTTTTATACGAAAGTAATCTACACTAACGTCCATAAGTTTGGAAGCAAGATGAAAGTCCTTTAAAATAATACGACTGATAGGCATCATATCGTGAAATTGTAAATCCCTATTTACTGCATGCAAATATAAGATTGTTACACATAATCTCTAAAGTTTAGGTACAAATTTCACCCAAATACACTTTATTCCTCTTTTCCAAGAATATGACTGTTGTTTGACAGGAAGGGGGTAGGATACCTGCAATAATTATTTTCGGTCAAACGGTTTAGTACTATTTCGACAATCGTTTAATGCATATAAAGATGTTAATCGTTTAATGTCTTATCGTTTTGTTATGCGAAATTTGTTTTTTTGAAATCGGTGCGCAATAGTAATAATTTGGTAAAGACACAAAACGCAGTTGCCTGTAGAACAACGTAATAATATTTGTACTATTCGCAAGAAAGAATATACCGAAGGTGAAATAGCTCTACCGTTAGGGATGAGCATTACACATTAGTCCCGAAAAGACGGACAGAACAAAATCTTGATAGAAGACGAAGTAGATGGCTACAGGTGAGTTCCGGAGCTGAAGGTAGATTTATAACAACGACTTCGAAGCGAGATTGACATCTAACGGCACCGGATATCGCAACGCGCGTTAATACACAACTACGAACAAATGTTTGTGTTATGTATCGGTTGCAAAAACCGTTTTTAAAACGCATGCATAAAGATAAACGATTAACATGGGCAAGAGAGCATATAAACAGGTCACTGGATGATTGGAATATAGTCTTATGGACCGAGGAGTCCAAATTTCAGTTATTTAGAACGCGACGGAGAATTTTTGTTCGTCGACAACCAGAGGCCGTCTTGTTGATGACCCGTTTGTGTTTAAGAAGAGAAAATTACCCCAAACATACGACTCGAAACTGTAAAAACTTTTTAGAAGAAAAGTAAATAAACTAAAATTAATGGTTTGGCCTCCTCAAAGTCTGGATTTATCCCCCATAGAGCTCTTATGGGATGAGTTTGATCGAAGGGCTAGACAGCGACAACCTCAAAACACCTAATACCTATGGGAATATTTACAGAACGCATGGCAATAAATTGACGCGGACTGTCTCAAAAAATTCTTCGAAGAATACGTAGCGATTATCAAAGCCAAAAGAGTTAGTAATAAACGAACTACTTTCGGAATTGGACCGTGTTATAGGTGCCATCTGCTAATAGTTCCGCTATTTTTGACGTATATTGTGTCTTATCTAGTACAGCAGTAGCATTTCCCTTATCAGCCAGAAGGATTATAGAGTCCGGATATGATCGAGATTTTTCAGAGCTTTGGTTTTTTCATGCGTTAGGTTCGAACGCGGAGGCTTGACCGAGATGAGGCATTTGGCTGTTTCGAACCGGATTTGATCGGCAATGACACTCAGTAGAGTGCATATAGAAGATTCCACTTCAGCAATAATACCCCCCCTTGGTAATATTTTTATAGAATATAGCATAATTTAGTCCTTTGGCAAGCACTAGTTCTTTGTTATCGGATAGAAGTCTAGAAGACATGTTCACAACTACATTAGGTTTTGGATATGGGCAGGGTTTGGGGGAGATCGTTTGGAATTTGCGTCGGGGATTTTCCGTCATCTTTCAAACGTGATTTGGGACTGAATATAGGAGATTTTATCAAATAAGGACCAGTCCTCAGAAGAAATTACAGATGAAAGTTGTAAATGAAGTTGAAGAAGCGATCGAGAAATGATATTGAGCTTTCGACGTGTATGTTGGACTCGTTCGCGAAGAAGAGCTAAGCTGGTGCGGCGAAAGATATTTTGGGAGGCTGGAGTAGATATATGGTTACGAATTTGGGGATTATTTGCCTCTCTCGACAGCGACAGAGGAAATTCAGGGTACAAAGGAGTTTAGAAAGTTTATGACGTACGATCCAATTCCGGAACTAGTTTATTTTGGACGGCAGTGTATACTTTTATTTTAAGTAAATTTGGAATAATTCATAAAATCACAAAGGATCTATCATTAAATTCCCAACGACTGTAACACAATAAGATGATCAAGACGTTTAGCGAAAACAAAAGCATTACGTATACAAATAATGATATAAATCTATTGCTGGATACGATTACTGGAATAAAATTAATTAGAATTTGTTTTCATCGTTTTTATACGCCAGTCCATAATTCTTCAAGATTTCTTGACGTCCTTCTAAGTTTTCTGAGCTCAAAATAACCGCAAGTATTTAGATTTAGGTTTCCTAAAGGCCATATGATAGCACCGATCGCACCAATGTTTTTGTAAGTTACGAAGAGAGGTCCAGAAGTTCGTGGAATGAAAGGGTTTTAAATAAAATAAAACAATAAATCTATTTTTCCTTTTCAATATAATCACCCTTAAGCACAATACATTTATTCGATCTACGAATTAATTTTTCTAAACCATCATAAGAATATTTTTTATCTTTCGCCTCAAAATGGATCAAAGTTGCCTCCTTTACCTCATTGTCGTCGGAAAACTTTCTTCCAATTGGGGAACAACTAAAAATCACTAGGTGCCAGGTTTGGACTGTAGGGTGGATGGACTATTGATTGAAAGCCATGCTTGTGCAGAGCAGCCATTGCAACTTTGCTCTTATGAACCGACGCATTGTCTTGCAAGAACAACACACCCTTGGTCAATTTTCCTCGACGTTTTTCCTTGATGGCCTCCTTTAATTTTTCTAATATCGCTGCGTAATATTCTCCGGTTATGCTCCTACCTTTTTCTTTGTGATCAATCAATAATATCCCCTCACATTTCCAAGAAATAGTAGCCATCAACTTTCCACCCGATTCTGACACTTTGAATTTCTTTAGCGGTGGTGTCCCCTTTTTATGCCATTGCATTGACTCCTGTTTGGACTCAGGCTCAAAGTGATGAACCCATGTTTCATCTCCGGTAACAATCCGCTCCAAAATCTGTGCAGGTTTGTCTCCACACAGCTCCAAAGATTGTTTGGACGCACAGACGCGCTGGTGTTTCTGCAGCGGCGTGAGCATTCTCGGTACCCATCTTGCACTGACTTTTTTCATACCCAGGTGGTCATGTAGGATACGCAAAATGGTGGTATCTGATACTCCAACTAATGCAGATAATTGTTTTTTCTTCAAACGGGCATCTTGCAGTAGAAATTTGTGCACTCTTTCGACGATGTCTGATGTGGTGGCCTCAACTGGCCGTCCTGAGCGGGGGTCGCCTTCAATCGACTCCCGACCATGTTTAAAAAGACCATGCCACTTATAAATCATTGATTTACTAGGGCACTGTTCCCCATAAACGGTTTCCATTTCATTCAATATGGTTTGAGCGTTCTTTCCTTGCTTTGTAAGGAACTCTATCACAGCATGGTATTCAATTTCCTCCATAGTTTCAGTTTTCTTCCGGATTGACTTGTTTAGCAGGCAACTATTCGTAAACGACTGACGCTATAGGGCTACAACTTAACTTATAGAGTAATGATGAGTCGCCAAGCAGAATGACACCTAGCGAGCGCCCCTATCCCCACTCCATCCCCTTCATTCCACTAACTTCTGGACCTCCACTCGTATTGTAATTATTTTAACAGATGAATATTCATATTTGAAGTTAACACGGCATTAGCGAACACTTCTTAAAAAATAGTATCAATCTACCAACTTTTAGACGATTGTATATGATTATTGATGAATTTGGCTGTTAATACTAAGTTCGAATTAATATCTGGTTATTATTTGGAGAAAATACTTCTGATTTTCAATGTAAGACAAAAAAAAATAACCACATAATAAGTTTGCTTCTAAACGAAAATAGGTATACCACAAAAATTAATATTATTAAAACAAATAGCCCACGCAAAGTAAAACAAGACGAGAAACTCGCTTCTAACTACGTTAACTCCAGTATTAATTTTTTTTCTCTGAGGATCTAGATAGCGTTAACGAATATTACGCACAAGCGGAAGTCGTCTCCTTTCCCCTCTATTCCATCTCAAACATTATTCGCAGAAAGTGCGTACTGCTAGTACTAATTACAAACTTGTAGATTGTCAGCTGTAATCGTCAGGGGAAATTTTAAGCCGAGCAAGTTAATTCCTATTGTGCCCCGCGTATAACCTCTTAATCAGAGGGTATGGCCATGCCCAATTTAATGCCCCGTAAAACGTACTCCTGTCGATCTATATCGGACCCGTAGCCGTAAGGAACATAACGTTATTAGTTCGGATGAGATAATTTGTCTGGCTTTCGATAATTGGAATCTATGTTGAGATAACGGGTTGTATACGATGTAATGAGCCAAATTCGTCTTTTCCGCTTGTTCCTTGGGCTTTGAATACGAGTCCGAAGAAAAGGAACAAATGGAAAACGGCATATGAACCTTAATTATTAAGTGGTGTAACTGAAAATGAGAACAACAATTAAGAACGAAGGATTTCTAATAAAGAAGGATTAAGGAAAAACCTTGTCAAAAGGTTATTGTATCAATTACTCTGGGGAACAGCTTTGGACTTTAAATACTAGTCCAAGAAAAAGGAACAGATAGAAAGGGACATATGCATCTTAATTATTAAGAGCTCCTGTTGAAAGTAAGACCAAAAATTAAGAGCGAAAGATTTCTAATCTAAAGAAGGATTAAGGAAAAACCAAACTCAAAAGATTATTGTACGAGGGCAATGCACCTTATTTTGCTATGTATTCTCCTCTTTTAATCACACTTCTTTCCCACCGTATCGGAAGTTTTTTAATTCCTTTATCAAAGAATGAATATGGTCACGTCGGTAACCAATTCCGCACGAACATTTTCACACCTTCATCGTCGTCAAAGTGGTAACCTCACAGTCCTTCTTTGAGTGGCTCAAACGTGTGGTAGTCACACAGTGACACATCGGGACTGTAGCACGAATGTTCCAATATTTCCCAAAGAATTTTATTTTGGATCAATGCAGCATTGTCATGGAGCAGAATCGCGCTTCGAACAGCTATGTCTCGCCTTTTTCGTCGATGGACCAGTTTCACTTCATTAAGCAATTGGCAGTAGTACGTAGAACTAACTGTACGTCATTCGTGGAGAAAACCAATGAGCAGTATGTCTCTAGGATTCCAAAAAATCGTTACGAGGGCTTTTCCAGCAGAAAGACGGGTCTTGGCTTTCTACGGTGCTGTGTGCCTCAACAAATCTCCTTTTTTCGATACCGTGCCAAGAGTCTTTCACATACGGCAAGACGGTTTGGTTTCTTCCGTCAAGAGTCGATGAACCCGCCTTGCCGACACTTTTTGGTAACCCAATTCTTTTGAAGTGATTGATTGGGTACTCCCATCTGATATTTCTTGCTCAGACATGATGCTACTAACAGCCCATCTGCTTTGGCGAACCAAACTGGTTTACTCCCCTCCCCAATACATATGAAACCGTCACGCAACTAATTTCACATAGAGGGCGTTAAAAAGAAAAATCCGGTTCATATTTGATTCGTCCTCGTATCAATTACATAGGCGAGCAACGGTGGCAAGGATATTTTAACAAGCTTAGGGGTAATTCTATGTCATCAATTCTAAATATACCATCAGTTCTGATAAATTGCTACGCTGTCTTTAAACCGTAATTGAATTTTCGCTAAAGATAACAAGTTTTTCTTTTCTAAAGTTTGAAAGTAACCCTGAAAGAAATATAATGATAGGGTGAGTGTAATACTTGACTTGTTAAAATTGGTGACCATATTTTTTAAGGAGTTGTCTGCAAACTTTATAAGAAACCCACGATTTATCTTGCTATACAAGATTAATAAAACTTATATACTATTATATTGTTTCGGTGTTTGCCGGAAAATGTTGCCATATCAAGATTATTTGGGCAACTTAACGCTCAAAAACTTATGGTAACAACACTTAATTAAAATGAACCCCTTAACGGCTAAACAACCAAGCAACATATTGTACAGCTTTTCGCCAATTACAAGGGGCATCGGCCAGCCATGAGTTATTATTACGCCAGCGCCTGTGGAGCGTAGTAAGATGATATTCGTTCTCAGCATTCGCCATGTAGTAAGGAAAACCACAGAAAAATCTCAACCGTGAGAAACAACCCCGGGGTTCGAACCCGGGACCTCCGGACTAATAGGCCCGGTGAAGCTAGTGTACTAAAAACCGTGAAACACCCTACGTCAGTTATGGTATGGTCCTTTATATCAGTCGAAGGTCCTGGACCAATAAAAGCGTGTATTGGAGGATGTCTTGAAGCTATATATCAATGATTATAGATCCGGATGAAGGCCCTTACACATTCATGCATGATAAGGTACCATGCCATATAGCCAAATCCATCCAAAGTTTTTTGAAAACGCACGCTCTGTCAGTGTTTGCTTAACCGGGCAATGCTTTCGATCTCAATGCAATTGAAAACGTGTGGCGTGTTCTAAAATCATGCGTGTATTCGAGAAGAAACACTACAAAGGAGCAATCAGTAGGAAATATTGATGATGTGTGGCAAAATGATGCTACAAGTAGATATACACTAGGATGACAGAATACAATAGACACCAGGTAAAGCGGTATAAATACGTAAACAGCTAAACTCGAAGAACGAATTAAGAACTTTCTCTTGTCATTAGGGTAGGGGTAGATGTATCGGAAGGAATTCGTCATAGTTTAGTATCGTTACAACTATGCCTCGCTTACAAGGTTCGAGTGATATTAGCGACTTCATCCGGGGTCGCATCGTTGGCCAGAGTGAACGCGGCGCTTCGCAATGTGAAATAAGTAAATTTTTAAATATTCCGTTGTTCACAGTTAACCGTGTGATTACACAATTTAAACGCAAGGAAAGAACAACAGTGGAGCCGAGACCAGGTCGTGCCGGACCTTCTGAAAGAAGTAAAAGGGTGCTTGTGCGCGAAGTGTTAAGAGAACCGCGAAAAAGTACAGTTGAGCTTGCGGCAACTTCGCAGAAAAGTCAGCGCACCGTTCTGCGATACCTCCACAGTGTGGGGATGTATAAAAGGGTGGCAAAGAAAAAATCTCTCCTTACGGCGTTCCAAAAACGGCGCCGAATGGCTTGGGCAATCGAAATGCGAACGAAGCCCGAAGAGTTTTGGCGGTCTGTCATTTTTTCAGACGAAAGCAGATACCGCCAATTCAGTGATAGTGGTCGTACGTGGGTATGGAGACGTTCGTTACAGCAACTGGACGACAAATTTTTGCATCAGACGGTGAAATACGGCGGTGTGAACATCATGGTGTGGAGCGTGATATGGTATGGTGGAAGATCGCAATTAGTAATCGGCGACGGAAATATAAATGCAGCAAAATATATACAAATATTAACAGAAGGACTACTACCGATATTCGACAACGCCATTTTATCTAAAGAAGACGCCACTTTTATGGAGGATGGAGCACCCTGCCACAAAGCAAGAACAACAACCACATGGAAAGAGGAACAGGGGATTCGGATTTTACCATGGCCAGGCCAATCACCAGACATGAATCCGATAAAAAATGTTTTTGGCACATAATCCAGACAAATATGGCGAAACGACACCGAAAACCCAGCAATAAGGAAGAACTCATGGCAGCTGTTACAGAAGAGTGGCTAAATATTGCAGAAGACACCATTAATCATTTAATAGATTCTATGCCACGACGACTCGCAGCACTTCACGCAAGTAATGGCGGATCGACAAAATATTAGTCTAATTTAAAAATTTTAAAATATTTTGTATATATAACGAGAATAGAATCTTTTTTTTAATTAGTAGGTGTCTATTTTATTCTGTCACCCTAGTGTACCACTGCTTGCATAGACAGAGCCATTACAAACTATTAGTTGCGACGATGTCTCTAAACAGTTCTGAATAAACTTATGCTTGTACAATACGTTTTTCATTATATATTTTAACAAAATCGCTATTTTAGCAAGTAGCCCTAATAAATTGGACAGGGACTATAAACCATAGTTAGATGGAGCTAGATCTCTAGACATTTTTTAAATTAAAACGGACAGTGTATAAAGATATAATAATAACCTCTCACTTACGAAATTATTTATACTAATCTCACACCTAATCAAAAATCGATTAACTCCCAAACACATTTCCAAATTTCCTCTCTCAATATATGTTTAGGAAAGATGGTAACAATCAATCAATGGATATCTACACTCCACACTCGCTACCTTTCTCTGTTTGTATAAACGGACGTCTCTAAAATACAAACTTCCGCTTTTCATACCATAATAATTACACACATTAATTTTGAGCCATAAAATAATTAGTTAATGACAACTTTACTCTCCTAAATAGATGTAGTAATTCCGAAGATCCATTAGAGAGTTCGTAGAAAACCGTAAAAGATCACAAGATCCGATGAAACTCGCCTGACACGTTGCATTTGCGACAAAAGACGATGCACAAGATGTATACGTATTTTTGTGGGCAATCTAAAAACGGCCGCGATGGCTAGCGCATGTAGGTCACCGGGAGGAATCGCAGAAGTCAAGTTAGTTGTCGTAGTTATTTTGGAGTTTACGCAATTAGTGCGCGAACGAAACACAAAGAAGGAATTAGACATGGGGAATGTGGTAATTTTTAAATAACTTGAAAGGCCAACTGGAATAAATTTGAAACGCCCTACGAATTTTAAATGAAGATTAAAAAACTACAAATTAATATTTCACTCCTGGAACAAGAAATGAATGCTTATGAGAAAATTTTATAATTACGTAATTTTTTCCTTGAAAATAACTCTAACAATAAATTCTTTAATGTTTGTATTTTGGGAAGAGGGAGTAAGGAAATTACGGAAATCGATTCTTCGTGTCGATTTCTATTCGGAAACGTACCAATTAAAACTCTCTAAATTACAGAAAAATTATAATCAAAGGATTCTTTAGGCAATAATATTTGGGATAATTTAAAGAAAGTACTCGCACGTATTCCCATATTACTTAACTTGTTTTCAAAAAATTCTGATTACACTCCTAGATGTCAAATTCGGAATTTAATAAAACTTTGTCGAAACTGTAGAGCATACTAAAGTATTTATCTAATACTTTTTCATTTGCTGAAATTCGATTTGAAAGGAGGTGGGGGGATATCCCCTCGAAAGTTGGAGGATACCGTTTCAGTTTTTTTCAGTATAATTGCAGAACGAAAAAAGATAAAAGAATGGGATAAATAGAAAAGTTGTATTATATTTAAGGGTATTTTTGAATACGTGACTAATTTGTATACAGGGTGTTACAGATGTAAGTCGAATTGTTATGTGTTGATGTTTTTGTAACAATATAAAAAATGCTTAAATCAAAGTTTCAATCTATTTACAACCATATAGAGTGTTCCTAAAGAAAACGTCATATCTTCAGTTCTTTTATCTTTGCGAAGGCATTAATTAAAATTAATTATAGATTGTGCAATTTCAAAGTTGCAAGTTGAGGATGTAATTGGAAATGCAATTTTATGCAGAATATTAAGAACCAAACTGCTGTAACTCAATCCGAAATGCTGTATGATGCGGTGTATAAATTCAAAGCTAGGTTGATGCTTTTATATCACCAAAATGGAGCTCATATTAAACAGTTGCGTTAAACAGTTCTATTTTTTACAATGTCAGTTTTTATTGACTTTTGTTGTTGGTTTAATTTGTTGAAGTTGTGCTATTGCACAACTTATTAGTTGAAATACATCCCCAACTCAGACAGAATATGTAAAATTATCGGATGTTAAATGCAATTCCCCGTCTCATCGAGAAATTTTAGATTTATCGCAAGCTTTTTTATCACATAACTATTATAATAATATTAAACATAAGGCTTATATAATAAATATTAATCGTTAACTATACTGAAAAAAAATATAAGAGGTGCGTATGTGATGTTTCTATGGTCTCAAGTCAACTGCCCTTCCGCTGCGAAGGTGGTCTTCCTCTTTCGTCAACTGATTAGGCAAATTTAGTACGTGTAAAAATAGTCAGAAATATGCGTTGCTATTTAGAAATTTCTTTTTTAATCCACCGTCCTTTGTACCTTGCGGTGTCGGACTATCATTCTGTTATTTTTCTCTTCCACAGTTTCCTTTGGCTTCAATCCATCCCATACTTCTTTTTTCTAATGTTCTCTACATTTATTCTATCCATGTGTTTCGGGGCTTACCTATTCTGTTTTTGCCCTCTGTTTTGGCTTCAAATATCCTCTTTGTTATTCGATCTTCTTCCATTAGCAGTAGCAAAAATTTTAATCTTAAATACATCCACGTATAAATCAGATTTTTTGAAGGACTTATAAAATTTGTCAAATATATTTATAGCAGTAAATAGTCCCTCTTATTATTAATAAATATCGTATAACTGATTTAAATAAATGGTAACTAATAAGAGATAAAAAGGTTTAAAATAAACTATGTATCTGTTAGGATTTTCGGAAAAAAAAATTTGCGTGTTTATATGGTGAGGTTATTTTTTAGGTACATTTACTACATTTTTAAAGTAATTTTCAATTTATGTCCTTTCCGAGAATTCAATATTGTTAATAACAGCAATAAATGGTATAGATACATACACTACCGACCATAAATGTTTACCCACCTGTATAATTGGAGATTATTCAAAGAAACTATTTATCTCGATCAAAATAGTACGCGTTCAAATAAAGTTTACCTCAAAGTAGCCTTTGAAATTATAATTATCTCTTAGCTTTTTACTCTTAATACGAATTTTGTTTGGCATAAGCTATTTGAATGACATGATAAATATCAAAATCTTAAAACGAAAATTTTTAACCGAATGGAATATATTTATTGTCCGTCAATCTGACCTGTTTCGAAAATAAATATAATAAAAACCATTTTAAATTGCAATAAAATTTTAACAAGTTCCTGTCAATTGTGTATCTGAACGAATATTGTTGTCAAATTGAAAACTAATGCAACCGAAAGTAGTATAAGTTACAAGAAAAGTTTTTATTGGAACGGACTACTAGAGGTAAAATTTATTTGAACGCTTTTTATTTGTATTATTAAACTGTGAATACGAGATAGATTATAATTCCTATCTAATGCTCTGTATGTAATTAGCCGATGAGTTGTGGAGAAAAATAGAGCCGTCAACACTGGCAAATCTGCTAGGGAGAATGCCAAGATTGTGTGCGGCGGTAATAAAAGCAAAAGGTGAATACACATTGACGAATCGCAAATTTGAGTTAATTTATGATTATCTTTATTAACAAATTAATAAGCACATTGTTTTAATAACTGTTATACTTCTTTATATAAATATAGAATAAAGATTTATTTTATAATTAGTTTTTGACTTGTTTTTTGTAAGATTTTAATGGTGGATAAACACTTATGGCCGATAGTGTATACTAACAAAATCGATTTTCGGGCAGATATATCCCCAATCATGTTATTAATAAAAGTAAAATTAAATTGTCTTAATCTTTTGCTTTTTTTCTTTGTAATCATAATCAATTATTATCTTTCAACACCTATGCGTTTTTACTAAGTTCAGCCAAAAAATTTGCCTAAATAGAAAACGCGTTGGCCTAGCAAACAGGAGCTGTAGGTTCAAATCCTAAAAGATATAAAACCAACCGAATATATACATACATACATTAGTGGACAAAAATTAAACAACCCTACAAAAAATGTAACTTTTTAGGAAATTATCAAAAATTTCAAAATAATTCTGTGCATTTCAAATATTATTAATATTGTCATATGAAGATTTACTTTTTTATCACTACAGAGTGATTATCTTACAAAAACTTGAAAATATACGTGATAGAAATTAAGCAACCCGATACACGTTGCACTTCTGGGACTTCCTATTTCTATATTTTATGCTTGCATGTTGACTAATTTCCTAGTATGCGATAAGATTGAAGACGTGCTTGACGAGTTTGTAAACATTTCCACCAATCATGCCGCGAAAACTGTAACACATGGGCTGGAAAGTCCCGGGCCTAACACATAGATGACGCTAGTTTTATTTTGCAGTCACCTTTCTCTCAGTTAGTACTAACCTTCAAAAGACAGCTGTTAAAATTTCATGATATTCTATTCATTAGTTTGTGAGTTATTGTGCTAAGAGTCACGCTACGTTTGTTATTTTCAACACAATGGATCAAAAACAATTTCGTCTTTTAATTTTACACTGCTTCTTGATGGGAAAAGTACCGTTCAAGCGAAGCAATGGCTTGATTGAAAGTGTTATGGGGACTTCGCTCCATCAGAAACAACAATAAAACGTTGATTTACTGACTTCAAACGTGGTCGTAGAGACACCGACGATGCAGAACGCAGTGGACGTCCATATGAGGCGGTAACACCAGAAAACATCAAAAAAATCCACAAAATCGTTTTGAATGATCGTAAAGTGAAGTTCCGTGAGTTAGCTGACATCGTAAAGATATCAAAACAACGTATTGGCTTTATATTGCATGAGCATTTGACTATGAGAAAGCTCTGTTCAAAGTGGGTGCCGCGTTTGCTCACTGTTGACCAAAAACAAGAACATGTTGATGATCCTGAGCAGTGTTTGGCCATGTTTAAACGTAACAAACCGGAATTTTTACGTCGATATATGACAATGGATGAAACATGGATCCATCACTTCACTCCGGAATCAAAACGATCGTCATCTGAGTGGACAGCAACTGGTGAACCTCGTCCAAAGCGCCCGAAAGCACAACAATCGGCTGGAAAGATTATGGCCTCGGTATTTTGGGATGTGCGTGGTGTAATATTCATCGACTATCTTCAGAAAGGAAATACCATCAACAGTGAATATTATATAGCGTTATTGGAGCGTTTGAAAGCCGAAATTGCAAAGAAACGACTGCATATGGCTAAGAAAAAAATTTTGTTTCATCAAGACAACGCACCGTGTCACAAATCAATCAAAACAATGGCAAAACTACATGAATTGAACTTTGAATTGCTCCCACATCCACCGTATTCGCCAGATTTGGCTCCCAGCGACTACTGGCTGTTCGCAGACCTCAAAACAGTGCTCGCCTGTAAGAAATTTCGCACGAATGAAGAGGTTATCCCTGAAACTGAGGCCTATTTTGAGGCAAAAGATAAATCGTTCTACAAAAGTGGTATTGAAATGTTAGAGCGGCGCTGGAATGATTGCGTTGCTCTTGATGGAGATTTCGTTGAAGAATGAAGCTAATTTTGAACCAACCGTGTTTTCCTTGTTAGGCCCGGGACTTTTCAGCCCATGTGTTGTTCAATGAAGATGAAAATCATAACGCAATATCAAAAAGGTGTATCACATGGACTATAAGCACAAATTTGTATGCAAGCAAGTCCATAGTGTCGAGAATGATGCAAAGATATAAAGCCTCGGACACGATACCCAGTAAATTTCACTGTGGACGACCGCAAAGAACAAGTTACAGAGAAGATAAATTAATTCTTCGTCAGTGTAAAATAAATCCCTGTATAACAGCTCAAGAAATAAAATCTTCGCTAGGTAGCAATCTGAGCACACGCACCATACGAAGACGTTTAGTAGATGACGGACTTTATAGTCGAAGACCAGCGTGAATACATTTGTTATCAGGTAAGCAAAGGGTAGCGAGAATACCTTTTGTGAAGGAGCACGTGTCATGGTCCGTGCAACAGTGGAAAAACCGTTTTATTTAGTGACAAATCGAAGTTTAATTTGTGTAACATTGAGGGAATTTGTTATGTACGGTGTCCCACAGGAGTAAGATTAAATCCAAGATATAGAAAACTGTAAAGTACGGAGGTGGTGTGGGGGTGTTTTTCTAGTAATGGGCCCTCTACATAGCATTAACGGTATTATGGAGCGATTTGTGTACCAAAATATATTGCAAGACGTAATGCTGCAATTTGCTGAATGAACTTCGATGGTATTTTCAGATGATATTGACCCTAAGCATACTGCTAGTATCGTTAAGGAGTGGCTAACTGAGGCCAAGTCAATCTCCCGATCTCAATCCTATTGAGAACTTATGGCAGATTGTAAATAGAAAAATAATGCATAATAAAAAATATTAAAACGCCGTTGAAGTGTTTGATGCATTATCAACACAGTGGCAACAAATTGATTTGTAGATTGTACACAATTTGGTAGCGTCAATACGTAAACAGTACACAGCAATCATTAAAAATAAGGGGTATGCCACAAAATATTAAGGCTTATGTAAATAAATTTAGATTATTTTTTGTTAAAAACTTAAAAATTGCACGTTTTTTACCACATTATGAAAAATGTTATTTTTTTTTTGTAAGGCTATAAATTATCAAAAATTAAATCATAAACCTCGTATACGTTTCCTTATTTTGCTATTCATAGCAAGCTAGTCATATTTCATAGAGTTGTTTAACTTTTGACCGCTACTGTATATCGCATAGCAACACGTTTTCTTTTATGCATGCAACTAAATTCAGAAATTAGTTCGAATCTAATGACAGATTGCACAACTTCCGATTATGTTACTTTTAAATTTAATTGCGTCAAAAACCATTCAAGTAGGCAATAGAATTTATAATGCAAGGTTACGTGCAACTATATTTAAAAAAAAAAACTGCATTGTATTCTACGATCATGCATTATGTAAGCAAACGTCGATCGACAAATTTATTGTCATCGGCAAACAAACATATCTCCATAGATACAAAACGTATGCATATCGACTACCGTATCGACGAATGGATTGATAGGATGCCATCCCTTTGTTATATAGCGCCAATTTTGTCGTTCCACCTCTCGCCTAAATCAAGATGCCTCCAAAATTTATTAACATGCAGAGGTAAATATGCAAATATATTCGAATCGATAATTTTGAAGCGAGCTCGCGCATTTTAGATTTGCGTTACCATCTATTGGCGGAACAGGAAACCATATTATAGGATCACCTATTTCCACATTAAAAATATTTGTTTATCTATTTTTATTTATACAAAGCGAAGTTTTTTTCGATGTTTAGTATGGGAATTTTGGAAATTAGTGCAATTAGAGAAACAATTGAACAGAAAAAAATTGCAGTTCTACGAAACCAATTTCAATTAAAACACTATTTGTTTTTTTCCAGCAATCATAGCTAACTAGATATTTGGGAAAAAAAAACGATTTCATTAAGTGCATATGTCTCTATTACCATTATTTTTTTCAAGAAAAAGTTGGAGATAATCGTTTTACAAGGCTATCATGGATTTCATTACATCTGTCATATTTACGACGGAAAATTATACTTCGTTAAATGAGAACCATAGTTGGCCATGATTTCATAAAAATGCCTTGCCAATGAGATGGTTATTTTAAAAATTGAAAGAAAAAAATAGGGACATTTTTTTTGCTTTAACATAGGAATCGACGTAGTTAATCTTAATAATAAAGACTTATCAATATGTGAAAATCGTATATTTAGCTTGTGGTACGAAGGCTGTTTTCTCTTTCAACCACCGTTCATTCCTGTAAATAGTCACCCGAGCGGAGGGAGACGGGGACGCCCAAAAGGTGACTGTGCATCTCCCCCTCTACAATATCTGCCACTTGCAACGTCATTATGCCGTCTTCAGCTGAGTTAGCAGGTACGTAAATATGCACCAAGTACGAATTGCGTAGTGTAATTCGATTCCTTCAAGCAAAAGGGAATCGTGCAACTGAAATTCATCAAAGAATGAGCCAAGTATACGGCGAAAACTTTATGGCAGATGGTGTTGCGCGTGAATGCTGTAGGGAGTTTAAAGAAGGTCGAGCCGATGTTCACGATAAAGGCGGGGCAAGGACGCAAGCCTGCGCAACAGAAGACATCGAAATCAATTGTTACTGAAGATGAGATGTGGATTCAATACTGCGCCTCCGAAGCAAAACAAACGAGTCAATTATAATTCAAACAAACATTCAACAACAGGAAAGTTATAGCTCCAGTGCTTCGGGACCAAAAGGGTGTGTTGCTTGTTCAATTTATTGAACTGGAGACTGTTTATTGTCAGACTTTACAACGATTGCGGAGAGCCATTTAAAACAAAAGAAGAGGCATACTGATACCCTCACACTGCTGGTGTAACCCAATGACTTTTTGAGCAATTTCTTGAAATGAAGAACTCATTAAAAAAACAAGGGTCCAATTCAACAATAACACTAAAATATAGCACACGCGATCACTTATCATCGCTTCATTACTCTTACGTTCTCAACTATGCTATTCGAAACAGAGTGGGCTTGTTTATAAGCGGCGAAATGGTTTTAAGGTTCTGAAAACTCCCGACAGAAAATATGCTTTGAATGGGAATCGAACGTTTCATGCGTAAGAATAGTTACAATGAAGATAGATACAACAAAAAATTAAATCATAAATTGCACAACACACCAAGCATCCTTTAGCGACAGACTGGTTGAGAACCGCTGATATAGCGTAATGATCATAGATTTGACAGATATTAACATTAACGCCAAACAGAAAACTCTAAATTAGAGCTGTCTAAATTTAAAATAGTTATAAATTCCCAATGAAAATAGAGATAATAAATAACTATTAAAACAATGGAAAACGTAAACGAATTAATTATACTCAAAGGGGTAAAATGAGAACTAACTCATTTTCCACGGAGTATGCCATGCGATTCGCTACTGTTTCGCGCTTATATTTCAATTATCATGACAAGAAAACGTGTGCACACCTGTAATTAACGCTATGGTGCGCCTATTATGTGCATACGTTACATATATAAAATTACAGTCGTAATTTAGAATAACCTCCACGCTTGTGCAGTTGAAAATTATACGTGAGGCTAAGAAAAAAAATAGAGGGGAAGAAAATAAGAGATAACGTGCAAATTAGAATGCGGAAATATGTTATTAGATTAAATATAAATCTTAAATATTTCAGTAATCGTAATATTTGACATTTCGAAACTTTAATTCACTTCACGGTTTGTACTTAAGTGAACCTTTATCGTGCGAAAATCTTCAATCCTTTTGTTGCCATTCAGGTAAAGTTTATAATAAAGAAAAGAACCCGCATTTAATGACGATGTCATTAAAATAAATCTAAAATTTGAACAACTCCCCAGAAAATAATCTAATTTAATAGAAGTGCAAAAACTATATACATTTTTTTTTTAAATTTTATTGGGTTCTAGCATAATGATTATTATGTTTATCCAATCTATTTCTGGTAGACCAACAACCACATTTCCAGATGCCCAAATGTATTCTTATTTTTCATTATTTTATATGTTGTATTTCTGCATCAAAATGTTAGAGGACAATCGCACTCCGATTAGAGTGGTTGGTATCGAACAGTGGAATGAAGACGGGGAAAAAACCCTATCTTCAAAGATAAATATTTTATTAATCATATACTTGAACCTTACAGCATTCATGCAAAATAACGAAGCGCATTTACAAGACAAAATTTGTAAGAGATGAGTTCTGTAAGTCTGTATTTTAATAGAGAATTAACATTTATCAATTAAACCTGGCCATTATTTTATTATATTCTATTTCTTTCTGAAACGAAATTTTCGGACACCTTGTCTTTATATTCGGGTACATAAGCGAGTCGCTCAATTATTTTGGGTCCCAAAAATTAAAGATCAGTATTTTGGAAAAACACTCCAAGGAATCCACAACAAGTTGACAAAGTCGAAACCAAAACTGAGTTTAACATGTGATTGTCTCTTCTTGTCAGCGTAACGCTTACTTATTAGGTTAATGGCCGTATCTGCAAGATAATCAAGTGCACATATATGTGGATGCTCTGGAGAATGCATACTTTCACACAAGAAACTGTTTCCATCTTCTGTTCTCAAAACCACACAAATTACGAAGATTTGTCCATCCACCTTCTTCTCTTCAAATGTTTCATTTAAACCACCAACCAACCAACAATAACTCAAACCTAAACGGTGGAGCAACTGCTTTCCAAATTTCATTATGTTCAACTGTCCTAAAACTACAATTTCATGCGAAAATGGCCGATCTGACCTGTTCTAACAAACTCCACAAAATTGTTACCACCACTCAAACTCCCACTCAACTTTCTTCTTTTCCTTGTTTCAGTTTGCACCATCACCAACCGTTATACGGCTTTTTGTTTCTACAGGTTTCCCAAAGATTGTTAAGTGCATTGGCCAACCCTTACATAACTCTATCGCATTCTTTACAGATAGCGCTATGCCCAAATTAGTCAACGACAGTTTTCTTTACGAAATATTGCCAAATACTATCTTCCCTTCTGCCTCTACTAGTCATTTTAACACAACGCGTATACACCTTCATTCATTCAGATCAAAAAGTTCACTAGAAAAGACACGAAGTGGCTTTCGCTTTTCGTACAGCACAGCGCAATTTGCAAGTTTCAACAGTTTCAGGATGTTTGCAGAAGTGTTGCTGACTTGCAGAAACAAATACATTGTCATGTTTCCCAATTTCAGATTCTTATGCAAGCTTCTACAAGGCAAAAAACATTTCAGATCAGTTCCTCATAGGTTCTGTCATAAATTCCATATTGGAATAAAACATCTCTCCAACAAAGTATTTAGTGAAATAGGTTTCTTTTGTACTGAAGCTCTGTTATTCAATTTACCATGAGAAACTGCATCAATCTCTGTTTGAATGCAGTGAAATCCCATGTTTTAGGATCATTGTTCATTGAAATCGGAAAATTCACTATGAGAGACACGACGTGGCATTCGCAGCGCAATTTATAAGTTTCAACGTATTTCAAAACCTTCACGGAAGTATTGCTGACTTGCAGAAACAAGTAGATGGTCATTTTTTTTTCCTAATTTCAGACTCTTATACAACCTTCTGCATTGCAAAAATTGATGATTTTTATAAACCCTGCCTGCAAGTTTTACCTTATTACATTTAATTCTGACGATTCAGTACATTTCTCTAGAGCTTCTTCGCTATAAATTACTCTAAAAATATAGAATTCAGAATCATATTTCATTCCCGATTCGAGAACCACAAATTTCTCCGCCGAAAATCAATTTCTACGTTTTCCCCGACGTCTCTAAATTTCTCCCATTTAAATTTCCGCAATAAGAATTCTCTTGCGGTCCCGTCTACGTCGTTTCTCGAGGAGTATCCGTTTTTGATGAGACGGGGAAAACTTTTTGACCGACGCACCGCGTTAAACTTTCGTCCGATCGTTAGCATCTGCTACCGTTGAGTGGCTAATGCAAGTTTGATGGCGTTTATCAGGTTAACCGTGTTTTGTGTACAAAGTGGAGTGTTTAACTTTGAACGTAGCACGGTACAAAAGGTTCGGTCTCGTTGTCGGTGTTTTACGTTGAACAAGCAGATTAGAAATAAGTCAAATTAAACGATTCGCGTTTATTACGTAATCGCGCGAATACAAACCAAAATATTTTTCGAGTAAGAACAAAGCGTACGCATAAAACTGAAATTTTAATTCACTGGTAATTAATTAATAGTGCTGCTATGCTGGTGATAAGAGTTACGAATTTTCGTGAGATTAGGAAAACTTTAGCAAACGACTACATTCTCGCAAATCACACACATACTGTTAAGCTTAGGCTTTTACTCTCGCTTCCTATTCCACTAAATTTCCTGAATTTCTCGCTTAGCTAAGTAAAACTTTAAACGTTCAGCAACTATGATAAGATTTTACGACCATTAAATGCTCTCCGAGTAGAGATGAGTTCCTCATAGGTTACGTCCTCTGGCAATGTAGGCAAACATAAATTCCATATTGGAATAAAACATGCTTCCAACAAAGTATTTAATGAAATAGGTTTTTTTTGCAGTGAGACACTGTTATTCTATTTACTGTGAGAAACTGCATCAATCTCTCCTTGAATGCAGTGAAATATATAAATAAATCATTTCCCAATTTGATTAATCTTCAATTTCGAATAAAATTCTGTATATAATACTAAATATCCGCTTGAATTACCAAATATCCTCGTCGTCAATGTTAAATATAAAGAAAATCATTAAAGCGTATCCAATAAAGTAAACAAGATATACACTATCGCTCATAAGTGTTTAACCACTCTTCTATTCATGCATTATTGATACAGTATTATGTTTACCGAAAAACATTAGCACAAAGTGAAATACTTATCTCCTTATCTGAAATGCAGTTTATGCAGTTTATTTATTATGTAGAGACCCATTATATCGAATTAGCTTTACGAACCTATATCTGCGTTTGGCTGAGTTATCATAAACTGTTTATTACAGTGCACTTACAATAATGATATGTAATAATCTTCAGAAAAATTTATGCTGGAGATTCCTGAATGATTGTAAGTAATGATATTTATTTTTCTTTTTAATTAACTTGCGAAAATATTACAACAGAATAAGTAAACTGCATACAGTTGTAGTGTGATATTTACACTGTTAATATCAAGAGCGAAATATTGAGTGACAGTTATTTCAAATGCTCCAAAAAAAAAGAACCAGGTGCTGAAACATATGCGCTTATAATAGTTTCCCATGCAGCTGGTTGGTATAAGTAATCGACAAATTACCAATATATTAAATTAAACCATGTTACGTGGCAGTCTTTTTTTAATAGACGACAGATGATTGAATAGTTATTACCAGCAAGATGAATAGGCGTAAGAAAAGCCCGGAAATTATCGCAGAATTAATTATTGGTCGGCTAAAACCAGTTAACGTATCTACGGTTAAAGGTCACCTACAGAAAACCGGGCTCCACAGATGTGTTGCTATGACAAACCCATAACTATGAAAACGAAATTAGCAAAAGCGACTCGGTATCCGAAGAGAAAAGATCTGTGGGTGAACGTACCAGAACAGAGAATGGAGCATGGGGGTGCCTCAGTGATGATTCGGATCTATCTTGCTCTCACTAACTGAAATAGCGGTTATCGCGGCGGATATGTACCGATCTTCTATCGAAAATATTTCCTCACGTTTAGAAGTTTAGAAATAAATTCCCAACCTGTATTTTGATAAAAAAAAAAACATTTATTCATTAAACCTGGCCATTATTTTATTATATTCTCTTACAACAAAAATCTATTATATCGTATTGTATACAATAATGGCGTATAATGGGCCGTAACTATACGTTCGTGCATGACAACGACCCAAAACACTGCGTTAGCATGTAAGAACTATCTAAAGGAGCCAGAAAAACAGCACACCCTGAAAGTAATGAGATACCCCCTATAAAGCCCAGATTCGAACACTATAGAGTTGTTGTGGGATGAACTGGACAGGAGGATCCGAAAAGTATGCCCAACTTCACAAAAACATTTAAAGAATATTCTGCAACATTAATAGAATAATATTCCACAATCCGTTTTAACAAAGCTTATCGAAAGAATCCCTACAATAGTTCGAACAGTGATTAAAAGCTAAGGAGGCTCTTTCGATGAAAAAAAATATGTTCAATACGTTATATTAGGCCAGAATAACTTTTTATTTATTTATTTTTGTCATTTTTACCTACACATACAATAAAGTTGCATTTTGTTTTTAGTTTCCTTTGTTTCTGTAACTTTCTCATGTTTTTTACTAATCGACCGAATTTCTCTGAATGGCAGTGTATATGTGGATGTACATAAAAATAAACATTTTTGCATTTTTTATTCAGTTTTTATGATTTATGCTATTATTGAGAGTTCCTAATTACATGTCCGATAACTGAAAATTGTTTTAAGGTTCACCAAACATACTTTCGCGAAACATTTGAATCGCACCATAATCTTGGACAAAGTACAATAAAAAAATAACATGTAAAATTGAAGATTCCTTATAGTTGAATACTAACTTTATGTTACGAAAAATGTATTACTAAATAATAATTATCATCATTCCAATAGAGGAATAAAAATGAAAAAGATATACACGAATAACCTCACTTCCCCTTAGCTATAATAAATCATCCATGATTTTTACTCTTTTCGAAATCAAACATTACTTTAAGAAACCTACTTCCAACAAGAAAAAAAAAAAGAAAACGAATCGCTAGAACTACCAAACTGCACCAATAGATCTCTAAAAATGATGCACTAAAAGATTTTGCTACTAACAGCAAGTCAGGTCTTATAAATTCCCAGCATCACGCTCTTTTGGGCAACTACTCTATCGAGGGTAACGGTTATATATAGTCTATTTCCGATTTGAACGGCAATAAATCGCTAAAAGCAACGTCGTCCGCAGGTGATTGAAAATACATGGGTATGTAGCACTAAATTGTACGATTTCGAAGCAAAACGGTGGAAATCCCGCCGTAAAATTATAGCTTTCAGCAGCAATTGCACCTGTTACATCCTTACATCGACTAGAAAGGTAGTAAATGCCTTGTAATACACGAATTGTTGACACAGTTATAATCTCCGAAAGTATCGGGCTGTTTGGCCTACGGTAGTTTGTTTGTATTGAACAGATATCTTAAATAAATATCTGAGGTAAGGTATACATCGTATACCTTACCGTATATACACAAGTAAGTTTCGCAAATATAAAATACGTGTATATCGAAATAAATACATATTTGAGCAATTTTAAGTAGAAATGATACCTGAAAAAAATATTCAACATCGAAATTAAAATAATTTTATTCGCTTATCAGGTGTAATTCTAAAAAAATTCCATAGCTAATTTAACAATATCCCAAAGCATAGTTCCATTATTAAAACATAAGCGTGCAAATCCGATTGGATCACTGAATCACGTTTCTGGCACAGATAACGGTTTTCAAGGTTTACACATTGCGATTTAAATACTACAACCTCCATTACTCTAGTGCTGGATTATAATCAAACTTATGCAAACATTTCTCGATCAGCGGACCTATTTTTTTCTACATATCATGACCGAAAATGACAAGTGAATAGCGCACAAGGTAACAAAACGAGTTTGTAGCCAGCTAAAAGTGAAAGTCGAATTTGTTAAAACTTCATTCATAAAACTGTAGTGAGCGCGTGTTGTATTGAAGAGGAGGCATTACAATTCACACACAACCTAAACGCACGTTGGCACAAAACACGGAGAAATTCTTGGTTATGTGAAATCTAAGAGAATTCCCTTAACTTTTACTTGTGCGATACTAATAAGTTGTACTCGTTCTTCTTTCGAATGGAAATTAAGAAACAAACGAAAAACTAATAGCGTACGGTTTCCAAGGAAACGTGATTCTAAGGGCGAGTAGTAAATAGTGGGGATGAGTTTATGGATCGACCTGCGAGGGGGGTCATCGGATTTTAAATGCATTTCTTAATCGTGCAAGAAAACATTCGTAAAACACGTACAATGCATCCGATTGAACCGGCGATTTTCGATATCGAATGCGGAAAGGTTTTCCTAAAGAATCGATCGAGCTGCGATCGGAAAAAGTCACTTACCTGCGGCAGATTCGCAGCGATCTGTCTTTGGAGTGCATCCCGTTCCTTTTCGACCTCGGTCAATTTCAATTCGGTATCGCTCAGTCTATCCTGGGTCTCTCTAAGGCTATCCATCAGCTTATCCCTTTCGTCCAACATGGAAACCATAAGCTGTTCGAAATTCGCATCCTCTTGCGAGAATTGCGAACTCCTCTGACTGATACTGTCTTCAGAGATGGTCGGCATAACGTCGCACATCATATTCCACATGGTTGCTGGTTATTATTTTAACTATTTACAACACTAAACGGCAACGAAAATTTACAATTTACACCAAGTGAAAACTAACCCTGTATACTATATCTATGTATAAGCCTTCTCTTAGTTTTGTCATTAACTAACGGGATATTCGGATCGACGCGCTATATGAGGCGTTTCGTTCATTATATGTACAATTCCACTTATAATTAATAACATTATAGTTCGATATCTACATTGACACACCTTCTAAATCGAAACCACACAATGTAATCTACACAAACTTCTCTCCTTACAGCCATTTTGAAACCTATGTCAAATGAGCAGCGATGATAAAACAGGGATTTGCTTCCCGCACATTGACCGACTTAACTTTTATGCCTAATCAATATTACACAAATAGAATATTTACTCTCTAATTTTAATTATATTTCTTTGCTTGGTCTAATTTACATTGATTTTATTAATTTGTATCTTCAGAATATATTATTCGCTTAATTTAAACTAAAAAGAGGAGTTTTCATTTGAAAAATGTTAACGGTTAGTTCAGCCAATCGCAGCGGAAATACGAGTAATTGGGTGCGTTCAGGGAGTTCTGGCGCTAGAAGTCAGAACGACGGCACTTGAGGTCGGCGCTAGAACTATTTAAACGGCCCACATCATTGTTTTCTCTGACGCATCCATTACTTACTTGATTGGTGGTCTGGCGCGAATTGACGTGATCGGAGCGTAAATTTTTATAGGTTTTCTACAACACGTTGTAGGGAAGTGTAATATAAACAAACATTCTTTTCCACTATCTCGCACAAAAGTATCAAATTACACTTTCTTACTTTACTATATAATGCATATGAGGGAATGCGAAATCCATAGAAGGCCCTACTTTACTTAAAACATGAATTCGTATTTGAATATTCGCCGCTTATCCCCACTCTCAGCTAGATTGTCCAGCGCTTTTCTTTTTCGCTAGGTAAGATGGAGACCGCTAGCTCAAGCGCCGGCACCTAGCGGTCGCATTTTGCACACCGCTCTAGCTAGCGGAACTCAGCGCCGACGGCTCCCGAATTCCCTGAACGCACGAATTGATTTAAGTTGTTTTTTTATACTTTTTTATTGAAGGAAAGTCACGTGAAATTGTGGAAAATTTTTATAATTATATTTTCAAAAAAAGAATCTTAAATTGAATCTATATGTCGATTAATTTCATTAATAATTAAACCGAAAAATTGTTTATGAAATAAACAATTCAAACTATTTTAGCTGTAAAATTTAAAATAAAGAATAAAAATCTTTTTCTACTTCATTGTAATAGTTTGAAAATTAAATTGTAATAAACGTAACTTTCAACAGATACGTTTTCTTTTTCTCTGGAGTATAAATTAAAATATAATGATTATATAAAATGTGGTACGAATAGTAAAAACTTCGACTTTAAATGTTATTTCTATAATTTATAATTCTTTACAAATACAATAAATTCATTTTGATTTTAGGAAGTTAACCGAGGTTATGTTATGTTACGACCCAATTGTCAAAGTCAGATAAGACCCGGGTAATTATTCAAAATTATGAATGAATGAATACTCAATTTTGGTTGATTCCTTAATAAATTTAGCATCCTGGCTGAATGCTTAGTTTCTTGTTTGACATAATAGATTGTATACGCTATTTAAATATTTATCTTATCGGATTTATCTTATTTCACGTTATTGAAAAGTAGGGACATGCTCAATTTTGCCAATAAGCTAAAAAATAAGCAGTCTATCATGGCTCGCGAACAGGATGATTTACGCATTATAAGTTTAAATATCCATAATATATTTCGTTTAAAATGTAACGCCTGCAAAATTTGACGAACGATTAAGAAACATTTGTAAAATGTCCCGACCTAGAAAAGGAAAGAAATCGACTCGAACATTTGGAGGTTATACTATCATTATTTTACACCTTAAAAAACAAACTGTTTGTTTTTTTTTCCAGATGTAACATTAAACGATTTCGCTAATTCTACCGTATGCAAAAATAGAACGAAAAAGTCTTCTAGTAACGTAACGCATGTAATTAAAAAATTAGAGGAAGATAATAAATTATGGGATGAAAAATTGGACGAATTAGATGGCGATTTTATCGAAACTCGTGATGAAGACGGTAACGTAACATACGTACTACAAAAGAACGATGGTAAGAAACGTAACAGGTCTAGACATGTGATAAGGAACTGTCCTGGAAGCGGAGAGGGTTATGAGTATCCAATGGATATTTGGTTCTTAATATCTGAATATATTAGACCTGAAGATGTTGGACGATTTGCTAGCATTTGTAAGACATCATGTGCTGTAACGAACACAGCACCATTCTGGTTTAATTTATACAAACGTTATTATAAAAGTGTACCTAATTTACCAGAAAGATTACAACCTGAATGTATGCTTCGTTTCTATGGCATACGAACTTCAGTTATAAGAGCTTTATACTATATGTATCCGCCATTCATTGAGAGATTAAAAACCACAATAACGTTCGAAATACATCCAGATTGTTTAAATAGACGGCTTTGCTTGTGTATGTGGTTCCATAAACAGAATTTTTATTGGTATTACTGCTTTAAACTCAAGGAGAATAATATGCAATCCCCATCCAGAAGCCCTAACTACAGAAAACCCGATTTAATCGAAATGTTAGAGGATGTAGGGGCGAATTCTGAAGAAAATTGTCGTATATTGGAGGTGACTTGCAAATATTTCATAGCCATTCCGACAATACAAGGTTTAACACTTAATTCAGCTATAATGACATTATCTCCAACATTCCGACATCACAAGTTGCAAATGTTGTTTGGTTCTGGTGCTACCTATGTTTCACGGAAGCCTGATGGGAGTAGTACGACAACTGTAATAATAGACGGTGTTATAAACGTAAAAATACTGGACTGGTGGCACCCTTCGTACCCACATAATCATAATATAGACTTATTACTTACGAACGACTGAGGAATTCTATAAGAGTCATGGTGATTTGAATCATGTGCGAGTGCACTGTTACTCAAAATTTAGCGTAATAAAACACGCTAATGGCAAGATGAAATTTTATCTTTTCTAATAGAATTGTTTTTATTTTATTGAAATATATGTATTTACAGAATTATGTTTGTCTTCTTTCCTTTTTATAAAAGCTAAAACATGAATTTGTATCATAAAAATTGCTTAAGAGTCATCTATTGTTAAGTAGTTTAATTACAAAGACAGTAGAAAATAAAATATCGATAAGTTAGGAACTTTTGTTATTCAAAAATAATCCTCACTACTATCCACAACATATTTATATTATTTTAAAAGTTACTAAAACTTTTGTAAAGTCTAAATCTTAAAATAAATTTTATTTGATTTTTTATCGATTCAGACATTCACTGAAATGCCGCACACTATTTGAAGCTACTAACGCAATTTATTAGTTAAAATATCTCATTTTCTGGAAATTATAATCATATTAAAAGATAAAATTTGGTTTTTAGTTCTTGCCCAGTTTATTTACTTTATATCCCATCATATAGCTCATGACTTTTATATTATCCTAGCTACGATTTCCAGGAGAAATGCAATAAACCGTTATGAAAAAAAACACTTTCGAAATTCATCTAATTACCAAATAAATAATTCCTTTTGATGAATTTTATAGAGTTGTATCCAGTTTACATCATACATTTGATCAAATTTTTAAGGTATTTTACCATCGTTTTAACGATTGCAGATTCCTTTAATTTTGAGAAAAATAACTTTTAAAAAAATAATCTTTAAGTCTGTTGTCTTCATAAACTTAAATATTTATTAGGCCAAATTAAAGTTCCTTATCTATAAATAAATAAACAGAGATGCTTTGTATTATGTAATTGAGCTAAAATTACAATTAGGCTGTATGAACCTTGTTACTGATATACCGATTTTAAATTGTTAAATAGCTATGCAATTAACATATTGATTGATAATGAAAGTCGATTATATTTTACGTAAATTTTTAAACTCGTAAAATACTAAAAAAATAGGCGATAAGTAACAAAATATAATCCAACAATTCTTTCACACCTTACGGTAAGCACTGCAAGAGACAAATTCAAAATTTGGTTATTTAAAGAGTGTAAATATGCCAAAATAAATTGTGACCTTCGTAAATAGCGATCTTTTTTTTAAACGGCCGTGTTAGAGAACTTTTGATGACGCAAATAATCATCAAAGTAATCAAAAGATATTTTTGAGACCAGTGTTATACAGTGCTAAGCGAAAGTATTACCTATGGAAGTTAAATAATTCAAAAGTCATTCATTATTTTTTATAACTATAATTCCCTTATCAAGTTTTTATCGTTAATTACGTTATACCTGTTATTTTTGTAAAAATTATATACCAAGAATGAAGATGGTAGTATTCTTAATCAGTAAGTGATATTCCATATGTGTAGATTTGATTATTCTAATTTCAGGTAAGGAAAACAATTATTCTAACCTCTATCCTCAGCAAAGTTATTGGGAAACCCCATACAAATTTATTAACACGAACAATGGCAACTAACCAAGATGATGTTCTTTTTGAAACGATTAACAATGCAGGGGTTATCACATTAAATAGACCGAAAGCATTAAATTCATTAAATCTATCGATGGTCGATAAACTGTTGCCTACACTGGAAGAATGGCAGAGCCAGAAATCTTTCGTGTTGGTTAAAGGCGTTGGAGAAAAATCGTTTTGCGCTGGTGGAGATGTTCGAGCTATTGCTGAAGCTGGTCTACGTGGTGAGAAACTAGGACATGTCTTTTTCAGAAAGGAATACACGATGAATGGACTTATTGGAACCTATAAAATACCATACATCGCTTTTATTGATGGAATCGTCATGGGTGGAGGTGTCGGTATCTCTATTCACGGACATTATAGAATTTGCACCGAACGTACATTGTATGCGATGCCCGAGACAGCCATTGGATTATTCCCTGATGTCGGTGGTTCATATGTTTTACCTCGAATGGAAGGAAAATTAGGTTATTTCTTAGCTTTAACAGGAACCCGACTGAAAGGATCTGATGTTTTAAGAGCCGGAATCGCAACACATTATATTGAAAGTAAAGACCTCAAGAATCTGGAAAGCAATCTATTAAAATGTAAAGATCGCAAGTGTATTGATGAGACTTTGAATAGTATGTGTGTAAAAAATATTAAAGAATTTTCTTTGAAGCCTAATATGGATAAGATAAATAAATGCTTTGCTGGGAAGACGATGGAAGAGGTCATGTCACTGTTAGAACAAGATGGATCAGATTTCGCTAAGAGTACTATTAAAACTTTAAGCAAAATGTCTCCGACAAGTATGAAGGTTTCGCTTAAGCTATTACAAATGGGTGCCTCATTGAACTTACAGGAGTGTTTACGTAACGAATATAGGGTAGCTGTAGCATGTTTAGTGAATCATGATTTCTTCGAAGGTAAGTCTGATGTTATGAGGAATATATACACTGTCGCTCATGAATTTAAGATCACTTAGCAACAAATAATAAAATGTTAAAAAATAAATATCAGTGTGAAAGGAGGGTATAATAAAAGCTCTCTCATAATGAAAGAAGACTGAAAGATACAACCTGTACATATCAAGATATTTATAGGAATATGTAGTAATCGACTTCTGTCTGGGCTGATTCAAAATATGACGCATTTCGCCTGAATATTTAAAAAATCGTTATCCGTATTAGAAAGAACACTTTTTCCATAATTTACTATTGCAAATTGATTTCTATCAGCATATAGTTTTCTGCTGAACAAAAATATACTTCAAGCTAAAAGTTACCTGTATATAGCTTTCGATAGACTATTCAAGTCTCCAACACTTTTCTGTCCTTAGTTTTTCTTTTCGAGTTTTTTCACTTTTGCACAAATTTTCACATCCTTCTTCATTTCAGGTTTTAGTCACTTTGCCTGTTACTATACCCATCTTTTATTTGGCCTGCCTACACTTCCTCTTCCTATACATCTATAAAATCTCGCTCTGGCTGACAACCCCGTCACTTGCATCCGTTCTACGTATTAATTATTTTTTTTTTGCTTTCCTTTATTCTCTCATTTATGTCGAAGACGTTTAGTTCTTTAGTTTCTCATTCTAATAGATATTGTGCAACCTTTCACTGTTCCCAAAAATCCTGTATCCTTTTCTGTAGATTATCCTTTCTATGTTAGGAGTACTAAATCATTAGCATATAAGTTTAGAGTGGTGTTCTGGCTTTCCTTTAAGGCATTTCTTTTTCCATTCCTTTATGATACCATCAATATACGAAGGCGACCTGAAATGTTTCCGGAATCGGTAAGAGATGGCGCACGGAAATTGAAGTGGATTTATTGGTCGGAAGGGCAACTGTCAAAATTTTAGACATCTACTGTTAATAGTTGTTGTTTAAGAGTGTGTTTTGTATAGCATGTCGGGTGGTTTCGCAAAAATGGATATCGAATTTCGGGGAGTGATAAAACACTTCTGGATGGCTAGGAAATTCGAAATGTTTTGCTAGAGGTTCATGGCGGATATACTCCATCATTTTTGACCATCAGGTTCTGGGTGAGCGAGTTCAAATGTAGCCGCACAAGCACAAGTGATGAACTACGCAGTGGACGTCCAAAAACGGCTACCAACGATGAAAAGGTCCATAACCGCGTTTGCTCACACCGGAGCAAAAACGAAATCGAGTGACCGTTCCGGAGGAGCGAGGAATTTCTTCATGCGTTTCGTAACCGTGAATGAGACTTGGTTCCACCACTATATAGCGAAGACCAATGAACAGTCGAAGCAGCGAACTTTTCCGGGCGAGTCGACTCCGAAGACAGCAGAGATAGTTCCATCGGCCTGATAGGTCAAGGCGACAATTTTTTGGGATTCCCAAGGTGTAATCCTCATAGACTATCTGCAGAAGGGAAGGACGATCACGGGGCAATACTAGAGTGATTAATTGACCCGATTCGATGCAGTGTTGAAGGAGAAACGGCTTCGTTTGTAATGGAAAAAAGTGCTTTTCCATCACAACCATGCACTGGCTCATGTCCGAATTGAATGAGTTACGCTACGAATTAGTTTCTCATGCTCCATATTCGCCGGACCTCGCCCCCAGCAACTTTTTCCTATTCCCAAACCTGGAACTGGGAGGAAAGAATTTGCCTCAAATGAGGTCATCGCCACTATAGATAACTATTTTTCCGACAGCTTGAAGGGACTGGAGCACTGTTTAAAAAAAGTGTATTGATCTTCGAGGAGACTACATCGAAAAATAAAAAACCACACCAATACAATGTTTTTCTTGTTGATTCTGGAAACATTTTAATTTTGGTGGCACACAGCAGCGTTGTTTAACCTTTGTTGGTATTTTCCTAGTAAATAATTCTGGTGTCCGTGTATAAACCCTCTTATAACTCTTACTAAATGATTTGGAAATTTTCAAATTAAATACCAATTTTAGGTGTACGTGCACTCCTCATCGATAAAGATAAGAATCCGAAATGGAAGCCACCCACCCTGAAAGAAGTATCAAACGAGTTAGTCGATAGTTTCTTTGCCACCTTGCCAGAAAACGAAGAATTACGCCATAAATTGTGATAAGTGTATTTTACATATAAATTACGAAACAATAAAACGCAACATGTATTACAAAGCAATTTTATTTTAACAAAAAAAAAAAACTGTACGGAACAACCAGAAACCAACTAGATGATGGAGAGAATTTGCATGTTTCTAATATACAACACATAAAAAAAATTGATCTACTAAATTCACAAAGTTTTATTTTAAAAGGTTTCTATTCTGAATAAAACAATCGAAGAAAATTTATGTAAAAAAAATAATAGTGATAATAAGAATAAACAGGAATGAGGACAGCTATAATTTTATTTCTTTAATAAATCTATAAATAAAAGCAGACCATCAAATAAAAGAAGGAGGGGAGGGGGGGGGTCTTGAAGTAATATAATTATAATAGCAGGCCTACTTATTCTGTAATATTGGAAAATATTCAAAATTTATTTTGCTTTCAATATAAAATATATCATATTTAAAATTACTCCCTTCTTTTAGGCGAAACAATTAATGTTATAATAAAATCGATTAATGTAGCTGAATTGGGGGGCCAAAAAAATTAACACCGGAAAGTACATTTATTGCATACAGAAATTATTACAAACTAAATCCTGTTAACGCGTACATCAGCACTCAAGTAATGTCATGAGTTACGCTTTAATACGTGGAATAAATATATTGGAAAATAGGCAATATCAAGATTACTGATTCGTAAGGATTTGTTCGTAATAGTAGTAAAACGTTTATAAATACACCATAACACCGTAGATTCAATTTTTGTTTTAGTTTTTTTTTTTCATTTGTTTCATTTTCCTTTTTTGTTTCCTTTGTTTTCTTAAAAAAATGTCCTATTTTGTTTCGTGAATCGTTTGTTGTTATTATTATTATTACATCTTATCTAGCCTACAGGCTATATCCAAATTTCTTTTTAACATATTTACTCTTAGTCAATATACTGGGCTAGCCAGCGAAATCCTTCGCCGTAACCTTGTCGTTTCAGCACTGAGCACATATACAGTTCCAATGGACGCCCGGGAATATCTGATCTTGGTACTTTTCCCTGAAAAAAGAAATAATCTTAATAAAGTTGATTCACAGGAAATTACGAATGATGTTACTTCCTTTATAAAGTAATGAAAGGAATAAGGCCAACGTTACCAGGTTTACAGATTTTGGCTGGTTTTAAAAGATTTCTACCGATCTATCGATGTAATTTCAGAATTTACCAATTCCTATCATTACATTATTTATTAAAACCAACTAAGGTTGCAGCAACGAGTGTTGTTAGAGTTGCTATCAATATTAAAAATAATTAATGTAATTATTATTTTAGTTTTATCGTGTTGTTGATGCAGGTTTGTTGATGTAGAGTCCACATTAACAACACAATGAAACTGAAGTTGTAAATAATTACATTAATTATTTTTAATATTGATAGTAACCGAGCCGCACGCATCTCTAACAGCATTCATTTCTGCGGCCTTAATAATATTCTCTATAAAACAAACGCAAGTTTAACACCATTCTGTAATGACTCTCTTTAAAAAAAAAGGATATCCCTTCTTTTAAATCACGAAATGCATTTACCAATCATTTTATTTATATCCATCGCATGCCGGTGAAAAATTGGTAGTTTATACGGAAGATCTAACACGGTGTATTCATAATTTCAGTTCTAGCCCTAAGAGAATGGTAGATTATTCAAACGCCAACCCAAATTCATAAAAAACATTATGGCAACTATTGGTGAGTCTGCAGTTTCTTATGATCTAGTCAAACGCTGGTGTCGAAATTTTAAATGTGGAAGAACATTCTATGAAAACCAATATAACGGTAACAAGAGACAAAAACATTAAAGACGTACATGATGTACTGCAAAACCGACAAGTACGCATCAGGAACATTGAGAAAGACACTGGCGTATCATATGTGGTGCACAACATACTGACTTAAGAATCATATATGAAGATGAGTGCCCCAAATGCTAACCATTGATTAAAAAAGAAATCGGATGTTGATTTGTAAGCGTTGGAAAGGTACCAAGCAAAGAGATTTTACTGCAGCGGACGTACAGTAGATAAGTATACTTGCAGTGTTGTTTTCTTTTCACCGAACAGCTCATCTAATTTCATCATTCACAATAACCAAATTCTATGCAAAATTTAAGGATATTGTGTTGCCATGTACTCTGAAGCCACTCGATGAATTTAGATACAGTCCCGTCGAGCCCATTATGTATTGTTCATAATCAGCAACATTCTTCCTTGTTTGGCTTTTGCTTGTATATATTGAATTGCTTACTTTCAACCATACCATTGAAATTGATAGAGATTACCAACGGAGAGATTACTTCATAACAAATCACTGGGTATAACATTGTATATATAACCATTCATGTCGAAGTTATATTTTCAATTCAAGTTTATCCATGGCAACATTGTTATTTTAAAGCTTGTCATATGGCATTTATGTTCTCATTTACTTTTTAACATGATTAAATAAGCTCCAACTATTTCGGTAAATGAAACACGAAAGGATACATTTATATTGCAATTGATGTTACTTTTACTTTATTATTGCGATATTATTTTACCAGGTCATATAACCATAATGTATTGCACATAAAATATGAAAAACTTTGCTATTTATTATACAAGATTTTGATAACCAAACTTCGATTACGATGTTGTCATTTGACAGTTTCATCTGTTAAATTTCACCAGTGTAATACAGTCGCCGATCGTAGCGCTACCTACTGCATTCTTAACGTGAATGAAGTATAGATAAAATCGGAGGTTAAGTCTAAAGAAATAATAAGATAATCAAAACGATGCGTATATGTATTTAATATGTGTATTATATATTGCAATGAAAGTATTTGGCGCCATGTGATGTAACATCACATATCTGCTGTTAGTAATGACAACAACCACATTAGATTTAAGTGCTTGTAAGTATTATTTTGTGGTTGATTAATTTGTAAGAAATGGATGATATCGAAAGGTCAAAATTCTATACAAGAAAGAATTTAACGACTAGATACTTAGATTCACATTATAAAGTAGAATTTAAAATTTGCGGTAAAGATTTATGTACATATCAAGAAAATTAAATTATTATTTAGAAACCAGCGGAAATTACTTGGTAAAATTAAAAATAAACATTTCAAAATAAATATTGTTTTTTAATCATGATAATCGCAATTAAAGATAAATATACACATATTAATATACAGGGTGGCATAGGGAAACAAGAAATTTTGAATGTGGTAATGCGAGTCCTGTGGAGTTGGTAGAAAGATGGAAGCTATCATTTACTAATCATGAACCAGCGGGCATTCCGACGTCATTACAATGTAAAACGTCGTAATTGCGTTCCATCTTGCCTCGTTATCAGTACATGGGTTAAGTATTACGAGGAGACAGATTCATCCCTAAAAAAGGAAACCACTAGGAGCTTAATGAACTCAACGAAACCCAGAAAAAATTAGAGCTGTTTGGGTATCGAACACGCAGAAACATTAGATTTAAACAGAATTTGAAGTTTTATCTTTACCATATTCAAGTTATGAAAGAACTACAACCATTAGGCTACGAAGCGATATCCGAAATGACCAGATTTGTCGGGTTTTTATGAGGTCACCTCAAAAGCGGAGTGTACTGCACTTGCTTAACGACTGATTAAGGCCGGGGATCGAACTCGATTATTTTCTCTCGATTTGTGAATTCCACCTAACTTAATCACTAGGCTAATATGGGGGACATATTAGCTTAGTGTAACACCGGACTTAACCACTAAGCTAATATATTCCCCATATTAGCTTAGTGATTAAGTCAGGTAGAACTCAGAAATCGAAAAAAATAATTGAGTTCGATGCTCACACACGACAACCTTCGCTAATAAAAAAAAATAGGGAAGACAAATACGTCAGACAAAAAATCATCGAACGCATGATGAATCTAGCAAGTAGTAGCCCTTTTGGGAGCTACCCTGAAACGTCGGACTATAAAAGTCCAACGAACGATGGACATAGCTCAAACAACAACTTTAGTTATTATGAGAATCCATCGTCAACAGTTTGAAAATGAGGATTTGAGAAGAACACCCATGGATTCCCTCCTAGGAATGGATATGTTCAAGAGGCTATCTTATGGACCTTGTTTTTAAAACTTGACAATCTTTGGTGGGACACTTAATGGCATGCAATTTACTCCTTTTATATAGCAATAAAGCTTGTTCACTGACTTTACCTCACTCAAAATTTTCCGTTTTCTTATGCCACCTTGTACAAATTGACGAGAAACAAAAAATTAGAATTAAAAAATACTTTCAATTCCTATTGCTGCTTTTACATTCTAAACTTAGCTGCGTTATAACGATTGAAGTCTTTAATAAATTCTATGGCTATTAGAATGTGTATTATAAGTAATAATTATCATTAATATCAACAAAACCTTCAGCTGGGGTTACGAGTGAAAGGGATTAAGATATTCGTTAAGAACAATCTCAAGTTTGCCATTCCATGTGAGATTAAACGGCAAATCCGCAATAAATATGAGAAGTGACGTCACAGCAAGAGAGTCTTTTTAAGAACGCGTTAAAAAATGGAAGTTTTGGATCTTTCTTTTATTAAATCTTAATCCAAAATTAAGATACCGTACCTTTCCCGTTGTTTGACCGTACAATCCGTACACCTGCCTCAATTCGTCCTCAGAAGCCGCACCAGGAAGATCGATTTTGTTACCCAAAATTAGCACGGGACAATTGGAAAGCGTTTCGTCCGTAAGGAGAGATTCTAATTCGTTCTTGCTCTCGACAAATCTTTCCCGATCGTGGGCGTCAACCAGAAATACTATGGCGTCAACCGCGGGAAAATAGTCTTTCCATACTCTCCTAGCTGTAAAAGAAAAACTATTCGAAAATATTCCTTTATATTTTGCGCTTTAAAAACACGAAAGCGTTAAGTGATTTCGCGTTAAACGAGATAATGTATCGGATACGAGGTAACCGTCACAATAAATTTAATTAAAGGATATTATATATTATTTATAATTATATTAA
This sequence comes from Trypoxylus dichotomus, assembly GCA_023509865.1. NCBI lineage: Eukaryota > Metazoa > Arthropoda > Insecta > Coleoptera > Scarabaeidae > Trypoxylus > Trypoxylus dichotomus. The sequence goes on along the minus strand of CM042081.1, from coordinate 6,982,033 downwards.
GTGTAATTTAATAGTATCGCCAACTTATCTGATCCAAATACTTAGTTTATAAGCGCTTTTACTTTATATAAAAAAAAATACTTACATCATCGTAACGAAATTAAAACAAAAAAATTGTTGTAAGCTTTTCTAACCCCCCTGTATAGAAACGTTATAAATGTCTTATTTAAACTTGAAAATTGGAAAATGCATTTATATAAAGATGACGTGTTCCTCAATTGTGATAAATGCACGTCTGAAAACGACTTATCACTGTTACACGAAATAAATAACGCTTATACTAGATACAGTACATAACAAAAATATTACCTCATCTTTTGATAACATCACAGAATCAAATATAATAGGTTCCAGTTTTAATCAATAAGCAATTTCTGATAAGTTTATTGCGCCAATTGTAATAGAAAAATCACAATGTTTGATTTTAATTTCAATTAGAATTACGGTGAAGATAAATAGTAAGGTATGCTTACCTTGAGTGTGACCACCCAAATCGAATGTAGTGAACCTCATATTACCTATCGACAGTTCCTCTGAAGCTGGAAAAAAGTTGAAATATGTTGAAATACAATATAAATCTCTATTTGTTGCGAAACATTTTTAACATGTAAAATATTTGCTTATAACAAACGGAAACACCTAAATTGAATGTAATTACGTATTATTTCTGAAATTATACAGATTGCCTTGTCATTAATGATATAGACAATAAATTACTTGACCTAAACGTACCTTACCAATTTCATTATAATTAAATATTATTTACACGTAATTGCAACTTTATTTAAAACAATCTGTATAATAACGTAATAAACATGACCTTTTATAAAACTCTTAAATTCCATATGATGAAAAAAATACATAAAATAAGAGAAAACCACATAAAGAAACGACAACAAAATAACAACCAGTCATATGACTAGTTATTCACCAGAAAATTACAAGGGTCAAGCTATGATACAACTAAGGAAACAAAAGAAATAAAGTTATCTTACTGGGATGAAGAGTAGGTACATGTTGTGCGAGTCGATCATCCTTGAGCATGTGTAACAAAGTTGTTTTTCCAGCGTTATCAAGGCCCAGGAAGAGCAGCTTACCCGATTTCTTCCATAAGCCTGTACACAACACGTAATCTTAGTTAGTGCAATGATTCAACTCACCTTTTGGTTGCGATGTATTATCATTGATATTATCAGGATACGGAATGCAATCAATTAAACCCTCGTCAAATAATAAATTTATAAGTGAGGCCTTGCCAGAATTTGACAGGCCCATTACAATATATTTTCCTTTGCGCTTAACTAAACCTATAGCCAATACAAAAGAAGCGCATTACAAAAGAATTTTGCAGGGTCTTAACTCACCTAAATATCCTAAAACGCCAGTGAACCAATCCCAAATGAACATTGTTTCTTCTGTAAAGAAAGACACAATAAAATATAGAGATAACCTTGGTTATAGAGTCCTTTTGTGACTCAGCTGTTTTCCAAGGATTGTCAAATCAATGGGACGGGAATACAGGAATCGGTGGCCAAATTACTATTGTTAGCGTTAATGGAATGAGACACAAATTAATAATAATCTATTATTTTGGTCTTACTGTTTTGACGTACCGAAAAAAATGTCAAGATATTTAAATTTCGATTTGGGAAGGTGATTTTTAATGTGCAGGTATGTACGTGGAACATTTTCACTTAGAAATATTTGGTTTACTTACATAAATATAATATCTATGTACACAATATTTAAGAACTTATTCGATACTGCCTATTTTATACTGCGGCAATGACAGCCCGATTATTACAGAACTTTTGTTGGCACCTTAGTTTGTGATGTGACATTTCCGGTTCCAACGAAAGTCTACGTATTATAATTTACATAGTCATGAATGAAAAGATAAAGAAAATCACTTCAAAAAATTAAAACTGCTTTAATGAGGCGTCAGAGTTTAATTTAATGTTTCAAATTTCGATATTATCCTCATCTTAAAATAGGTTTCTTTTGTTTTAATTTAAAAATTGTTTTTAAAAAGGCGTTTCCTGTACTGGTAAAGTCAAATGATATAGCGGGAAAATTTGAATTTTATTTAATTAAATAAGCAAGCTGATTTATTTTCTTTTTACTTTTATTTAATTATTTTTTCACTAGCTCGCTTATAACAATAATTTCGTTGTAATTTATTTTTCTTCTAAAATAATACACACAAAATATGAAATTATAAGTTTCAGTCCTAACGTTCAAACGGTAATGAATGACGTGGAAATAGAATACAAGTATAATAACAATTATTATTTAGAATTGGAATTTATGAATGGTAAAAATTCTATCTCTCCATTATTCTATTTCATATCTATTAAATGTAGTATCTATTCGTTATTCTTAAAATGTTAAAGAATTAACCTCTATTTTGTTATTGATTTCTTTTCTGTTTATGAATTAATCAATAATTTTCTGTTATTCAGCGAAAGTTCAAATACATTGACCTTTCTATTGTTATAGATATGTCTAGAAGTCGTAACAGAAATATACAAAAGAAAATCATCGACGAAAATGTATCAGGAAAATGGTTTGGTGATTATATTTTAAATGGGACCAGTCTTAGTGATCTAGAAGATGTAAACAATGCTGCATCCTACAGTGAAATTGATATAGTGGATAACTTAAGTGTAAGTAAAAGTTCGTCAAGCTCTTTAAGTTGGGGTGAAGACTGTGAAACAGAAGCTACTCAGAAAGTAAAATATGAATATGATAAGATGAATAATGTTCTGCGAGGTTTAGAACCAATACCACCTCATTATGATAAAGATGAATATAAGTTGTGGATTAAAACCTTTCCATGTTTACGGTAATATGTTGGTAGCTCCCTGACAATAAATATTAACTTTATATATTCACTTGCAGCTCAACTCATTTACAAGAAAATAAAAAGGCAACCAAATCAATAGGTAAAAGTAATTGTGATAATTTACGAGCTGACTTATTGAATGATACTGTGATAGATAGTTTACTCAATAAAATGTGTTATTCGTTGACTAATACGTCAAGCAATACTAAATCCCTTGATAGAAGGAAAAAACAAGAAAATAGAAAAGTGCATGTTAATAATGAAATTAATGTAGGCAAGACTACACTGCAAGATGATTTTTCAACTCTTCTTAGGATTTCGCCAGCTCCGACTTACGAGAAACTATCTATGTTAGAAAAAAGGAGACGATCTACACATTACGTGGAGGGGACGGACTTTAGTAATTCGCATAGTAGGGAATATGCGTCGCTACCTCATCTCCCTCCATCGGATAATAACCTAGTCAATATTAAGTGTAAAAATTCAAATACGTTGAAAGGTAAAAGTAGAAAGCGTCAATATACGAATAAAATCATTCTACCCCCTATCGACGTGTCACTAAATCAATTTAGGTCAATATCAGCGATACCCTTACAACAAAATAAATGTTTCTCAGCATTATCTACAAAAACTAACTTTGTAATTGATTGTAATAATTTGAATGGTACTGTTTGTAATTCTAGTGTTAATACAAGACGATTAAATGGCTTTTATTAAATATTGTCGGTGTTTTACTTTCTTACTGTTTTGTCTCAGGCACGTTTATATTAAAGGAATATTGTATTGTTTAATTTGAATTTTCCGTGGTTATTTTCAAAATAGTTCGAGGTGGTACGAAGGGACAGTATTTTTTGTTTTAATAATCAACCACATTTAAGCATGTGGATATATTTTTCTGGGACAGTCTTACGCGGACTTACTAATTTTAATTATCACTGAACGAAAACGCGATACGTGATGTTTGCTACTTACATTAGTAAAAGAAATTACGTATATTTTAACAAAGAATGTATTACAGTAGAATTACGAAGTTACAGAAATCTGTAAATTTCAAATATGTTCAAACAATAAAAACAATTGCATTTAAAAATAAAAAAAATGAAATAAGACAATAAAAGGATGAATTGATTTATTGATAAGTGTATCTAAATTTAAGTTCCATACAATTTTGTAAAGGAACAATTTTTCACCACTCAAACGAACATTAGAATGCCATACTTGAGTTTTGCTTCTTTTGTGCCTATAAATCGAAATTAAACGGTACGTTTTGGACAGCAAACATAAAGTAATCATCAATTATCCATCCGTTTGTATTATACGCGTTTAGTTTGTATTCCTGTTCTTTAACCGTTCATTGTAAACATTGAAAAGTGCGCAGGATCGAAGATTGATGAGGGACTTTTCAAACATTTTACTGCGGGTACCCTTATTCCATGTCGCGTGAGTGGTGTTTCCAGTATGTTTGGACATTTCCGATTCTTCATATGAACCGGAACTTTCGCGTTTCTTAGTCTCTTTAGTGTAATGAGTAATTTCCTTTTCATGGTGTTCTTGTAAGTGCTTTTAATGAAATTGCTTTTTATAGATTAATTGAAAGAAAAATTGCGTTGGTAAGTAAAATACGACGTGTGATTGTGGTATTGGATAAGTCTAGAGTTATCTTCAAAATTAAAGATGAATAATTTTTCATTGAAGACTGATAAATTAAAAGAACTGCTTTTGATTTAATTATCCGCTCGATTGGTGTTACTAATTTATCTAATAACATCTTAACAACAGATTTTAGGAATGTTATTAAGTTTTTATGAAACTATTTCAATTATTTTAAAGAAAATATTGTTTCCTATCGAATGGGAGTTTTTGATGTTCTTTATTTATCCTACAGTTTTTCAAACGGTTAAAGTCGTATATGTAATGATTGTATTAAGCTGTTTTATTTACTAAACTTGTTAAGTTGTATATTCTTCTTTCTCCTCATTATTGTATTAAATAGAGGTAAAAAGTATTAGCTTGTCTGATAGCTTATTGTACATTTGCATTTTATTTTTGGAAAAATTGTACTTTATCCCAACAAGATATGTTGTTTTGCTAAGTACTAATAGAAATGAATGCGTCCACGTCCAGAGTCCCTTTTGATTGTGTTATAACGAATAAAATATAAAAAGAAAACAATAAAGAAAAATTATTGATTATTATTACTTCAAATTTCTTCTTATTTTTCTTTCTTTTGAAGGATGGGGTTGATTTAAGTTTTTCTTTCGTTTTTAACAACTTTATTACTATTGCCTCGTTACATTATTATTATATAACCAATTTACTTTTTAACTACCCTTTTAGTTATAACTACAGACCTGATAAGTGCAAATTTTGCACTGATTAAAGTTAATTAGTATTAATTAACTTTAATTAGTGTAAGACATCTACAAATAGACGTAAAATATAATAAATAAATAAAATAAAAGATTTGCACTTTGCATATAATCCGGTATCTAGTTATAACTATATAACCAGGATTGCAACCGGACACGGTCGGTAAGTCAGCAATCCCACCAACGGATTAAGGTGGTTAATTTAAAATTATTCACCACACTTTTTTATACCCTGTCCACAATTACACGGTCCAATTCCGGCAACAGTTCATTCAAAACATTTTATAGTTTTCGCAAGTTCTTTTTGTATACTTTTAAATAATATTGTATTAAAATACACTGCAAACTGGCTACACACAAGCTTCTTCGACTGAAGAAAGGTGAAAATGTAATGTTATAAATACTTTTCTGTTTTTTTGACTTACATTATTTGCTTCAACGTTAAAATTTGCTGGTAGATCAATGCAGAGATAATATATATTGGATCAATGCAGCCGGATAATTGAAACATGATACGATATGTCATCAGTATATTTCGGAAGAAGGTTTTGAATAAAGATTTTTATTAATCAAAATTACAGTTTATTATACAATTTATGTTATTATAATAAAATTGTTACTGTATACACAGAATGGAAACACAAATATTAAAGATCTTTCTCATCTGTAACTGCATTTTCATGTAATACTACTTAATTTCAAAAATGTTCGATTAATTTTTGTATTAATGTCGGTACAAAGTACTAGAATTCACTATAATAGCCCATTCACCTTAAGAATGTAGTTGATAGCGCTACTATCGGCATCCGTATTACACTGCCAATACTTAATTCGATTAAATAATAGCGGGTGATTCGAAACTAAAATATCGTTTGTATTATAACCATTGACAGATTCATACTAATCATGTTCTGGCAAGATCAACTTTTAATGTAATATAATATTTCATTTTATCCAACATAATTTTCGTATACACAGGTAACCTTTTTGTCGTATGCTTAGGTATCTGAAAATAGCAAACGTCGAAAATATTATATGCCCAACGCTACATTTATAAAGTGAATGATACTTATAGGCTATGGTACACATGTTTTGAAGTATTACGTCTTACGCAGTGTAGCCTTCTGCTATTACCTTATATGGATTCGCGTGTAACTATCTTTTTTTTTGGAACTAGGAGTGTTGCTAAGTTATTTGGCGTACTTTTCTACATTTGTTGTATTTATCGTTCCTGTTACCAGTCAAGTTTTGAACTACGAATAATCTATAAATACATTTGTTTTTCTTGTAATAAATAGAAATAACATTATGTTTTAGATTATGTCTGATGTTTTTTCTATTTGTTGTATATTTTATTCAAATATAACTTTTTCGATTAATATTATTCAACAATATTATCTCCATAAGAGTAATACTTTACGACATTACTAAATTTGGGTGATACAGTCTATAGTAAATGCTTTTCATTTCTAAACTAGACTAGACTTCGCCAAAAGAAAAAGTGGCGTTTTAGAATACTCAATTAATTCTACAAATCTGTCAAGTAGCGTTCGGTGGTTATTGGAATCTTCCCTTGTTAGCTATATGTAGAAATGAATGAAAGTTTTCATAATTGTTATTTGATGCACAACTACTTTTCGCAAGTTACAGTGTTATTATTCTTAAAAATAACGTACTTCTGCCAAATATTGTAAATAGGAAGTCAATTATTAAAGAAGCATTAAACAAACTTTACAGTAAATAAACTACTCCCACAAAAAATATCTTTTTTCGATTTCCATCTACAGTGACTCAAAGTGAAAATGATGCATATAATTTAGTAAGAAGCTGAAAATGTTAGGTAAAATAATTATTTAAGAAAAGTAAATTAAATATATTATATCTAGTATTCTTGCAGATTTGATACATATTAATGAAGTTAGGTACAGTTGTAAAAATTGTGTACTGAGCTGCATCATTTTTACTATGATGTTGAACATGTAACCGCTGTAGTGTTATCTGGATTGAGTTCGTAATACCTGTTCCAGTTAGTTTTGTTTTATTTTTGTAATGTATTTTTAATGTTAGTAGATGTAATATATTCAATTTACTTTTACTAAATAATTACTTTTCCTAACATTTCCAGCTTCTTACCAAATTATATATCACTGCATCATTTTCACTGTGAGTCACTGTATATAAATATATTAGTTTGATGGTATTTTAACATACTAACATACTCATCAATAAACACTTCCTTTAATGACCTTTTTTGTGTTGTGAAGACGCTATAGTTATTTATATATGCAATCAAATCGATATTTATATCAACTTAGCGATGTACGACAGACGAACAAAACCGATCGATTAATAAAATTTAAGCTTAATTGCCGTACAATTAAAGTAATTCTTGAACGATTTTAGTAGAGGAATTCAACTATTTTTCTTAGTAATACACTAATACCTGCAATCAAGATAATAATCTAGCAGGTTAATAAATTATACGCATACACCGCTTTTTGTTTTAAGGTGCAAAACGATACAAATTTTACTCGGCTAAGGTACTGATTTATATACGGGCATTCCGCGTTTTGTGCATACATTTACACGTGTATCGACTTTCTTGTAGCTCACCGCAAATTGAGCGACCTTGAAATTATGCAAATATATTTTTTTTTTCGTACGTGTCACTGAAAGAAATGGATCGCTTGCAGATCTTTTTCGATGAAGAATGGGCTGTAGCGCTGCGAAAAATTTAACTGTCGAACATTTGGATGGATCCAAGGTGACTGAACTCAATCCGAACAATTCGGAACCGCGGAAAGTGTCCGTAACCCATAGCAATCCTGATATGCCGGTGATCGAAAGTGTCGAACCCAGTACTGAAGTTTTGGAGAACGATGATAATCTTAATAATGTTCATCAGACCGGTAAAGTATTTGAGGATGGTTTATGTGTTTCTGTTGAAGAAGTATCAATATACATCTATACTATTTAATATGGGAAAAAAGCACAAAAACTATCAATTGTTAGTTAGTAACAGTGAGAAGTTCTTTTAGTATAAATTGGTGTTCTTTAGAATCGTAGTATTTACGATATCCTTGGCTTATTAAGCATTGAAATATTGCAATATCTTTGTGACAAAGTTACTTGGCAATAAAGTAGCACCTAATATAATGGTTCTTCTTTCTTTGGCATATTTACCATGCAATTAACATGTATCCTTAAAAGTTATTGTTTTGTTTTGTAAACGCTTAAAAAGGAATCAGGTTTCCTCAGGTCAAAAACACCTTTAGGTTGATATATTTCCAAGATTCTTTTTAGAATTGTTTCTCTCCATCGATTGCAATCAACTTCAATAGCATCTCTACTTTCTCCCAAACTTATTGCACTGTACCAGGAGTTTCCAAATAGTGGTCCGGGAGTTATGGGCTTACGGTATATCTGCTCTTGGAGCCGCCGTAGTATTTGCTCACAAACTGATGTATTTAAATAAATTAGCTGTTTCTGGAATGAATCAATCCTTGATTAACTCTTTAACTTTACAACGGTCCCGAGTTTTCAATACGTCCTTCAAGAACTCATATTTTGCTAACCACAAATTTGGTAAATTTTGAGTAATTCCAAGAATGTTTATTATGTTAAAATTATATGCTTAATGTACAAAATAACATTAAAAACGATCCTGAGCAATTTTAGACATTTATTAATTCAAAAAAAGAGGACTCCTAGTTGTCCTAACGTTGTCAAGACTGAAAATGGAGACTCGTTTATAACACCATCCTCAATTGTAAACACCTTCCAATATTTCTTTACATCAGTTTATACACATTCTTCCAACTCTAACCAGCAATGTTTCAGAAAACATTAAACTGTAATCATTTGATCAGTACGATGTCAGGTCAAGAATCCGTTGTCTATCGTGCACTGAAACATTTAAAAAATAAACACACAATGGCACATGACAACTTACCCAGTTCTTAGTAAACTAAACCATTGCTAAACCATTATACTGTCTATTTAACCGTTCTTTAACCATTTGTGTTTTTCCAAATCGCTGGAAGACAACTAAAATCATTCCTATTCATAAAAAAGGAAGTGTACTCCTACTGAAAATTATTGCCCAATAACAACCATTAATAACTAAAGCATTTTAAATATGTCCTTATCATTGTATATATCCACAAATCCGACCATCCCTTTTAGAATATGAGCATGGTTTTGTGAAGAAGCGATCCACGGTTTTCAATCTACCCATACCGAGTCAGTACCTCTCGGAATATTTGGACACTAACAAACAAGTCGATGTCACATATACGAAATTCTCTAAAACTATTGATCGTATTGATCATGGGTTATTGCTGAATAAACTTGCAGCCGTTGGGTTTGCTCCACATCTAACATCACTATTCTAGACGTACCTGTTAAATAGAAAACAATATGTGTGTTGGAATGGCTATTAGTCAGACTTTTTATATCTACCTCAGGAGTTCCTCAGTGAAGCAATCTAGGCCCTTTGCTCTTCCTATTATACATTAATAATCTTTGTGGTATCTTGAAATGTGAAAAGTTGCTTAGCGCAGGAGTCAGTGTGGTGATTATAGTAAAAAATTTGGAGACCTCTGCACTATACCGTAGCATTTTTTTGAATTTGTCTAACCTTCCATTACTCGCCCGAAATCTAAGTGATTTATAGTTTGTTCTATAATTATTTGGGCCTATAGAGACAAGCTCTTATCACGAATCACTTGCACCCGCTTTAGAAATACTTGGCATATGCCTTCGAAAGAAGAAAGTCTCTATCTGAACCTCCTTCTTTTAAAACGGTTACACTATCTTTTAAATAACAGGTATCTACAGCTTGAATGCAATATAACTTCTTAGCCTCGTACAAATTTTATTTGGATGCAGACGTCTTCGTGTTTATTTTTCAAAAAGAAATAGTCTGTAATACCAAAATTTAAGTAGACCTATTTAGAAGTCAATTGTTTTCTCCGGTTTACAGTAAACGGATTATCTTTCGAAATCCCAGCTGACGGTGAAAATTCAGAAAGTATAATCAAAAAACACCCTCCTAAAAGGTTCCAGAAGCTAGAAGACCAGCAAACTAATCCTACTTTATCCCTGGTCAAGTTGCAAGAGAAACTGGATGAAGCAGAAATTAGAAGACAGCAAGTAAGTGTTTGGGATTTAGAAAGTAGAAGAAAGAGGGCATACTTTTTTCAAAAATACCTTTTCGAGTAATTTCCGATCATTAAATTTATCGTGGAAAAAATTTCATTGTCACAGACTAATACAAACACTACTAAGAGGTACGTTATTTAGATAGTATGCGATGATAATAAAGTTCATGTCAAATTTATCAAGATATATGCTTATATACCGTTGAGAAAATTACACCTGAGAATGCGGGTAAATAGATATAACTACATGGTTGCATGTTACGATTATAGTTCTGCCATATGGTATGCAAGGCTATTGGTGATTAAACAAATAATGTATTTTATAAAGAGGATGTTTTTAATTCCTTCAGACAACCGTATTGTCTGCTTATTATTAATGAAAAACGTTTCAAAAAAGTTTTCATTAAAAATAGCACGAAGGTACAGTTTTATGTATCTCCTTCTCTTTTAATCATTCCACAGCTTTAGAAAACAATTCTTTCGGTAACTAAGGAAAAAAAATTAACAACTTCTTTGAGTGCTTTGTCAAAAATGTTTACCTCTGAGACGCTTTTCTAGTTTTGAATTTGACCGAGTTAGTTTTATTCTGATAGCACACTCGGAAGAGACATTACAGCAAAACTTGAAGATATACCAAAAAGAACTAACAAAGATAAACATGGAGATAGACACGAAGAAAATAAACACAATGATAATAGCAGCAGAAGAAAGAAAACATAGCATCAAAATCGGGGAGAAAGCATTGGAACAAGTTAAAAGTTACAACTACTTAGGAACAATCATTGAAGACAATGGGAGAATAGAGAAAGAGGTAAATGAGAGGATAGGGAAATCCGCAAAAATATATAACATATTGAGAAATTCGTTTCTGGATAAAAAAGAAATACCAAAAAAATAAAGACAGAGGTGTATAAAAGAGTGGTCAGACCAACATTAACATATGTTAGTGAGTCATGAATAACCATGAATAGAATCAAAAAGCAGAGTTACGGCCATGGAAATGAGATTCCTAAGAAGAATAGAAGAGACAGAATCATAAACACGACAATCACTAATAGTCTAAATATCAAGCCAATAGAAATAATCATAGAAGAGAGACAACTGGGATGGCTTGGACATCTACACAGAATGGAAGAAGATCGAATCACAAAGGGGATATTTGAAGCCAAAAGAGAGGGCAAAAACAGAATAGGTAGACCCCGAAACACCTGGAAGGAGCACTGATCTCTTGTAAGTTACAAGACTGGTGCCGTTGTCACAAATAATTACTTGAAAATTGTAGATCAGGTTTTCGAAAAGTGTTTAAATTTCTCTATTTATTCGCAAGTTAAATCAATTACCTCTTTCATCAACACGGATTTTTCAGTAACATCAACAGTTTCCTTCATCAACAGTAACTAATTTAGTAATCGTTAGGCGGTTTATCGGTGACAAAATAGATAAGAATAATTAAATTGATTTTATTTATACGAACTTAAGCAAAGCGTTAGATTGATCATTCTATATTGCTCCAAAAATCACACTATTCACTTCGTTTAAAGGGCGTTAAAAAGGAAAGTTCGGTTCATATTTGATTCGTTCTCGTATTTTCACAGGTAAATTTAATCAATTATTCTTTGCTCATACTTTTCTAGATTCTTCAGCAACGAATACAATCTGCAAAACATCGAAACATCCTAAGAAAGCAAGCTAGCGTGACGTCTTCTGATAACGAAAACGGTGTCGCTTACCTGAAGGTTCCTGAAGATGCGCCACCCACAGTGGTTAATCCTTACGACGTTTCATATGTTTAACTCTTATAAATTAGGGATTATATATCATTTGGAAAGGTAAATATCGTCTTATAAGTATTTGAAATACATTGGGTATCGTATTTTTGTATTTACAGTTAATAATACCAGTTGGTTAGAAAAAGAGGGAAGCAATTTTTTGTTCTCCATGTATTTTTATACAAACATGATATAAAGGTGATCAAATACGAATAAATATATATAAGAAATGAGGTGAATTCAAACAAATAAAGTTGAAAAGTTTTACTTTAAACGTTCGTTTTGTATGAACCTATAGTTTTCCTTTAAAAATATCCTTTCTCATTCCTTGCATTGATTGCAGTTGCTGTATAGTTGGGGCATTTATTAGCAGGAACTTATGCTGCGTATTTGATGGCACGCCAATCGTATGCATTATTAATGAGCTCCCTGTAAATCGGCGATTTTTCCTAGCTGCACGCGAGGAAATTATACAGAACCTCCTCTTTCGTTTTCGTTTTGAATGTGTAATAATGGTTTCGCGTCAATATAAAAGCTGTCTTTTCGTTCGTGTGAGCATAGAATTACTGTTTGACTATCTGCTATTTTTACACCTTCGAATATCTGGTTTGTTCAAATAGATTAACGGTTTAGGTGCATGTACAATGTAGGAACTGGTAGAAAGGGGAAAACTTAAAATGATTTGTACTACGAACTCTAAGTATGTGAAATGAATTTTTGAAATCGAAAACTTTCCATTCTGCTTATTAATTTTAAAAACGAATATTTTTCAAAAATTCATTTCACTCAAAAATATTAGCTAAATGCATACATATGCATCTAAAATAGATGAAGTTTCGATCTCGGCGGTAGATTTAGGGTTTAGTTTTGATTATCATAGCATACGATTTGAGGAAATATTTTAACCCATTGGTAATTTAATATTTTGTCAAAAACGTTGATGTGCCATTGAAAGAAATATATGTAAAGGCTGTACATTTATTACCTTAGTGTAGTTAATAACGGTACTTCAACACCATCTACGAGGGGAGGTCCAAAAGTTCGTGGAATGGAGGGGATAGAGTGGGGATAGGGGCACTCGGTAGGTGTCATTCTGATTGGCGACTCATCATTAGTATATAAGTTATGTTGCAGCCCTATAGCGTCAGTCGTTTACGCATAGTTGCCTGCTAAACAAGTCAATCCGGAAGAAAACTGAAACTATGGAGGAAATTGAACACCGTGCTGTGATAAAGTTCCTTACAAAGCAAGGAAAGAACGCTCAAACCATATTGAATGAAATGGAAACCGTTTATGGGGAACAGTGCCCTAGTAAATCAATGATTTATAAGTGGCATGGTTTTTTAAACATGGTCGGGAGTCGATTGAAGACGACCCCCGCTCAGAACGGCCAGTTGAGACCACCACATCAGACATCGTCGAAAAAGTGCAAAAATTTCTACTGCAAGACGCCCGTTTGAAGAAAACACAATTATCTGCATTAGTTGGAGTATCAGACACCACCATTTTGCGTATCCTACATGACCACCTGGGTATGACAAAAGTCAGTGCAAGATGGGTACCGAGAATGCTCACGCCGCTGCAGAAACAGCAGCGCGTCTGTGCGTCCAAACAATTTTTGGAGCTGTGTGGAGACAAACCTGCACAGATTTTGGAGCGGATTGTTACCGGAGATGAAATATGGGTTCATCACTTTGAGCCTGAGTCCAAGCAGGAGTCCATGTAATGGCATAAAAAAGGAACACCACCACCAAAATTTCAAAGTGTCAGAATAGGCTGGAAAGTTGATGGCTACTGTTTTTTGGGATTGTGAGGGGATATTATTGATTGATTACAAAGAAAAAGGTAGCAGCATAACCGGAGAATATTACGCAGCGATATTATAAAAATTAAACGAGGCCATCAAGGAAAAACATCAACAAAGTTGACCAAGGGTGTGTTGCTCTTGCAAGACAATGCGCCGGTTCACAAGAGCAAAGTTGCAATGGCTGTTCTGCACAAGCATGGCTTTCAATCAATAGTCCATCCACCCTACAGTCCAGACCTGGCACCTAGTGATTTTTATTTGTTCCCAATTTAAAAAAAGACTTACGTGGAAGAAAATTTTCCGACGACAATGAGGTAAAGGAGGCAATTTTAGCCCATTTTGAGGCGAAGGATAAAAAATATTTTTATGATGGTTTAGAAAAATTAATTCATAGATCTAATAAATGTACTGTGTTTAAGGGTGATTATATTGAAAAGGAAAAGTAGATTTATTGTTTTATTTTATTTGAAACCCTTTCATTCCACGAACTTCTGGATCTCACCTCGTATGATAATATTAACTCCTTTATGGAGAGAATTGGTCATAGAGGAAGTTGCAAGCTTGTCATGTTCTAGAAGCTAATGGCTTTGTAGGGAAAGGTAGGTGATACTTTCTGAATAATACCAACTTCTCTAAAGATGCAAGTAACTATCCGGTTTTTTGTAGTCTTTTGGATAATACTAGCTCCATCCAGAATAAATGTGTCTCTTACTACTCTGGATAATTCTAACTTAACTCCTCTAAGCATAGAAATTACTGTCATAAAGACCACGACTTGGTCAGCTGTTTAATGCTATATTTACACTTTTTAAAGTGAAATACCATTTTTACATTAAAACCGAATGGACGCCAGAAACATCAAAAAAGGGTTGAAATGGCGTTAGAATTAACTCGATTCTGTATGCGCCTATTTAAGCATAGTACAAGTTGAAGTTACACCATACAATTCGTCACATGAATTGCTATCTTTTATGACTTATTGCGAGAAAACTTCTTCTCCGGGTTAACCTGTGTTCCAGCAGTAGCTTGATTCTGAAAAGAATATTTTGTTGCTTTACATTCCCAGCTATCGTTGATATCTTCCTCATAGTCCAATTATAACGGACTTCAGAGAAAATTTCATGGACAGACTTTATACATTTTCAAATAAATGATTGTGTTAATACCAGTAATTCCAGGATTTAATCTGTAAATCTATTCCATGCGGTTACTCAGCAAATGCTACTTGATTTAAAACATTACACTAAACTGTAAGCTTTGATGTTACAGGTGCTGCTTAATTTTTGACAATATCTTGTAAAAAGAACGAAATAGTTATAATTACAGGCCAATAGTATTTCGATATGCTGCAGGATGTTGTTATAAAAATTGGATTTAAGACTATAAAAAGTAAGTTCTTTTTTCAATAATCTTTGACAAAAGACTTCAACAACTGATAAAAAAATCACAGAAAGAATACAGAACAGCTATACTCACCATATTGCGTTTTAGAATTAGTTTTAGTTATACTGTAACAATTTGCTTGATTAAATTGTGTTTGAGAAGTACTTAAATCATTATTCCAACGTCAACGCTTCACAGGATTATGGATTAAAGGTTTTGGTGGCCAAAATATTTAGACAAAATCATTTTTGCTTGATTTTTCTTACGATAGCATATAGCTAACTTTTCTTCTTCTGTTTTGGGGATAATATTAGTAAAACATGTGTGACTTATAAATTGACATACAAGTATATTTGAACTTTTAGAAACTGTCATATAGAATCTAGAAGAATATAGTCATCGAGCGCTTTTAGAATCGTCCATTTCAGGTTTCTTTTGCCTATGTACTTATGGACATATGTGAGTTACTGTAAATTCACGTTTTGAAAACACGCAACCAAACTATTGTTGTCTTCAACATCAAAATGCATCTCCACATGCAACTCCTGAAAACGCTCGATCTGTTATATCATATGCAGTTATACTTACAATCTAAACATACACAAACATCGATTTATTTATTAAAATGTACACGATTACGACGCCTAAATAGGTTCCTTATGGTATGTATATGGTTCATTTGTTTATATATATTTTTTTGGTATTTTCTTTAGTTATTAGGAAGAATATAATACCAGACACATCACTATCTAAATTTATTTTATTCGATTTCGTATACAGTCCTGGTTAGCTAATTAAGGACAAGGAAGACTAAGAACATGAATTCTATTGTTTGTATATTTATATATTCATAGTAATTTTGTGAAATACAGGGTTAGTCATAACTATGGGGCAAAGCAATAATATATAATAGCTGTAAATGTATACAACTAAAATTTTTAATATAGAGTATCGATGTATTGTATTAAAAGTATGGAGTCCAGCGTCGTATGGAGTAACATCCTCTATAGGAATAATATTTCGTCTATTGTTAGGGTATGAAGTTCTTGTGATCATTCGGAATGTTATCGGATCTACATATTACAATAAATTTATTCACAGTTACAGAGGATCATCTAGTTTATTTATTATTTTGATGACAAAGGGACTAGGTTTTCTATACATTGGGAATATCAGTACACTTGCAAAGTCGAGAGGATTACCAACGAAATTTTAGCTTATACTTTCTACATCCACATCTCCTTGAATATTGTTGTGAATAATATGGAAAATATTTCGTGTCAGTATATATAGTGCATACCACTGCATGCACTATATATACTTTCATCATTCCTCAGTTTTATAGTTGAGTTATCGCTGTCACGTTGCTAGCGAGTGATTATTTCCTGGTTAAAGATTTTTGGTTAGGTCTGTTAAGTGGCGTATAAAATGACCTCAAGTTCTAATAAGAGAAAAGGGTTAACTCACAATGAAAAAGAGAGGTTATTAAATATTTTGATAAAAGAAATGTACTCAGTCAGAACTTGCTAAGAAGTTCAGAATCTCACAAGCATAAATGAACAGGTTGTTAGAAGGATGATTGCTTGAGTGACAAGAAAACTGAAAAATCAACACAGATAAAGTATTGGTAAAGTATGTATTGATAAAGAACTTCAAGCAGAAAATGAGTTGATGAAGCAGTTTAGAGAAAAAGCAGTCCGGATTGTTTCCAGTTCTAAGGAAATAAGTGGAACAATTTGCCGAGACAAGAGAATAACCAGAATTCTAAAGCAGAAATGGATGGTTTTGTAGATGGAAAAGCTGAAATAAAATTTTATTCAAGATATAAAATAAGTGGATTAAAGATATGTTTCCGGGTTTAGCAAAAAATTAGTAATTCCGGCTACATTTATAACTGTGGAAGGTTCGCTATATTATTGAGAAACACCAGATGCAACGTTATGCTTTCATGGAGACAAAGCTATCGTAGGAAAAAAATTAAAAAGATAGGTTAGAATAGTACTTTGTTGCTTAAATTCTGAGGGCAGTCACAAGTTATCACTACAAATTATTGGTAAATCGAAAACCCGCAGAATTTTGAAAAATGTAAAAACTTTACGCTTGTGTTACGAGCTTACAACAATTAACAAGAATGTTTTTTTGTATTTATATTTTTATAGTTATATATGTATATGCAATATCAATGAGCTGAAGCTGCAGAAATTAGCTCCGCACTTTACAATATGTCGATTACGTAAGCCAGATGCCATAACAACGGCCATGTATCGAGTCCCGCTATTGGATAGCCGATGTAAGCCGTCTTTCGCACAATCGATGGTTTGTGTTTTTCTCGTTAAAGTAAGGAGGCTGTGGAAAGAAGCAAGCAAAGTATCGTCTACGGATATACATATAAGCAAATATTACACGCACATGTCGATCGACCATTAATTGCCACAGTGACCCTATTGGGTCTTCCAGCACCTAAACAAAAGCTCTAATGCAAACAAATATTTAAGTGTGCATATCCTATAGAGGAAGCATAGTAAGAAAGCCATATCAAAATACTAAATAGAAGTGAGATAATAAGACCTCCGACGAAGTCAAACATATACATATACAGATGTAACCTAAGTCAACGGGAGGTATCACAATCTACAATCCTGTGGTCCCCCACTATAGCTATAATCGTGATGTTGTAAGGCAACCGTGAGGTTCTACTTACAGAGAATGACTGATAGACTGATAGTAGGGGAATACTGCAGCGAGAAAGAATAACGGGAGATGGACAAGCGTATTACAACCGCTGACCCTGCTTAGTTTATATCTCTATACACATTAGCGGTAAAAAACAAATTGATTTATGTTATTTTATACACAGAATAAATTGTATTTCTTTTTATAAGTTTTTTAATATATGTATTAAATACATTCTGAGTTTAATTTACGAAACCCACCAACAGTTCACAAGCAATCAGTCCAATAAAACAATTGGACGCTTACAGCTTGGATGATAACAAATTTATTCAAAGAGTAGTTTATAGATTTTGGCAAGCAGATGATGAAAACCTGTAATGAGAATGAAAAGACATGGCACACAAATGGGAGATTAAATTGAACAACGTATGAGTACACTATCTTCCCTCCAATACCACACCAATCGTATAACCATGGATAGAGGAATAATTTCGGTAATTAACAGCAATTAGCGGAAATTGCATTTATTATGGATGCCAGATTTGTCCCTATTTAACTAACCATGACTGTATACCATATACGATCTTATTAAATTCAGTTCAACGTTTTTGGTTTTTTGCCTTTCTCATTTTAAAATTTATTAATCTATGTATTAAATTTTATAAATATTGTTATGATTAGTTTAGGTCTTTGTTTTTTTATTAATAATTATAATAGTGGAATACCCGTAATATGTTGATTAAAGTGGGATCATTTTATTAATAAAATTTCTTTAATATATTAGTATATAAAACAACAGTTTATTTATTTAATATTAACATCATTTTTTTTACAAACCACTATATCATATATATGTATATTCATTTATTTATAATATTTTTGTCTCGGGAATGTTAGATATTACAAAAAAATTTTTTCGTCTTCAAGTGTCTCAAGTTTTTCAGTTTTCATTTTCACCATTTTTTTTGTTAATATTATAAATATAATAATATAATATAATTGTACCTAATGTGCGTAAATTGTTACATACACGTATGTATGTTTTTCTCTTGAAAGTTCGACTGGGTTGACCGTACTTATTATTGTTAACATTAAAATTATTCGAAATCGAACACAACCATTATAATAACAATAAAAACAGTAATAATAACCGTGGTAGTAACACTAAATTTTCTGATAATAAACATCTAAATACATATCTTATACAATCTTTTTCTTTATATATATTATTGATATATTACAGGAAGGTATATATCGTCTTATTTTCTTTGGTTTCGTGTTACATCTTAATTCTAATATACGAGGAATTCACATCGACTTCATGAATTTCGCTTAATTTTTTTCAATATTGAACAGCGGTAATGGGAACTTAGTATTGATGTCGTATGTACACAGGGGAATACATCGAATTTACGAATAAAACACAGTATTGATAAGTGAGCGAGAACCAACTTTTTTTTTACTTTTATCACTTGTGAGGAGAAATTAAGAGGGGGTATTCCCACTACCCCTGGTTATCTTTGATCTCTTGTTGAATAAATTTTTGATGTTAAGAGACAATCAGGCCAAATATGTATCCTTTCTATTATATAGAATAACATTCACAGGATAGCAGTAAACTCCACTCACACAAATTAATTAATTATGCGGAACGCAGCGTTTCGAGAGCACGTGGGCTCCCATTGTCAACCGTGTTACCGACTGAAAGTAAAAACTGTATCATACATGCAAATTATTTTCTACGCAGGCTCTAAAATTTCTAACCATATGACTATTTACAATCTACTAGGTGGCCTCATGCCTTTTACGGGGAAGGATGGACCGAAAGCGAACCGTATCATTTAACAGGGCCTATGGTAATAAATCCGTCAAACTCGAGTGTGCAATTGGGGGTGGTTCTCTGTTCAATAAGTTTCCGTTGTTTTTCATATATACCGTTTCGTACGCGTCTAATTCTCTATACGAGTTCACGTTTTTAAGTAGTGTCAGATTTTTTAAATCAATCTTATGTCCGGATTTTACCATACGCTCTGCTACGCTTGATAGTTACACTACCGTTTCGACAAACCTGAAGTAGATTGTAAATAGTCATATGGTTAGAAATTTTAGAGCCTGCGTAGAAAATAATTTGCATGTATGATACAGTTTTTACTTTCAGTCGGTAACACGGTTGACAATGGGAGCCCACGTGCTCTCGAAACGCTGCGTTCCGCATAATTAATTAATTTGTGTGAGTGGAGTTTACTGCTATACCTGTGAATTGTACATCCACACAGTCCTTGCAATCGTCATAGAATAACATGAATGTTATTTTCAAACGTGTTGAGATATAACGATGTTCTTAAGAACTTAGTGATTTTTTAATAGTTTGTATCCTTGTAAAAGCCATTACGTTATCATCCTTGTTAGAATAACAGCAACAGAGTTTTTTGAGCATTTCTATATGATCTGTAAAGAATAGCTTTATACTTAATATTTTAAAATTAGAGGAGGATTTAGCAATAATTATTACACTTTTAACATGTTTTCAAATCTTTAGAAACGAATACCTTTTGTGACAATTTTGGTTACAGAATCGTATTCTGTACGATTGGAGATAGCATTTTGTGAGCTTTAAAGCAAATCCAAGATGAGTGAAATTTCGACGAAATTCCTTAGGTTTTTTGCGAAAAATATGTTGGTATATAACATAACATGTACACCTTAACATAACAGCTTTATAACAGCACATGCTACGGATGCATACTTGGCCTGATTGCCTCGGTTGTTGGGATTGTGAACGTTCTTTCAATAATGTGCACTCACTAGAATACACAGGTAATACACTATCTGAACTAAATTGTTAAGGAATCTAAGTCTAGCTGGTGATGGGCTATAGGAGCGTATTTCTTCCTATTTTTTATTGACGAATTAACTGATAAATAAAGTAAATACGGAGTGGTATAGAACATTTATCTAAAATAAAAATTAATATTTTAATATAACGCTATATAACGGATTAATAAAATGATAAATTCATTCCTAGGGTCATTCATCTGGCATGTTGAATAATTCTATAACATACTATAGATTGTATGTTACTATTTTATACGAAACAGTTTACACAAATCATTCTGTATTACATAAGACTTGTGTATCTATTAAGGATCTATGCTTAATGTAAAACTAGGTTAATAAATAATTTGTGAAATATAGGGAGAATCCTATTATCTTGAATGTGAATTAGTTTGGCACGTGTTTAAACATTCAGTTACATTCTTCCTGGACGTATCCCGTAAATAAAATGTCTAAATAAAAAGTGTTTTACCTGTAGTAGTTCATTCCAATAAAAACTGTCGTAATTTGTATTATTTTTAGTTGCATTAGTTGCCAGTTTGACAGAGTATTCGCTCAGATGCATAGTTGATAGGAACTTGTTAAAATTCTATTGTAATTTGAAATGGTTTTTACCATAAAACATAAATGATTCATGCTTGAATCTTATTTTTGAAACGGACGTAAGATTGACGGACAATGGCAGTATTCTCTTGAAGATTGTTTAGAAGAATTTACGAATGAATTTCTCAACTTCGTCCTTGATTACGATTGTTCTAGGCACACACTTAGATATTGCATTAAGGTTTTGAGAGAAATAGGGAGTGCTGAATAGAAAGGAGGCAGTGGTGGGCAGAAAAAGTACACGAAAGTGCTAATTAGCAATGTAAGAAAAATTATAATTCCATCACAACGACTAAATGTGTCAATTTTGAAAAAGGACCTATATTTATTTCCATATCGCACGACATGTTATCGAAAATTCAAGGAAATCGACTATCCAAGAAGAACAACGTTTAGTCCAGTGGTTTTTAAATAATTTTGATAATAGCCTTCTTGGCAAAACCCTTTTTGCTGAGGAATCATGGTTTTATCTGAATGGATATGTTCACTAACAAAATATGAGGATATGGATTATTGAGAAACCACGTGATTTTTATGTTGAAACCTCACTTCACTCGCAAAAAATGGGTGTATGGTTTGCGATTAATCGAAGGAGAATTATTGGCACTATTCTTTTAACGCTACTTTAACGGAAGAAAAGTATCGACAAGAAATTATTATGCTATTTATCGAACAGCTGAATGAATAAGAAATAACACAGGGTTACTTTCAACAAGACGGAACTAAAGCACACGCAGAAGGTGAAACGATGAATATGCTACAGCATTTTTTTCAACATCGTTTGATAAGTTTAAACACCGAACATGAATTTCCACTATAATTCCTTTTTATGGTCCCTCTTAAAGAACATAATTTATCGGATACAGATACCCAAACTAGCAGACCTTCAAATCAGAATTGTTGATAGAATTAACGAAATTGACGATATCATCCCACAAACCGTTTTTTCCTCTATTAGAAGAATATGTGAGACACGTCTCGAATAAGGTGGAGGTCACTTTCAACGATTTTTATAAAATCTTATTTGTTTGTTGCAAATAAATATATTTCATTCAGTTAAACATTTTCGTCTTATGATTTTGACGTTTGTCATGTTATTCAAATAGTTTATACCAAACAAAATTCGTATTAAGAGTTTCAGTAACATAAATATAATTTCAAAGGTTACTTTGAGGTAAAATTTACATATTTGAACGCATGTTATTTTGGAAATAGTTTCCATCTTGCAAAAAACAACTTTAAAACAATTGTGGAACGCATCTATTCTTTTTTAATTTAAATTATAAATATAATTTGACAGTTTTCACAATTTTTCCTCACAAATGACAAAAAAGAATCACAACTATACCGGGTGTTTTACGGTATCTGTACAGCCTATTATTATTTTACATTCTTTCTCCGACAGAAGATACACTCTAATTCCACGGAACTACATTCTTATCGGATATAATTTCAAAGGAGACTTTTTTCTTGAACAGCCAACTTGTGCACTGATTGATAGGGTGCTCGTGATCTAGTTTCTGATTTCATTGAAATGTATATCTTCGCTCACCTAGTTAGAATATTGTATGCTCTGCCATATTTGGTATTTCTCGTAGAATTTTCCGTCGTAAAATTTCTCAATTTTTCTGAAAATTGAAGGAACAGCACTGAACGACTAATTCATTGAAATTTTGAATGCACGGTTTAGAATTTATTTCCATATTTTTTTATCTATTTAACAGTTTTCTAGTGCTCTCTGGTTTACTGTTTTATATAGGACATTCTGTACGCATTTTTGGATCCTACGTAAATTTCTAAAATAGGTAATATGCTTTATGTTAATTTTAGTTACTATGGTTACCGATAATTTCCATTTATATATTTTATTCTTTCAGTTAAGTGACTGTAAATGCCTGTAGGGAAATATGAATTTATTTTTTATAACCACTATGGTACTAAAAAATTACTTTGGCACTTTTTTCATGAATCACCAGTATTTATGCGTCATAACTGTTATAAAAGATAGAATTTTGGTAGAAAATAGTAATAGGGGTGGAATTCTTATAGCACCCTCTGGAAATTTGCATATTATTGCCTAGGATATCACCGTTGCACCAACTTTAAACCCTTTGACAGCTAATGACACCCAGATTCAATTTTGAAAGAGCTAATCTAGATAAACATGTCACTAACTTGTCTAACTTTAAGTTATCTGCAAATGTTATTGTTAATTTTTGTTCTATAGTTTAGTTTGGTATTTACAAGAGCGTTCCCCAATCATACAGGAGATCCCACCAGTGTCTATTCTTTAACCATTCTGAGCTTACAATATTATTGAAATTGAAGGAATTCTACTTTACAAAATGAAAGAATCGGACTCTGTAATACAATGTGATAAGTCTGGGCAATTAATGAGAAGAAGTGCTTTCGCAGTAGCGTACGTCTCAGTTACTATCAATATTAAAACAAATGAATGGAATTACTTACTATTTTAGTTTGATAGTTACCGAACCGCACGTATTTCCGAAAACACTCGTTTCTGTTGCCTTACAACATACTTAAGAAATATTAAAGACTGTATGGCTAGTGGCTTTATGGTTTTCTAAAGGTACGTTTGGGAAAAACCTTTTAAGTGAACTTTATAGAGTCGTAGCAGCCACAAAAAAGAAGAACAGTGCCATATTCATATTTTTCTGCTGTTACTTAGTCCAGAAATATTTTTTTCCGTGCAGTCAGGTTATTTTATTTATGAAACAAAAATTTCATTTTTTTCGGTAACCATGGTAACCAAAATTAACGGAGAGCGTGTTCTAGCTTATAAAACTACATTATACCTAACAATGCAAAATTATACGGTAAGATATTAAGCTTTAATTGAGCTTTGGGCAAAATTGAATCTGCGAGAAAGTTCTTCAATGGATGAACAAATTACAAATATAGTGTTGATAATACGTCCAAAATTTTAATCAAATAGTTCCATAGATAAAGAAACCAAGGGGTTGTACCTATGACGTAAGACACTCTGTATACTGCTTATTAAGGCATGCTCTAAACAGTTTGCTATTTTCATTTCTGTTTTCAGGAATTTATTATTTACTGATTACGTGGTCAGCTATGCGCATCTGCAAAACCTACACAGTTCTTTCATTTAGACGTAATTGGTACACATACATATATTCCTTATATATAGAAATCACCGGAGTTATTAAGCACGGTGTTCACTCTAATTTGAAAATTGTTTTTCTCCTTTTTCTAGAGAAAGGGGCAATTACGGACGCTTTATTAATGCGAACATAACATTATGAAAATATCTATGCTGTGAATTTTTTTTAAATAAATGTATGCAGACGTTATTATAGCATATATCAACGCTTAAAATGAATAAGGATTCTGTGATAAATATCACAATGTTTTGGAAGATGCTTAAATATAACGAACGTCCAGGAACAGAGGCGGCGCTGCGATTGGGGGGAGATGCTTCTTATAACGAAGATTATCATTAATAACAAATCAATATGCCTACGTATATTACATATATTTATGTGTTAATTTATTTTGAATTTAAATGTTTTCAAAATTGCAAACGTAAGACACTTAGAGAAAAAAAAGAATATTCCTAAAACCACACAGAGATTTTAACATGCCTCCAAACCAATAACTGCATTCACACAAAAATCACCATAGTATGAACACGAGTATGGAACTGATATCTCAGCAAGTCAAAAAGAATTAAATTAAGTTCAAGAAATTGATTTAAGTACGAAGGAATTTGGTGTCTAATGTACCTCTACCACGACCTTGGTACCTCATTTGAAATATGAACGTTTACTATCTTAAGTTGAACTTGAAGATCTGTTACCGTGACCTGAAATAAACGTTAAAAGCAGAAGAAGCATTTTGTGAAATACCTGGTTAATCCGAAAATTTATGTTGTTAAACTACATTATATGTGCAATAAAGATTTTTTTCACAGGTATAGCAGTAAACTCCACTCACACAAATTTATTAATTATGCGGAACGCAGCGTTTCGGGAGCACGTGGGCTCCCATTGTCAACCGTGTTACCGACTGAAAGTAAAAACTGTATCACACATGCAAATTATTTTCTACGCAGGCTCTAAAATTTCTAACCATATGACTATTTACAATCTACTAGGTGGCCTCATGCCTTTTACGGGGAAGGATGGACCGAAAGCGAACCGTATCATTTAACAGGGTCTATGGTAATAAATCCATCAAACTCGAGTGTGCAATTGGGGGTGGTTCTCTGTTCAATAAGTTTCCGTTCTTTTTCATACATATCGTTTCGTACGCGTCTAATTCTCTATACGAGTTTACGTTTTTAAGTAGTGTCAGATTTTTTAAATCAATCTTATGTCCGGATTTTACCATATGCTCTGCTACGCTTGATAGTTCAGGTTTGTCGAAACGATAGTGTCTAATATGTTCTTTGAACCTCGTTTCGATACTCCTTTTTGTTTGTCCAATATAAACTTTCTCACAATCATTGCATGCGATTTGGTATATTCCAGACTTTTTTATCATCTCCGGTTTATCTTTGGGATTCCCTAAGAGATTCTTTAAGTTGTTTTTGACACAAAAGACACGTTCATGTTTAGTTGTCGGAAAATTTTACTTAACCCTTTTACTGTTGGGTGGAAAGGAAGAGTTATAAATTTCTTGTTACCGGTGTTTGTTGATGTCAAAGTCGTGGAATTTCTGATGTGTTGTTTGTATTGGACCTTCCTTAAAATACGGTCGACATCCATAGAAGAGAAACCATTGTACCTCGCTACATCTTTGATATATTTTAATTCTTTGTCATACCTGCTCTTGTTTAGCGGAAATCTGACGAGTCTATTGACCAGAAAACTAATCGCGGACATTTTTGTTGTTCGCAATGGTGCGAATCAAACGTGATGAATCTGTTGGAATTAGTTTCTTTTCTGTAGATGTCTATTTCCAATTTATTATTATTGCGTATGACTAGAGTATCTAGAAACGGAAGGCGATTGTTCACTTCTTCTTCAATGGTAAACTTGATCGTGGTAAATTTTGAGTTCAGTTCTGCTAGAAAGTCTTGTATGTTTCCTTTGTTGGTGTCAAACACAGCGAAAATATCATCTACGTACCTAAGCCAAAGTCTCGGGAAATATTTGGTTTCTTTTTTCAGGTTTGTTTCAAATTTGCTCATGAAAAGGTTCGCAATAAAAGGCGATAGAGGATTACCCATTAAAAAAGAACGGAAACTTATTGAACAGAGAACCACCCCCAATTGCACACTCGAGTTTGATGGATTTATTACCATAGACCCTGTTAAATGATACGGTTCGCTTTCGGTCCATCCTTCCCCGTAAAAGGCATGAGGCCACCTAGTAGATTGTAAATAGTCATATGGTTAGAAATTTTAGAGCCTGCGTAGAAAATAATTTGCATGTGTGATACAGTTTTTACTTTTAGTCGGTAACATTTGTTGACAATGGGAGCCCACGTGCTCCCGAAACGCTGCGTTCCGCATAATTAATTAATTTGTGTGAGTGGAGTTTACTGCTATACCTGTGAATTGTACATCCACACAGTCCTTGCAATCGTCATTTAAAGATTTTTTTGACCTGGGTCACTTCGAATAACCCTCTAAAAAGCGCCAGTACTCATTGCGCCACCTGAGAATGAAAATTTCTAATTTTTTAAGTTTCGGTTTGTTGCGATGCTACACATTTGCAGAGGGCGCCAAAGATAGCTAGCGCCACCACTGTCCCAGAACAGAACAAAATGCCTATAATACATACATTTTCTTTAGCAACATTAAGGGTATAGAAGTTAACTTTTGCGGAGACATATAGATTGTCAATACATAGTACAACTTCCTTAGCTAATTTAAACCACCATAAATTGGTAATTTCTCGAATTTGGCACGTTTTAATTTATTTTAAAGTTATCAGTCGTAGAATATTTGGCATACGTTGATCGAGAAGTTTGGCACCGCCGCAATCTTTTGAGTTAGCGACATTAAACGTCTTTACAAGTATTGCTTTCGTTATAATTTAGAATAAACGTTACCTCCCATCGCCTAAATAAATTCAAACGACTTTCGGTCTTGTAAATCAACATCAATAAAACAAATAAACAAGTATAGTCTCCCATTCGCCTTTCAATTGTTCCATTTTAAATCATAGGCGTCCCTGTTGGAGGGGAGGGGAAAATACAACCTCTTTTCTTTTGTATACAAAATAATATATGATATAGCAGTTGTTTGAGTTAGATATCGTGGGAATTTGGACCTTACATATTGATTATTGTACGTTTTTTTTTTTGCGAGAATATAAAATTATTTTTTTTTAAAGGTGGGACGCCAATGATTTAAATCCGAAAATATAAAAATAATTCATTTGCACATATTGTTTTTTTATAAAATTACAAACTTCAAATATCATAGTTTGTTTAAGAAACAAAATACCGCATATGATATACGAAACGATCCATTCATGTGATAAACTTAACCTAAACTAACAATTAGATGTAAATAATGGTCACTATTAAGTAAGCGAATGCACTATCGAAATTAGGTAATCCTTATTTTTATTGTCTCTGTATCAAATCCGCAATTTATGAAAACGTAACCTCTAAAATAAGATCGTTTCGTATATAAATGGCTTGTATAATATCAAATATTCAAATTTAAGGAACTTACAAATACTTATATCTTTATAGTTTACAGTTTTGCACTTTGTCGATTTCGATTTCCTTTAATCTCTAACATTGACGTACATAAAACGGAGCTAACTTCACATCTAATTATATCTAGTTACTTTCGTTTCTAACGATATCGTTCAAAACTGTAAACTCATGGAAGTAAAATCAGAACACAATATTTGATTCTTTTATAACATGTTTTTTTTACATATTTTATATACTTACTACGCTGTTTTCAGTCTGTTTTATATGTTATTTATTTGTTATTCTTTATTTGACGAATAAAGAGTAATAGAATACATCAAAAATTCGAAAATAATTCCTTTTTACACGACTACCAGACTACTATTTATTTACTATCTAACATACAATAAATTAGCACACATGGAAATAATTTATTTATTATGTCTATTACATACTTCCGTAAATTTCTCGCCATCTTCCCTAATAATACTGTCCGTTTTTTTTTGTTTTGTGAAGTTTGGAAGACAACCATGTTCTTGCTCTATCGTAGCCTTTCGTAAATGGTACAGTATGAAACGTAAAAAGGTTTTCCGTAAAGAAAAAGAACGAATTATCTTACACAGTGTTGCCACAATGATTATAATTTATTACTAAAATCTAACACACAGCCTCTATAGAATGTATAGTATGTAAAGTATTTTTAATTTGGTATAAATATCATTTCCATTAGATTTTTTCTTTTTGTTAAGGTTCACGTTAAATATGTAAAGAGGGTATGTATGCTTTCATTTTGGTTAATACTTTACTTTATTGTACAATATACAGGGTGATTCGTTTCGGACAAATAGTTAAATCATATATATTTAATTTAATCCAATATACTTGCACGAATATAAAAGCTATACACGGAAAATAGATTCATATAAAAGTTGCTCTGTTTTATAATATTTATATTTGTTGTTTAAATTAGTTCGTAGATAAACTTTTGTGTCAATCAGTTGAGGTATCTCGACAGCAGCGTTGTCAACTTATCGATTTCGAACGTCTAGTTGTGGCAAATTTATTATTTGAAGTACGGACTGAGCGAATTACAAAATATTGTCGAATTGATATGGAATAATAATAATTTTTTATCATTTAAAGAGTGTTTATTTGCATAAGCCAATTTATTTGTAATTATATAAAGGAGTATATAAAATAGAGCGTAAGCGTGGTTATATAAATAACTTAGTAAGTATAGGGAAGTAAAAGGTCAACAGTGGACATTGTCAAAAATAAGGATAGAATTAAAACAAATTTAAAACACTCGTATTAATTTCGGTTTTGGCTATGCAATTTATATTTACTATATATGCATAAAGAATTATAAGAAAATCAATTTCTTGAAGGTGTTCTTAATGTCATTTTTAATGAATACGTCTTTTAATCTTTGGCAACGCTGCTAGGGAGCAAACAGATGAGTTTAGCAATTTGTATTCTATAGTCTTATGACCCATCATAGCATAACAAAGTTATGTAAACGACAACATCTACGACAATTTCTAAACTGTATGTAGCACTAAATATTGGGTTTATATAGAAATAGAAAATAGAAGGCGCTTGGAGACAAGATATTAATTATTTAATATGGAAAAAGAACGTTCGAATAATCTCTAGATAGAATACGTAACTTAAGGGCAATATTCGGTTTCTAATAATCTGTTTTGATCGTTTAAAGTGAATGTAACGATAAATTTTTATAAAGCCAATGCTAATAACTAAAGCGTATTGAGCATTCCTTTGACAGAGAAAGAAAATACAGTGAGAAAAAGACTAGGAGTCGTTTCTAATATAGAATATATAGTTCTGTAGAGCATTTTAGGTGTCAATAAAGGTAAGAGATATTTATTTTATGATGCTGTAATCATTTATCGAATTTATCGTCTTTCTCATGTTGTTTCTCAAATAACACCCCCGGCAATC
This sequence comes from Trypoxylus dichotomus, assembly GCA_023509865.1. Taxonomy (NCBI): domain Eukaryota; kingdom Metazoa; phylum Arthropoda; class Insecta; order Coleoptera; family Scarabaeidae; genus Trypoxylus; species Trypoxylus dichotomus. The sequence continues at coordinate 6,951,986 of CM042081.1, read as the reverse complement.
CACTTTATAGAATTAAATATTTTGGTAATATTGAATAGTTGGCAGTACTGGGAACGCCTACTAAAGTACATATAGCGTTGCCAAAACTTGTAAACTTAATTTTTCTACAAAATAAATAAAATTTGGATTATAGTTCGTCAAAATGTTTAATTAAAATAAATACAATTAATATTCTCTTTTTACGAAACGAATTTTCCATTATATTTTATACAGCAGTGGAAAATATGTTCAAAATTTGTTACGTTATATATTTTGGGCCCGTTTTATCGATTGTTATCTTCCATTTCTATTAGCCAACAAGATTTAAGGTGAAGTGTCTTTGAGTTTTAATTCCAGCTTAATAGATTTCTACATTTTCTGGTAGGAAATAAAAATATAAGTTCACGTTAAAATAACAAACAAAAAAGTAGCAGGCTTTGTCTTACTTTCTTCACTTTTTTTCCCTTAAATTGTCGATGTTTCCCTTTTATGCTTTCTCAAATTTTAGTGAAATTTCTTCAGTAAAATGGAACATTTTTAGCAAATTGGGAACAAGGTTTACTAACAAGTAAAGAATATAGTGTTACGATAATCTCCAATTATTATCACGGTTGTAAATGAGGAATTTTTCTTTCCCTACACTTTTTAAGTTTCAATCTATAAAATAATTTAAAAAGTTCCCTTAATTTATTTCCAACTTAAATATATACTGATGATGATGACTTTCGCTTCTAAACATAAATGTGAAAATTTGAAAACAAACTACATTCTACATTTTGTAATGTATTCCAAAGAAGAGAGACAAACTTCTTATTGGTTGTTACAAGCACATCGAACAACATTCCTCTTTTACTATAAATTGTCAAAGATTCTAATAACCTTAACATTGTTTATGTCAAGTTTGCGTTTCAGCAGCTTTGATCATAATTGTTATATTAATTGAGCTATTTTGCGGTATAGATTAGGGCTTTTCAGAGCTTCGATTTGAAAATTAATAAATTATATAGGTAATATGCAAATACTATAATAAAAATAAAATAAAATAAATAAAATATGGATGTAGAACCTAGCACCAGTACTGCTAAACGTACACCGGTGTATTCTCACTTGAGTAACGCTGAAACGAAGTTTCTTTCGACAAATAAATGAAATATGAGTTTTCTAGGCAAATTTATTTACTTTCATGTGTTGTAACTACTGCATCTACCATTCTCGTGTCGTAATTGTAGAATTATCTCTGAAGAATCCATATACAGTTATATTTGGTATATATTTTATATTTCACACAGATCTTCTTGATTTGACAAATTTATAGGTTTTAATTTGGGCAAAACGTTTCTAATATCTTTTCAGAGAGAAAACAGATGTGGTATTTAGTCTCCCCGACATACGGGTCACACAAAATAATTCCTCCCTCCCTTCTGTTGCAGCCAACATTTTTTTTAAGTTTTATAAACTGATAGCAAAGATATAAGTCTACATTGTACTGAAAATTCAGCCCAATTTAACTGATATTAAAGGAGATATGGCATAAACACTTTTCTAAACAATTCTTATTGTTGTTGTATATTTTCCTAATCAAAAGTAGTTGTGATTCATCCTGTATTGATTATGCAAATATTTCTTTTCGTATACGCAAAATAGTTATAATGCACCAATTAAACGAATTACCCTGTATAAACTTGATGTATGCGTGTAAGAATGTACGTACCATATTATATTTGTTTACAAATCTAAAACCCGGGAATTTCGCGAATATTTTGAGCACATTTAAATATAAAAACACCTAGATACTGTCCTTTATAATAATCTCTTTAAGAAAAAAGAGAAAGAAGTTAACATATATATTTATTTAATATATATGTGGTAATGTATATACACCCGCAGAGGTAAAGGAGGTTACCGCAATAGATTGTGTTTTATTTACTCCCTGGAGGGCGCTGGAGAGGTTAATAAATGGGACGAAGTCGCAATATAATACACGGTGACGTCGTTTCCTTTCACTCGTCGGTAAATCTGGGGTGGAGATGTGGGAAGGGAAAAGAGTAGTTTATCGGGGGACTCGAAGGAAAATCGTTCGTATTAGATATTTTTGATCAGCGAGACGCTAACACGTCTCTCTCTTAATTTCAGTTATAGAATCCTCGATTTATGGCGACCCTATTCCTATTATGCCACTTACACTGTAGGATACGCAGATAAGTGCGTCGAAAGCTTGCGTTACAGAGGGCGTAACACATCGGATTAATCGTCGAATTAATATAACACAGATAATAGAAAAAGTCCCACAGTTTGTCCGGTATTCGATAGTCGGGGTCCGTCGTTACCGGCTTTAGCAACACCAGAATATTATAAGGCGTCCACGTAATGATAAAAGTCAACAGGATCGCGGATAACGTTTTCGCCGCCTTCTTATCGGCCTTCTTCTCTTGCGTCTTCTTCTTCTTCTTACCCTGGTTCTTCGTCGCGTTCGCGAGAAGCGTCTTGCCTCCGGCGTGCTTCGGCATCATCTTCGCGTTGAGCGGAATACGGATGTCCGGCATCGCGGACGGTCGCCGGAGGTGATTACCCAAGGCGAATTCGCCGTCCATCTGCTGGCGTCCCGGCTTCGGCGTGCCCTCCGGTATCATCTTGATCGATGGTACGTTGTTGCAGGCGGGATCGTCGCCGCCGCCGTCGCCCGGTAGCTTGATGAGTATGGTGTAGACGCTGTCCGTCGACACGGACCGGTCGCCCATGCGATTAACGGTCGGCAGGCTTCTCGAATCGCGCGGCACGAGACGCGTTGGCGTTATGTTGACTTGGGGAGGCGTTTGGTCGCGCGGTGGTGAGACTCCTGGCGTGTGAGGGTCCCTGAAAACGAAACAGAATTGGTCATGTCAATAGTTGAGTCAAAATCGAAAAAGATCAATCAATTATAGGAATGGGACCAACAAGACCAATTCATCCCCGAGGCGACGAATAATACTTTAAACAGTTAAACATCCAATTAGTACGACAACATTTGCAAATTAGTTTAATCTTAGCTAATCTGTGAAAAATTGTTGGAAGGAACGATGTAAACGTAAAAAATCATTCAACAATTTATAAAACTTCTTTTCTTCAAATTGCTTCTATTAGAGCAATTATAAGGATATCTTTACCAACAGAAGCTCTTTGTGTTTTATGGCCTCTGCAAAACGTATAAGATAAGAAGTTGAAAGAAGTCGGCTGCTGTATTCGTCCTAGAATAAATCTATATTTTGTTTTTCATGCAGTTTATTGCACTTAAAAGAATTGTCACAATTAGTCTCAACAAATTGGGCAAGCTACAGTGCAGTATAGAGAACAATGTGGAGGGGCCGAAAAATAGTATCAAGGCGAGTGTTCAGTAACGCATCATTTATGATCGTGGCCTTCATGAGTGAGCATAACTGTCTTGCACGAGTTTGCCTCTAGTTTGGTGACCAGAATTGGCCGGCATGTTCACATGAGTCACTTTTAGAGTTCTGCCTGTAGGGTTATCTGAAGTGAAAGGTTTATGCCAACATGGCGGTCATTGACAAGATATTTTGCTTCGTACGTAACGCCCAAATGTATACATCATGTAAATCTGTAAATATTTCAATACTTACTTTTTTGAACCTTAAAATCTAGCGCTTTTATTGAAAAATTCTTTAGAAATAAATTTCGTTTTTAATAAAATATTTTTATCAGTCCTTTTCTGAAACGGATTATTTTCTGGACAAGTCCCGTACATAAGTAGCCTATTTCTTGTGAACAGTGAGTTTTCCCGTTAACTGTAACAGAATTTAAAGAAGAGTCTACACGATGTATTTTAAAACATTAGTATTTTTTACACGGATTGTACTTGTGACGTCACAAGAAATCGTAGCGAATTTATTGTTATTATACGCCATGTTACACGCAGTACATATATTTTTAACTTCCCTTTCCCGAGCTTTACGGGGCTGATTTTTTTTTTTACCTGATAACGTTGAGCGACGTACATCTAGACACCGAACTGGGTAGGGGAGTGTCGAGGGATAACGGCGTAATGTAGCCCTGACCCTGTTCGCTCGGACTCTCCTCTTCGGTATCGCTGTCCTCCCTACCCGAATGCCACCACGCCACGCACCATGCTCGTATCCTCCATATTCCGCTGATGAGACCTTCCTTAGGATACGTCTGTTAATGTAAAAATTTAAGAGAAAAACAAATACATTTAAATTTCGGAGAAGATACAGCGTATTTCGATTTTAATTTTAGCTAGGAAGAGGGATTGGTACGAGGGTTGCTATTTATGTATCCGGAATAATACGTAAAAATAAATATTTGTCACCGAGAATGGTTTTATTGGTTTTTAAAATTTTTGTTTTGTATACGTTTGAACCACTTTTCATAGCACTTCTTCCATTCCGATTGAGGTATCTCCAAAACATGCATTTCGAACGCATCTTGTGCCGTTGAAAATCGTTGACTACGTAGTTTATTCTTCACGGACAGAAATAAAAAGACATCTTTGGGTGCCAAATCAAGACTGTATGGTGGATGTTCCATCAATTCGATGTTTTGACCGGTTAAATATTTAATTGTCTGGGTCGATGTGTGAGAACTCGTGTTGTCATGGTGAAAAATGATCTTACGTCGCTGGTTGTTTTTTCTTATTTCTTCAAAGACTTTTGGCAAACAAATGGCTGTGTACCATTCCGAATTGACAGTTCCACGATTCTCTAGTGGCACTGTAACCACATACCCGTTTATCCAAAAGAAAAACAGATCATCTGCTTTCGACGTGCTTCTGGTGCTAACAACTTTTGTTGGATTGCTGTTTACTTTGGGACTCATGCGCATCGATCCAAGATTCATCACCTGTGTAGATGTTACACACAACTTTTGACACACCACGATTGTATTCTTTGAGCATTTCTTTGCAACAATCGACGCGAACCTTTTTCGAGCGATTGTCAAATTATGCGGAATCCAAAGCGCATACATTCTTTTCCACGGCTAAATGTTCGTGTAAAATCATGTGTATGCTTGTCATGGTAATGCCCAGGGATGATTCAATCTTAGGGTGCGTCACATGACGATCTTGCTTTATCACTTCGCGCACAGCATCGATGTTTCGGGAGCAACAATCGATTTTGGACGATCTTCTTTAAATTCGTCCCTGGGTGAACAACGGCCACGATCGAATTCACTAAACCAGTGATATACAGTGGTTTTAGATGGTGCTCCATCACTAAATGCCGAAGCGAGTTGATCGATGCGAAACTTTACGGCGGTTGGTATTGTGCGTGAATGGTGTAGGAAATTTAAAGGGGACGGAGCCGATATTCACGGAGAAGGGGGACCAGGACGCAAGTCTATCGCATCAGAAGACATTGTTCAATGAGTTAACGAAATGGTTCGAGAAAAATGGAGGTTTACCATCAATGAGTTGGATGTCGAATTTCCTAAAGTTTCAACATTAACTGTGTACATAATTATAACGTAATACCTGCGCTACAGAAAATCTGGCTAGTCGATGGATTCTAAAGATGTTGTTTTCATGACCACAAAGTTTGGCAAATGGGATCAGCGCTGACGTTTCACATCCATTATGAGGTTGAATGTGAAGACTTCTTGAAACCAATTGTGGCTGAAGATGAGACCTGGATTCAATACTGCACCCCCGAAACAAAACAACGGTCACAACAATGGAAAGTAATGCCTACAATGTTTTGGGTTCATTGTTCCATGTGGAATTTATAGAACCAGGGACTACAATCAATGCAGCTGTTTATTGTCAGACTTTACAACAATTGCGGAGAGTCATTCGAAACAAAAGAAGAGGCATGCTGACTTCTTGAGTTCTTCTCTTTCATGACAATGCCCACACTCACACTAGTGCTGTAACCCAACGACTTGAACAATTTCAATGGGAAGTTGCTGAACACCCAGTGTATAGCTCTGACTTAGCGCCAAGCGACTTCCATCTCTTTCGTGAACTGAAAAACTGCTTAGGAGGGCAGAACATCCAGAGTACAGAGGAATTCGATGCAGAGGGGATTAGAAGACTCGTCCATAGATGTAACAAATGCATCAATCCTCACGGTGTTTACAAGTTCCAAGTTGTTGTGTACGTGCTCTTTGTAATTGATTGTGATTGATGATATAGATGCGTTTGAACATCTTTATACTGGTGCTGTGTCACCAGTATAAAAGGGGCGCTTGTAATTGCATAAATTCAGTTATGTTTCGAATGCGAAATGTGAAGGTTTTCTGGAATCTAATACTCGTAAGATTTATACGTGAAACAATTACACTGTTTTTCAAAATGCACAATTGGACTATTCGACAGTTATCAAATAAGCATTTTCATGAGCCACAGCCGAGAAAGTGGTACCTTGATATCATAAAACATCTAGGACACAGATGGTATTGAAATAGAAAGTATATGTCTGAACTTATTCCATATTATCATACTCGTAACACAGCCATATGTTTTGAAAATGTTGACATTGTCATCGTGATTTCAATAAATATATCATTTGATTTAAACATGCAATAAAACAACAACCTCAGCTGGTATTCAAGACTTTATTACAGCAAATGTTGAAATTCTTGACCATTATATTCAATTTCCAAGTTCCCTTCCCATGCTGTTAAAGGCATTTTCGCAGCATTACGGTCGCTACTCTTCAATAATTCTTTGTCGCAGGTTTAAAAACAACAGGAGCATCAGGAGATTTGTATGTAGGCGTATAATCAGATTGTCAAAAAATTCACGAAGAAAGGCAATATTTTCTTGCGTTGTGTGTGCCGTTGCACCATCGTTCTTCAAGTAACCGTATTGTAATTTATCTCCGTTCAGCTGTTCGATAAATCCATTCAAAATATTTCTGTACCACGGGTACCATGGGTTTGACAATTCTGCGGTGAGAAACTGCTAGCCAAACACCAAGGATAAGAAGAAGATTCACTAGTCTTTCGAAAGATGAAACCACGCTTCATCATAGAAGAATGTCAAATTTAGCAGGATGTCTAAAGTAGTCTACCGGAAAAATAGCAAAATGCCGTGTTATATGGATGCTAAGCTTTTCTTTGGAATTTTCTGGCACGTTTCGTAAGAAAGTTCGTTCTTTTGGGAAAGACGTTTCAAAGGTTTTGTGAGTTCACTTTGCATCCGTTGAGGAACATCATTTATAACTTCTTCCGAACGAATCGGTATGTGTTTTATGGCGCACAGAACCATTCTTACGAAATACACCAACCAATTGGAAAGGCAATTGCAAAAATTTTTGGGAATTACAGCTAACTCTGGGAAATACTCCCTAAAATCATCCAAACATCAACGCTGGTTGTATTCTCAAATCCATCAATTCGCACTACAGTTCGAACATTTTTTGTACATACACGTTTGTTGTACGAAGTTGTAAACCATTTGAATTTATCCAAACTCGATGTTCAAACATGCTTTCAGCAGTTCTAACACATTAATTGGTCATAGTAAGTGTCACTACCAAAATAATTTTCAACGCCATCTTCGTCTTAGAAACTTGAGTATTCCTCTTAGTGTAGCTAAAATACAAGATTTCATGTTCAAAAAGGAGAAAGTACAATTCACTTTATACACCTTATTTTTATGCAATATATAGATACTATTAATTTCGTTACTTCAATGTAATTCGAAGGCATTCAAAGTAAATTACTCTGACGCTTTCAGAAAGTATTATCCCGGCGAAATGGTACTGTATACATATAGATTACTATATAACTGGATTCGAAAACATATCTTAAGTGCCTGCGTCAGAATAGGATATTCTCTTATTATTTCAAATATTTAAAAAGAAAATACAGGTTAATATTTACGTAATTCTTCTTATGGTTTGAACGCAAATGAGTACGTCGGTAAACATGCAACATGTTACGTATTTATAAAGTGGATTTAAGGCCAAGCGCTTCTCCACGTCACTGTATTAATTTTTAAGGTCATCTATATTTAAAGTGAAATAAACGCTTTCGCGAGGGCTTTCGTGCCATTGTGTAGGCGAAGACAATTACCTAGCTCCGCGATGTCCATGCTTAATAGCCGGACGTTAAGGGTGCTAATTGCTTGTTAAACGTTTTTCCAAAATTTAATTTAATCTAGACAAAGGCTTATTATTTTCATTGCAAGGATTTCGTTACAGAAACAGTCTTTTGCTGATTCTCGTGTAATCTTGACTTCTGAATTCAAATACGTCACCAGAATTTGTCCATCACCCGAAATTTTTTTATAATTCTTACACCAAGTAATATAGAATAAGAATTTGGAAATTATTATCCGTATCAGACATTGGTTAATCAAATTTATGAACCATTTCAACTCTGTGCGATTTATTTTTTAACGTTACATTACCAGGTAATTGTGTGAATACTCCAGATAACTTTTGTTAGCGGTGTGGTGGAGAACGTTTCAAGCATTTGAAGAGGAATCATCACTGATCAAAAGAAGTTATGTATTGTACTTGGGATGTCAAATTGGAGATCAGGATAAGATTTGGGTGCCATATATCTCTTCTGTAACACGTGTCTTCCGTGTCACTGGTTAGTTAAATGGGACCATTTTTAGACTGCTATTTGCGAATAACTAAAATCCTTTGGATATTACGCAAGACGAGGACTAAAGCAAAACATCCGAATCTTAGCTTCTATAGTTACGTTGCACAATACTACGGACACTTCCATACCAACCCTATCAGATTCCATATTCATGGAGTTGAAATCTTGAGGAGAACTCACTAGGTGAATTCGACGGACAAGAATACAAGAAAACGAACGTTGATTTGTTGGCATATCCTCGGAGTCACATAACATAGGTTGGACAGATTTAAATGGTTTACCCCGTGATTTGAATTTGTCAAAGAGTCAAGCAGAACTTTTAGCTTCAAAGCTCAAAGGATGGAATTTAGTAGGCATCAACAACTGCAGCTATTATTTTCAAATTAAGGTGACCTAATATTCTGTACACTATAGGCAGTGGGCCAGCACCACAATCCAGAAAAGTGGGGATTTTATATAGACTCCTTGAAGACTAGTCTTAAAACTGTTCCCCTTTGGTATTAGGAATGAAATCCATTCTATTCCCATTGCTCATGGTGTTAATATGAAGGTGCCTTATAAAAGCTACTTCTGGATAAAACAGATTACTGGCAGTACTGCAAAATAAGTAGAGACGCCTCATACAACAGTTAAGGAGCTGTTGGGTAAACTTGCTGTAAGCCTGTAATTATGTATCACACAACTATCACCCTTCTTATGCACTGATACTAAACGGGCAGATATCTAGAGATCTTGAAAGATAGATGTAGACAAAGACGAGATTGATTATTATCATTATGGTTGAGCCACAACACATCTGGTATCACGAATTAGGAAGCTCAGAATACCGTGATCCCTTCATGATCAAAAAGCTTGGACCTTATTTTAACTAGCTTCAGTTGTGTCTAATATTGACAATTCGGAAATAGGAAACGAGTCTGGAATTCTGGGAGAGTCTTGCTTGGTGCATATGTATTGAAACAGTTCCTGTTTCCTACATATCCGCTAAATATATTTCATATGTTGAGGAAATCTGCTTCGTACAGATGGTTCTGAAACGCTTACACTCCTCATAGTAAAAATTGGGGCACCTACATATGTACGAAAGGTTGTAGATCAAATGTGCATTGTTTGTTTATTTTATATATCTCGATAAGTGACACCATGCTTTATTCGAGAAGAAGGATTTGTCAGTATTCATCGTACCTAAGAACCATTGACTGTAATTACGCCGGGTTGCATGATCAATGATTGCCTGGTATATCCCATATAAAAGTTGAGCTTGCTGTGCAAGCTTGCTTTAGATTTGACTGAGTTATTCGTTCCTCAACATCTGCTATATTTTCAGCTGTCGGTTTTGGTAGTTTACCACTACCTGGTTTTCGAAATTCAGACCCTGTTTCACGAAATTTTGCCACTGTTGCCCGAAAATTTTGCCCGAAATTCATCTATACATGGTTGCAAAGAGTACGACCACTATCTATTTTCTAATTTTATACTGTGATTTATTGTAAACATGTTTGAGTCAATAAACCAATACAATACACATGACAAATGCATTTTATTCGTCGCTATCAATACATTACTCACTACCAACAAGATATTTAAGAAAAAACAATTTCATGGCTTGCTAGAGGATACATCTACATGATCACATAGAAGTTTATATGTAGTATGTATGTCTACATATGTAACTAAAATGAAAGAGCGATATTTGTTTTGTGAGATATTATTAACACTAACTTCCACCGATAATTATTTTTAAGAAACTGGATGGCTCTCTTGTAGAAGAAGCAGTGCGTCCAACCGATTGTTCTAGTTGCCAAAATAGCATTTGTAATCATTATACCATCCATAGAGAAGCATTAGCAGTAAAACGTATGCATGGGCAATCTAGATGAGTTTCGTAGTAGACCTTGAATGTGGTAAATTTTGTAAAATTTTGGATTTCAAACTTGTTTGGTGGTGTGTAGCTAATCCGTAGTACGAGGAAAAATTTCTCGAACTCCTGTTCTAAACTATAGGCCTTCCAAAGGTATAAGTTCGGTCTTGTAATACATAATTATATTTTTGATTTTTATTCTTTTTTTTGATATGGCATAGTTGATCGGCCCCTAAGTTCACCATCACATGCTATTGATTACAGCTAGGATCGACCCTGGTGATAGCATTGATTTTTTAACATTTTTTTTATAGAGGTATAAAACTTTAAGTTGGCAACACTCAAGTGATTTATGTTTAGTTTGGTTTGGCATTTCAACATGAATAGACTGACGGCTGAACAACGCTTCCAAATTGTGCAAATTTATTTTGAAAATCATGGTTCTGTTGAAAATACGTATCGCACACTACGTCCATTCGATTAACTACGGAACGTTTTCGAACCACGTTTACTCTAAATGATAATACGCATCCACAGAGACGTCGTACAGTGCGTACAGAAGAAGTTATTGCTGCTGTAGAGCGTAGCGCAAAGCAAGACGCGAATCAGTCGATCCGCCATCGTGCACAGGAATTGGATATATGTCCATCCACTTTATGGAAGATTTTGCGGTTTTATTCCATTTCAATCTCTATTTCTTGATAGATGGCTTTGTACTTATAAGCAATAGTGTGGAGATTTAACTTAAACTACTCTGTTCCAAAATGCTAAGTCCATTTCGGTATAAAATCGAAACCAATCAGAACATGCTTCAAATTGGAAACGGTTCTTCAAATTCCCAATTCTAAGCAGTAAAGGTAAAATAATATCCAGCACATCATTAGAATACCGAAACGACTCCATTAATTCTAATTCGATTCCTTAAAATTGACCAATCGGATAACACCGGCTCGCAAAAGCGACTAAACCATCTCAATCGCTATCAAGCAAATCCAATCAAATTTATTTCCTACTCTTTCTCTATTTACCTCTTCGCTAATCTTTCGAGAAGATGCGAATCGAATTACGCCGACGAAACTAAGCGACCTATAAGCGAATTGCAGCAAGCTGTAAATTCAATTGCTAAATCGTATTAAGCATGGAGAGGAGCGGAATCGATTTTGATGAATCAACGCCGCCCGTACCGCAGATTCGAAGGCGGAACGAAGGGAGGCCGAAGAAACGATCGACGGCGTCAGGTACGTTCAATTTCCTTTTTTGATTTCGCCGGCTACGGAAGGAGATGCCTACGGCACTGAGACGTATTTCCCGACAGGATGCGTGCGGTTTTTTCTGTTGGCAGACGTTCAGGACGTCTCGAATAGAAGATGGAAGTATTGGAATATAACAAATTTATTTCGTAATGTAATTAGAATATAATACTTGCTATACTGCATCAATAATACATATTTAACTAAAGTTTGCTGCAGTTTTAAACCTCAACGTTTTGAGTGTAATGTCTTTTAGTTGTTTTGGTCTCGTTTGCTAAGATAATAAGCTCCACTAATCTCCTCATTTGTTGCAATGTTAATCTTGTCTCTTTCGTATTGTTTGAATGTAGTCTGAAGCGTTTCGTTGGTGTAGTTTTAAAAATACATCCCTGATTTTCCAAACATTCCGATTCACCCCAGTTTTCATTTAGAAAAATATTAAACAGTAATAGTCCGGGATTGGAACCCTGCGGAACTCCAGATGCTATCCTGAAGTGAGCGGATGAGCACCCATTGTGAACGTAATTACTCTTGCCAAAGAGGTAAAAAGAAGTTAACTTCACCAATAAGGACAGAAGTCAATACCCTCCAGTTTAACATAAAGTAAATGCAAATCAAAAGCTCTAGAACAATCAGTGTAGACCACATCAACTTTTCTTCACTGGTTCAATGTTTTAGCCCTTTATCACATCCTTCAAATACTGGCACTGTTTCACTAATTCATCCTATATTTATCTATCTTTTAATAAATCCTATTCTTCTTCTTATATCCTTATACCTTTTCAGGTGTCGGATGAGAATTCCGGTTCTTTTTGTACCCATTTTTCCACTCTCTTCTATTTATTGCCATTGCTTTTATTTCTTCTAAGTTCTTTCCATTTCTTCTATGCATTTCTCTTACTTGATCCATTCATTTCCATCTAGATGTTCTTCTTCTTGTCTTTTTTAGGTGTCCTGTCTCCATTATTTTTTTTGTAACTCTATCGGTTTTCATACTTACTATATGTCAGTGCCAATTTAATTGCTTCCTTTTTTTCTCTATTATTGGTTCAGGTTTTATTATTTTTTAACATCTTCATTCTTGAGCCTATCTCATTTTGTTTTGCCCGCTATTCTTTTTAGATGTTTCATTTCCATTGCATTTATCTTTATTTCACCTTTCTTCCGCAATGTCCACATGCATACGTTATTACTGGGATTGTTATAGCGTTGTATATTTTTAGTTTTGTCTCCAAATCAACATAGGATTAACTTTAATATTTGCTGCCATCTACCTTTGGCAGGCATGGTATGTCTTACCTGTAGCTAGCTTAAGCAATTGACGAAGTCTGATCTTGTATTTTTACCATTTCCCAACATAAGCTCTTTCATATTAACAAGTCTTTTAGCTATTCCCGTAAACCAAGGGGTGTCGACTTACTGATCTGATTTTGGGCTTGAAAACTGGCCCACAGTAAGCCCGCTTTTTGGCGCTTCAATTTAAAAACACTCCTCCGAATTAGAAAATAGAGTACAGTACATAAAATTCATCTGTCCAAGGTTTTGTGTATTTATTAAAGTCTGCTATTCAAATACACACGTGTAATGTCAACCCTATTGTTAATTACAGGGAATATCGAAGTCGTATTATTTTATTTCAACGGATGGAAACGGAACCTGTCTGTTCGTCAAAACATTTAACATTGTAACGTGTATTCAGGTGAAAAGCGTTTGCAGCTTATGTTGAGTGGATGTAAAAGATTTCATTAGCACACAAGAAGATCACGCTCGGCCGTAATATTTTGACAGCTTCCGGTCGCGATAGATGGCGTCAACCGTCTCCTGTTCCGTTCTAGACGGTTGAACGTAGAACTGAAACGTTGTTCAACGCCAGATAATGCCACCGCTCTAATAATACGTACATTCGTACGAATATATACGATTGCACGTCATTTTGATTGTCCACGCGGAGAATGGCGAATTTGTTGGTATTGTCGGACTCTGTAAAGCTGCTGTCAGGCTGCGTTTGGAATCTTGGGGAAGGACGGGGTATCTTTCGGAGTGGAGGAAGCGTTTCTTTCGATCGATGTTATTGTTTGAGGGGTCTGTGTGACTACTGATTTTTTGTAGCGTCTATTGATGTGGTATTATTAGCGCTGGAATTAAAATAAGCATTGCCTTAATTTATACCAAAAGATGACACTTTGTGCATTTTCTTATTAATTTTTTTTTGGTGGTGAGCATCCCAGCGGGGTTATAAGTTATTTTAGCTGGTCATAATCTCAGAAACCTTAAAGTTTGGGAAAGAGTGTGTACACTTTACACACTCTTTCCCAACTTACTACACTCCCTTACCGTAAAGGGTGAAGCGCTGTTAGTTTCATTCTCAATTGCGGACAATAGCAATAATAAATTATATACGAGGGTGGTTCTCTATGCTGTACCCTTGATACCACTACACTAAACCACAATGGCGTTATATATTTTATTTTTCGGTATATACTCTCTCTACACTAATGTACTAGATCCATGGATGCTCCAACATCTCAACAGCTTACTGGAAAAATTTTTGTTCGACCTCTACAAACCACCTCTCTACAGCAGGCATCCATGTAAGATTTCTTTTAATTTGGGACACAACCTGTAATCACTAGATACCAGTTGCGGCGAATATGGCTGGTGCTCCTCTAATTCAAAGCTTGCTGGGTGTATAGCAGTCCTGGCAATACCAGATGTATGGCTGGGAGTATTATCCTGATTGAACAGCATACCGTACCTTAGCTGTGCTCGGCGTTTCTCTTTAATAGCGTCCCGCAATTTAGAAGTCAATTGTCCGTAGTAGATCCCAGTAATGCTCTGTCCCTTTTGCAAATAGTCAGTTAGGATGATTCTTTGAGCATCTTAAAACACAGATACCAAAGCTTTTCCAGCAGACGGCAGAACCTTAAATTTGCGTGGAGGATTATTTATCAAAGACTCTTGGTATTCTGTACCATGACGACTTATTCATGGAAAAAAACGGATGCCCGATGTGGATGTTCATTTTGTATTTAATTGTAACATTTTATTGGTGTGGTCGCCAATTTTTTCCAGTTGTTTTTGTTTGGTATTGAAGTTTTGTTTAAAGTAAAATTTTCTTCTGTATTCTTAATCCATATCTACACTTATAAAGCATTTATTTGAAGAAGTTATAACGCAAAAATCGTTCCTTTTCCCAATAAATTCGGAAAATCGAATTATACTATATGCAACTTACAATGTATTCAGCATGAAGTAGTGGAATATAAAATTTATAATGTAACATATAACCATCACTCTTTTCACTTTAAAAAATCTCGCAAATATTGCTTAAACAAATAGTCTCTTTGGCCAGTACTCCACCTACGTATTAAGGTAAAAATACCTCTAGCACACCTACTAATTTACAGCCGCTCTGTACATAAACCTTCGGCGCGTCGTCCATAAACTTCTCCATTCGAACTTCCGAAGCGCAAACAGCCAACATCAAACATCGTCAGCCATTGCGTAGCGATTCGAGGTGGAATCGGAGCTGACTGGGGATACTTCTAGCCCGTTCCATGCCCATATTTACGGCCTTTTTATCTCAAGTTGTAACCGTACGAACTCCTTACAAAGACACATCGGCGAACAGTAGGGAAAGTTAACAAACTTGATGCTGCCAGGGGAAGTTCGAGCTTCGAACGTGTTACTTTGGACGTATATGTATATGTGTTATAAGATACATATTTGAAGATGTTCGAATAGGTTTTTGGAGGTTAGACTGTATGATGGTGAAATTACAAAGATTATTGTCGTATTGTAAAGAAATTCCTTAGGGTAATGCAAAACCGGTGTAGTAACGTAGCAAGCTCAAGGCTATCAATGAGAAAAATCAAAGCAAAACATTGAATATGAAAGCTAAAACCAATACTTCTATATTTGAGTGGTATCAGAGATGACTTCCTCCTTTCTAGTCTTTAAGTCAATTACTACGGTCGTTAAATTGACATTCAAACCACAAGGTAAATAAAATGAATACGTAGGTTTCCATCGTCAGAGTCAATAATTTACAAAGTGTCTCCGGAATTGGACCGTGTCATGATAAGATATACAAAAACAGGAAAAAAATGTAATAAAAGTAAGAGAAAAAAAAGGAAAGACAGAAGAAATTGAAAAAGGTGAAAAAGAGAAAATGGGGGCAGAAACAAAGGAAAGAAAAAAGATCCGAATGTTTCGCCCCCGTAGTAGGAGGCTTCTTCAGGAATGCGGCAGGAAATCCAAGTGACACGGTAACTCTATTCACAGGTATAGCAGTAAACTCCACTCACACAAATTAATTAGTTATGCGGAACGCAGCGTTTCGGGAGCACGTGGGCTCCCATTGTCAACCGTGTTACCGACTATGGGAGCCCACGTGCTCTGAAACGCTGCGTTCCGCATAATTAATTAATTTGTGTGAGTGGAGTTTACTGCTATATCTGTGAATTGTACATCCACACAGTCCTTGCAATCGTCATTTGACGGTAACTCTACGTGTAAACCATGTTTTCTTTCTTTTGTTTCTGTCTCCCTTTTTATCTTTTTTACTTTTTTCAATTTTTATTTTTTTCTTTACTTTTTCTTTGCATTTGATTTCTTTTGTTTTTTTCTCTTACTTTTGTTCCATCTTCTCCTCGTATACCTCACAGTTCGTTTATCACAAGGTAAATATTTTGTATCCTTAATTATTAATAGAACTCATGAATTTGAGACAGCCTCCATAGACTCCAAGTGAGGCAGTCGAATTCTGGTGGTTTAGCTCTCTTCATATAACGTGTATTACATCTGATGAGAGAGTCTATTCGCAAAAACGACTTGGATATCAATAATTTAATAACAAATATTAAAAGAACGTTTTCTTCAAATCCTTTCTGAATAGATACGGGAATTTCACACTTACAAACATGATCCTAGTATTTGACGATCTCCCCTAGTAATTCTTAGACGCTGAGACACGTGGCTTGGCTTCAGAATTCTATCAAACTTTCTACAATTGACACTGCCTATCAAAAAACTTCTTACCATTGAAGAAAGGCAATGGTATATTGATTAGAATTGTAGTTTGGGCTATTTCCATCGTTTGCGGAACTTACATAGTCCGACGTTTCGGCAGCGTTTCTACTATCGTCTCCAGGGTAGCCCTGAGAATGGCTATTGCTTAGTAGATTCATCATTCGTTCAATGATTTTCTCTAACTTATGTATCTTTCTTATTCTTTTTAGTGAAACTGTCTCAAGTGGAGATTGGATTTGTTTTTCTGAAAATTTTGTACGGAAAAGTACTTCACCAGTAAGCTAGTCGGGCGAATAGATGTTATTGCGTTAAACTTATATTTAAGCAACAATTTTCTGCACAGAGGAGGTTACACAATAGGCCAATTATTTTACGCAGGGGAGGTTATGCAATCTGCCAATGTTTCTCCATTCTGCAGGGTTTGTCTGCGTACGTTTGTTATTCTTCCATCTTCCATATCGTGGTTACCGATCCTCTTTTGTCCGAGCCTCCTAATTTTTGCACCAGATATGTTCTGGCGAGGCCAATGATCTTTCCAGATCTTTGGAAACTTGCCCGTTTAGTACCAATGCATAAAAAGGGAGATTCTTGTGTGATTGATAGTCACAGACTTATAGCATTTCTATCTAATTCTACAAAAGTATATTAACACGTTATCTATTCCAGCGTACTTAATAGTGTGACATCTACACTTTTTAAACATCAGCATGGCTTTTTACCTGGAAGATCTACAGTAATTAACTTGGCAATTATTACTCAATAAATTAGTGAGATACTTGGTGATCATGGTCGAACTGATATATTAAATGCAGACTGTTGATTCGATACATTTGACTACGGAATTTTGCTCAATAAGCCAGTTCAATTTGGATTTGCTTTCTTATTTTTGAAGTTTATGAGCTCATATTTGTCGGAGCATATTAATTGCGTATTTTATAATGGTTATCGGTTCCAGGAATTTGCATCTACATTTGGCGTGCCGCAGGGCTTAAAACCACTATTGTTTCTATTATTTATCTGTTGGTTATCTTTTCCTGTCCGGCTTTGGTTTGTGCTGATGACATTAAGGTTCTATTCCGGTGTTTCCAATCATGAAGATATTGCATTCCTTAAGAAAAATATTGGTTTGAATGTCAATAAATACTAGCATATCATCTTCACACCTAAAATGAATCCTAGAAACAAGGAAGGTTACACAGATACATTTTACTAGTCAATAGCAGTGCCAACCCTCTTATACGGTGGTAAAACGAAAAAACAGGAAAGCGGGACACAGATACAAGAGATGAAATTTTTAAGAACCGTTGTACCATTGCAACACTGTCTTTTCAAAATTCATCGGTAAAACGCACACCTCGTGTTGTACTCGGAATTTGAGACATTTTTAAAACAACGTGAGTCTTTGTACCTAGCAGAAAAAGTTACACTAACACCGACGTTTTGTCTGACATACTACGCGTACAGTTTATAGTCGGCTATATTCGTTTAAACTCGTCATTTCCCGAAAACCAGTGTGTTGAATATTTGATGCTTCTTAATTTCCGAGTACACAGAGAGTACATATTGCTAACCCTCTTATACGGTAGTGAAACATGGACAACAACGAAAGAACAAGGAAACAGGACGCAGACACAACAAATGACACTTTTAAGAAGAGTGAAACGTTGCACAATATCCGATAGAATAAGAAATGTAGATATAAGAACCGAACTAGACATCTACGAGATAATTAAGAGAATTAAGGAAAACAAAAATAAGTGGAGGGAACACGTAGAACGGATGCAAGTGGCGGCGTTACCAGCCAGAGAGAGATTTTATAGATGTTTAGGAAGAAGAAGTGTGGGCAGACCAAATAAAAGATGGATGTCGTATCAAGCAAAATAGTTAAAACCTGAGATGATGAATGCAGCTATCCATAATTCAAGTGGTTTCTTTAAAGGAAGTTAATTCATTAGAATGGCCTAGTCACTGGTCCCGATGTGATTCCCACGGAAAATGTTTAAGCAATATTAGCAAGAGCAGTCTATGCGAATAATAAACAATACGATAGCGTAAAAGAACCAAAATCTGCCAAATTGATAGACGGTATTATAAATTTTTTATCCATTTATTTTATTTATTAATTTTGTGTTAATGTATCCATAGAAATTTCGTTGTTTTGAGTCACCATTATGGTAAATATCCTCTGTGCGAGTTGTAATAAATATCTTGAATGTTATTTTCTATTGCATTTGTATTTTTTTCTAGTGTAACATTAATTTCGATGCATAATTTGTGTATATAATCAAAGTTTAAAACAACTACACAGGGTTAAATAATAATAATGAAAGATCAAAATTGTTTCATCAATTTTCTGAATAGCTTTATTTAGTTAAAAGACTTAATTTGATGTAAAATAGCCATTCAGAATACACCAGAATACAACAGTGTTTATTACTAATAAACACATTTATTCCGGGATTTTATGATCTCATATAATATTGATATTGGAAGCGTAGATATTGAAACTATGTACTTCGAATAGATAACCTAACCATATAATACGATACGGCAAACAGATTTTCTTTCTTGCGCACACAAAGTGGGTAACTTAAAACCAATCAAATAAATGTGTGTAGCATTCCATGGCCGATATGATTAGCGTTACAATTTCCCCTTATTGGTTGCGCCTTCTTCATACGAGGACGACCTTAAATGTTTCGGGAATCGGTAATGGTAACCCATTTTATGGCAACTGTAAAAATTGCAGAAGTCTACTGTTAATGGTTGTTGTTTAAGAGTGTGTTTTGTGTAGCAAGTCAGACCGTTTCGCAAAAATGGATAAAATCGAATTTCGTGCAGTGATAAAATACTTCTGGATGGCTGGGAAAACGGCCACTGAAATTCGAAATATTTTGCTAGACGTTCGTGGCGGATGTACTCCATCAGCTTCTGCGTGAGCGAGTTCAAACGTGGCCGCACAAGCACGAATGACGAACTACGCAGTGGTCGCCCAAAAAGAGCTATCAACGATGAAATGGTCGACAAGATTCATGATGTCGTGTTAGCCGATCGCCGATTGAAACCGAGAGAGATAACAAAGACAACAAGCATCTCGGTAGAACGCGTTGGCCATATCCTACACGAAATTTTAGGTATGAAAAGGCTTTCGGCGCGATGGGTACCTCGTTTACTTACACCGGAGCAAAAACGAAATCGGGTGATAGTTTCGGAAGAGTATCTGGCCAGGATCTTACGCAATCATAGAGATTTCTTCATGCGCTTCGTAACCGTGGATGAGCCTTGAATCCACCACTACATACCGGGGACCAAGGAGCAGTCGAAGCAGTGGACTTTTCCGATGAATCAGCTCCGAAGAAAGCAAAGACCGTTCCATCGGCCGGAAAGGTCATGGCGACCATTTTTTGAGATTCCTAAGGCGTGATCCTCATCGACTATCTGCAGAAGGGAAGGACGATAACGGGGCGGAGATTTCGTGTAGATTCCGGAAACATTTCAGATCGCCCTCGTAGACTTGCACCGCCTTAATCATCAAGATTGATCCCGCCACGCCGCTACATTAAAACCGTATAAAATACAAGAATATGGCGTTTTTATATCGGCGAGTCTATGGCGCGCATATAATAATATAAAATAATTTTATGACTAAAAGTAACGCCGCCGGTTTTAGTGCCGGGTGTCGTAAAACGCGAACCGTTAATCTCGTACTCCGCCCCGAAGTCGTCCCGATGCTGTAAGCGTTCGGGTTGCAGAAATAAGAAGCAAGAAAAAAAAACGGAGGTACCGCTATAAATATAAAATGTCCGCCTTGGCAGGAACTGATTCTTCGGAAGTCGGAGATAGCGTCAGATCTAAAGGAAGAATGATAACGTTTCAACGGAAGATCTAAAAGCGGAGGAATTATCGATGCCTTTTCGTAAAGGTGTTATTTTAAATTCTATTTCGCTCGATCCAATTTTCATCGGGAAAGTTCAGCGTTGAATAGAACAATTTAAGCGCGTTTAGTTACTTTAGTAACTTTTCCCTCAACGGAGAGTTCGCCTTATTAGCTTATTATATGCACAGTATGTATCCGAAACGTTTGATGCTAAAGCCACAGTGGATACAATCTATTTGGATTTTTAAAAAGCTTTTGGTGTGTGCTAATTCGTAGTACTAGGAAAAATTTCTGGAACTCCTGTTCTAAAGTATAGGGCTTCCAAAGGTATAAGTTCGGTCTTGTAATACATAATTATATTTTTGATTTTTATTCTATTTTTGATATGGCCTAGTTAGTCGGCCCCTAAGTTCACCATCACGTGTGCTACACGCTATTGATTACAGCTAGGATCGACCCTGGTGATAGCATTGATTTTTTAACATTCTTTTTTTGAGGTATAAAACTTTAAGTTGGCAACACTTTTTTAACTGGCGACCATTTTGTCAGCTGTCAAGTGATTTATGTTTAGTTTGGTTTGGCATTTCAACATTAATAGACTGACGCCTGAACAACGTTTCCAAATTGTGCAAATTTATTTTGAAAATCATGGTTCTGTTCGAAATACGTATCGCGCACTACGTCCATTGTACGGTCAACATAATCGTCCATCAGAGCAATTAATGATAGTACGCATCCACAGAGACGTCGTACAGTGCGTACAGACGAAGTTATTGCTGCTGTATAGCGTAGCGCAGAGGGAGACGCGAATCAGTCGATCCGCCATCGTGCACAGGAATTCGATATGTGTCCATCTACTTTATGGAAGATTTTGCGGAAAGATCTTGGACTGCGTGCTTACAAAATCCAACTCGTGCAAGAATTGAAGCCACACTATCACCTAGCAAGGCGTAGACTCGGTGAATGGGCCCAAAACAAGGTTTCCGTTGATCCCGATTTTCATAAGCGAATTTTGTTTAGCGATGAAGCTCACTTGTGTTTGAATGGATGCGTCAATAGACAAAACTGCCGTATTTGGAGTGATGGTAATCCTCAAGTGTATGTTGAGACACCGTTACATCCAGAAAAACCGACTGTTTGGTGTGCTTTATGGGCTGGTGGAATCATTGGTCCGTACTTCTTTAAAAACGATGCTACTCAGAACGTTACAGTCAATGGTGACCGCTATAGAGCCACGATTACTGACTTTTTCGTTCATCCATTGAACAACCATGATGTGCAGGAGCTGTAGTTTCTACAAGACGGCGCAACATGTCACACAGCTCGTGCCACAATTGATTTATTGAAGGAAACGTTTGGTAACCTCATAGTTTCACGTTTCGGACGCCTGAATTGGCGTCCAAGGTCGTGCAATTTAACGCCGCTAGACTATTTTCTGTGGGGATATGTGAAGTCGCTAGTCTACGCCGATAAGTCCGAAACGATTCACCACTTAGAGGACAATATTCGCCGCGTTATTACCGATATACGACAACAAATGTTGGAAAAAGTCATCGAAAATTGGACTTCCAGATTAGACTACGTCCGAACCAGCGGTGGCGGTCATATGACAGAAGTTATATTTAAATTATTATTATTACTATTATTATACATAACTGCTAACTATGTACATACCTATGCATACAGTAACGAGTATCTTGGATCGGTAATAAGGTTGTATACCTAATATCAGCCACAGCTCCATTAATTTCGAACATTGTGTTAAAGTAATCTCCGAGGTAGTGTTGCCGGTGCGGAGGGCACACATCGAGATAAATAATTTAATCCGCGTAAACGGCTAAAATGATTCCGAAGGAGAACGCAAAATTTCTCAGCGGGTAAAATCGGCTATTCAACAAATTAACCCCTAGAGGAGCCATATACTGGAATTGTCGACATTTGAGATTAAGACTAGGGGGTGTGCAAAATTATTATGGATTATATTATCCGGTATTGTAAAAACGCTTTTCTAAGAGGTACATACCACGTAGGCGAAATCTCGGCTTGGTAGGCTTATAGAGGTTCAAGTGTGTTCAAACTCCGTCACAGCATGCATCCGCACACGCAAGGTCTACGCTATAAATATGACGGGTCGAAGAGTAGTGGTTTTTACCGGCCAGTCAACCGACGTGACTAGCGCATGAAAATGTACGAAGTAATGAGAATTGAGTACCGCGCGGTCATCAAATTTTTAACAAAAGAAGGGCATCCGCCTAATATAAAACAAAGTTTAGATGGCGTTTAAGCTGATTCATACCTTTCGTATTTCATTGTAAAACAGTCGACAAAATGTTTCCGTTGGGAACCTCTGGAAGATGCTGAATGGCGGAGTTGACCAATTGAAGTGATAACGCCCCAACAAATTTCAATTATTAAAGATTTAGTGCAAACAGATCGTCGTTTGAAAGTGAAGGAATTAGCAGTAGTAACATACATGTCTGAAACAAGTTCGCCGAATTCTCCATGACCATTTGGGTGTGAATAAAATTAGTACAAGACGGGTACATCGATTTCTTTTTGCTCTCCAACGTGAACGTCGAGTCGAATGTGGGCGATCGTTTATAAACACGTGTGGAGACGATACAAAACCGATTTTAGAGAAATATATTGAAAAGAGGGAAGCTTGCAAGAAATTTGATCCAACCGTCTAAGTAACTATACCTTGCATTGTGGCACACAAAAGTTAGTAATGATTGCGTCCACACAGTGTGAAGCTTCGAAGAAAAGGACAATGAAAGATATTAAAAATTAAGAGTTTTGAATATGCTCTTACAAATAATCGTATACACTTAAACGGCATTAAAGGTCATTGAATCGCTGACTAAAACAGGGATCTCCAAACTACGCTGGCCTGGCCAACACCAGCGTGCGAGAACCGCTAATTCGGCTCATGGTTCTCCATAAGATAGCGCTATACTATTGTAACATGATCGAAATTTGCTGGTACTTCAAAATTACATGTTAATATGATGAGCTTGGTCCTTGGAACTTACAAGGAAAGGTTCCAGAGTGTTAAATTCAGATCTTAATAAAACTTGGTTGTTGAGAAAACAATTTTTTTTGTTTGTGGTTAAATTCACTCTGAGGGGGTGAAACACGCAGATTTTCAGTCTTTTTGATTTAATTCATGAAAGGAAATAGGTAGTACAAAAATTTAAATGCAAATATTGTGCCTTATCGAAAGGTCTTTCAGAACACATCCTGTATGTACCACATTATACGGTATGTTGGGTTTAAGTGCCACCCTCTTATGCTGTTCATTTTTAACGTCCTTTATTGATTTTAAAGCATTTTCAATTACACAGGGTGTTCCAAGTCTCAACAAACTCTACTTGCCTGACAAGTTTCATTAATTCCTGAATTTAACACCCGGAAACTTTTCCTTGTTAGTGAAGGAGTGTGGTTCGTAAAAGTAAAAAGTTTGGAGACTCCCGGTCTAAAAGGAAGTATTATCTTACCAAAATGAATATATATGCATGCACTGTACATACACATATTCTAGATTTAGTTACGAGGAAACTGTCTTCCCGCAACTATTATGAAGCTATTACGTACATTCCGAGAGGTCCCGCTCGACTTGCTGGGAATTTCAAAACGCGTACGAACGCACAACGTAAAATTCCGATTTGGAATATTTCGTAACGGCGAGAAAGGACACCGAGGGGGCGAAAGAGGGACTATAGTAGTTGGACGGTTAAAAGAGGGTATGAGGATGATCTACGCGTGACGGGGATGAAATTTAATATTCGACAGCGCGCGCGGGGCCTTTATAAATATTCATGTACATGAACGTATATCGACAATGTCCCCGATATCCGTATATACGAGCTCGCTGGTGTACCGTAGGTACCTACGGCAATATGGCCATCATCGTCGTCACGCCGAGCGAATCGGGGGAAAAGGAATTAGTTTATAATGGCGCGGGAAACGAGATAATTAATTCATTCGCACCCGATGTCATGTTAATGCGAAGTGGAAATGGAGTTTTATCGGTGTATTTGTATGACTTCGTTTTCGACTAATTTTCCTGGGGCTGGCGCTCATCTCGAACCGTCTGGATTGAATTATTTGTTAAATATAACAACGATTGAACTAATTCGTTTAATATATGTTTATTCAATAAAGATTTGATGTTAAATCTCTACACAGTCATTTCCCGATATACATACAGGATATTTCACGAGAAAGAGTTACAATAATCATACGTGGGCGACCTGAAATTTTTTCCGGAATCGACAAGAAAAAAACTGTATTGGTGTGGTTTTCTATTTTTACTTTTCGATGTTGTCTCCTCGAAGATCAATACACTTTTTTAAACGGTGCTCCAGTCTCTTCAAGCTGCCGGAAAACTAGGATGTTTTGAGGTCTGCAAAATAGCCATCTCTAGCGGCGATAACCTCCTCAATTGAGGCAAATCTCTTTCCACCCAGCGACTTTTTCAGGTTTGGGAATAGGAAGAAGTCGCTGGGGACTAGATGCGATGAATATGGAAGATGAGAGACTAATTCGTAGCGTTTCTATTTCAATACTGCATTGAATCGGGTCAATAAATCGCTGTTATATTGGTCCGTGATCGTCTTTCTGCAGATAGTCGATGAGGATCACGCCTTGGGAATCCCAAAAAATGGTCGCAATGACCTTTCCGACCGATGGAACTGTCTTTGCTTTCTTCGGAGTTGATTCATCGGAAAAGTCCACTGCTTCGACTGCTCCTCGGTCCCCGGTATGTAGTGGTGGATGCAAGGCTCATCCACGGTTACGAAGCGCATGAAGAAATCTCTATGATTGCATTGAATCCTGGCCAGATACTCTTCCGAAACTGTCGCCCGATTTCGTCTTTGCTCCGGTGTAAGTAGGTATCCATCGCGTCGGAAGCCTTCTCATACCCAACATTTCGTGTAGGATATGGCCAACGCGTTCTTCCGAGATGCCTGTTGTCTTTGTTATCTCTCTCGGTTTCAATCGGCGATCGGTTAACACGACGTCATGAATCTTGTCGACCATTTCATCGTTGATAGCTCTTTTTGGGCGACAACTGCGTGGTTCGTCATTTGTGCTTGTGCGGCCACGTTTGAACTCGCTCACCCAGAAACTCTTAAACAACAACTATTGACAGTAGGCGTCTGAAATTTTGATAGTTCCCATAAAAAAGGTTGCCCTTGCCGGAAACATTTGAGATAGCCCTCGTAGTCTGTAGTTTTTCATAAAAGGCTTTGGATTCGTCAGTTTTGCTTCTACATGTGCATAGATGGCCATCAATGTCACATTTCCTCTTTCTAGCTTTATTCTTGCTGAGATAATGCGTTCGATATATTAGTAATGAAGTTAGAACATACTGCAGCCGAATTCACGTAACAAAACCAACGTATCCTCGGCCAGTTCCTCGTGGTTGTCGGCTATTCCCAGGAAGATCGTCATTTGACAGAACATGTCGCTTTAGATTGAAGGTAAAAAAGTAAAGTTTTAATAGAAATAGTATTTTCAATAATACTGTTACCAATAAAAAGATTTAAAGTCCATACACGTTAAGAATGCAGTAGATAGCGCTATAAATGACGTCCGCAGAGAAATTTACCCCGTGTAAAAATAGACGCAAATTCAAATAATAATTTTTGTATAATTTCGAATGGAATTAAACGTATTTTATATTTTATATGCAATACGCCATGATTATATTATGACGTAATAAAATGATAGAGCAGTAATAATAAAGTAAAACTGTATACATTTGTTAAAACTTGAATCTCAATATAAATACATATACGTTTCAGTTCCTTATTTGATGCATTGGATACAATAATAATTATCAGTACTATGACTATTAAAACGATATTTTGAAATCTTCGATAATATTATAGATAGAGCTTTAAAAAGAACTAAGTTTTCCAACAATTTGGTTATAAAAACTGCAACGAAAAAAAATAAAACTAACAAAGGCATCTTTAATATCAATGATATCTCATATTATTAATTTGGTTTTATGTGTGCGTGAATTCGTCTCGTCCATTAGCCAACCACAAGTCGAGAATTCTTCACCATCTATTTCAACACTGCATTCTTATCGTGAATGAAATGTAGTTGCTGTTGTGCGTATAAAGGATTACAGTAAAAGGTGGTGCACTTAGTTTTAGAAGTGTTAAGACAGAGCATATTTGAAACAAACCACTCATTGAGGTGATTAAGCATGAAGTTAGTTTTACTTTGAATACTATCAATAGAACCATGTAATAGAACCGTCGCATCATCAGCGTACATTACTAGTTTATACTTTGGAAGGAAAGTAACAATATCGTTCATAAACATTGAGAATAGAACTGGGGACAGAACAGCATCTTGTGGGATGCCGATTGTAATTGGAAACAGACGTAATCACATAGGTCTTGAAAATTAAAGGGTTATAATTTTTGCATTGTAATATTATAGCAAAAGAGTTAATAGTTAAAAGCTCTATAACTTTTTAACCGAAATAAGAAACTACGCGTTTTTAACCTGAAGATAAAATTATTATTAATATATATGTACTTCACCAAAATCATTATAATATTAACTAACACCGTATAGCTTTTAGTTTTATCTTCATTATTACGGCAGTAACGCCACTTTTTTTAATACGAGATAAAAAGTTAATACCGCATTAGTGGGAAAGATTTTCGTAAACAAACACATTCCGAACACGTATACCACATTATATATCACGTATAACTAAAAATAAAACCTTCAAAGCGCTTCTATAAATAAAAAAAAAACTAATATGTATTTCGATACAACGCTTTTTTTCAAACTCATTTTCCGAGCTGGTTACACAATAGGTGTAAATCTAGTAGAGTGAAGATTAAAAAGTAGCGTATAATGGAGGAATTGTATGAAATTTGACAGATGCTCGTTGTGTAGCAAACCCTTCCCAAGGTACCGGTTTTCTTTTCTGGTTTAATCCGGTTTTCAATGCGGATTTATTCGTCTTAACACCTCCACTTTTCGTTCGCGACTTTACGAACGCCATCAAAGTCTCTGTTTTCGAGAGATTTTGACTCATAATTGGATTCATCCCGGCACAAGGAAGACGAATTGAGAGTTAGCTACCTATGAAGGTAGATTTTCGTTTTTGAATCGCTATTAATAGGATGCAGATGTAATTAAAATGTACCAGAAACGTCTACTTCTCGTGAATATTATCTAATCAAAATATACAACGAGAGTTAAGTTGCCAATGGTGTATCAATAATTGTGTCCTCGGAGTTATTGAAGACTTTTTGAGTTTGTTAATTTTAAATTATTGTTTTTGTTGTGTTGGTTCTCGTTTTCTCTGGTAACCAAATAAGTTCATGCCGTTTTTGTACACACCGAAGTGCCATGAATACCTTTCCAGTTGTTGATGGATACCACTTGTTTGTTATCTACCATCTACTTTAATATGAATCCTTCTTTTGTCGGATATATACGGATTTGACGACAATTGTTTAATTTCTAATTTGATTAATTGAGAATGGTAACAAATACAACTTTAATTCATTCGAGATTGTTTACTCCACGAGTTCAAATTTGGTGCCAAAGCTGCAGTGGTAGCGCGAAAAATATGTACCTCATTCGAAGATGATGCCGTTAGTGATCACGCACAGATTCTTTTCTTCGGGAGATCTCGGTTTGTTCGATAAGCTAGTATCGGAATCAGCAGCATTGACATTTGCAGCGTCTATTGCGAAATGTGTTAAAAAATGGTTACGATAGGTAGATTTTAGAGTCAATCTTAAAAACGTTATTTTGATAGTAATTCCTTATACAGCTCCTTATACGATAAGCGTTGGAAATTGCTGTTAACGTCATACACTAAATTCAAATCATATATCTCGCATACAGCACAAGTTGTGTTGTTGAAAGAGCTGAATACAATTATGGTAGAGTTGTTTATTTTATAATTATGCTATTACCACCGTTTGTGGAAATTTGATATGTGACGGCAGTGTATCTCCTCATCTGCCATCCGATTATAATTGATGATTTCTCTAACCATAGGAAACCAGATATTTTTAATTTCCAGGCTTGGTGCATTTATAGCTGCTGTTGTTACGGTCATCTACAGTGTTTAACTTTGTTGCGTTGTCTTTTTTATCCAGAATTGTTGGTGCGACTTTTCCCATTCGAACTAGCCTCTGGTGCTCCTTGGTTCCCACTTCACTCAACCTTCTACACTCACATGGCATTTTGTGTATGTAGCTTCTTATTCTTTGGTTTACGTTGTCTGGTTTTGTTCTAGTTAGATTTGTCCTGTTTGAATAGTTCTTCTTCTCATATCTACCTATATACCTATATATATTCCGGTTCTTTTTGTACCCATTTTTTCACTCTCTTTTATTTCGTGCCATTGCTTTAATTTTTTCCCTTGGTTCAACACATTTATCTTCTCTGGTCCATCCATTTCCTTCTAGATCTTCTTCTTCCTTTCCATTTTAGTTGCCTTGTCTCCATTATCATCGTTATCCTACTACTATTTACAGTGTCTTCCCAATATTTTCCCATCCAACTCATTTCTCTGGTTAGGTCTTTGCCCACTCTACTTCTCCAATCCTCCATTACTATTGTTGTCTGCTATTTCCTCTTCTGTTGCTGTTTCCACAGGGCTATAATTCGGTATGATATTTAAAATTTCTGTTTCCTTTGTATTTAAAGATATTACCATTCTGTCTAGTTTATCGAAAACCAACACATACCGATCGATATCTTCATTATAACTCCAACCACCACCCATGGCAGAAACGTGCAGTAATCAAAACGTTAGTAGACCGTGCCGCTCGGATCTGTGAACCCCAACATATCGAACAGGAATTACAACATCTGAACCAAGCGCTAAAGGCCAACGGCTACAGAAATCCGCAGATAAAGGGGGCAATGCGGCCAAGCAACTCGAAACAGACCGCCAACGAACACCAACTTTCCAGAGATTGGTAGGGGACAACGTACCTAAGAGCGTTACCGATCGAATCGGTAGGATACTAGAGCGACACAATATAAAAATGATATGCAAACCCACACAACAATTACGCCATCAGCTACGTTTGGTGAAGGACCCCAGGATTACCTGTTCCTGTGGGTTAGTGTACATCGGCACTACGAAGCGCAGCATTAATACCAGACTAAAAGAACACAAGCGCTATCGTCTAACAACAGACAAATTCGCGGTGGCCGAATACGCTCTTCAGGACGGGATTCATAACATTAATTTTGCCCACACCGAGATTCTGTCAACAGTTTCACACTACCACACTCGGTTACAAAGAGAGGCAATAGAAATTTACAAACACCCCAGTAATTTCAACAAGAAAGAAGAGAATCTTGCAATCAACAAGATTTTCTACCCGGTTCTGCGAAACGTGCCAACCACACGTACGGCTGTACGCCAGACAACCAATTATTCGACGCTGAACCACCGAAGCCAACTTTCAACCTCACCGCTGAAGATGTTTACCGCAACTGTAAACGAAACGCCCGGAAGAATTTCCAGCCAACCACGGCTAAGTAGCCCGAAAGAACCATCTTCATAGGATACCGGCCGTGAATATCTACATTCTTTGATATTACCATTATTGTTTTAATTCAAGGTTCTTATAGCAGTTCTAACTTTGCAGAAGTTTGCTATTCCTCTGACTTCCTCCGGAAAACCTTTACTTGCTGAATTGACGCAGTAAGTACAAATGTACATCCCATGTTAAAGCCTTGTGAAGCAAAATATGAACTTTGCGATAGTCCTCTCCCACACAAGTATTTAGGCTAGATATGATAGTAAAAACGGCAAAGGTAGCAGACGAATACCGCCGAGAAGCCACGGCAGCAATGGAAACAAATAGGACATAACGTCACCAAGAACAGCATAGCCTCGGGAAATTAAAGGACGACTAAGGCATCCAGGTTTTATCAATGGATAAAGGCAATGCAACAGAAATAACGGATGTGGGAACTTACAATGACAAAATCAAAGAGGATCTAAGAGTAAGTAAGTACAAAGAACTGAAGAAGGATCCCTCACCTTCCTAGATGAAACGCGCACTATCCAAGCATAACTTAGAATCGCTAAACTAGCTCGGCTAGCATAAGTCTCGAAGGAGCGGTTCCATTGTGGAGGAAGTGATACAGATTTGTACAAATTTCGACGAAACTTGCAACGAAATGTTTTATGTCCTTCAGAGTAAACTGACTATTCTTAAATAAATAATTGGTTCTGGTAAATATGATTAGTAGACAAAATTAAATGGTGAAAGAGAGGTAGTACATATCGAAGTAGATCAGCGGAAAATTCTTAAAGGAATTTAAACAAATTCATTTGCTATTGTTCTTCTTTCAAGAAGTTAAGTTTTATGTTTCAACATCTTGTGATCCTAAAGTATTGTTCAATGATTAACACGTATCGAAAATGATTAATTCAAAAGTATTTTTTTTTTCTATAAAAACGCAACTTTGATCCTCTATTCAGCGTTAGCGTTACTTATACTTCAATATATGACAATTAAAAGTATAAAAAGTTAACTAACTCCTATCTACATGTGAATATATGTTATCGTTATTATTTATTCAATAAAAATCAAACTCACCAATTTTTTCCGATGTTGGGAGTGGTGGTCCGCACACGTCGAACTGTGCATGTAAACAGAATCGTTATCGGCACCTGTAGACGACTCTGAACGCGTTCTCCGCCATTCTTCTAAATCTACCGTTGAACAGGCGGTGTTTGCTTCGTCACTACATAGATAGACATTTCAGATGCGAAAATATTTGGGGAGGCAAACGAGAAAATAGCTTGAAAATGCTAAAAAATAGCGCGAAATACGTACGGATTTGTTCCGAGAGGTGTTGAAGGTTTTGTTTGTCGGAAAGGAATGTAGAAAATCGTTATTAAAGGAATCAGCATCGATTTCTTGGAGTTATTTTATCAGTCAGCAAACGCCGGACAGATTGGCGACTAGAATTGAACGATCGCGACCCTCACTTATTTATTACTGGATAAAGTTTGTGTTTATCCGGACGTCGGACATTGAGTAATGCCGGTTGATGAATAAACAAAGGAGGGTTAATGCATTTAACTGCGTAAGACGTAAAAAGCTTCAAGAGAGGGCAGAACGAAGAATGGTGGAGTTTTAATGGAAGTTTTAAAACTACTATTTTTGATTTATATGCATCTCGATTGATGTGAAAATTTGGTGGCAGCGCCGGTTATTTGGTTTCAACCAAAGATAGCACTGGTTATGGAAGTAAATACACCAGCATAAGTGATCTTTCAGAAAGGCGAAATTAAGAACATCTCAAATTAACCAAGAGGACCATACCTGGAATTACTTCTTTTACTGCTATCTTTTTTCCCCGCCTGAAGATTCGGGAGGTCTTTCTGTCGTTTCTCGGTCTCCCTCCATATCCTCCAGTAGAGTATGCACATGACGGTTACAGGCACGTAGAAGGCGGCTATCGCTGTGATGAAGGTGATGTACTGGTTGGTTTCGATGAATTGGATGTAGCACGCCAGCTCCGGCACCGTTCTTTCGCCCTCGATGTAAGGCCAGCTGTAGATCCACGGCGGCCATAACAATAAGCTGATTCCCCACGCGCAACTGGAAAATTACGCGCAGAAAACAGAATTTTACTGAGGACTTCCTGATGAAGATCCGATGCTTGTTAATAATATAAATTATTGTGTATTAAATTAGTTAGATCTCTATTTGTTAGTTACTCAATTAGTTTTAAAATATATTTGTTTTAATATGTATAAGCAGTAGGCAAAAAACGGAATCTTGAGCAAGACCAACAGGTGTATGACGTGGGTAATTCACCGCATTTGACATATACAACCTTATCTCAATATAGGGCAATAGTACAAGAATCACTATAGCTTTTTCTGGACTATGTGTTCGAAGGTTTTAAAAATACATAACATAAGAGAGAATGACCTGTTGGAAGAATTACGAAATCTACTTACATCTGATTTCAACATAGGAAAAGCTATCACGTCTTAATAATTTAGCAATTTTAGATAAATTCCTCAGCATGGGGTACTCTACGTTGTCTAAACATGGAGATGTATTGCTGGAGATTTGTAGAGACCAATTAAATTCGTCTTTAATTTCCATCGGTATGGAAAGAGTCTGGATCTCAAAGTATTCATTTGGGACTTCTGGGGTTAATGTGTTATTTATTCCGTGAAATTAATGCTAGATATCGGTTGGTTAATATATCTGTATGTAATGGACTGTAATGGAGCTTTTTCCATATAGCACTGAAAAAAATTGAAAAATTGCAGAACTTTTATTAAGATCTTCTTTTAAAATGAAGCTTGAATTGGACTATCATTATTACGTTCATATTCATTTAGAAAGGCTTCTCGTAATGCAAACTTACGATTTATTAAAGATCAATCATTTACGAATGGACTTGTCTGCAACAGGATTAACACATTATCAACATTATTTTAATTATCAAATTTCATGCTCTATATTATCGGTGTAACTAGTACAGTTTACAGTTTTATCTCTTCACTTCCAACGAGTTGATGGATATTTATGTTGAGGGCCGAAAGAAATATCAAACTTAGCGAAAATAGCAAAATCATCAAACTCAAGAGAGTTTCCAAACGCATTTACCAACTAAGTTACTTATGACCAAAATTAAATAAATCATTCGCAGAAGCTTCGTAGAAGAAAAAGAAAGGTTCGTATCATTTCTACCATTCAAAGCAATTAAATTAGGACATCCAAAAGTTTCAAGAGGAAAAGTAATATGGATATTCTTTTATAAAGAGAAGACAATGAATTTCTTGAGGTTAAGAAGTCTTTCAGAAACAACTAAATTCCCACCAGTCGTCACGTCCCACACGTTAACCTTTTAAAGTACACTTTCACGGAAGATTTAAATCACTCCTTCTTAATCTGAGGCAAAATATAGTTGATATTCTGATTCTGCAACACATATGATGGCCGAATTAAAGTTCATGATTGTTAGTTTATTATCAATGATGCAAAGATTTATTGCAAACTCTTGCAGTGATGTGTTCAAAGATACCAGAAAAACAAAATACATCATGCTCAATGCAAATCAGCTGATCGCTTTTAAAGCAACCTTGGGGAACCTATTGTAGTCACAAATATACCATTTATCAAGGTTGGTAAACCATAATTTTTGACAAAATATAGAGCAAAATATATCGCTGAGAAATGTCGTATATTTTTAGATTACTGGTTCTAAAATTATGATTATGTTAGATTGTTAAGTACTAGTATTAGTTATATTTTTCAATATGATGCAGAACTAGAGACAGCTTCAGTTTTCAGAAGATAATTAATTAATTGGTAATATTAGTAAGGTCTTTCTAGAACTGCCACCAAATATACTACTTGGCTTTACCTTATACTTGGCCCTTCTCAATCCGATCACCTTTGTCCTAACACACACTTACCCTATCATAATCCCAACCCGTTTGGTCGTCCTCTTCGCCCTATACGTTAAAGGTCTGGTAACGGAGAAGTAACGATCGAAACTGATGATGAGCAAATTGAGCACCGACGCATTACTGGCCAGGTAATCCAAGGCCAGCCATGTATCGCAGATGAACGTTCCCAGCGGCCAATACCTCAGCAGCGTGTAGATGGTGAAGAGAGGCATCGAGATGAGTCCGACGGCGAAATCGGCCACCGCCAGCGAGAAGAGGAAATAGTTGCTGACCGTTTGCAGTTGCTTGTCGATCTTGAACGATATCATCACCATGATGTTGCCGACTACGGTGACGACGGACAGTACCGCCGCAATGGTACCGATGAAGACTACTTCGGTGATGGAGTACTGCGATGCTGTTGCGTTCACCGGCTCAGTTGAGTTCATGTTGTCACGAGGACTGGCAAGCCGTTCGCCTCATGACGCTGATGTCTTCGCCCTGAAATCGAAAACGAGAACATTGGATTCAGCTGTAAGACTTCTTCGTAAATGCTAGAATTGCGTTATTAACCTACTAACTTTTATTACAAGGAAGGCACTAGTTTCCATAGGATTTATACAATCCAAATTTTCCATGACTTCCTCGATTTTTTCTTTCTCTGCCTTTTTATCTCTCTGATTTTCAAAGAATATGTGTGTGGTTTAGTTTAGTATTATTAATTTTAGAGGGAAAGTTTCGCAGATACAACTTTATTTCAACAGGTAAGATATCTAATTGGTTGTTTGTATTACGTAATTATTAATAAAATGAATATGCAGAAATTAGTCCTGATTTAGACATTTTCCTGCCATTATTTATCCTACTATTACTCTGAATATTATGTTACATGTCTTCTTATGAAAGAAAAATGTGACCATAATTTTTAAGGAAATTTGAAAAATTCTGATAATTTTGGCAATGCTGTACCAAAATTTCTGAACAGACCACTAACAGCGCTGTTTCCTACAAACAAAATCGAAAAACGCCTATGAACAGATTTTTGTTTTTGACCATCAAGTACAAGGATTGTTTTTGTTTAAGTTCCGTTCGTGCCTGTAAACAGTGTGGCAAGGGGTGGGAGACCACTATAACATCTACGATTTGCAACGTCATTACGCCACTATTAGCTGAGTTTCAGACACGTAAACATGGCTCCCGCAATGGATTCTCCTTCCAAGTGCGAGTTGCGTAGTGTAATTCGATTCTTTGAAGCAGAAGAGAACATTGCAGCCAAAACTTATTGAAAAATGAAGCGAGTATACGGCGGAAACTTTATGGCGGATGGTGTGTGTGTGGATGGTCTAGGAAGTGATGAAGCCGGATGAAACATTGTTGAACGAGTTGACAAAATGGTTCGAGAAAAACGGTGGTTATAAATTGAAAAAGTGGCTAGGAGAACAGAGGAACTTCAAAACAACTTCAAGGACCATTCTATGCAGAGTGGATTTGAAGCCTTCTCCATTACAAATGAATCAATCTCTATGGTGATTATATACAAATGTAACCATGTTTCAACATAACTTTTGGTAATAAATTCAATTTGTTATTTGTCTTATTTTTATGAGCTGTCGGTGCTTGAAAAAAAATAGCCCTCGTTATAAGGAGAATATTAAGATAAATCATCGAACAGAACATGTATAACATTCAAGCTTTCTGAGAAGAAAATGTTAGCCATGAGAGCATCAAGAAGGAAATTTTAAACCCAGAAATCTTTCAAAAAAAAATCTAATCAGCAATGACTTTACATTTAGCAAAACCAAGTTGGATTCTATTGATACTTTCGTGAAAACTTTCAAAAATTATCAAAGAGGAAAATTTTATAAAATCTGTCATATTCACATAATCGCTAAGGAGGGGACTTGAGGACATAAGTGTATCGAATTCCTTATTTCTTTAAATTGGAGTAACATTTCAGTATTACTCGAAATTACCACCCCGATCAACATTAGAAAATCATGTAGCCTTCTTAGATTAACAAAATAAGCGATTTTGAGGGAAGTGCGAAATATATTGGCAAATTTTCACTTTTCGCCAAAACAAACGCAGAAACTTGAAAGTGTCAAAAGCACAATTCAATAAGAATTTGCAATTTTTAACTGTACCATTGTCTTGTTTCGTGGATTTTACAATTTTAATGCATTATGTTCAACAATGATTGAAAGAGCAATAAGAAGACACAAAAAGTGACAATAAGAAAGCCTTTTCTTATTGCCACACGTTTACAGCCGCATATTTGTACAAATATACTCAACGTTCGTTTATGTGTTAATAATGGTTTTCACGAACCAGCACAAGAAATTTATTGCTGTTCGAGAATATGCAATCATGCAGAAATATGGGACTATTCCTAACAAAATTGTCACTAGCAATTTTAAAGCAGAATTCCCCAACATAGAGACTACGTATAATTGTTTTGTGCAGCTTATTCGTCAAAGGTAAGAACGGTGTAAATACAGCTTTTCTCATGGTATTGGTGAAATCATTCAGGAGAAAGACAATGTGAGGAGACAAAAAACTCTAACACGCGGATATGTTTCTGCCCACCCGTGGTTTCAAGCGGTTTTTTGCTCGACATATGCAGCTTGTTCGTCGTATAATAGACAGATTTCGTGTTGTGAATGGAAAATCTGCAGGTCGTCCTATTGTTTTCCTTAAAGAATTATTGCAGATACTAATCAAAGAATGGATGTGAGTTCAAAAAAATCTTTACGTAGCTCATCAGCCCAAGCAAACTTATTGGTTGGTACCTGTCGAAAAGCTTGCAAGAAAATCCTTCATTTACATCCTTACGACATAACTGCGACTCATGAATTATTATCTCTAGACTTCCCCGTTGTATCCAGTACTGTGGATGGTTCAAGGAAGCCCTACGCACTGATGATATCTCGGGCATTGCTTTTTCTTCAGTGACGTAGCATAGTTAGCTGCACGCAACCGGTAGCCATTAATAGAAAATATTTTGAAAAACTGTGGTATTAGCTCCATTCTTCATTTAACTACATATTAATACGAACTTACACCTATTTAACAATGTTCCTTTATAAAACTGTTCCTTCAAAAATATTATGGGTGGCAGTGATATAAAACACATATCATCATGGGTGTAATGTCAATTTACTGATACTTTAAAGTAAGTATGGGCAACGTTTGACATGTTACGGGCCAAATTTAGGTGTGCAAATACATGTGCGGGCCGCGTTTAAACCCCATATCACCCGATCTTCCTCAATTGGAGTAAATATGAGTAAGTAGTGTAATATTTTTTTTAATTATTTTTTCAAAATGTCTCGCGGGTCGGATCAAATTTTACAGAGAGCCGGTTGTTGCCCACATATCAAGAATCATCAAGTTTTTTATCGGATCATAAGCGTATACCTTATATAATATCATATACTTTATTTACAAGCCCGATCTCAGTGAAATTGGATAACTCGCAAAAGTATGTCTTGAAGAAATTTATCATACATAGATAGATTTCTTCAACCCGAAAATTTATTAAAATTAACATTTGATTACATATTTTGAATGGTTGGGCCAACTTCACTGAGACAGGGCTCGTATATTGTTAACTTGTGTTTAAAGAGAGAAATGTACAAATTCCTAGAGCACAAAAGGCTTCGATAAGTCGGTTTATCATATTTTTCTTTTCTTTTCCTTTTCCTTCTTACCTGCCGTTTGATACACAAAAGATTCCTTTCCTATTGGATTACTGCATTTAGCTTCTATAGTTGCAGATTAAACAGTAATATTCGAAAACGGGAAATTGTACCTCTCGAAGATACATATATCTTTCCCTCCCCTTCCACCCTCCCCAAGCTTTTAAACGACTACTGCTTATTGTCGTGCAAGATCCCATCATCCAACATATTGATTACAATGTTGTATTGATAGAGGGAGCGCAACGACAAATGCGGACCCTATGAAGCGTTCCGCTTTCAAAGCCGGAGATTTTAACGAAGATTACGGATACGAACGGCTCTCCGTTATCAAAGTAATGAACGACAATTTTCGCTTCGCCCTTTCGCAGCAAAAACGATCATCATCGGGGATAATTTTAGAATAGAACGGTATGCGGCATAATATACGTCTGTATTATATCGATGTATGAAGTCGTTTCGATGTTGACGTATGTATTATTTGAAATGGCAATAGTACGGTAAACGAAACAAAAGGTTAACGTTTTTAATCTGTTTTATTCCATTTTCAAAATAAACAAGAGAACGGACGTCAAAGTAGTGAACTATCAAATTTTGTTGAATAGACAAAATAGGCGTGATCCAACAGAAAGATGCGATGTGGTTCCATTCCGTGGAAAGGCTTATTACGAGAGCGAGTCCTCATGCTCCATCCCTCACCTACTTCTAATTGGTTGTCTGATTAATGTTTTTGACATTTAGTTCACTGACATTTGTAGATCATATCTGCATAATATCAAGTTTGTATCTCAAAGTGTCTTTGTGCTGTGGCTAATTCTTGAATTATGTATCGTGATTGTTCATAAAAATGAATCCTGTAGAACAAAGAGCTGTAATAAAATACCTTCAGAAAAGGGCATGACGCCAACTCAAATTCATAAAGATATTATGGTAACCATTCGTGAGTCTGCAGTTTCTTATGGTATATTCAAATGCTGGTGTTGAGACTTTAAATGCGAAAGAACATCCTGTGTGTGGTGCTCCTGTAACGGTAGCAACAGACAATATCATTAAAAAGGTACACCACATCGTACTGCAAGACCGACAAGTACGCATCAGGGACATTGTGGAAGCTACTGGCTTATCTACATTACATATGAAGAAGATGTATGCACAATGGGTGCCCCGAATGTTAACCATTCATCAAGAAAGAATTCGGTTGTTGATTTGTAAGCGTCCTTTGGAAAGGTAACAACCAAATAAAGAGAATTTTCTTAGTTGGCATGTGGCCATGGATGAGTTATGGGTGCACCACTATGATCCCGAGACATCCGGGAACATCGCGGTTCTCTTCCTCCAGGCAAATGTAAAGTCGTGTCGTCTGTTGGAAAGGTTTTGCTATCTGTGTTCTGGAATCCTCAAGGATCATCCTGACTGACAATTTTCAAAAGGGACAGAGCATTACAGGGACCTACTACGCTCAACTGATTTCTAAAATTGCTGGACGATATTAAAGAGAAATGTTGAGAAAAGTTAAGGCATGGCTGTGCTGTTCCACCAGGATAACGCTCTTAGCCATACATCTGGTATTAATATATGTTAAATGGTATACACCGAGTAAGCTTTGAATTAGTGGAGCACTCGCCATATTCGACGTATCTGACCCCTAGTGATTACAGGCTGTTCTCTAATTTAAAAGAAATCTTATGTGGGACAAAATTTTCCAGTAACTATGAAGTGATGTAAGCTGCAGAGAGGCGTTTGCAGAGGTCGGGTAGAAACTTTATCAGGGAGACTATGTCGAAAAATGAAAGACATAATGCCACTGTAGCTTTACTGTAAGGGGATTAGGGGTACAGCATAAAGATCCACCCTCGTATGTAATGCATTTTTATTACTATAAATATCAGGCTGGATCTTTCGCATACAATAGAAACACAACTGTAGTATAAAAAAAGTTGTCAATCATTTGGAACAGATACTACCATCCATATTTGTGGGGACGACTATAAAATTAACGTTTTATTTGCTTTGAGTTGACGTGTAGAGTTTGTAGTAATAATTATTAACATATATTCTATATCGCAAAAATAATATTTGGCAAAGAAAAAAAAAACAGAAAATAGTACATTTTAATTGAAAGTGCTGTCAATGTGCTCACCTCTAGATTGAATTACAACGGCATATATTTCTTTTGACTTTATTAACAGAGGTTTATTTACTTCTTTCTGGACGCTGACTAAGCAAGTCTGTTCAAGTGTTTTGATACAATTTATATGGATCGTTTAATTTTAAGATTTCTTGTGATATCTCGTGTAATTCAGAGAGTATACTTGGTTGAGAATATCGTCCATGCTACGTTGTCATTTTCGGGAAAATAAAATCTTGTGCTACGTGAAAGACAAACCAGTTAGCTTTGGGGACTATCCTCATCATTAAGTACGTTAATTTGTTGAAGCCTCGTGGCTAAGAAAACTTGTCCAATGTTCCAAAAAATGCAAAAATGCAATTGTCTTCATCTTATATCTTGCCTGTATCCTCCTCATCTGATAGTTCAGAATATTCACTGCTACAAAGGATATCACGTACAATTTATACTTGCTTTCGCCCACAAAATGCGCTAAGCCTTATTTCAGTTCATATCTAATCTTGCACTCATCATTTTCATATCTAATACTTTAGTCAGTATGTTGTGCACCATATGTTACGATAAGCCAGTATCATAGGATATTCTTCTGCATTTAAAATTTCGACGTCAGCGTGTGAGTATATCATAAGAAACTACAATCACCAAGCCGTAATGTCTTTATGAATTTGAGTTGGCGTTATGCTCTTTTTCTAGAGGTATTTTATTACGGCTCTTTGTTCTACAGCATATATGGGCCAGATCCGCCCCGCTGTTAGATTTGATCTGGCCCACGAGACATTTTATGCATTTGTATTAAATTAAGTGAACTTAATTGTTGTTAGTTTTAAGATGCCGTTTGCGGCCGAGCAAGACGCTTTTATTTTAAAAGCGCATTATCGCAGTGGCACTCATCACGAAGATGGATCATTGACTTATTCACACAGAAGTCAGAACAGAGACAGAATTATTGAACGATTCGAAGAGAAACACTGCATTTGTAAAGGAAAATCAACTGGACGACCAACAGTGTTAACAGAAGAGACTGTTGATAATGTTAGACAACGGATAGAGGCAAGTCCTAAAAAGTCAATTCGCAAATTAGCAGCTCAAACTGATATGATGCTTTTTCTATTTCTAAGATGTAGTATTTTTCATTTTCGTTATTTTAGATTTATCGTTCAGTACTGCAAGAAAAGCATTGGTTAAAAATCTACACATGCATCCGTATAGAGTAACCGTAACGCAGCAATTATTGCCAATTGATATTCCACGACGAATTCAATATTGTCAGTGGTTTAATGAAAATCTTCATAATGATGATATTTTAGATTTAACATTCATGTCAGACGCGGCCTGGTTTCACTTGTCAGGCTATATTAACAGCCAAAATTACAGCCCATGGGCTACAGAAAACCCTCATAATTTTGTTGAGACTTCTTTACATCCACAAAAAATTGGGGTCTGGGTGGCAATGTCTAGACGTCGCATAATTGGCCTTATTTCTTTCCATGAAAATATCAATGCGGAAAGATATCGCACACAAATTTTGGAAGTGTTTATAAACCAATTACATGACTATGAATTGGAAAGGGGGTATTTTCAACAAGATGGAGCACCACCTCATGTAGCGCATGATACATTGGAATATCTAGAAGAGTATTTTGGCGACAGACTTATTAGTCGCGATCGTTGGCCATCACGGTCAAAAATAAGATACATCAAAATCGACTTCACAATTTGGAAGAACTACGAGCAGCCATAGAGCAGGAAATTCGTAATATCGATCAAAACCAATTACTGCGACTGTTTGACAATATTAAGAGACGAATACATTTATGTCTTGAATCTAACGAAGGCCATTTCGAACATACAATATAATGTAATTGTTTTTTTGCAATAAAATTATACAAAAAACGGAATCGTTTGCTTTTAAATATGCAGTGCTCAAATTTAAATATTTGTTTTAATTCAAAAGCTATTTAAAATCATCTATATTTTATTCCATTTTTTTATCACATTTACAATAATTTTCTGCTTAGAAAATCAATATGAAATTGATTTTTTGAAGATCTGTTGTCAATTTTTTATCACCCATCCAAAATCTATTTGCTACGCTACTGGTTACGAATTCCAAACCAAATCGCCAACGTGACAAAAATTTAGCAAGGCGCGAAATTTAAACTGTCCTCAAACAATTAAAATCACTCAGTATTTGCACACTAAAATTTGGCCTACAACATGTCAAAGGTTGCCTATACTTGTTCTACAGGATCCATTTTTATGAATAATCACGACACACAATTCAAGAATTCGCCACAGTACAACACTTTGAGATACAAACTTGATATTATGCAGATATGATCTACAAACGTCAATTAACTAAATATCGAAAACATTAATCAAAGAACCAATTAGAAGTAGCTGAGAGGCAGTGTATAAAGATCCGCCCTTGATCACATCGTTCGCATTTTTCTGACTTTTTGGTTTCCTTTACATTGAGATAGTGTAGTTAATACGAGTAGGGTGGAATTCAATTTTAATCAGAATAAATTTACGTAATTTAACATAAAACTTCACCACTTCAATTTCTACAATTTAAAAAGAAAAAGTAGTTTTCTATTGATGCAAGTGCAACAGCTTTTCCACTTGTCGTAAATAGCTTCGCTGAAGTTTGAAGTGCATCAATAGTCGAATGGACGGAAAATGATGTAAAGGAGTGGCCTGTAAACGAACAATCAAGCTAAAAGTACGAAACATTTCAAGTATTCTTTGTTGGTGAATAAGTGCAGCTCGTACTTCAGCAGCGAGTCGAAATAGCTAGGGCGGATGGAGAACTTACGCTACATGCAAAAGAATGCATCTCTGATTTAATCCCTTTATTTCCGCACGTCATAGATTCGAAGTTAAACGATCCTTTAAATAAAGTAAAGGAGCGTTAAGGATGCAATTTTCTAAATAACTTAACTGAAAAGAAAATATTTTTTTCTCAAAGTGGCAGCGTCGACATTGACATTAAATTAACAGAGAACACAACCTGAGAATTTTTAAGCGTCGCCGCCTTAAAATTTCAAGCGAAAAAATACTCATTAGGAATCTTTTCAGCAACTGAAACTTCTAATTTAACCAAAACGAACAATTTCGTACTTAAAACTTTGCCGGTTCAATCTTCCGCCCCTGTTTATTTTCTAATTTTCGAAGTCGACTTCTTACCCGGTCGTTTCTGCTTCGCATGTTTAATTTTACATGAGTAAGCGGAGGACATACAAATAAATTGTTTTTCTGACGTTTTCTGGCATCAACGTCGTCGAGACGATTACAAGTTCAACAAGAGACAGAACGCTTTTCGCTCTACGCTAAAATTAAATTAAACGCTTAATTGTTATTGCGAAAGTGATATTGGTTTTCTAATAACGTTCCGTCCAATAATTCGCGACGAGGAAATGGTATTAAGGAAGGAATTTATGGAGCTCGTTGGGTGTTTTTTTTTTTCGTAATTTAAAGAAGGTTAAAGGAATTTAAATGAGGGAAAGGAACAATATGCATAAACAGATGTAGTACCTAGTCGATCTATCGAAAGATAAGAAATCAATATAATAATAAATAATAATAGTCATAATAATAATAATAATACTTTATTGCTCAACAGATAAAAAATATCCACTCTAGATAAACATAAAACTAAAGCAGATCAAGCTACAACAAACTTATAACTAAATAACATACTTCATACTGAGGTCTATCTAGAGTTACATCCAAATTGCTTTAATTAGAGAAAAAAAGAATTCAGCTATGCATAATGCATTTGAGGTCTACACAATGTCAAAAGAGACGGTAAATTGCAGGTATGTATATCTAATTCAACAAACTCCATAGAGTTGAAGCTGCTATACATTTATGCATTGGGGACTTGAGGGTGATATTTGTTCTAGGTGCGAAACAGTAAAATGTATTTGTTTGCCTAGATCCTGAACGTGGTACAATGAAGTTGATTTTACTCAACAACTCAGGGACATCAAGACCATTATGAAGTAAAGGAATTTACACTCAGCCTGTTTTCGACGTAGTTCTAATGAATCAATATTAAATGTCTCTAGCAGAACACTGTGGCTAAATCCTTGTATCGGGTAAGTATTACATTTTTTAAAGTACAAGAACTTCAAACACATTCTCTGAAACTGCTCTAGAAGATGTATCTGATAGATGTACATAGGTGACTAGACCGAGGACG
This sequence comes from Trypoxylus dichotomus, assembly GCA_023509865.1. Classification (NCBI taxonomy): domain Eukaryota; kingdom Metazoa; phylum Arthropoda; class Insecta; order Coleoptera; family Scarabaeidae; genus Trypoxylus; species Trypoxylus dichotomus. The sequence continues at coordinate 6,907,946 of CM042081.1, read as the reverse complement.
CATACTCCAGTCGAGACCGAACAAAAGCGAAATAAAGAGGAAGAATAGCTGTTGTAGAAGAAAATGGTCGTATAACACGTATAATGAATCCTAACATACTGATATACTCCATCATCTTCGACCATCAGCTTTTGGGAAAACGAGTTCAAACGTGGCCGCACAAGCACAAATGACGAACCACGCAGTGGACGCCTAAAAACCGCTACCAACGATGAAATGGTCGACAAGATTCATAATATCGTGTTAGCCGATCACCGATTGAAGCTGAAGGAGGTAGCAGATACAACAGGCATCTCAAGAGATCGCTTTGGGCATATCCTATACGAAATTTTGGGTATGAAAAAGGTTTCGACGCGATGGGTACCACGTTTGCTTGCACCGGAGTAAATACGAAATCTGGTGAGTGTTTCGGAGTAGTGTCTGGTCAGGATCCAACGCAATCCAAGGGATTTCTTCATGTGTTTTGTAACCGTAGATGAGACCTGGATCCACCATTACTGGAGCACCGTTGGAAAAGTGTATTGATCTTCGAGGAGACTACATCGAAAGATAAGAATAAAAAACCACACCAATACCATGTATTTCTTGTCGATTCCGGAAACATTTTAGGTCACCCTCGTATCAGAGCAACAATAACAACAATAGGCCATTAGCTGTCGGAGGTTGGATTCATGACACTGGCCATCAGTTGTCGCGGGCCGTAATTTGGAGACTCCTGGCCTAGATAAAGGATAGGATCAACAATATCAATCTTGTCGCAAAATCTAGCGATTATAACTTAGATAAGTAAATCAAATTGAATGCAAATCAAGTCAGATCCATTTCTCTTTACTCTCTTACGATTAGAAGCGTTGTATAACGCTCGATATGTTCAAAACAACGCGGCGATAAGAGCGTATGTTCGTCTTCTTACACGTACGGAAGAGCCTATATTCAAATGCAAATCTCCAGATTTCCTATGGGAGATCGTAATAAATCCCCCCATTCGTCGTACTCGTAAATACATATTCAGGTCGAAGTTGGAACGACACGTTCGGAAATTTATCATCAGCGCACGGTCGTGCATGTTGCGCGCAAGGCCGACGTTACGGCTTTATAATGAGGAGCGTATTTCATCTCGGTAAAAGGTTCTTAGGCGGGCTAGAGCTTTTCCTTGTCGAAGAAATACACTAATTGAACTAAGTACACGGTAGTAGAAGACGCCGCGCGGGAGATAAAAGAACGGAAAGAAGAAAGGAGGTAATGGATTCGCTCGAAATTGTAGGCATATTAGCAATTATGATTAAATACGGGTTTATACGGGGTTGGTTCGTTATTCTACTCGTGCAAAGGGCGCCTTCTCTTGATACGAGTGTTCTCTTTTCAGTTTTGCACATATAGCTGGAATAAAGCAGTAGATACCTTTTAAAGACTTTATTGCTGTTCGAAGTACCTCCACCAAGATACTATTCCAAATCATGGTATACATTTCTCTTAAATTTATGGATTAAGGAAAGTTTGGGGAATTAACGAGATTCTATCCATTTAATATAATCTACATTCAGTGTTTCTAATAAGGTATTAGGCAGCTTTGTATAAAAACAGTTCAGCTGTTACGCATGCGTCAGTTGAGAAATGTTAATTTGTCCGACAATCACAAGATACCCACCATGTCAAAACTAAGGGAGAGTACAGAAATTTTACAGTCCTTGTAACAAATTCCAAAGCGTCACGAAGCAATTTATAAACAACCTAATGGAATAAGACTTCCAGAATTTTTACCTAAGATGAAAAACTTGCTGGAGACACCGTGTGTATTCCAGAGAAACATACCTTGTAAATACATTCAATGAAACATTTCAAAACTAATCATTCTCATTTATTCTGAGACATTTTCCACATATAAAATAAAAGACAGCATGGACACTTTTTAGAAAGTTCAGATTATCTATGGATTCCCCGATGTTTTGTAGTATGGATTTTAATAAGAGGTAACATTAGTGTTCATGTGGTGTGGTATTCCAGATCGCTTGCACCTCATTTCAGAGAGCTCTCAGAGGCTGAGCGTTCCAAATTGCTTAATCTCATGTTGATAATGTTCAATGTTATTCTTCTCCTGGGAGGCTATGGTAAAAGATTGCTGTAGGTCTATTCAAAGAACATGATAATATCTCGATCCTGAACAGAAAAGCACAGGAAATACAACAGAGAAACACACCTAGGGTTTATAGAGTTCAAAAAGGCTTTCGATAATGTAAACAGATGCAAATTATGCGATACTATGAAAGAACAGTTATATCCACATCGTTTGATAAGAACTACACAGGATTTATACACTGCCACCAGAATTATGGTAGATATAGGCGGAAGATTAACTAAGGAAATATCAACAAACATAGGAGTTAGATAAGCCTGTGTGTCTTCAACATTTTCAACGAATAAAAAAAGAAATGCCCTAAAGGAATGCGTTTAGACCAGAATACTGCCCTAAATTTTTTCTCATATGCTGACGACTTAGTACTCCTAACAGAAACAGGGGATGAACTACAGAAAGGGATATATGCATTACAAAAAATCTGCCAAAACTATGAAATGAAAATATCCGCAAATAAAACTATAACTAATAACTACAACTAATAACTATAACTAATAACCAACAAGTATAACTAATAATTAATAAAAATAATGGCTTTCGTCGGTAAATATACAATTACGACAAAAGTAGTCATAAACGATACTGTACTGGAACAATTGACTGCGATGTCAAATAAGTGGAAGGAATAAGTAGAACGAATGCCAGTCAGAGCGAGATTTTATAGATGCTTAGGAAGAAGAGGAAGTGTGGGTAGACCAAATAAAAGATGGGTATCGTAACAGGCAAAGTACCTAGAACCTGATGTGAAGAACACGACAGCCAAGAAGAAGAAGAAGAAGAAGAAGAAGAAGAAGAAGAAGAAGAAGAAGAAGAAGAAGAAGAAGAAGAAGAAGAAGAAGAAGAAGAAGAAGAAGAAGAAGAAGAAGAAGAAGAAGAAGAAGAAGAAGAAGAAGAAGAAGAAGAAGAAGAAGAAGAAGAAGAAGAAGAAGAAGAAGAAGAAGAAGAAGAAGAAGAAGAAGAAGAAGAAGAAGAAGAAGAAAGAAGAAGAAGAATAAGAAGAAGAAGAAGAAGAAGAAGAAGAAGAAGAATAAGAAGAAGAAGAAGAAGAAGAAGAAGAAGAAGAAGAAGAAGAAGAAGAAGAAGAAGAAGAAGAAGAAGAAGAAGAAGAAGAAGAAGAAGAAGAAGAAGAAGAAGAAGAAGAAGAAGAAGAAGAAGAAGAAGAAGAAGAAGAAGAAGAAGAAGAAGAAGAAGAAATTGCGATCACTAGCCTCCAAAGATATGCAAGAAGAGAATGGCTATTAACTTTTTCTAACCAACGGAAGACTATTGGAGTACTTCTGATGGAAAGAGGATTTATTTCTATAGGTGGTGGCATTCCATATCATAGATGCAGCAGTTTTAACGGAAAATTGGAGAAAACTCCTTTCTCTACATCTCCGTTTAAATATCTGATGGCTGTCGTGTTCTTCTAAGTAGAACCAAGCTTCATTATTGAAAACTCGTTATGTTTCATTGTGCTTTTCTCTGTGTAATTTTGAATGTTTGCTTTGGTGTTTAGTAGTGAGTGTTCAAAAGTCTTATCTTGTGGTGGACTATTCGAAGGACTATTGCCCGTATTTCGTCACCGCTTGGAAGATCAGCAATTCACTTAGTTGTTGGAAATCGATTTCTTAATGTCAATACCTTAAGCGATGGTTTATCCTTCACATAAAACTGATTTTAAAAACACGAATTTAACCGACGAAAATTGAGAAAGGCACTTGTCAGCCTCAAATAAACAGAGTTACACAAAATATAGCGCTAAAGTAGAATTATATATTAATATTTGACAGAAATATTTTTGATTGAATTCGTGTTGGAAAACAAATTTATTGCTCTATAACTACGTTGCCAAATCTGTTTTTCGTGAAAGTACGTCAATGAAGAAATGTTAAAAACTAACTTTGAAGTCAAAATGAAAACGTTATAAGTATTGTAAGCTTCTTTTTTATTCCAAATTTCAACAATAACACTTACTGATACACTAAAAGTCCGAGCTTTTGAAAACCTAATGAAGACGTATATCGCTGCATGAATGTTTTGTGTCTGTTTATATCCATCCTATATAAGTCACAGTAATTGGCCTCACTGACAATTATATTTCAAAAACAATCTTTGTTTGTGAGAGAAACATAAAGTTTCCTTTCTCAATATCGGAATTAAAGAAAGGTAATTAGATAATTAACTAAATCTATATATGTTGAAAACGAGGCACATTATATTAATATATGTCGTAAGCAATATCGCCAACATTATTAAACTATGGCAATTAATTACATACGCAAAGACATTACAATATACGGTATAATTTTCAGAGGTCTTCACTTAATAAAGGAATGTTAGAAAAATGTAGTTTTATAAACATTAGCGAATTGTAAGCCATGATAAAGTCAATGTAAATAAATCTTATCTTATACGAGATCTTGAAGAAGTCTTACAGAAACCAGTGAGAGGAATCGGATGCATTATTGGGATTCCACCTTAATTATAACTCTATATAGAATCAAGCAATATTCCAACCAAGATTCCGAGTTTTACAAGATCGCTAGGGAAATATGTCGTCCGCACGACTGATTAAGAAGCAAAATATACAAAAGAGATTTAAACATTAACAAATTCAATGAGTTTTTCATTTCTTATTTGATCGCAACTTTGGAGGTACCTTCACCACTTCTAAGGAATGGATCTTAAGAAAATATATTTAGGACATACACAGAGTGAATTTAAACCATTGCTAAAAGTTTGAATTTCCTGCTTTAATAAATTTTTATCAAGTTACAATTTGGTTTTGAACTTCTTGTCAGTAGCGTTTCAAAGAGTTTTTGTAAGGATGACAAAATAATAATAATAAATTCACTTAATGGATCACACTGATAAACAGTAGCTTTAAAAAGAACCGATTTCAAATGAAAACAAAGCAAAAAATAATAAATAAAATGAATATAATTAACGTGACATACATGACGTTGACAGATAATGACAATAGCCACATTCAGTGTGTGAAACATTAACAAAGTAAATGAATTCAGTAGCATATTTCCTTTCTTCTCGAAACTTTAGAGGCACCTCCACCATTTTTAAGAAATGAAATACAGAATTTTCACTTAAATAAGTATTTAATCCTCGAAATAGATCTCAAGAATATATATATATATATATATATATATATATATATATATACAGAGTGAAATGATTGAAAATAGTTTGAATTTTCCCCCTTGCAAAATTTTTCTCGGGCTGACGATGTGGTTTTGATTCCTTAGACAGTTGTATCCTAAACAAATTTTGTACAGATGACAAAATAATAATAAAAGTTTACTTAATTTAACATAGACTGATGAACAGTAGCTTTAAAAGGTACAAATTTCAAATTAAAAGGAAGAAAATAATAATAAATAAAATTAATATAATTAACGTGTCGCACGTGATATTGACAGATAATGACAATGACTACTTTCAAGGTGGGAAAGATTAACAAACTAAATGAATTCAGCAGTTTATTTCTTCTCGAAACTTTGGAGGGACCTCCGCCACTGTTAGGGAACGAAATACAAACAAAATAAATTCCCCTTATATAAGTATTTTATCCTTGAAATGGATTTTAAGAAAATGTATACAGAGTGGTTTTAAATGATTGACGATTATTTGAATTTCCCGCCTAGATTGGTGATTTAATTTTAAACCCCTTGCCAGTAGCATCTCAAATAGATTTTGGACGGATTTTAAAATAAAATTAATTATAGTAATTTAGCTTTATATAGTAGCTCCAAAAAGAATACATTTTACATAAAACGAAGCAAATAATAATAAATGAAATTTATATACTTCACGTGTCATACATGACGTTGACAGATAATGAGAATGACCACTCTCAACGTATGAAATGTTCAAAAATCCACGGCGGGAAATTTAAATTACCGTCAGCCTTTTAAAGTCACTCTGTATTTGAGGGTTTAGTACAATTCAAAATAAACAATTTAGCTAAAACGTTGTCAAATGTCTTAACATTATTCACGTGCTATCCTACAGAAGCGAAATACACACACTGCATTATTACAGGTAAATCTTCGCATTTCCCATAAATAATAGTCGAAAAATAAGCGATTATACCGGAAGGAATGTTTAGTATCCGTTTATTGAAGTAATTATGAGCATTACAACCTAAATTATTGATAAGATAATATCTTGTATAATATTGATTTCAGCTGATATAGAAATTACGTTAATTAGATAATTATTATTTGTTGTTTTGGGTAATTCCATAACCTCAAAATTTTAATGTTTTTTCTACCCTTGGATTAAAACAAATTATCTCTATGTAAAACTGTATTAACGTCGTTCAAATATTTCATAGCAACGGTTACATTTCATGTCATTTTCATTCTTTCCTCTTGCAAGGACATTAATCTTTTTCGTGATAATGTCATGCGTTTTGATCTATAAAATATGCTGGTGAAAAGGATTGTTTAATCAAGATTTTGTCCAGAAAGAAGCATTTCAAAGTTCTGGGTGTCAGGTATAGGATGCTGGGTATCTGCTCGAGTATCTTTTCAGAGGAACTAAAAAAAAAGTAATTGTTTTAATAAACTTAAGAAACTCAAGAAACTATATAAATACGTTTTGACGATAATATTATATAAAAGACCTTAGAACATGAGTTGGAAATATGGTATCCATCACATTTACGAGTTAATTCAAACAAAATCAATAATAATAAAATTCAATTCAAGCTATTCACGCCAGGATACTATTTTGTTTATATTCAACCGATTTTACTACCAGATTATGGCCTAGATTGATCCCTTTCTAATAGGATGTCGATTTAGATGTGGTTTCTGAATGGACCGTTACGAGATTGGAAAATAGGTCGAGATCGTAAGGTTTCGTTTTTTAATTGTTGTATATATGGGGGCTTTCGTTTAATTGGGGCCCCTTTGAGACTAACTTTTGGACTAGCATACTTTGAAGGTTAATCAATTGTTCTTGATTTCTATCTTTCGTAAAGGAGTTCAGTTTCCTCTTCTGAGTATGGAGGTGAAAATTTTCTTGTTTTCTTTCGAACGATGCTGTATAAAATGCTTTCATTCCGTCGTCAAATATTGAGGGTTAGGCTCGCGATGGTTGATGCATGCATTACACTCACCTCAACATCTACATCGCGTCCAGCCATGCCGTCACACACATCACGCACAACAAAGTTTAGAGTTCTTTCGGCGGCGGTGGTTCTTCGCTCGTTGAGGTGAAAGGTGCAGCTAACACCAAAGGCGTGGACTGTCCCGGTTGGCGCCTATGGAGCGGTCGGTCTCCCACTTCCCAGGACGCGCATGGCTTTCATTGATTTTAGGAGAGCAAGGGCCCGTTCCCTCATCGCTTTCGACGTGTGCGTAACGCGAGAGGTACCTTTTACGTATATGAACGTATACGGCGCGGCGATATTTTGATACGTCGTCCGACGTTTCGGTCCTACTACTACGCCAGCAGCCGTCGCTTCTGGTTGTAAATTTCTACGATCTACCGCTACCGTTTGACGTCGTGATGTTTCTTCTCCGGCGTTCCTATCTCGTACTATCCTCGTGGAGCTTGCAAGAGTACAGAGTCGAAAGCGCAGGATACACGGTGACGTCAGCTGCCGGCTGTGCGTGGATGCGAGGCAGTTGCATCTTAACCGCACAAGGACGTCACTGAGAATTCTTTAGGAAATGCATAACGTGTTCACTGATGAGGAATGATCTTCAATTTTCCATATCTTAAGACTCCGTGCATTCATTATTTGACTTTAATTTAGTTCTGATTTTAATAATAATAATAAGAAAAATAATAATAATGGTAATAATAAGCACTATGTATTAGCTTCCCAAGAAACTATAGACCGAGGTCTTTCTGCTGACGTCTTATTTGTATTACATTCAAAATTACGAGGTAGACACCATAAATTCTAGGCCTGATATTGAAAAAAGGAACTTGGAACAATATAAGAAATTTTATTTTTGTAAAAGTTTTTCCATCAAAATGATCCATAACAGCCGCTTGCAACTCACTGTCGTCCTTAAAACGAAGTCCCCCAAGGTCTTTTTTAAAACTGCAAAACAAATAAAAACCACCCAGCTATATGGGACTCTACGGTGGATGTTCCAGTTTTTGAAAGCCACATTCGCGGATGGCAGGTTGTGAAACGGTGGCAGTATGGACGACAGCATTGTCGTGCAATAATCGCACACCTTTTGTCAATTTTCCACGACATTTTGCACGAATACTGTCCCTTAATTTATACAACAAAGACGCATAATATGCGCAGTTCATAGTTGTATTGCGTTCTTTAAAAATTAGCAGAATGCCTTCACAATCTCAGAATGTTGTGGCCATCACCATTTTCATTAATTGAACAACTTTCGCCTTTCTGGGACGAGGTTCAGTTCCCCGCTATTCCATGGACTCCCTTTTCGATGGAAGATCGTAAAATAGAGCCATTGTTTCATCCCCTGTGACAACAGACTCCAAAATTGGTTTTGAGTCGTCTCCACACATGCTTAAAAACGACCGCGCACATTCGACTTGACGTTCACGTTGGTGAGCAGAAAAAAGTCTCGGTACCTATCTTGCACCAACTTCATTCATCAACCTCATCAACCAAATGGTCATGTCTGTTTCTTTTTTATTATTTTAAGGAATGAATACACGCAATAAGTGAGGTTGGTATCATGTAGATTTCTCTAAAAATAAATTCAAATCTAATATTCCAAAAATGTACGATTTCTTGTGTATAGTGCAATACTTTAGAGTAATATTTTCGTTACTAGCGCAATAAATAATTCTTTTAATGATACAAAATGCAGAGAAGACACGTAGTGTATAATCCACTGCAATTATTAGCATACTTAATGTAAAAGACAATGTGGCCCTAATACGACTCTACAATTATATTCTAACGATACAACCATATAATTTTATTAATTTTTGCATTTATTTATTAGTGCAAAATATTTTAATCTCTAATTAGATAACTTGAAGTACATTATGTAACGTAAAATTTTCAATTTGACGCCAACACATGATTTAATGTCACATTAAATTTATGACGTACATTCGATCCTTAAATAATATCAAATTATGTATATATTTAAACGAAAATCACAAACGCTCTCTTATTGGTCGCATGATTATGACGTTCTTCTTATATAAAGGAAAAAGGAAAGTAATCACTTCTCCTCAATTTTAATTGCAAAACTTCTTCTGTTGTGATGCTTTAGTCAATGCACTTTTACATTTTGACACCAAACAAGACTAATAAATTTATCTTTCCGCTCATTTTTACTCTACAGGGCAATAACGTGATTCTATGAAGAGGTGAAATATATGAGTCAATATTTATATACGGGTGGGCTCACCACCATTTATATTTTCGTATTGCGTATTTAATCGATTTCAATATCATATATTTTTTTATTAATTTATACGCAATCTTCTACACATTTACGTGTATTTAGGGTTATATTTTCGACTAAAAACAATTTTAATAAATGATCATGTCCTCTACTATTGAATATTAAGTATTAACATCGAGCTGTCATTTTCCGACTAAAATAGCAGTAATTTTAAATAGAAAGTTGGCAATACTGGTATTTCGGGTAAACCAGAACATTTTCTAAACAAAAATTTCTCTCAAAGCAAATACGTCCTAAAGAAAATAACACACTCATCTTATTCACACCAAATCAGCTTGTAATAACACAACGTATTAAATTTGTACTTTACTAAACTCTATTTTTTAATTCGGTGGAGTGAAATGAAAAGGCGTGATTACACATTGGAATTTTTCAAAGCCCCTTTTTGGCGGCTGTTTTAAAACTAGCTACGATTACTTCTCAGAAGAAGCACTTTCTTATTATTATACCGAAAATTTAAGGAGAAAAATTAAATACAAAGACACTCAGAAAAGTACACGATCGATATGTCAATTACTTGTTGTAACAATATGGCGGTCAGCAACATATCAAATATCGCCAATATAATTTTTGTCGAAAAATGATCAATAGCTAGCCTACTCTTTAGCGCCTCAGTTTAAAAACACTGCTCCGAATTAAAAAATATAGTATAGCTCTATCTTACTCCGGCCTTTAAGTGGTGCTTAAACAGGCAGATCGAGACCAAAAAGAACATTCGGGAGTTTAGGACTTTTAAGGCGAAATTTGGGGTTTAAATGTTGAATTGAGTCTATTTGCGTATTGTTCCAAGTTGTTTAAAACAGTGTTATACAATTTTAAATACATGTTTTCACGCATTTGAATGTTCGAGATAGTACTCTAGATTACTTTATAATAACGCCATATTTTCATCTAGAGCAATTTAGAGTAAATACATTTGTAATAATTTAAACAAAAATTGAAATCAATCAAAACAGTTTCCTGTACGAATATCATATTCTAAATTAAGTACATATAAGATTAGATAAAGAATTTCCAAGAAAGATATCAAGAACTTTAAAGTATTGTTCAAATTTTGTAATTATATTTATTGGACCTTAAGAGTACATAATGTATGAAAATTATCAAGTATAATCAATACGTTATTTTGTTTGTAATAAGTAGAGACCGGAGTTGTTTATATATTATTTTATTTATTTATTATATTTTACGTCTATATGTAGATGTATTACACTGATTACAGTTAATTAGCGTTAATTAACTTTAATAAATAAAGAAATATAATTTGTGGTAATTGATTAAAATTGTTTTCCGAAGTGAAAACTCCTGAACTACAATAAACATTATTTTCTCAATTAAACGTGCTTTTAAAATGAAGAAAACTATTTTTTCTTTAACCATAAAACAGAATTTATTAGAAAAAGCCATGAAAAAATTGATTGTTTTTTCGTAAACCTTTGTAAATATTGTAAATATGTACGTAAGTATTTTTTTATTCTAATAACTTCTAGAATTCGATATAACAAAAATAGAACTTTTAAAATATTAAGTATAAATAAAAAGAATTCTAGAACATAGAAATTATAGCGTCATCTAACGGCAAACACATAAAACTCATCAAATTTTGACACTTATTCTGGAATTTTCTGCAAATATAAAGCAAGGTGTCATACCAGCTTCGATTCAGATATACTTTTTAGCATATAACGAGATCAAATTCGTTAAGATATTAACACAAACCGAACATTGATTCCAATTAGGAAGCTAAATTTTGACGAAAAACAAATTATAATACAGTACTTCACCGCGATTACGATTTTGGTAACGTAAAACATGATTCTTTCGAATTCGGTTTGATTTCAAAACGATTTTTTTTTTAGGAAATAGATTGTTAGTCATGGCTAAATGGGGCGAAGGCGATCCCCGATGGATAGTGGAAGAACGGCCGGATGCAACAAATGTAAACAATTGGCATTGGACCGAAAGAAACGCAAGTCCTTGGTCGCAAGAACGCATCAAAGAACTGTTTAAGGATCTTAAGATTCCTTCGGATGAAGCAGATATCATAATCCATGAAGTGGAAAAGTGTGATGGGGAAGCGTCGGCAAACAATAGGAAAGGCAAGCTGATATTCTTTTACGAATGGAATATTATTTTAAAATGGTCCGGAAAGTTTGGCGATAATACTGAACATAAAGGAAAAATTACAATCCCAAATCTATCTGAAGAAAATGATGTTAGTGAAGTAGACGTAAGTAGTGCACATCATATCAGATTGATTAAATGTAATAACGTAATTTTTGGTATTTAGATACAAGTAACAATAAGTGATAATGATGATGAAGCACATAAGTTAAAAGAAATAATGATTAAATCTGGCAAAGATGTGATCCGAGAGAAATTATCTCAGTACGTAACATGTTTGAAACAAGAATTTTCGAAAGGAATGATTCTACCGAAAAAAGATGAAGTGAAACCTGACAACATAAAGAATCTTACTAGCGGATTTAATAAGAAGATAAATATGGTTCCAATTAGTATGGAATCAAAACAAGTCGGACTAAAAATTGAGACAAGTACAATAAATATTACACAAAGGTTTCAATGTAAAGCACAAGAATTTTACGATGCAATGACTAGGATAGAAATGGTCACTGCATTTACTAGGGGACCTGTTAAGATTGATCCCGTAAAAGGAGGAAAATTTGAATTGTTTAGAGGTAATATAGTTGGCTCATTCGATGAGTTAGTACCCGGAAAGAAAATAGTTCAACAATGGAGATATAAACAATGGCCTGATGGACATTATTCAACGGTTACTATAAATATTAACGAAAAGGTAAGGTAATGTTTCTAATTCGCCCATGATAGAAGAATTATTGAATTTCATTTCTCACATTTCCCACTTACTGTTGTCTTTGTGTTATTTCAGAGTGACCATACAGAGGTACAGGTAATACAGACAGGTGTACCGAAAAGTGAAGTAGATGTTACGAAAGAGAACTGGGGTCGGTACTATTGGGACTCGATGAAAGTAACATTTGGCTTTGGTGCTTTCTTTACGTCTATAAATTGATCATAGTGATCTATTAAAATGTTAGATGTCTTTTTTTTTCAAATTTACAACCTCCCCAAATTAATTTTCTTTCTTTAGAAATCCTAGTAGCTCAAATGATTTCTTTGCAGTGCATAGAAGTAGCGATATCGTGTATAATAATTTATTACACTTTTTATTTATAATTGTTTAATACTTAGCTCTTTTTTTAAATAAATTATCAAATTTTAGATGTTTTATTTAATTGACAATGTATTTTATGCGATTTCTTGACTATTAGTATGTAGGCCACTTAAATAACGGTATTTAAAAAGCTGATTACAGTATACGAGGTATGTCTCAGAATCAATGGGAGTTTATTGGAATATATTTTAATTTAATATTGTCCTCTTAGAAGTACAGTGGAACTCCCCCTAACTCGAAAATTTCTCTAACTCGAATATTTTTTTATCTCGTGCGTTATCTATTAAATTTACATGCATATGACTGTCCTTAACTCGAATTTATCCCTAACTCGAAAAAAATTTAACCAAATTTAAGACGTAGAATCTCTGTAACTCGAAATTTGCACTAAAGGTACGTGATACGCCATCTGTTAACGGATATAACGTAATATCTATCGAAGGAATTCGAGGAAGTACCAATGACAACGGGTTTTATCATTCTTATTCATCTGCGTGTTGCGCTATATATTCAATCGTATTCGTTACTGTTTATCATCAATATGCCCCAGCAACGAAAACTTAAAAGTTTAACAATGCAACAGAAATTAGAAATATAAAAAAAGTGGACAATGGAATAAAAAAGAAAGTAATAGCTGCGGAATATGACGTACCAGCGAGTACATTGTCAACTATAATTAAAAACAAGGAACATATTCGAAGTTTCGCGAGTAAACTTACAAAACCTGCCAATTTCAAGCGAAACCGAGTTTCAAACAAAAATGTAAACAGTGCGGTGTTTAAGTGGTTTGTGTCTACTAGAGAAAAAAACATTCCGGTGTCGGGGCCACTTCTACAGGAGAAAGCACTGGAATACAGTCAACATTTAGGAACAACAAATTTTAAGGCCAGCACCGGCTGGCTTCATAAATTTAAAAAAAATTACGTTATTATATTAGACATACGTATACACATATGAAATTTATATTTTATTTTTTAAATTTAGACATGACATCGCATAAGAATATCTGTGGCGAAAGTGCCACAGTGGATCATCGTCAGGTTAGTGATTGGATTCGAAATGTATTGCCGGGGATTTTGGGGCGGTATAGCGAAGATGATACTTTCAATACTGACGAGACAGGGTTATTTTCCAAATGTCTACCTAAGAAAACTTTTAGCCATTAGAGACTACAAATGCTGTGGTGGAAAACTTAGTAAAGATTGGGTCACATGCCTTCTAGCAACGAATATGAGTGGCACTGAAAAACTAAAACCTCTCATAATTGGCAGAAGTGCAAAGCCACGATGGTTTAAAGGGGTAAAATGGCTTCCTGTAGATTATGAGAACAACGTAAAGGCATGGATGACCTCTGAAATTTTTGAAAAATGGTTGGTTAAATTGGGCAAGCAATTTTCACACGAGAATCGAAAAATAATAATGTTTATAGACAACTGCCCTACACATCCTGCAATACAACAGAAGCTGAAGGGCATCAAATTGCAATATTTGCTACCAAACGGAACTTCCAAACTGCAACCTTTAGATCAAGGCATCATTAAAAGTTTCAAAGATCATTACAAAGGAAGAATCCTTAAAAAAACTTTATAGGCATTAGAGAATAACGGTTCTCCTAGCATATCACTTCTCGACTGTGTGAGAGAAGTTGCCATGACATGGCATGTGGATGTTCAACAAAAACCATTCAAAACTGTTTTAAAAGGCTGGTTTTGGTAACGAAGACGAGGACGAAGACGAAATTCCCTTGCTCAACTAAAAGAACGGCTGCAAAATTCAGAAGATAAAGAATTTCATGTTGAAGTAAGGCAAGATTTTGAAAACTATGTTGAGTTGCTAAATGTCGAGAATGTATCTCTTGACACTTATCTTGAAATTGATAGTAAACTCTTAACTACTGACTATCCGAGAGACGAAGACATTCTAAGGAGTGTATCAAGCATTACAGATGAAGAAAGCTCCGAAGAAAGCGATGAAGAAATTGTGGAGCAACCATCACTCAAACAAGTTTTACAAGCATTCAAGACACTAAAGAATTATTTTATGTCTCATGAACAAACATTCGATAAGACATGTATGTTCATTAATAAAATTCAAAAATCGTATGAACGCATCCGAGCGGCCAATGTTCGGCAACAGTTGATAACGGATTTCTTAAAAAAAACAATTTAATTATGCAATTGTTTTATGTTTCCATGTACAAGTACACATTTAATACCTATGTATATAGGACAATTTTTGTTTAATTTCATACATATACATATAGTACATATATATATCCTAATACATGTAGTTTGTATTTTCAGTTTGTTTTTAAATCATTTTTTTATTTATTTTATATAATATTGTTACTACATATTATGCTTTATAAATATATACATATAATGAAAAGTAAATTGTGAATTTTCTGTAACTCAAATTTTCTCTAACTCGAATTTTATTTGGGGATTTAGGTGGTTCGAGTTAGGGGAGTTCCACTGTATAATATTTCCACAATCCATCTACAACGAGTTTTCCATTCCTGGTAACAATTCTGGAAATCTTCCTCCATTAGGATGATGTAGGATGTTTAAAACCTGCGTCGTGACTCACGATATTGTTTATTGTTCCGTAATGGGAGCCTTTCAATTTCCACTTAAGCGTTGGCAAAACAAAATAATCATGTGGAGCCATGTTTGAACTGTAGGGCGACTGTGGGAATACTGGAATGTTTTTCGCTGCAAAAAATTTATAACTGACAATGCGCTATGACTAGGGGCATTATTGAAACACTCAAAACTTTTCCGTAAACGTCGAACCTTACAGTACGAGGTTCCCATTACAGGACAATAAACAACATCCAAAGAGTAACGATGCAGGTTCAAAAGAGGCTAACCGAGCAAGACCTTTAGAATTGTTACTAGGAATGGAAAATCGTTGGAGGCGCTGTGTCTGTTCCAAAAGAGCATACTTCGAAGGGGATAATATTAAATTAAATCATTCTCATTAATTCTGATACATACCTCGTATATGGTCGCCTAGGTTGTTAAGAAGTCATCCCCGATACCGATATCGGTGCTAATACAATGCATACAGGATGTCCCAGAATATGTGAGTAATCTTTCAGGAATAGAAAGTTTGTGTAAACATGGTATTACATACTGCTATAATTTTTTCGATAGAACGTCTCCCTGATGAGATATTCAATCTTCAATAAAGGTTAGGCGTGAAGTTTCTTAATATTGGTATCGATATGATAAAATGTTTTCAGGAAGTAGTAAACTTTCGGATTAAAGAAAGGCAGTATTTATTTCAATATTATATTGCTTAGCAAAAACAAAATTTCATTGACAATAGATCTAACTAAAAGCTAAAAACTACCATTTCGTTAAAATGTTTGTAATAAGACTTCAGATGAACTCATTGCGTACAAAGAATTCAAGTCTGCGTACTCGCTGCAATGCTCCGGTGTTGTCTCATATTTCCTCTCAGTAAGCTTAAACTTTTAAGATATTTCCATGCACAAATGTAACGGATTTAATTTAGCTGATCGAGGAGGCTAGGCAACAGATTCTCACCGACCAATACATATCGATTTGTAGACACGTAATTTAGATTTTCTAGGACTAAAGTTAGGAGGAAAAGCTCATCCGTGATCGTGAGCTTTTCTGTAAAAATCTTAAATCATAAACAAAAGAGGATCCCAGAAAATGATATGATACCTACTGGATACGAATTAAATGGAGAGTAGTTTATTTAATACCAAGGTAACGATCCCAAACACTACAAAGATGGTTAAAGCTTATCTTCAAGGCAAATCTTTTGAAGGAGTCCTCTCCTTAATGAATGACCGCCAAAGAGCTCCGATTGTAACCCCATTGAACTCTTGTGGGATCGCAAGGTCCGGAAAAAATCTCCAACTGGCAAAGCAGTATTTTGGAATGGTGTGCAGGATTTGTGGAATGCTATAGGTGAATCGTGTTTGGAGCGATAATTAAAGCAAAAGGAGGTTACTTTGAAGAAACATTGCAATATGTATTTTATTAAAATGTACTATTTTGTCAATAAAACAGCTTCAGTTAATGAGAAAAGTGTGTTTCTTTAATAAATTTCTCGCAAACATTATCTTATTACATTAAACATTATTTTACACAGTGCTATTAAACTCATGGTCGGTAGTGTACATATGTGTATGATGAGCAATATATTGTTAAATATACACTTTGTCGAGTCTTTTGACGCACGCCATTGTTTGATGCCATAAGCAAAGGCTGCTGGTTAATCTAAGTATGTTGATCTAATATCGATATCGAATATTCACGCGCAGGGAATACATATGACTGACGACACACAACTAAAGATCCATTTGACATTGTATTTCTATTTAAAAGGAAAAGATATGCGGAAACGTGTGTACTAAAATTACACATAAGGAAACCATATTTAGGCAACCGGGTATACTGGTCAAATTTAGGTAACCTCGTAGTCCATCCAAATTTAGGCAACCAGGTATACTACTCAAATTCAGGCAATCCGGTATGCTAGTCAAATTTAGGCAACCCGGTATACTAGTCCAATTTAAGTAACCACTTATATTACGGACAAACAGAATTATTACCTATGTGCAAACAATTCATTAAACCATGTAGAAAAATCCCTTTGATCTCATCTATAACACATGACATTGAATATGCTGCTACTTTTGTTCCACAATTCCATTTTAAACAAAAACACCAACAGCTTCGATTAGAGAAGTAAAAAAAATGATTTTTTAAAAATTTATTGATACACAAATCAATATTTATAAAGTGTTTAGTACAGTTATTTAGACGACAAGAATATTGGAATACACACTGGGATTTATGAACACACAAAATTGCACTCGAAAGACTTACTTGCTTATACCATGATTAATTGTATATAAAACTGATCTACAGCAATTAGGCAAAAATTAATAGGAATACATTTAGTGCTACAATAATTAATTGATAAAAAAATCAATAATCTCCTAAACCTATTAAAATTTGATGGACAATTAGCCATTGAGAACCATCCTCCACATGGAAAGTTAAACCCTATTTCTTCTTAGGTTTCTTGGGATTACGAGACCTCGATTTAGCCTTGCACAATGGACAAATTGGAGCATTTCTATGAATCTGTTGATGGCAGCTCAAACAGGATTTCATCGGAGGGGGTTGCTGCCTAAAATATAAACGTTTCCATTTATCTTTCTAATCATTCGTAGTCCAATTCGATCTTTTTGATAATAAGCGCTTTCACAATTTAAAAAAACAAAGAAATGATAAGGTAAATATGAAAATAAGCTCAAGTGCATTGATTAAAAGAAACTTAACAAAAGCACCTCATATTGACAAAATCCGACCTGAACGTTGGTGTTGGTGGCCCGGGATGTGACGTAGTTGCTATAGAACTTGGTCTGGCTTGTTCATGTTTATTCGTTACCAGTCGTAAAGGATTCGGCGGCACCAAAAAGCTGTGCGGTAAAGGTGGTGCTAACGATGACAACGACGTCTCAGTAGAACTTAATGGACGTGTCCACTCCACACCCTTTGTAAAGCTTGATGTCTGCGGCTTGCTCGTAGAAAATAACTGCGAATATCGCCTGTAAAAATCATTTCTGTTCACGTATTTAGTTGAACTAACGAGGATAAACTTACTCTGCCGTTACATTGGAACCGTCCTCCTCGTGTATCTCCGGCAATCTTCCAATACCCAAGCACTCCCTTCTTAATCGATCGATTTCCAATTTAAGTGGTAAATATTCTTCGTGCAATCTATTTGCGGCATTTAAAGATCTAATTCTACTTTCTTCAGCTTGCTTTATAACGCCTTCCATCTAGAAAAGTTACAAATCCATCACCAACACTCAACAGAAATAAGGAAATATCACTAACAGCGTTTATGTCCGCGTGAATTTGCCGCAATTCTTCAACGTGAGACATTTTTTCTTGTAAAAGCAGCTCCATTTCTTGCTTATATTCAGCTAAACACTTTTCTTCGTGATCTTGGCTGTCTATTTCCATAATTAGTTTTGCTTTTAATTTCTCTAATTGTATCGTTTTCGATCTGGAATATTAAGAAAAACCACATTTTTGTTTTGATAGAAGGACCAGAATTTTGGGAGTACCTTATTTCTTTTATAGCTTCAAGTTTAGCATAAACTACTCTTTCGTGATCAGTCATGATAGTAAATGTAGATTATCGTATAAAATGATTATAAATGGTTAAATAAAGAATTTTAAATAAAAGTAAATGTAATTTATTTATACTTGTAAGTACTTAAATAAGCTTTGGAAGCAATTTAGTAACTAAATATTAGAGAATTTAAGTTTCTTAGGTTGGTGTGGGTTGGTTTTGCAATTATTTGTATCGGCAATGTAACGGAATAAAATGGAGCTAGAATTTTTTACGTTGACTATAAATTTTCAATAAATTAGAGATCATTCTACGTTCTCTTTGATAAATAAATTAAGTTGGAAACTATGTGTTGAGGAAAAGTTTAGGCATGTAGTTTTTCTATTGAATTTTTTTCTAATACATAAATTACATAGGGGAATTTCGTCACATTAACAAATTTGCTTCACTACCCCGTACAAAAGTTACCAAAGATCCTCCACTTCCCGATCATCGAGAACTTTAGATACTCGTTCCTGCGTTTATATTTTTACAAAAACAACCCTTTCTCTCAGTATCTTCTTTATAGAAGTTTTTACTATTCGACGAAATGTGTATCTTAGACGTAAGATCCGTTTTTATTTTAGCCGTGGTGGTTAGTACGATTTATTGCCAGGATGGGAAGAAATCTCAAACCGATGGTATGTTTCTATGAATAGATGTTTTATTGCAAGTGTATGATCATATAGATAATAATGCAAGCTGTAAATATGTTGCATAGTTTCAGATAATCATAGTAGTGGTTCTGATGTAGTAGTCGATGGTATCACCAACAGAAATCCAATCGATGTCACAACGTTAGTAGGTAAGTGTAGTATCTAAATTTCAAATCAGTGGGTTGTGGGTAGCTTTCTTTTCCTCAGTGTGTGTGTAAATATGTACTGAATTTATTAATTTTAATATTCCAATTTATAGTATATATATAATTATCGATTTTGTAAGTAGGTATAAAATCATCATCTATTTAACACGTGTATTCAGTATAATGTCGCCTATACTGATAAAAGTGAAATTTTACTAATTAAAGACCAAACATTGGGTTTAATTATTACTTACTCTTTCTAGGTAAATAACCTTGAGATAGTATGTTTTGTAAGATGTTGCAATAAATTCCAATTTGTAAGATTATGCTTGAATTATGCATGTTTGTTTTATACACAGAAGTTCTGTGGTGCTTTGTAAATTAATTCTGCAACTTTTGCAATTATTTTAAGTCTTGTTATGACTATATTTCATGCAAAAATGTTTCCATATGCTCTAGTGTGTATTATTATACACTTAATTGCGTATTATTTGTGTTGATAAACAAATTATCTTGAAGTCCAAGTTCGTTTTACCTCATAACGATCTCCTAGGTAATTAAATTGCAATTAATATGTTTATCATTTAAAAGAAAGTTAAAAGGAGTATATTTTGTTTTCATTATTTTTAACGGTATTTAATTATTCTTTCCAACATATTATTCAAGATTATTATTTTCACATTCATGAAATGAGATTTGTCCTTTTTCTAAACAAAATGAGACGTCAAATGGTATCTTCCTTCCTCGTTTCTTTTTTGTTTTTGTCGTTTTGGCGTTCAAAATATCAAAGAATATTTCAAAAATGATTAGATATATTAACAGAAGTGGAAACAACTTATAGACTTAGCGAAATTGGCAAAAATATAAGCACTGAGTGGGCCAAGGTCTACAAATCGACAGTCAGATGGGTGCAATACGACACTATTTGTTTTTATCTCGCAAATATTTCATCGCCTCGGATTCAAATTTCTGTAGTATCTCGGTAACTGCACCATTGCAAGTGTTGCCAAGAGCATATACACTGCCGTCATAAAGTTTGGGTGCAGTAGGAAATTTTAGAATTTTATTTTTTGGTCCGTATCACAACTTTGCAAATTCATGGGCGTTCTGCGTATTAATTTCTGTAAGTAATTGGTATCAATTTGATGCGAAGTTTTCTGCAAGTTGAATATTCTGTAACTGTCATTCTAGAGGTTTTCTGTCCAGCTCATCCCACGAAAGCTCAGTAGGAGATACGTTAGATTTTTGAGAACGTTAGACCATTATTATTTCTTATTTCTTTTAAAAATTCCTATATATTTTAGCTGTACGTTCTGGTTTGTTACCTTGTTGAAATGTAAGCGGTTGGCTGATACTGATACCCAATCACCTATTCTCAGGTGAATTCGGTTCATAAAATGAAGATTGCGACGATTCCATGAAGCAGCTAACATTAACTACAAAAAGATAGTTCAAACATTTCCTTTGTCATTGCAATGGACAAAGGTGCATACCATTTCGAATTTATTAATTCACAACCTTCAACTTCATTGCCGAAAGAAGATATACAGCGGCGCCCATTTAATGGAAAGAACCAAAAGAGTTTATCGATATTGTTTCTTTCCTTTTGTCTTGTACTCGGCTTTACATCATTCCACAGATGTTCTATACGGTTTAAATTGGGGTTACGTGAAGGCCAGTCCAGATTTATGACCGCATTACGGATAAATCAATTCTTTGATAATTGAAACTTTCTTGTTTCTCCAACGTTAAATTTAATTAATTAGTTCTTCGTGAAATTTTTAAATAATAAAAAATTTCACGACCCCGGTAGGATTTGAACCTACATCTCCCGTTCGCTAGACCGATATTTAAATCGCCCTTTATATTGTTAAATTCCAATTGGGATGTTTTCATACCTGGATGTAATGTTGGTTGCAGATATAGCTTTGATATCTACGCAGACACGAAATTTAATATGGATACCAAGTTGCCAGGAAAAAAAAGAAATTTCAATTATTTTATAAAAAAACCAACGGAGTATTATTTTGAGTGATTTAATTGGTAATTTAACTTGAAAAACGCACTGGCTTAACACACTGGTCTAGCGAACGAGAGCTGTAGATTCAAATCCTACCGGGGCCGTGAAATTTCTAATTATTTAAAAATTTCGCTAAGAACTAATTAATTAAATTTAACGTTGGAGAAATAGGGAAATTTCAATTATCATTGAAAAAGCCAACGGAAAATTACTCTAAATGACCAATCCTTTACTAACATTCCAAATGATCCAGTAAGTTCTTCTCTGCATTAAGGTAGCATGAGAGAAATAAGTCTCAGGTCTTAGCCAGCAGAAAAGAAAAGTTATTTATTGGCAAATGTTATCAGTGATCAAAATCAATGATTTTTGACATTTATCAACCATGGCCTTCATATTTATACCTAGCCGTTCCCATATTTATCTCAAACACTGTATAAACTTACTGTTTATAAATCTCTTTCTTAAATGTAAATAGTTCTTGACCATTTCGTAGCCTATGATTTGATTTATCGCATCTTAATTTGTTTTCGTTGATAACATCCTATCGCTAAATAAATTACTGCTTATCGGGAGGATGATGGCTTGTATATAGGTTGTTGGTTTGTGCGGTATGTCGTGATATAGGAAGTATTCTCGTTAGTTCCTTTATCGGGTAACTTGTTTGTTTGATTGTAATTTGTTGAATTGTGCAAGTAAAAGTGTTATTTTTTCAACACTTCGCTTTGAACTTTTTAGAAAAAAAATGCTGTGTTTGAGATCTAGTTCTGTTCTCGTTTTTATAGTAATTTTATCGACGTCTTATGGTAAAGGTAAGTGTTATTTTTATGGAACATAGAATTGGTTCTTTTAGGCACTATTAAATTTGTTGCTTGTTAGGTAAAATGATATCGTGGAATTAGAGTAATACGCAATTCTCGTAACGATTCTCGGGTTCTGCCGTGTCGCTAAGGTTAAGGAGAATGTTAACTGTAGTTCGTGAAATGTCAGGGACAGAAACCTTAGCGATGTGGCGGAACCTGAGAACCATTATGACAATGAGAAACGGCCGTGAAAGCCTGAGATTGCAATTTTTAACGTATAAAGAGACCGCAGCCGAATATAGTTTTGTACTTAGGTTGGAGACTGCAATAAAAAAAATAATATTATTTTACAGTTTAAAACTAAACATATACACTACCGTCCATATTAGTTCGGACACCCAGTAAAGTGTTGTAAGCTCTAGTAAAAGCGGTAACACGCTTGACAATGGGAGCCCAGGTGCTCTCGAAACGCTGCGTTCCGCATAATTAATTAATTTGTGTGAGTGGAGTTTACTGCTATACCTGTGAATTCTACTAAAAGGTAATACAATAGAATAACAACTCACCCTGTCGATGAGCGAAATGAATTGCGACCATGCAAGATACATTTTTGTTACTAGAGTAAAAAGAAGATTAAAAGCTGCAAATTTTCACGGCCACACAAAAAATATCCCTACTTCGACGGGGAAACACGCAAAAACGGCTACAGTGGATAGAAACACAGAAATTGGACAGTCGATGATTGGAAAAGGGTACTATGCACTGATGAGTCAAAGTTTGAGGTGTTCTGACAATCAAGGAGCGTTTTTGTAAGAAGAACGAAAGATCAAAGAATGTTGGAGGATTGTGTAGTGCCAATTGTCAAGCAAGGAAGAAATTTTGTGCTTGTTTGGGGTTGTTTCTCCTACGCCGGTACAGGAGATTTGAAGCGAATCGAAGGTATTTTGCGAAAAGAGGATTATTTTTCTACACTGCAAGAACGGAGCAACGTCTAATCGGCGAAAATTTTGTATTCGTGCAGGACAACAACCCCAAATACTCGGCAGTGTCGCCACAAAGCCCTGATCTAAACCCCATCGAGCTGTTATGTGAGGAATTGGACAGGAGGGTCCGAGAAGTATGCCCTACCTTTGTAAGCAACCTGTGGAGTTTTTTACGTGGTTACAATTCTTCTTTGCCAGTTATTAAATTTGATATTATTTGTCGCCACTCTTCTTTCAACAGGGGCCCAAATCAACTCTACGGGATTAATATCCTTATAATAAGACGATAATCTCAAAAATCGTGTGTCCTATACTATTAAATTTTTCTCTTTTTTGTAATACTTTATCAGAGAATACAATCGCGGTTTTACATCCATAATTCATTCGTTCAACACTTCTTATCGATGCACCAGTTGTTTTGGATGCTATTCCTTTGATTTCTCGTTTTTTATTAGAAGGTAAAGTTTCTTTAAACGTCTATATACCTAATCTTCACATGAATTTTGAACGCACACCTATTTTTTTTTTTATAAAGTAGTGTACACGTTCAAGAGGCTACCATCTTGTAGTTCTTTTGGCGGGACACTTAAAGGATCCAATTTACTCTTTTCTATAACAATAAAACTTTCGAATTCATTGCATTTACTTCGGTGAGGGTTCATTGAAGATCTTCCCTTTCCTTGTGCCGCCCTATATTTACTTTTGTCAATTTCGAAACTGTTACAATACCTTTACAAACATATGGACAAAGTACGATTCGAGTTTTGAGGTTATACTAAGCCTGTACTATAGCGCCAAAATCAAAAAACGGATTTCTGTATAAATTACTTGCAACACTAGCTCTAACTAATCGGTGTACCTATAAGAACGCTATTTGATCTTCGATTTGAAACATAGCTAGGTATGAACTGGCTACTATTTTAGGTATTCTCTGATCGAGTTGGCCGTAAATTTATGTATTTTTTTTGTTTGGCTACAGATAATTCAACCCCGCCACCAATCACAACTATAACACCACCACCTAACACCACTCCAACGACTAAACCCAATACAACTAGTGCGACCACGCCAACAACGCCTACTACAAGCGCTACTACATCAACCGTTTCGCCGACTACAACGCCTATTTCGACCACGCCCAAGCCACCTGCTCCAAATACGACAACCACGGTAACTCCTACATCTTCAGTAAAGCCGGTGGACCCAACCACTACGCCAGCACCGCACAAGGATAGGCATTTTGACGGAGCCAGTTTCATCGGCGGTATAATTTTAGCCGTCGGCTTAATGGGTATCGCATTCATTGCTTTCAAGTTCTACAAAGCTAGAACTGAACGTAATTACCATACGTTGTAATGTTGATGAGGAGAGGTAAAATTAAATTCTCTTTCTTTCTTTCTTTCCTTCGCAATGTTTCCACACTAAAAAAAGTATCGTTTAATATTTTACGCGTTTAATACTAGGACGGAAGAGAACCTTGCTCCTTGCAGAAAATGATAGCAGCAATATACGAAGAATGAAAAATACCCATCTTTTTACGTCTGGTATATTGCTATTATTTTTTTTTAATACATTCTGCTTTGAATATTGTTATTGCATCTGTACGAAACGATGATATGAACGTTTTCGATAACATTGATCTGTTTTCTGTGTCTGTTTGTTTCGCTTCATTACCAATGTGTTTAGATTCGTGTGGTATCATTTTACAACACGATTTGTATACAGCGCAGAGTTATTTTAAAGTAGCAATCTTTTATAACGTTTTTTTTAAGTCAAAAATCTGCATAAAAAACTATTTCATATTAAAAAAAAATGGAAATATTTTCTTGCATTCACTTTTAATTGTTTGTATGTTTAATAGTTGTTACCTAAATGCATTTATGTTTTTTGCTATTAAACGTTTACACAAAAATCTCATATTTTCGAATATATTATATTATTCAATACTCCTGTCCTCTTTATAAAACATTTATACAGGGTGTCCCGTAAGTTACCGTTATAATGAAAAGTGATGGTAGGAGAGAGAATTTCTAACAAAACTAACCCAATATATAGTTATCAGATTCTTTATAGTTTTCAAATTATAGCAATTTATAAGATTTTGCTTCGAATAGAAATTGTTATGGTTTGAAGTCGTAGAGAATTGAACACTTCTTCCCTTTCATTTACGGCTTATGAGACAACCGATAGATATAATGCCAGAGAGATTAAATATTTCTCAAAAGTACATTACATTCTTTATGAAAGCATTTCAAAATTTACATTAGGTAAAGATCTGTGTGCAATTCCAATATTTTTTCGACTTTGTTTACTCTTAAGATAATTACAAATTAAAGGCTAACTTTACGGCCACTATTAGTAATATGACAATGTTCTTACTGCATTGGATAGATATACTTGGAATATCTCACTTTGTTCTTGTTTGTTTGAAGTAATAACCTTTTCGATATGTCAAGTAACACAGCATTGTCATCTTTTCTTCTAAAATATAGTTTTTATAATTTCTCGAAACAAATGCAGTAAGAGTTTGAATAAGTTGTTGATGTTTTTTTTTTTTTTTACATTTCTGTTAAGTTGTGATATAGTTATTTGTATTACTGTAGTTTCTTCATCATTTGTAATAAGGCTACAGGTTTTGAGGTGCTCGATGGAAACATGTCGATAGCTATTTTGTAGGAGAAGCTTTCATTCTTATATGTGCTAAGAAGCATTATTTGTTTCCATCTGCCTCGCTTCCTGTACCCCTATTGGTGCTTGTTACTACGTTTAGTTTATGTTAATCGAGTCAATTTCAAATTTTTACCTTTACTGCAGAGCTAGTTTAACGTAAATAAAGGTTCACGTGGATAGGTAGGCTAAGATATGCTGTTTTTTATTATTATTAGAATTCTGTCATATTAAGCATTTAAATTGGTCGAATTCTAACACTCCACTGAGGTGCTACATTTAAAAACTTTGCTTCAATAGCACCATAATATAGTTTGGGCCTATTTAGCTATCTACCTCATTTTCTAAAGTGAGATTGAGTAAGCGGATTCGACTAACTTATCTTATAAGTTCTCTTTTCGAATATATGTTCATTTCTACCTTTAAGATGCATTCAAATTAAGCAAGGTTATGATATTATATTTTTTGACTCGAATAAACTTATGACAATTCCTAGTCTTAAGTTTATATTTATACCGCATAAATTAAAAACCATAAATATAATCATACGAAGATGTATTCGAATTAACCTAACGTTAAGGGATCCTGTATGGGATCACGACAGTTTATTTTAGAGAAGATATTATACACTATTATTGACGGTTTATCTCGTTTAAAGTAAATTGCTTGATATTTTTTTAATATAAATTCAAAACTGAAAATCAAAATTAGTTTAGTAGATGAGTGCACCCAAAAGATAAATTACAAATTTTTCCTAGTTCGTTGTAATTTAGAATTATAAGAAGGTTCCCATTAGAAAACATATGTTATTCTATCCTTTTTCTTTAGCGGAAGCTGATGTAAAAATACACTTATACGTTGTATCGATAAGATCTTATATTCTGTCCGAAATAAAGTGCTCTTAATAGGGGGTAGTTAAAAAAAGGATTGAATATACAATTATTAATGTATTAAAAAGTAATATGCAGGGATGGATTAATATTGACTTTTGGTTTAACGAAGCTGGAGTTTCTAAAATTAATGTTACAGTAACAAACCTTGAATTTTAATTTCGGAACAAAATTTTGCTGGTGAAAATCTTCCAAATAATTTAATAGGTAAACACATTAAATTTATACGAATCTTAACCCAGTCCCTGTATATACATTAAATTGATAAAAATAAGGGTGCTCTAGTATGATATGGTAAATATTAAGAGAGGAATAATTAAAAATAAAAGGCATTTGATATGATATTCCTTAAAATAAAATCCAACTAAACAATATTGTCCATGTTTTTTTTTTAAATATATTTTACTACAGTTAGATGGGTGTATAGTCTTTAGTGATTTTTGTTTTTTTTTCGTACCCCCTTTTATATAGGCGTTATTATGTATTATTAGTATGTGTAAATTTGTAGATATATCTGTTTTTCTGTGTATTTAGGTATAGTTCCCTTTAGATATGTTCTATACAAGGCACACCTATTATATTTATATATATATATGGATATTTAGAAAAATTTTATTTATATTCTCCATATAATATAGGTGATATATGAATACATTTATAATTTTCAATTGGTGTTTTATTTTTTATTTCCTTCTTCACTGTTTTATTACTTTTATAGTTGAGGTGGTTTCTATACGCATCTTAGATAACAGTACACTTCTTATGGAGAAACCATCCGATGTTGCCAATAATTTGCAAAACTTCTTTTAGGAAAATTTTGTTTTAAAAATTCCAAACAATGTTTGAACATGGCGGCTTAAAATTTTCTGTTAAGGTTATGTTTGTGTCTACTGCTTAACGTTTAATTATATATATCACGTTGGGATTAAAACATCTTTTAAATACAATAAAAATATACAGCAGCTCTTAATTAAAATGTAACTAACTTCGTTCACTTCAGATTGTTCTCTAACGCTGTTATAGTTGGCAACATAGCTTATGAATAAGCGAGACGTATTGATATGTTAATTTTGTAACTGATAAAGGATAGAGATACCCTATAAGACTCTGTTGTCATCTGGGGCGTAAGCGGAATAATACTATAGTTCGTTCGCACATTAAAATTCTGTATTGCGTCTTCTATTGATAGAGAGTTTATGTATGTACATTTCTTATCATTCTTAGTAGAGGTCATTCCCATGGAGTTACATATTCGGTTAATTTAAGAATTTCGTCCGTGATTTGTATGTGTTTTGTATGCCTTATTTGAAACTTTACTATCTTTTTCCTTGCGTTTGATGGCATGTACTGCAGCACTATTCTCAATAAATAAATTAGTTTACTAATCTTATTACAGTCAAATGTAGGGCCAATTCTAAAAGAAAAAGAAAAGCCACATTCCTAAATTATATTTTAATAGAAGCTGTTTCGTATAATTTGGAAAATATAGAAATAATTTGTAATATTTGTTGAATACTAACATGTAACATAAATAATATAATGCAACTGTAACAGTAAAGTTTAAAATAT
This sequence comes from Trypoxylus dichotomus, assembly GCA_023509865.1. Taxonomy (NCBI): domain Eukaryota; kingdom Metazoa; phylum Arthropoda; class Insecta; order Coleoptera; family Scarabaeidae; genus Trypoxylus; species Trypoxylus dichotomus. Next base: position 6,879,272 of record CM042081.1, on the reverse strand, counting down.
CCTAAGAATATAATATTGACACAATGTGGCAACTGCTTTGGCATTTCCCATAAGAGTAATAGTGAATTTTAAGGTGCGAACGGACTATATATTATTATTTAAACAATGAATGTACGTCACATGTTTAACGTGATGTTAAATCATGCGTTGATACCAAATTGTAATGTAACATAACTTGTAAGTTTTTAGGAAGTTAATATGCGATAATAATATACGTTAAGATAACTTGTGGGTTACTACACTGTCTTTTAATTCGGAGGGGTGTTTTGAAATTGAAGCGCCAAAAAGTAGGCTAGTTGTTAGTTAGTTTTTGCCAAAAATTGCATTTGCGATATTTGATATATTGCCGGCCGCCATATTGTTACAACTTAATGACGTTTAGGTCGTGTATCTTTATTCTGTAGTGTTTTCTATATCTCATTAATTAATCATTTATTTTTGTAATGAATATGTAATTAATTACGTAACTACAACTTATACAAAATCGTAGCTAGTTTTAAAACTGCCGCCAAAAAGTAGCTTCGGATAATGTACATCTGTCAACACTGGGCAGCGGTCATTTTTGACAAGAGTATTTCCATGCAAATACGAACATGTATTACTACAGCGAATTTATGATACTACTTGAATTGGATACTTACAATATTTTATCTAGTACACAGTTAATTTAGAAATAAGAAATAATTGTTAAGGAAAGAAATGTCACTAGGATCCTTTAAGTAAATATCAAAAGATCTATATATGAATATTTCTTTTGAAATTCGTCGTGCAAGAAGTAATTAAAATATTCAATAAATTTAATATAGTTGAAAAATAAGATAACAGAATGAAATGCCTCATCTTACGTTAATATTATAGATAACGATATTAAAAAAGTTGAAGGAAATTAGTTCAAGACAAAAGAAACGAATACTGTAGTGTTTACAATTTTCTGTAGCTACAGCGCCACCTCTTAAAGAGATTTAAAAGTATAATGGTTGTGCTGTTGTAATTTAATAGTAAGCTGTAAAATCGGCGTGTCAAATTTCTTAATTACAGGGTTTATTAATTATTAGTGGATACACAAGGGGTATTACTATAGTCCAGTCACTTTAAAGATGTAGCATTCGACAAGATAGGATAATATTTTCGACGTTTGCTATTAGCAGTAACCTACGGCAAAATTATACACGACAAAAGACTTGTCTATGTACACGAAAGGTGTGTTAGATAAAATGAAATATTCCTGATTACTATTACTATGTATTTGTAATGTCAATTGTCAAAGTTCTTCGTTCGCTTTGGTTGTTTGTTGTATTTTTCGTTATATTATTATTTATATTGTGTATTGCAGTTAAAATTGTGCCGGCCAGAACAAGATTAATACGATATTTACGCAAAGGCGGTATTTCTTTCAATTTTGATAATGCAATTACGGTTATTAAGTGTTAGTCCAGGATTACGAGTATTATAATTCTGTCATGGTCCACTCATTGATGATTCCGAATTGTGAACATAAAACAATATACATATATATTTGAAGTAATTGGCACATCATAATTATGATTTTTGTAGCTATTCTGAGAAAGTACTATGAAAGTATCTCATAGAAGTCTATTTATAACAGAATATACGACATATTTTAAATAAAATTTCCTTTCTTTTAGTTGGATTCAATAAATTCCAATAAATTTAAATGTATGTTTGTAAATATCTTACTAAAATATTTGCCATTAGAATTTAGAATTACGTTTAAAGAAACTGACAATTATTATAATACAATTGATATTTTATTTTGGAATCACCCACTATTATTTAATCGAGTTAAGTTTTGGCAGTGTAATACGGACGCCGATAACAGCGCTATCTACTACATTCTTAAAGCGAATGGACTATAGTTCGTGCTTTTATTAATTAAATCATTTTTAATTTAAATCATAGCAAACTAAGCGATTTATTCGAGATTTTTTAAAATTATTTACTATAAATAAAAGGAAAATTCTTGTTATATTCTTAGAGTTAAGATTCGATGTCGGAATTATAATTTGCCTTTTAGTATGACGAGTAACTTTCTTACACGAACGTTGTTATAACCCAGGATGCAACTGTGCCGTGTTTATTAAATTGTAGGAAACCCATAATAGAGCGCCACATTGGGATGTAAAACGTATATATAAAAGTAGCGCCCTCCAACATCTGCGTGAGTGAACTAAAATGTAATTTTTTTTCAGCAGGTTTTTATAGATATCTCTTATTTTATATTATGAAAGAAGGAAGTTAGTAAAAGGCAGAACTAGTATACTTATAAACATTGCCATAGTTCCAAGTATTGTACAACAAAAACAAAATATATTTATAAATGCAATACAATTACAAATTCAATTTTGATCCATTTAAAATCTCCCCTATCTACGTGACAATATTACTGATCTCCTTAATATAATTAAATATTAATAACTTTGTGAATGATTGAAAAAATCAGGTTTTTTGTTACAGCGGCATGTGCATTACATTTTGTAAAAACAAATTTTACCATTCTAATACATTAGTATTTCAACAGTTAGTCTATTTCGACATCTTGTTTGTTTCCCATTCGTTGCTGAACCCCTAAAGAATTCAAATCGGCCTCGATTTTGTTTCGTAGAAGCTTGCTGCAACTAGGGGACGTTGTTCATTCAACCAGCGCGTCCTCGTCCGGAATTTCAAAGTTCTTGTGAGGCGTAATGCAAATTTTACATTCCGTCGTGTCTATATTTATCGGGGGAAAGATTAGTATCGTGTTGTAGTAGTGATCGACAACGCGAATCGAAAAGAGGGGAATGGGTAACCCCGGCAGGCGAACGGGTAACGTACTCCGGTCTGGCCTGTCGAACTTGCAGGGGCGGCGGGATGTTAGGAAGTCATGATTGATTACAAATTGGAGATTTTTTGCGCCGGCACCATGGTCGTTCTTCATGATCGACAGGAAGCCACTTTCGGAGGCGTTCTTCTTCCGCCGAGATCGTTCCGCAACGTCGAGAACATTTATTGATATTAGATGTTGGGTGCGGATATGTTAGAAGGTTAAATGGGTATTTAGGGTTTTCGATGGCTTCCTCTTTTTTGGGAGTTTCGACGATCTTTCAACGCTTTAGAAAAGATAGGATCCTTTTGCGGAGGAGGATTCTAGAGGCCGTCTTGTGGTAGTGAACTGTATAACCTTTATTGGTTGGATTTATGGTTCTGATCTGTGGATTTAGTTAAAAATATTCAGTTGCTATAAAGTATATATGAGAGACGATAATTTAATTTTATCGCCGCATGACAGGATAAAATTCTTTTGTTTCTCAAGTTATAGTCATGAAAGCTACAATTTCCTCATCTTTTAAGCATTCAGTTTTAAATTTTGTTTAAATTAGACAATTATGGCCATTTTGATATTAGAATTGTGATATTCGTTCATGAAGTTTGAATAAAATCTAAAGGAATCGAAATTTTATTGTACAGTGGAACTCCCCTAACTCAAACCACCTAAATCCCCAAATAAAATTCGAGTTAGAGAAAATTTGAGTTACAGAAAATTCACAATTTACTTTCCATTATATGTATATATTTATAAAGCATAATATGTAATAACAATATTATATAAAATAAATAAAAAAATGATTTAAAAACAAACTGAAAATACAAACTACATGCATTAGGATATATATATATATATATATATATATATATATATATATATATGTACTATGTGTATATGTATGAAATTAAACAAAAATTGTCCTATATACATAGGTATTAAATGTGTACTTGTACATGGGAACATAAAACAATTGCATAATTAAATTGTTTTTTTAAAGAAATCCGTTATCAACTGTTGCCGAACATTGGCCGCTCGGATGTGTTCATACGATTTTTGAATTTTATTAATGAACATACATGTCTTATCAGATATTTGTTCATGAGACATAAAATAATTCTTTAGTGTCTCGAATGCTTGTAAAACTTGTTTGAGTGATGGTTGCTCCACAATTTCTTCATCGCTTTCTTCGGAGGTTTCTTCATCTGTAATGCTTGATACACTCCTTAGAATGTCTTCGTCTGTCGGATAGTCAGTAGTTAAGACGTTACTATCAATTTCAAGATAAGTGTCAAGAGATACATTCTCGACATTTAGCAACTCGACATAGTTTTCAAAATCTTGCCTTACTTCAACACGAAATTCTTTATCTTCTGAATTTTGCAGTCGTTCTTTTAGTTGAGCAAGGGGAATTTCGTCTTCGTCCTCGTCTTCGTTACCAAACCAGCCTTTTAAAACAGTTTTGAATGGTTTTTTGTTTAACATCCACATGCCATGTCATGGCAACCTCTCTTACACAGTCGAGAAGTGATATGCTAGGAGAACCGTTATTCTCTAATGCATATAAAGTTTTTAAGGATCCTTTCTTTGTAATGATCTTTGAAACTTTTAATGATGCCTTGATCTAAAGGTTGCAGTTTGGAAGTTCCGTTTGGTGGCAAATACATATTGCAATTTGATGGCCTTCAGCTTCTGTTGTATTGCAGGATGAGCAGGGTAGTTGTCTATAAACATTATTATTTTTCGATTCTCGTGTGAAAATTGCTTGTGCAATTTAACCAACCATTTTTCAAAAATTTCAGAGGTCATCCATGCCTTTACGTTTTTCTCGTAATCTACAGGAAGCCATTTTACCCCTTTAAAACATCGTGGCTTTGGACTCCTGCCAATTATGAGAGGCTTTAGTTTTTCAGTGCCACTCATATTCGTTGCTAGAAGGCATGTGACCCGATCTTTACTAAGTTTTCCACCATAGCATTTGTCGTCTCTAATGGCTAAAGTTTTCTTAGGTAGACATTTGAAAAATAACCCTGTCTCGTCAGCATTGTCATTGTCATCTTCGCTATACCGCCCCAAAATCCCCGGCAATACATTTCGAATCCAATCACTAACCGGACGATCATCCACTGTGGCACTTTCACAGATATTCTTATGCGATATGTCATGTCTAAATTTAAAAAATAAAATATAAATTTCATATGTGTATATGTATGTCTAATACAAAAACGTAGATTTTACCTTTTTTTAAAATTTATGAAGCCAGCCGGTGCTGGCCTTAAAATTTGTTGTTCCTAAATGTTGACTGTATTCCAGTGCTTTCTCCTGTAGAAGTTGCCCCGACACCGGAATGTTTTTTTCTCTAGTAGACACAAACCACTTAAACACCGCACTGTTTACATTTTTGTTTGAAACTTGATTTCGCTTGAAATTGGCAGGTTTTGTAAGTTTACTCGCGAAACATCGAATATGTTCTTTGTTTTCAATTATAGTTGACAATGTACTCGCTGGTATGTCATATTCCGCAGCTATTACCTTCTTTTTTATTCCATTGTCCACTTTTTTTAATATATCTAATTTCTGTTGCATTGTTAAACTTTTAAGTTTTCGTTGCTGGGGCATGTTGATGACAAACACTAACGAATACGACTGAATATATAGCGCAACACGCAGATGAATAAGAATGATAAAACCCGTTGTCATTGGTACTTCCCCGAATTCCTTCGATAGATATTACGTTATATCCGCTAACAGATGGCGTATCACGTAGCTTTAGTGCAAATATCGAGTTACAGAGATTCTACGTCTTAAATTTGGTTAATTTTTTTTCGAGTTAGGGATAAATTCGAGTTAGAGAAATTCGAGTTAAGGACAGTCATATGCATATAAATTTAATAGATAACCGACGGGATAAAAATATATTCGAGTTAGAGAAATTTTCGAGTTAGGGGAGTTCGAGTTGGGGGAGTTCCACTGTATATACAAACATGCCGCTATTTATTTAACCGAAAAAATACGTACTTGATTCAAATAAGTACTTCTCTGGGTGTAGAGCAAATGCACTCCACATTTTATAATCGGCATTACAACTGTTCCTGCCTTTTCACGTCCGCAAAGTCAGCTTCCGGTTTTCTATAGAAGCGAGCACGTTGCAATAATTGAAACGGAGGGCTTGGGGACTCCCTGCATCACACTTTTGTGTCCCTTCCGCGTGGAATATTTTAATTTCGTTTGATTGAATTGGTCGGGTGGCAAGGAGGTAGAGGCATGGGACTTGTTCGCGCGGCAAATGTCCCGAAATTAATTGCACATAGCACTTTACCCGGATTAGTTCGAATTTTCTCGGGACCTCTTTATTGTTAGAAGTTTCTTTTCAGTACACAAATAAGTAGTGACGTCATCCTCTGTTATTTCGAGTGAGAAATGAATTTGTAAGATTATTCGACAGGTAAACAGTAACCGTGTTTTTGTAAAAATGATAAAGTGAATAGAGACAAGGAAGTAGTATATGTACACGATTGCTCATATTAGTATGGACACTTCCTATTTTATTCAAAATTTGACGTTTGCTTCAAAGAGAATATTTTATTATTTTAACATTAGAAAACATAAAGTGACTTATATTTTTTTCTGATCGAGAAATCCACCTCTTGTTCGTTGCAGCTTTTCTACCAACTTCTTCAGTATATCTTGAGTACCATCCAGATTTAGTATGGGGAGATTGTACCTACGGTTGAATCATTTAAAGATCTTGGTGTTATTTTTGATAGCAGTTTAAGCTTTGTTCAGCATATTGAAGAGATTTCCTTAACTTGTTCTAGAAGGTGCGGGTTCATGGTGCGGAGCACCCGGCAAATTTAGTGACATAAATATGTTTGAGTTCTTGTATTTTACCTTTGTACTGAGTTGTCTGGAATATGCTTCTATTATTATTTAGTCCCCTTATTATACCTGCCAGTAGCTTACATTGGAACGTGTTCAACTTCCTTTTCTTAAATTTCTTTCGTACAAACTTGATGGTCAATACCCTCCTAGAAGAACCGATTACCATTATTTGCTGGAGCGTCGTGGCATGCGTTTCCTTAAACAACGCAGAGAAACTTATTGCTCTCAATTTGTCTGGAAATTAATAAATGGATTTGTTGATTGCGGCGATTTGTTATCCAAGTTGCACTTTCATGTACTTTTTCGTCTAGATTCTGTTCTACGTTTGCAGTACCTATTCCGAAAACTAATACTTTGCATAATGCCCCCATATCTAATATGAGTAGTTTAGCAAATAAATATTAAAATGAGGTATTTAGTTTCTAAGTTTTCTTTCTTACAATGTATGTATGGCTTTGTATTATTTTTTGTGCTGTAATTGTTGGTATTCTGTTAGACAATAAATTCTATTATTATTCTCTTTCCTCCACACTCGATCAATTTTCACAAGGTCCCCTGTTCCACTTAATGAAAAACAACCCCATGCAAGAATGGAACCATCACCTTTCTTTATTGTTGGTGTAATTACTTATGAAGCATTTTCTCGTCCTTTGACCGCCTGACAAATGTACTATGGTTTTGACCAAACACTTCATATTTAGATTCATCAGTCTATAGTACCTGTCCCCACTGGAGACGTGTTTGCAATACGGCCATGGAGGTTTGTTTCTTTTAAACGACGTTTCTCTGTGCGAACGGATATCTTCCTGTTTTTAGCCCGATTCATTTCCGCCGCAATTTCAGGAACCGTTAATCGTCTATTTCTCGTACTAAGAAATTTGATGCGTTTATCGTTATTTATCAACGTAGTTCCTTAATTAGTGAATTATGTACATGTTTATAGAATTATTACACGATTAAAAGTATTTCTTTTTAAAATATTGTGTTAAAATTTAAAGTGTCCATTCTATTACGAGCCGTCGTGTATATGCACATATTGTAGACTTCCGCGGTATTTGTTTTCTTTTAAAGAATTACCACATGTAGCCATTCAGAAGTGGCAGATTATCCGGAAATCTACATTCTTTAATAGTATATATGCAGTTCATCACATTTTGTGTTAATTGGTAGATATTGGTTAGGTGTGTAACAGATACGTAGTGTTGAAAATACGAGGGGAGGTCCAGAATTTCGTGGAATGGAGGGGATGGAGTGGGGATAGGGGCGTTCGCTAGTTGTCATTCTGATTGGCGACTCATCATTAGTATAGAAGTTAAGTTGCAACCCTATATCGTCAGTCGTTTACGAATAGTTGCCTGCTAAACAAGTCGATCCGGAAGAAAACTGAAACTATGGAGGAAATTGAACACCGTGCTGCGATAAAGTTCCTTACAAAGCAAGAAAAGAACGCTCAAACCATATTAAATGAAATGGAAACCGTTTATGGGGAACAGTGCCCTAGTAAATCAATGATTTATAAGTGGCATGGTCTTTTTAAACATGGTCGGGAGTCGATTGAAGACGACCCCCGCTCAGGACGGCCAGTTGTGGCCACCACATCAGACATCGTTGAAAAAGTGCAAACATTTCTACTACAAGATGCCCGTTTGAAGAAAAAATAATTATCTGCATTAGTTGGAGTATCAGATACCACCATTTTGCGTATCCTACATGACCACCTGGGTATGGCAAAAGTCAGTGCAAGATGGGTACCGAGAATGTTCACGCCGCTGCAGAAACAGCAGCGCGTCTGTGCGTCCAAACAATTTTTGGAGCTGTGTGGAGACAAACCTGCACAGATTTCGGAGCGGATTGTTACCGGAGATGAAACATCACTTTGAGCCTGAGTCCAAACAGGAGTCCATGCAATGGCATAGAAAGGGGCACCACCGCTAAAGGAATTCAAAGTGTCAGAATCGGCTGGAAAGTTGATGGCTACTGTTTTTTTGGGATTGTGAGGGGATATTATTGATTGATTACAAAGAAAAAAATAGGAGCATAACCGGAGGCCATCAAGAAAAAATGTCGAGGAAAATGCGGGTGCGTTGCTCTTGCAAGCCAATGCGCCGGTTCATAAGAGCAAAGTTGCAATAGCTACTCTGCACAAGCATGGCTTTCAATCAATAGTCCATCCACCCTACAGTCCAGACCTGGCACCTAGTGATTTTTATTTGTTCCCCAATTTAAGAAAGGACTTACGTGGAAGAAAGTTTTCCGACGACAATGAGGTAAAGGAGGCAATTTTTGCCCATTTTGAGGCGAAAGATAAAAAATATTTTTATGATGGTTTAGAAAAATTAATTCATAGATCTAATAAATGTATTGTGCTTAAGGGTGATTATATTGAAAAGGAAAAATAGATTTATTGTTTTATTTTATTTAAAACCCTTTCATTCCACGAACTTCTGGACGTCCCATCGTAGTATCCATATTTATTATGAATAAAGTCGCAAATGACAATAACGGTACACATCCAAATACTAACGAAATCGAGACGTATGACATAATAAAACTGTTACGAAAATTACAAGCATTAAATGGAAATATCAAATCTAACACTTCCAAAACAAAATCAAGTTTTTGAGGCCATTAGCATTAAGCAACGATATTCGCTTCCTTATTATTACCACCTGCTTCTGTACCGCTCCCTTACAAGCCTCCTTATCACGGAACATCGGTGAAGTTTAACGTATATTTCCTCCACTCAAACTCGGCGGTGTGAGATAGCTTACGTTGCGAGAAACTTTTAATAAATCGCAGAAATTCTAACGCGGAAGGAAAATAGGTGAAATAGAGGCGGGAAAGACGTCGGCAAAAAGGAAAAGGACGGCGAAGGTAGGAGAAGAAAGGGAGAGATGCAGAAGCGGAAGAAGAAATATCCGCAGCGGGGTTCTATTAACCACCCTCCTAATGATAATGATTAATTAAGTTTCTGTCAAAAGTTGTACTCGAGATATAAATTTTAGTGGTAAAAGTTGACGCGGCCATTTTCTTGCCGCCGCCACTGTTGCCAATTTATTTCCTAGTCACTGTTTCGTACAGTTCTTCATTCTTATTTGTACGCGGGCAATATGGTAATTACATTCATGTTAGGTAGCAAAGCAATGAAGCTATGCACCTATTTCTTTGGAAACATGTTTTATTCCATTTTTTGATTCCCATAGAAACAACGTTTACCTTTAGGCCTTTGATGACATTGAACAAATAAAAATTTTATTTTTGTTGACGATCTTGCACTTGTTTTTAACTAATATATATATGCTAATGCCAAATATGAAACTTATTTTTCCCTATCACGTCACGTTTTTTTTTTCTACGGCATTTCTTGTCTCTTGAATAATCGAACTTTGTTTAACAACAAGGCAAGTGATAGAAACGACAAGAGCTAATACTACCGTGGAACTGAAATATAGTATACAGGATGTCTTTGAAATTAAATAAAAAAGCACGGAAATGAATGGTGTAATTATATAGAACAAAAATCATCGAATCAATTACGACGCTAACATCAGAATTAAAAAAATTATAACATGTGCCGCCTATGAATGCAGATTGTGTGTACATAATACCTGGTGTATGTATAAGTTTTTTCCGGTTTACGTAATAGATGGCGCCAGCGAAAAGTACGCAGCGCATTAATATGACAAATAAGTCATTTTGTTCGTCTGACATTTAAACTACAAGCATACACAAGTTGAGTCCGCCAAAAGCTAGCGTCTTTGCTTTGTTGGTCAGTGATCATGTCCAGTTTTGTGGCCAGAAGAGAACATTTTCGGCACGCATTATTTTTCCTATTTAATCAACAGAAAAAGGCTGTATGGTGAAAGGCAAGCAGTTTTTCTGACGAGGTATCCATAAATTACTTGAAAGATGGCTGAAATGTGTAGAAACCGATGGTCAATATTTTGAAAAAAAAAATTCCTTGAAAATTACGTGTTTCTTTTTAGAAAAGACTTATACATACACCTGATTATAATAATATAAATTATTTAGGTTTTACTGTAGTGTATGTGGTAAGTTTACGCTTTTTCTATGTTATGTCATTTCTGCATTTAATTTTTGTAAATTGATGTTTATCATCCGTTGGACACAATAATAATGACAATTATTATTATTATCATAAAATTTGCAACAATAACAAGGTTATTGATGAGTACATTTGCATCATTTTTTAACTTACCCTGAATACTTTCGTCAACAATGACGCCCTTAAAAAACAAGGATTTACAAAATAATTTGCATTTTAATTTTTTATTTTGCAAAATAATTTTGGAATAAAAAAAAGCCAAAGAAGTGACCCTTAGTTTGACAACAAACGATAAGAGTCAATACTTACACCGTGAAACTGAAATACACTATACAGGATGTATTTGAAATGAAATAAAAGAATATGGAAAATAAAAAGGTGTAATTATATAGAACATAAATTCAAAAAATTACGTGTATACATATACGCAGATTACATAGACTGCAATTATACGTCTGTTGATGTTATAAAAACTACAAGATAACATTGTTTACCTTTCAAATGCCATACTAAGAGTTCAATAACATGCTTACGTACGAACATTTTGGCAGTGAATAATAAATAAATTTTTATTTTAAATACCAAAATGCAAGTGTTTTCTCACGTCTGCGGAGCAATTTTCGCAAAATATTTTAGATTTAAGTCTAATACAATTAGACGTTTCCATTTTTCGTACTTTTTTGTTTTATTTCGGGGACACCCTGTATAGAGGGGCCAGGTATAAATATATAAATTAACATAAGAATTATTTAGACATCAAGTATGTAAGTTCTAGTTCTGGCAACTAATGGGCAGAACTTTGAAATAGTAACCCATCTATTTCTGCAGACTTAATTACCATTTAACCCACGTAAAGTTCGTCTTCTTCGCTAATACTTCGACCAAGCAAAGAAGTGCATTGGCAAAAAGGCCTGCGCTTCAAATTTTAACCCTCTCGCGCTACTCCGCCCCTTCCATCACTTCCCATCTTTGATGAATCCGAAAAGAACTTGGTAGTCGATAAGGCGAAGTCACTAACTTTTGTCTTTGCCGTACTCCGCGCTACTGGTAAGTTGTCGCTTTGATTAACGAGAGTTACCGTGCTGATGAAGTTATTACGTTTTCATAAAGCTCTCGTACTCCACCTCATCCTCCTTCGCTTCCTCCTTCTTCGCGAATAATCTGGTGGGAAGGTGGTACTGCGATACGGTTCGGTTCGGCAGATGCTGCGAAATTAGCTGCGCCATCCCCCACCCGCTTCTCTTTAGAGTTAAGTTAATAAAGTTATCTACGTTACGAGAGAGTAAGCAATAATGTCGTAAATTTTAAATCTAGTTCGCGGAGGAAACTTGTTAGGAAACGGATATAAATTAATAACGATAAAAAAGAAAACTGTAAACGAGGTACGATGTAAGACCGAGTAGAGTAGTAAAAAAGATTATATCGTGAGAAGCAGGTTTGGCTGGCAAGTGTGTCAGGATTTCGTTATGGAAGAAATTTCAAACTTTATTAAGCGTGCAGATTTTCTTTTTAAAGAGCAATTGAGTTGAATGTTATTTGCAACTTTTAGTAGCCATTCATTACTTCGGGTGGGTCATCAACTTTATTGTATGTTCATTAGAAGGTCGTACGTAGTCAGGGATATCGCTAATATAATCATGAGTAGTCTCGGCAAAGTGAGGCAAGTGACGGTGCAATGCGGATCATTTATGACCATGAGCTTCACGAGTAAGAATAGGCGATGCGGACGCAGAAATGTTTACACATAAAATAATGATAAAAGAATATATTATATAACATGCTGAAACGCTTACTGTTCCAAGCAGTTTCCACGAAATCACGAATTGGGTGGCATCTACTAAATATTGGAATCATCAAATACGTTTCCACACTAGCTCCAGTCAAACGAGTACGGCGTGCGGAATAAATATTTTTTAATGATGAAAGTGATCGTTGTACATCGAGTGATGCTATATTTGCAAATTTAAAGACCGACGCACCTTCAAAATATGTCTTGGTGCGAGGACATCTGATTCTTGTCGATAAGATTTTCAACTTTTCGTCTTACACACGATAGGGGCTCGTAAGTGTAGGTGGTACGATATTTTAGGCAACTTTTCGATTTTTTCCAAAAAACGTACTCCATTGAAAATTCGTCCAAACTTCGCTCATCCTAGATTTGGTTCAAGGCTCATCAAATGATATTTCTAATCATACCGAATACGATTTTAATACTAAAAATTGTCACAAGAGAACTAAATTGGTCGGAATTCGTTTCTAAAGATTTGAAAACGTACGAAACGTGTAATGACTATTGCTAAATCCTTCTCTAATTTTAGAATATTAAGTATTTCACCATTATGGATAATTTTCCTACAGTCTATACTCCATTCACGTTAAGAATGCAGACTTGGAATAGATAGGCCTTAAAATACTGGTTTGCCATTGGCTAATGGGCGAGGCATATTCCCACAGGAAAAATTGATGTAATTTCTTCATATGTTATTTCTGTCAGTTCCCAAGAAGTTCGTCATGCATATGACCAACATATGCTACGCCTGCGCCACTTCCCGTCCCAATGGAAGCTAGCGGACGTAGCGATGATACCGAAGCCCGGACAGCCCCACAACTGGCCGCAAAACTACCGGCCCATCAGTCTTCTTCCGGTCATGAGCAAGATCGCCGACCGGATAATACTCGCCAGACTGCGGGAGGAAACGGACGACCTCGACGTTATCCCCGGCTGCCAATTCGGTTTCCGCAGAGAGCACAGCACCACTCACCAAGTGCTGCGCCTCGTCGAACACATAAAAGAGGGCTTCAACCGACGGGAATGCACAGGGGCGGTATTCCTCGACGTCGCCAAAGCCTTCGACAAGGTCTGGCACCAGGGCCTACTACTGAAGATGCACCGAGCCGGCATCTCCAAGGCAATGGTCAAGCTCGTTCACTCCTCCACCTCCAATTGCATAATTAAATTGTTTTTTTAAAGAAATCTGTTATCAACTGTTGCCGAACATTGGCCGCTCAGATGTGTTCATACGATTTTTGAATTTTATTAATGAACATATATGTCTTATCCGATGTTTGTTGTGTGAATGCTTGTAAAACTTGTTTGTGTGATGGTTGCTCCACAATTTCTTCATCGCTTTCTTCGGAGGTTTCTTCATCTGTAATGCTTGATACACTCCTTAGAATGTCTTCGTCTGTTGGATAGTCAGTAGTTAAGAGGTTACTATCAATTTCAAGATAAGTGTCAAGAGATACATTCTCGACATTTAGCAACTCAACATAATTTTCAAAATCTTGCCTTACTTCAACAGGAAATTCTTTATCTTCTGAATTTTGCAGTCGTTCTTTTAGTTGAGCAAGGGGAATTATTTCTTCGTCCTCGTCTTCGTTACCAAAACCAGCCTTTTTAAAACAGTTTTGAATGGTTTTTTGTTTAACATCCACATGCCATGTCATGGCAACCTCTCTCACACAGTCGAGAAGTGATATGCTAGGAGAACCGTTATTCTCTAATGCATATAAAGTTTTTTTAAGGATTCTTCCTTTGTAATGATCTTTGAAACTTTTACTGATGCCTTGATCTAAAGGTTGCAGTTTGGAAGTTCCGTTTGGTAGCAAATATTGCAATTTGATGCCCTTCAGCTTCTGTTGTATTGCAGGATGTGCAGGGCAGTTGTCTATAAACATTATTATTTTTCGATTCTCGTGTGAAAATTGCTTGTCCAATTTAACCAACCATTTTTCAAAAATTTCAGAGGTCATCCATGCCTTTACGTTGTTCTCGTAATCTACAGGAAGTCATTTTACCCCTTTAAAACGTCGTGGCTTTGCACTTCTGCCAATTATGAGAGGTTTTAGATATTCAGTGCCACTCATATTCGTTGCTAGAAGGCATGTGACCCAATCTTTACTAAGTTTTCCACCATAGCATTTGTAGTCTCTAATGGCTAAAGTTTTCTTAGGTAGACATTTGAAAAATAACCCTGTCTCGTCAGCATTGAAAGTATCATCTTCGCTATACCGCCCCAAAATCCCCGGCAATACATTTCGAATCCAATCACTAACCTTATGTTGGCACTATTAACCTAGCAATGTTGTCAACTTACGCGTTTGAAAACATTCTACACATATACCTTATGTGTGTGTTATATTTCTATAAGTTACGCGAAAGAAACATCTCATTTCAAATTAAGAAGTAAAGAAGGAATTCGTTAAAAAATTTCCACTACTCCGACTCGGTCGCCATCTAAGGAAAAATGCGACTCGTTCTATTAGCATAATATCGCACGGCTTTAAGAGATCTTAGCGGCAGGATCCGAGGAGGCAGTAATCGGGACTTTGGTCACGTTAAAGTCTAGCCACCGCCGCCCTTTTTGATGTCAGTCGGCGGCGCAGATGGCGTCACAGTCATTACGTATTCAAAATGTGAACACTTTTACACCCGAAAACCCAAAACGCCTCTCCGTCTACCGAAAGTGATGAAAAGATGAATGCATTAAGGATAGGGGGACGCTCTCTTCGCGCAGGAAGCGTCCTTTCGTCTTTAAGAGGAGCCTTCCGCATAAGATATTGTTTCAATTTATTGCACGTATCCGTGGAGTACGATGTACAGCTTCGTCGAAGTTTTATCGCCATCCCTAAAAAAGCGTACACACACAAAGGCGCGCGCGGGTGTAAAGAACACAACGGGATAGAACAGAGGAGGGAAAAATTAAGGACGGTCGCAAAACTTTACGGCCCATACTTCGCGAGAGAGCCCGCCGGTGCGATACGGAGTTATTACCTTGTTGTTGTCCACGCGCGTTGGAGACTGCAAGAATGTTGCTCTCTAACGCTAGGTGAGCTATAAATATTTAATCTAATAGACGCATTTGATGCAGGTCTCTTGTCGTCTGCTAGCGGAACGAGAACCGGAAGATAGGAAGAGAGTGAGATAGAGGAAAGGAAAGAGATATATTTTGCAATCGGAATTGGGGTTTTAATTTTTAAACGCGAAGTGGAGGAAGTTTTTATGTTTTCTGGTCTTGCGTCTGTATTTTTACCGGACTTGACGTGTGTGTAAATTACATCCGGAATTTTAAATAGACAAGAATGATGCTCCGGTAGCGTAGTGCACTATGAGATGTTCTAAACTTTTCTTCGTTAGAAAGATCGTTGAGGTAATTGAATTTCATGCAGAAGAAATTAAATTACTTCATTTTTCTTTTGTAAAGTATTTAAAAATTGGACCTCTATAAAAGTTAGTCTCGTTCATCTCTGACGAACTGGTTTTCAGTTTCATTGTTATTTGTTCAGTTATGCATGTCGAATCGGTAGGAGTATACTTTTGAAAGAATCGCTGGTTTGACAACAAATTTGGCAACGCTGTGGTTTGTACTTTTATACGAGGGCGAATCAAATATGAACCTGACTTTGCTTTTAAAACATTTATTGGTGCAGTAAAAAAATTGAATACACCTTTATTCACACATTTTTTCCCACCATATCGGAAGTTTTTCAATTCCGTTATCAGAGAATGAATGTGGTCGCGTCTGCAACCAGTTGCGCACAAAAATTTTCGCACCTTCATCGTCTTCAAAGTGGTGACCTCCTAGATCTTCTTTGAGTGACCAAACATGTGATAATCACACGGTGACAGATCGGGACTGTAGGTTTCCCAATGAATTTTTGCCCAACTTATTTTGGGTCAGAGTCGCAGTTTGAATAGGCATGTCCCACGCTTTTCATCGATAGACCAGTTCCACTTGATCAAGCGGTTGACAGTAGTACGCAGCATTAACTGTACGCCGTTCTAGAATCCCAAAAAACCGCTGCAAGAACTTTTCCAGCACAAAGACATGTTTTTGCCTTCTGCGGTGCTGCTTCTCCAGGTTTTCGGCACTCAATGAATGCCTGCTTACACTCCGGGGTGCAATCGTGCACCCACATCTTATTACAGGTGACAATGTGCTTCAATAAATCCAAAAGTCTTTCATACACAGCAAGACAGTTTAAGCAGGGTTATTCCCTTCCACTTTACATACCCCCCTCAACACATATTAAAACGTCTCGCTACTCACTTCATCTAGAGGGCGTTAAAAAGAAAAGTTCGGTTCATATTTGATTCGCCCTCATATTTGTTATCTTAGGTACTTGTTCTCCTCGATTTTGGAAAAGATACTTAAGAACTAAAACTTCAGTTAATTAAAACGAAGAAATTTAATAGAAGTTGTATTATATACACTGTAATAAGATCTGGAAATTCGCTTCGGACACACATTACGTTGACCGATGCAAAAAACTCAAAACAACCACAAAAGAGGTATTCTAAAATTACCAACAAGGCTTGGTCTTCATAAATCCACAATCAGATTCCTGAGAAAGACATAGGAAAGCTTCTGGATGTTAGTAACAACTAGTATGCAGAAGTAAGTAGTTCTACGTGCAAAAAACTGTCTCCATTCGTTTACTTTTTAAACAAAAGAAAGCTATAGGTTCCTTGAAGGCGAGAAGCTTGGTCTAGTGGTTAAAATCGCTTTAACCCAGCAAACAAAATTGTGACGGCAATTATGTGGTCCTAAGGTGAGTTTTCACCAGTATAATGTGACCAATTCTGCAACAGTATACGTTACGGTAGTGGTTGCATTTATATCAACATCAACAAAGTGAACACCGATGATTTTTTTTCAACTACGATAGAATATAGTGTAGGTTTTTCATAGCACTGGTAATACACTGGAAATATACATATAAATAGAAATACTTATATCTGAACTAATATTAATATTAAACCACCGTTGGTATTAGTAATGATAAAATTACAATTTTCTTGCAATAAACCAACCTAATTAAATTCCCTAAAAAATATCAGTCTCGGAAGGATTTGAGTCCAACTACCTCTGCGTTACTGGCGCATTGTGCTACAATTACACCACAAGACCACTTGTGAGTTCAAATCTCTTTTAAAACTTTGATGTCACTTATATCTGTACAAAAAGTTCATATACTCTTATATGACAACAGTTCAGTGCTCAAAGCATTGATAGTTTGCTGGTACTAATCTTAAATAAAAAGCCGTAACTAGAACGATAAATTCCATACCGCACAAATTAATCATTTACTTGGAACACAGTATTTCAAAAGCACGTGAACTTTCATTGTCATTGAGTCGGTAGCACGATTGACAATGGGGGTGGGGTTTACTGTGATACCTTTGGGAAATACAGTCATTTCAGTTGCTACCATCACATTAGTAATGTTGCAGTGTCATTGCGGTTATAGCAGTGCACCAGAACACTATTAGGTCATTGCCAGGCGTGTTGCTACCATACCGCCAGAATAGATGGGGTAAGGGGACTCCATAACCAAACCCAAAAGTAATTACTGGTACAAAAACACTGCTAACATATTATTTAATATGATATGGGAGTAAGATCAAAGTTATGGAGATAAGTTCTATGTAGGTTCATACGTATCACATTAGTTTTAGCAAAAGTATGTTGCCATTGCTACTAAGCTGTACAAAAGAGAATATGTTAACCAAATACCATTTAGGTTCATTGTGGAGAACATAACCTCAATTAACAATTAATGATTTCGGAACACGTATTAAACTGCTGAGATATTTTTTGCGGTTATTGGAAATTTGAGCTTTTTGGTTTAACAGCGGGATTTATTGGATTCCATTACGGCTGAATTAACAATTACTTTAAAGCAATAAATTTTATTCGATGAATCGGTTTAGTATACTTCATTTTCCCTGTTGCACTACGTTATGTAGACATAGTTAAGTCATTAATAAGTATCTACTTGATAACTAATAAAAAGGAAGTGGTAGCTGAAGCCAAGAGACTTGAAAAACGTTTAGAAAAGTTTGAATTCCTCTTTGTTCTTACAAGTTACAAACATTTTCGCCGAATACTATGCTTTCGGTTTTCTTTCTATCAATGCAGAAGAAGCTTCCTCAGGACAACTATATCCATTGCTGGGGCGTGTAATGTAATGACAGTAAGTAAGTTCATAGAATTTTGAAAGAATTTGCTATTTTGAATTGGTTAGTTTGCTACAATGAAATCTCACGCCGTTTACCAAAAATTCCAAAGTATGCAAGACTCCGGATCTATTTCATATTTTCCAATGTACTTGCTTAAGTATTAAAAAAGAATATATGCATTGCTTAAATTGTCCAAATCAATCCTCGTTTGTCGTATATAAAACTTCACGAACAAAAGGTGCACTGCAGCTGCTACTTTTGGATTCGTGCACCGACATTAAGCCCGTCAATCATTTCCAGCGTCACGCGATGCTAATGCCACTCATATCTCCTAACCGGTGTCGGCGGAATTCTACGAAAGCTAACCCGTACAAAATATCTGCCGGTATCGAATTCGAGACAAAAAAGAAAACAAGATGGCCATGTTCAAATTTTACCGGTTTGTCGAGTCGTCTGCCTTCGCTTAATAGAGTCGGTCTGAATGGAAACCTATCGGGAGACTAGTTTGTGCCTGCGTGCTCCCCCTGAACCGCAATAACTGCGTTCGACCCCTTTCTAGATGCGACCCCTGCGTTCGACGAAAATCTAATTTGTGGCCGATCAAAACCTGCCTGTCATCCGCCACGCAAGCAACCCCATTCACCGATACGAATATAACCGTGTTGGTGGTCGATTTTATTGCTTTTTTTTTGTATAAATTTCGAGTAGAAGGGGTGGTTTTAACAAAGTTTAATTACGCCGTTTGAGTATTAAGTTTTAGTTTGAATTCCTTTTTGAAGAAATCGAATAATAAAAATTGTACAAGGGTTGTTCGCAGAATAAGGTTCCTAAGAAGCTGTAGTCGCGAGGAACGCTGTTATAGGGGACCCGGTAACACTGGCGTGTAGTTTGGTTTAAGAATTTCTACAGACCACGGTTCTTAGTTTTAAGAAGAGAGTGGATGTGTTTAAAAGGTGCAACTACTTTCCATTAGTGTCTATACAAAACGACAGAGGTAAGTTGTGGAAACAATTGTGTTGCGAACGTGTAGCAACTATTGATGCATCCACATCCCGATTTCCCATGCAATTATTTAGTCACTCTTTTTGTTAGAGTTCGGATTTATTTTATTTTAAAATTTTATAATAAGGTTCATTCATCAGGTTATCAGTTATTCGCTGTTGTGGTTTTAGCTAAAGTGGGGGAACGTAGGAGGGATTGTAGATATCTCCCCGTCGTTGACTCAGATTATGTCTGTACATGACGTCCTATAGTATTTCATATATCTAAAACAACTATTATTATCTTCGTGGATCTGATAGTCAGCTTCAAAGTGTTGGACATAAATATACGAGGGTAAGCAGAAAAATTCGGCAACTAAAGCATAGCAAATAGCAATATTTCAATGAAATATATTTTTCAATGCAAATGAAATAAATTTTAACAGAATCAGCTATTGCATTAAATATTTTACTTATCTTCGTCGGTTGTTTTCGTATTTTTAAAATTGTTTCTAATTGTCACCGCTATGATTTGCGCTGCGCAAGGTGGAAAATGCGAGGAAAACTATGAGACATGTATATGAAAGGTACCGCTGGTGATTGAAACTACTGCCTCCACTATGCTGTGGTCTTGGCTTTGCAATCGTTGGAAATAAAGCTCCCACTCGTTTCTCCTACCAGGTGCGAATTACGCTGTGTGATTCGTTTTCTGTATGCGAAAAAGACTGCGACATTCCCAAATGTGTGAAGTCTACGGATAAAAGTGTACGAGGGCAACCTGAAATGTGAATTGGTAAGAGATAGCGCACGAAGGTTGAAGTGGATTCATTGGTCGGCAAGGGTAACTGTCAAAATTTCAGACGGCTACTGTCAATAGTTTTGTTTAAGAGTTTGTTTTGTGTAGCAAATTAGACGATTTCGCAAAAATGGATAAAATCGAATTTCGTGCAGTGATAAAACACTGAATGAGTGGGAAAACGGCCACGGGAATTCGAAATATTTTGCTAGAGGTTCATGGCGGATGTACATTTTCGACCATCAGCTTCTGAGTGAGCGAGTTCAAACGTAGCCGCACAAGCACAAGTGAGGAACCACGCAGTGGACGCCCAAACACCGCTACCAACTATGAAATGGTCGACAAGATTCATGATGTCGTGTTCGCCGATTGAAGCTGGAAGAGATAGCAGAGACAACTGGGATCTCAGAAGAACGCTTTGGTCATATCCTACACGAAATTTTGGGCATGAAAAAGCTGCACACCGCCCATGTAACAACCGATCTTTTCAACAAAGTTGGATGGGATATTGTCACCTATCCTGCAGCCCAGACGTAGTCCCAACTGACTACCACATCTTCCCTGAATTGAAGAGACACCTGAGTGAAATAAAAATTCATCGATCTCAACTGCGATTATGTAGAAATATATGTAGGAAAAAGTCTAAGCTTTCCAAAAGTCACACAATGCAAATCACTATGTACATATTTTGGTTGTAACGGTTGTCGGGTTCCGCCGTGTCATTAGGTTTTTGTCCCTGACGTTTCGCGAACAACTGCTGTTCGCATTTTGAAAGTACCTTTACAACTATGTCAAACGGCCGTGAAAGTCTGAGATACTATTTAACCATGTATTTTCTTGTGAAAAGTCATTGAGAACTTTATTTTACGGACAACCCTCGTATATTGATGGATAGCTTTGTCAACTTATAGTCTAATGAATAAAAAGGTATAGAAAAAAAGAATTCAATAAATCATTCTCATATATACTTATCAATTTTGACAGATAAGCGATGTTAAAATGGTTTCCTTTTTCATTTCGATCATCGTCTATATTGGGATATAAAATTTTACTTCCAGGACGAAAACATTATCGCATTATATTAATAAGCCATCGAAAAAAAAAGTGAAATATAATCGTAAAATGTGCCTTTTGAGTTCCGGAGATCGTAATATTCGGAAAAACGAGCAGCCCGTTCGAGCTAGGCGTTAGGCGGGGGGAACTTTATAATATTAAATGCCAGCGTTTCACCTTTAATAGGATTATAAAGCTGAATGTAATTGCGTTTAATGTTTAGCTGCTACGTGAGACGACTTTAATCGTAGGGCCTTTTTTTCCTTTCATAAAAGAGGCTTGTAGGTGTAGTATAAGTGCCTTCTTTAAAAGCGAAAAAAGCGTTATGCTCCTATAAAAGGAAGTGAGACGTTAAATACATCTTACGTATCCATCTGCGATCCTTTTTGAGAGACGTATAAGGTTTATATCCTCTTTGCATTTAAAAATTACATTCGTTGGGGTTATTTTTAAAGCAATTACTTAATTTAAAAATATTTTGCATAAGACAAGTTTTAATTGATTTGCTTCAAAGCTAGTTTGGAAGTGGTCTTCGTTTGTGAAGCATTTAACCTTAATTCTTTTTTAGATTAGCTCTTAACCAGTTAAAAAAGGAGGTTTGGGAGTTAATCAATATATCAACTACATTTTAGATATTGAATTGTGGTTGAAAATGTAACAACAAATGCTGTCTTTATAGAAGTTAGTTTTGCTTTCATAATCATACCCTCAGAGCCTCTTCAACTCCTAGCTATTGATTATTAAATTGACTTTAGGTTAATGGTTATTTCAAAAGAGAACAAAAGAAAGGAAGAAGAAGAAAAGAGAATAAAAATAGTGTTCTGAAATAATACTGGACTGTATTTTTGTTAGAATGGTTTATGTTGAATGTACTTGCCGTTTGTAATGTGATCACACTGGCGAACACGTTCTGAATGGCCTTGCGTCTTAGCTTAATTATTACTACTATGTACAATGGTTGCGTCCTTCGCCACTAGAGTAAAGATGCGTAATATGAAATTACAGACTACGCAACAAATAGAAAGGAAGCAAAACAAGAAACGAAAAAGAAAGAAATGAAAGAAGGAAAAAATGGAGAAAGAATGATAAAGGAACAATGAAAGAAGAAACGAAAGAAAACTAAACAGGAAGAAAGAAGGAAAGAGATAGAGGGACAATGAAAATCAGAAGGAAGAAAGGAAGTTAGAAGGAAAGAATGGAGGATAGAAAGAAAGGAGTAAAGAAGAAACAAAGAAAGACAGAGGAAACGGAAAAAAGGAGGGAAGAAGGAAAGCCTGATCAAGGAAGATAAAGGGAGAGAGAACAAAAGAAGGAAGAAAAAAGAAAGAAAGAGACTGAGAGAGAATGGAAGATAGAAGGAAGGAAAATAGAAAGAAAGAGACTGAGAGAGAATGAAAGATAAAAGGAAGAAAATAGAAAGGAAGAGAGAACGAAAGAAATAAATAAAAGAAAGAAAAAGACTGTGGGAGAATGAAAGATACAAGAAAGGAAAAGCAGAAAGAAATATAGAAAAACAAAGAAAGAAAGAGACAGAGAAGAAGAAAGAAAGGAAGTGGAAAAAAGGAAAATAAAGGGAGAAAAAAGAGGAAAGAAGGGGGGAAGAACGAGCAAAGAAAGACGATAAGAAAAGGAAAATAGAAGGAAAGAACAAAGACAGAGACAAAGAAATGGGAAAAAAGAAGGAAAGAGGGAATGGGATAAAAAAGAGGGAAGAAAAGCAAAACGAAAGCTAGAAAGAAATGAAGGAAGAAAGGAAGAGAAAGAGCTAGACAAAGAGAGGGAAACAGGATGAAAGAAAGACAGAGACAAAGAAAGGGGAAAAGAGAGAAAGAAAGAGGGAAAGAGATAAAGGAAGAGGGAAGAAAGGGGAACAAAGGCAAAAAAGAAAGGAAGAAAGAAACAGAACGAACTAGAGATACTAATAGAGAGAAAAAGTAAGAGAGAAAGAGTGAAGAAACGAAAGACAGAAAGAGAGGAAGAAGGGAAGAAAGAGAAAGAGCTAGAGACAGAAATAGAGAGAGAGACTGTCTCAATGCACACAACCGCAGTACACAGAATTTGGGATTTGCGTGGTGTGGAGTGTACCGACATGCTTGCGTCTAATATACTACCTCATAATAAAACAACGATTAAAACTGCATTTTTCTTACATATTGATATTCAATGAACATCGTGCAGCGAATTTCAATTTACGTTTTTCAAAAGAATCTTTATTTTTAAAGTTTTCGCTGGCCATTTCCATAACAATAGCACGCCGGAATGGAATACGAAGCAAATCGACAGCAGCAACCGAAGACGCTTTGGCACCATAAAACAAATGTTATTCGTTAACTCAGCGCTTTCTCGAGAATATAACGGATCGAAACATATTTCTCATTCGCTCTCCTATCGCTTCCGGTGCGAGGAAAATACGTCCTCGCGTTATACGTTTGAAATAGTGAGAGAGCGGAAACAGAACGGCCCGAGCTATTCTATAATTAACGGGAAAGATACTCGGTCTTTCCCCGTCCTGCCGTTTCGCGTTCGAAAGTCGCGCGCTTATAAATTCAAAATCGTTTCCATTCGGAAGGTCCGACGTAGTTCCGCGGAATTGTTTCTCTCAAGGAACGGTGATTACTCGGCTTAAAAGGCGGGCATTCAGCGTTTTAATCTACGCCGTCATCGTAGTGCTCATCAACTAAGTAAACACAGAACGGGAGACCGAATACACCTCTTTCGCCTTTTATTCCCATTGATGAAGGAAACGTTGATGCGTTGTTGATGCAAAGGAATTTCGTTTATTCACTGCGAACACGTTGAATGGGGTTATCAGGGACGGATTTGGAATGAATTTAAATCGAAGGTAACTTCCTAATAGAAGCCATTTTTTGTCTTATATTCATTATGTATGTACCATACAGTATAGGGTTTACTTTTGAGCTGACCATACAGAAGTACTACCAAGTAGCAAGTTTACAGAAACACGTTTTGTATTCTTATGCCAAAGTATAGCTGACATTCATTAGATAGATAACATTAGGTGCTATATACCATAACCGCACTTTTGACCTGACGATGGATGTAATTGTGAGTAAAAGGGGAATGAAATAAGATTCGTAATAAGTTAACAAAGTCGAGAAAGATGTATACTATTCTATACGGCCATTGTGTGTCAGATATACCATCTCCAATTCGTGGTACGCTATAGTTGTCTAACTGTATTCTGTACTCTTGTTTAACTACATCTATTACAAAATGCTATCCTCACATCGATCTTTTCAATTGGAATGGATTCAATGAAGTCCTCATTCCGTATTACTGCCAGGTGAGGGGAACGTTAGACATGCATAATTCCTTCCAAGTAAAGCCCGTATTCGATTCATTTTCCAATCGCCCAGAATACAATCCACAGCTTGCAATTTGTCACCCCGTATACCAGTTCATTTTTTAAAGAAAAACTATTGAGTGTATGTTACAGGCTCATTCGATGCGTAATAAGTTGCCAGTTCGTGGAGACTGTGGAAGTAATTGCACAAAGTACTCTTCTAGAAGCCTTAAAGCTTGACGAGTAACATGTGGATGCACCTTATTCTGTAATTGGTCATTTTCTGGACAGTTTTCTCCTTAAGTTATCAAAGATACATTACAACTCATAGATAGTAATATTAGCAATTTCTTTGCCGTATTGTTTGTTATATCTCTTCTAATTTGTGTTTTCTCATTTGCCAAGTAGACGAAAATTTAACGAACTAATGTCAGGAAACCGAGGACGCCATAAGTATTGAATAATCAGCCCACTACTCAGAAATTACCTCAGATATTGTCGAGTATTTATTGCTGTATATGTAGATGTATCATTTTGTTGGATGAAATTGCTTCGTACTTCATTATGATGCAGTTGTGGAATAAATTCATTCAATATAGCAATGTTATTTTGCAGCATTGATTGCTTAGTGAAAAAATATTGGTTCTTCATTTCTTCGATTTGACATTATTAACCAAATTTATTGGCTGGTGAGAATATTCATGTAATACTTCCTATGGAGTTACCTGGTTTGTAAAACGGTTTAAAATTATTTATATGCACATACGTTTGAGTATTAATTAATTATAATCGGATATAAACTTCTTCCAATAAAAGCATGTGAATTTCAGTTGACGAGGTCCTGCAAACATGGGTAGAGAATACCGTTAAACAGAGATAGCATACTGACACACAATCGCCCTGCAGAAAAGCATGTACGTATATCTCTCGATTTTGTTAACACATAGAAATCTTATTTCATCCCCCTCTTACTAAAAATTACGGCCATCGACAAGTGTGAGGTGGTATAATGGTAGTAGGTTATTTGTGTGTAGTCGAGGTGTAGCTCGTATAATACAAAATACATCCAAAGACAATAAGTGATGAGCCTAGATAGGCTGGTAAAAGGAGATAATTTACAGTAGAGCCTAGGAAAGAAATAAAGAAAAATAATATTTAAAATAATTCAGACAAGCAGTGCGAAAATTGATAAAAGGACAATGTTGCAAAGAGAGAGTTGATATTATTTTAACTTTGACATTATTATTAAGGAAGTATCGAGACGAAACTTACGGAAAATTCTAGAAGCATGCAAAGGAAGCATGTGAATAATTTCAAGGGTATGAAGCAAAAATTTATTGAAGATCTAGAATTATGAAAGAAAAACTTCATGAAAAGTTCTAAAAACATGAATGAGAAGCCGGGCGAAAGGTTTAAAAAACATAGGAAATAAACTTACGTAGAATTCCAAAAACATGGAAAAATTTGTGAATTATAGAAGAAAAATTGATGTCGAAGTTCGACAGCTTGAGGAGTATGAAAGAGAAGTTAATTGAAACTTCTAGTAGAGTTCATATGTTCAAATATAATCGAGTTGTAGAATATTCCACGAGTTTGAGTTTTTGCGGTTGTGTGAGCAAATGCGGTACACATCTTGCACACCGCTTAGACATGTCTAATTTAACATTTAAAATGTACGTCTCATCCGTTCTCTAGAGATGCCTGTAGCCTTAGCAATATCTTTCAATGTTGATCGGTGATCAGCTTCTACAAATTTCAAAACTTTTAACACATTTTCTGCAGAAGTGGCTGTTTCTGGGCGTCTCGTCATTTACGCTCGTACGACATTTTTTAAATACATCCAAACATTTGCAAACAGTCTTAAAGAAGGAGTACCTTCGCCTAACACATTTACTTTTTCAGTAGGTATTTAATCACTGCTCGAATTTCAATATTGTCTATTTTTAAAAAGTGTCAAAAGGGCTCTGCTTTGAAGGAGTGTACACAGCAAACTACTTGACAGATCGACATGAAGTTTGATACTTATATCATTGAAACATCAAGCCATACAATAGCGTCAAAGATTGCTTTTACACAGCGCCATCTCATAGTTGCTTACCGAACTTTTCAACTTACCCTCGTATTGTGTTTACAGCTCCAGAGGCGTTGACTAATATTTAGCATCAACTTAAAGCAAAGAAAATAGAAAGCGGGATATTCAAACGCCTTTCAGACATTTATATACACCCTGTTTATTCTGGGGATACTAAGTAAATTGTAGTATCTAATACCATCAGCAACGTGACATGTAATAAGATACTGAAAGGATCCTCATTCACCTTGATGTCTATCCAATCAATTGTAAATTTCTCCTATTCTCTGTTTCGTAACAATGTAACTTTAGTTCTTAAAATAGCATTCCGTTGTACGGAAAGAAAAACCTGCAATCAACAATTCATTTCACATTTACCACCTAATGCCGTCCCTGTAGAGGAAATCGAACACCGGCAGTAAAATAATAAAGGACGGCTATATCGACACAGAAAGCGATAGAGGAAGGAACAAAGACGGTACGGTGAGGTAGAAACGCGTTTTTCGTCTGCGTTTCACGTGCGGAAAGAGCGGCTCTACTCCCGAAGCATTCGAACCAAATTCCCGCCGATGGCAGTATTACCACCACAGCAACGTATGCACGTTCATACAGGAATGTATGAGGAATGGTAAATATTGATTTTTTTCGCTCCCGTTGGAAATAATTACTTCAGTTGTAACTAATTGATGGATGTGTTTCCGTGTATAATTTTCTTTATTTTGTACCACTACAAACGCGCACGTTTTGTTCGACGAGTGTGCGAGGGTTGTGTTTTTCAGGAAATATCCGAGTCGCTATTACTTCGCTGGCTTGTCAGTGCGTTTGAAATCGTAGCGGGGAAACTTCGAATTTAATAATCAGTACGAGATAGCAAG
Organism: Trypoxylus dichotomus; assembly: GCA_023509865.1. NCBI lineage: Eukaryota > Metazoa > Arthropoda > Insecta > Coleoptera > Scarabaeidae > Trypoxylus > Trypoxylus dichotomus. The sequence goes on along the minus strand of CM042081.1, from coordinate 6,851,461 downwards.
ATAATTTTCCGTGATTTACTTTCCTTCTTTTCATAGAAAAAAAAGCGAAATAATAGGAAAGTTTTCCAGCACGTAACGGGGAGAAATTCGATAAACTAATCAAAATGACCGCTATGGAATTATTATTATTTTTTTTATTTTGGGTTGGTAATACCACGAAGTTGGTAATAACGGGATAAGGAGTATATCAGCTGATTTAATCAAACACGCTATTTTCTATAGTATAACCTCTAAACGCAAGCTCTAAAATATAATATTTATATAGGAATTTGTTAATAATCGTTGGTCTTTCAAGTTTGGTGAATAGTATTAAAATCAGAAGAAACTAATCTGGGCGAACTACGTGACATGAGAATGTAAAGACCGTTCTAAAAATATTCGATACAGAGACATGTGTTTAACGTCAAGTATATATACCTAAGCTTATTTTAATGATACTTTGTGCACTGGTTCTATTTTATAACTTATATCTATTCTATAACTGTAAAGTGCAATGATTTTGTGTATCATCTTGAAAAATGTTATAAATTTAACTTGTAATAACATAAAAATCCAAAAAAAGTGGCAAAAGGGCATTGCTTCCAAATCTTATTTTGTTGTATATTGATTAAATATTTTGGTAGAAAATGTAGATTGTATACCATCGCAAACCCCTTTGCTAACAGTCTATAGAAATAACATAAGAACTTCTACTACAATAACAAAAATATCAGAATGTTAATCACGCAAGTTTTACGTTCTGTAGAGCAAAATCATATATCTACTTTATATGGAAGAAGTAATGCAAATACTAAATACTTTTTTATTTACGTATAATAGTACCAAATGAGTATGAAAATAGTAACATTTGGGACTGCTCCTACAACCCGCACTGCTTGGGGATCCCGGCATTCTAAGCAATAATCTAATAAAATTGTTTTATATCATTATAAACACATGAATACGTAGGCTTCCACGGCCAGAGTGAGTAATAAACGAATTACTTCCAGAATTGGACCGTGTCACGATGAGATATACATAACATATATAGAAATGAAACGAGAGTAAGAGGAGAAAGAAATAAAAATAAAAAGAGATAAAAAGAAGAATGAAAAAAAGGGGGGGAGGTTGCATGAAATAGAAAGGAAGGTGAAAAGAGTAAGAGAAGGAAAGACAGACAGAAAAGAAGGGAGGGGAGAACGTGGTTTCCCCTATTTCTCCTGAAGAAGCCTCCTATGACGGAGGCGACACGTCGAGATACCGCCTTTCTCTTTTATTTTCTTTCTTTTTCTTTTTATCTCTCGTTCTTAGGAATGAATGCTGGAGATAATGTCAAGTTGATGCCAAATTGCAATGTTTATGTGATATAACGTATTTTAGGTGATGTAATTAGAGCTATGGTTGGAAACAATGATTAGAAAATGCTTTCGGGATCTTCGACGGCCTCTCAAAGAGCTAACAGAAACAGCAAATTGGTGTAAAGTAAATAGAAATGTGAAATAATACAGGGTTCAGTAGAAGCACAAGCATGTTGGAATCGTTAATATAATTGCCGTTCTACGTTAAGGCAACATGGCGTGTTACACTAACATACGAGGGGAGGTCCAGAAGTTCGTGGAATGGAGGAGATGGAGTGGGGGTGGGTGTCATTCTGATTGGCGGCTCATATATAGCGTCAGTCGTTTACGAATACTTGCCTGCTAAACAAGTCAATCCGGAAGAAAACTCAAACTATGGAGGAAATTGAACACCGTGCTATGATAAAGTTCCTTACAAAGCAAGGAAAGAACGCTCAAACCATATTGAATGAAATGGAAACCGTTTATGGGGAACAGTGCCCTAGTAAATCAATGATTTATAAGTGGCATGGTCTTTTTAAACATGGTCGGGAGTCGATTGAAGACGACCCCCGCTCAGGACGGCCAGTTGAGGCCACCACATCAGACATCGTCGAAAAAGTGCAAAAATTTCTACTGCAATATGCCCGTTTGAAGAAAAAACAATTATCTGCATTAGTATAGGTATGACAAAAGTCAGTGCAAGATGGGTACCAAGAATACTCACGCCGCTGCAGAAACAGCAGCGCGTCTGTGCGTCCAAACAATTTTTGGAGCTATGTGGAGACAAACCTACACAAAAGGGGACACCACCGCCAAAAAAATTCAAAGTGGTAGGAGCATAACCGGAGAATATTACGCAGCGATATTAGAAAAATTAAAGGAGGCCATCAAGGAAAAACGTCGAGGAAAATTGACCAAGAGTGTGTTGCTCTTGCAAGTCAATGCGCCGGTTCACAAGAGCAAAGTTGCAGGGGCTGCTCTGCACAACCATGGCTTTCGATGAATAGTCCATCCACCCTACAGTCCAGACCTGGCACCTAGTGATTTTTATTTGTTCCCCAATTTAAAAAAGACTTACGTAGAAGAAACTTTTCCGACGATCATGGGGTAAAGGAGGCAATTTTGGCCCAATTTGAGGCGAAAGATAAAAAATATTTTTATGACGGTTTAGAAAAATTAATTCATAGATCTAATAAATGTATTCTGCTTAAGGGTGATTATATTGAAAAGGAAAAATAGATTTATTGTTTTATTTTATTTAAAACCCTTTCTTTCCACGAACTTCTGGACTTCCCCTCGTATATACCAACCATTACTAGATCATTTCGATTTGAAACTTAATTCGGTCTTTCATTTGTGTATTCCGAAAAACAACACAACACGAATATATTTCCGATTTGGCTTACTCTTGAAATTAAACGGAATGTGAAGACTAACAACTACTACAGAAGCAAGTGGCTTGCTACCCAGAACCAAGTCTACGCCAATGAATTTAAACGGCTACGTAGAATAATGAAACAACATCATATAAAACATACCTGATCACCGTGCAACAGAACATTAAGACATATATATCAGCATTATTGAAATATATCGATCAAAATCGTAGTGCGGAATACCGGGTATTATGCATGATGATGAGGATGTACTTGAGAATCCGCAGGACATTATTAACTCCTACCAGTTTTCTCGCGAATGTTTTTCGGAGAGATGGTTTAGATAATTCTGCGGGACTTCCTGCAATACATCTTGATTTTGTTACTGAAGACTGGTTACTTTCTGTTACGTCTAAACTTAGCAACAAATTTACTGCAGGTCACGACCAGATATCAATATGTGTACTTAAAAATTGTCGTTCTGTATTAGCTGAGCCATTAACAATGTTAACTGAAACTCAGTTTAAGAACAAACATATTCCCTACAAAATGAAAAATTGCGTGAATAGTCCCTGTGTAGAAAAAAAAAAGAAAAGGATTAATTGCAGAATTATCGACTAATTCCTATTCTTTCTAACTTCATTAAAATATATGAGCAAGTGCTCTACAGTTCGATTTATTTCAGGTTAAATACTTACGTACCACATTGGTGAGTATCACGGGGATGTGATTTACACGGGTAATTCTGACGTATTTGACACTATAAACCATACCACTTTAATTCATAAACTCGATAACTTTAGCTTTTCTTTATCTCTATTGCAACTAATGGTTTCTTATTTAAGAAATAGAATGGGCTATGCATATTATAACAGGTTTACATCATTACAGTTTGAGATGTTATTTGGTGTACCTCAAGGATCTAACCTTGAGTCATTACTGTTCATATTATATATGGATAACTTACTCATAACTTTGTCTTGTTCAACACTGGCTTGTGCTAATGATTTAAAAATTTATTCCGTTGTTACTGGTATGGATAGTTCTAGTGTTTTGCTTCTTTTTTCTAATTTCTTCGTTATGGTTTTCTGAACAACATACGGAATTTTAGATGACCGTATTATCCTTTCTTCTCAAGATATCGACAATTTGGCAACGACAAAAGTTGCATCAACAACATACAACGATTTAAAGCTTACAGCTAGTTTGTTCCTTTATCACAAAAGACGTGTAAGCAATAAAAGATTTGTAATCAACCTTCAGTTAATTGACTCTTTGGAATATCCCGGATAAAATATACCATACAAGTATTTGGAATCCAAAATTAGCCGTACGTTTTACTTAGAATTTGTCGCTAGGTCAACTGTGCTTATTCCAACAGATTCGATATTAAAAATTTCACATCGTCCCTATTTGTGCCATATAAAATGATAAAATCCTACCCGACTACGAACATTAAGGGGCATGTGTCGGTATAGAAAAGTAATCAACAATGCAAAGTGTTATTGCGGTACTCCGGGCGGCGTCGATAGTTTTCACAATAGTGGGGCGATATTAAGTTTTATGTTGAAATATGTTATGGAGGATTTCATATCCGTCGCCAACGGAAACGGTCTCGTTCGGGAAATTCGTCGAGTTGGTTTTCCGCGTGATAAATTCTTATGAAGCTTTCGACGCTCTTATCCTTTTAGGAGGTGTACGGTATTTGGAAGTTCTACAACTTTTCTATGTACGTATAACCATAACGGTTACGGATATTGTTTTTGGAAAACTATTGGTGAGATTTCGTGCGCGAGAGGTTATGTTTGTAATTTTTGACATGTACAGGATCGCAATAGTAGAAATTTTAATGGTCTTTCTTGTAATGAAACGTTTTAAAGTTTTTGTACAATTTAGTATGGTTTTTATAAAATTGTCCTTCTTGGTTTTTCGAAAGGCTAATTTTTTCTCTACTACCAACATGAAATTTTTAATAAGTTTTAATATTGAGCTAAAAACGTTTCGCTTGCCAAATTATTGGTTGCCTTCTTCAATCTTCTTTACACGATTCTACTGAAATACCGAGCCATTGTTAAGAGTAGTGGGTAGTCTCCGAACTTCTATGTCCGTCCTCTTCTGGTTTCTTCTTCCTTCCTGGGAATATGCTGGAGGCCTCTAGTCCTCATCTCATAGGTATTACAAGTTTTCATTCTGGATTTACTAACTTGTTCGAGGTATCTCTTAATTCCAAAGTAAATGGAATTAGCTGAGGTAGCTTGAGTTGTCGAAAGCATTCTGAGGTACTCAGTAGCTCTCCTGTGTGTGGTCCTTTCAGAGATCTTCTGCGTGATCGCCGTTTGGATGGCCGGGCTATTGCTGGAGATGGTATTCTCGAAGAATTTCCTGTTCAGTCTGTCCAGGAATTGCCTCAGGCCTCCTTCGCTTGAGAAGGTTCTTAGTGTAGCGACCGTGGTGCTGTACAGTACATGGAATGACGGAGGTGTGAGCTACTGTCGTGACCCATGTGGGGCTGACGTAGGCTAGAATGGGGCGAATGCGTATCTTGCATAGCATTATATCCGTCTTTGAATTAGGGTGCAGTTAGCTTATTCTGCCGATAGTCTTGTTCCTGGCCCCTCTGAGATGCTCGGAAAAGGTAAGGCTACTATCGAGGATCACCCCAGGTATTCGACCTTGTTGCTTGAGTCGACTTTCGCCCTGGCGGAGGTGATCTTCTGATGCGAAACCAAAGAAATCCAGGGAAAAAAGACTCACTTGCATCTTCCTTGGGTTGATTTTGAAGCTCTAGGTGCCTAGGAATTCCTTGACTTTGGCCAGATACGCATGCGCGAATTCGGTTGCGATCTCGGTGTGTCTGGATGTGTGGTGACCTTGACGTAGATAGCGTTAAATACCTGGTCTTTGGGCCTTGGGATGTTACCGATGTAGATGGTCAATAGCATTGGTGCTAGAGCGGACTGAAGAGGAGCTCCAGACTTCATGGTCACCTCCGTTCACGATGGTGTGGAATCTCCTGTCCTTGGGGTAAGATTTAATCGTCTTCAGGATTCTGGTGAGAAAACCGGTTGTCTTCATTCTCAACAACAGACCTGCGTGGTGGATCTGGTTGAATGCCTTCTTCAGGTTCAAAGATGTCATGACAATTGTCTCTTTCGTTTTGAAGGCAGTTCTGACGTGGTCTGTTATCAGGTGTAGTCCGTGGTCTAGTAGCACGATCTAAAGCCGAACTGGTCGTCGTCTTGGGAGCGGTGAATCCAATATTAGCCCACACGTTGTTTATTATTATTTTGATGTTTCCACCACCACATTTATATCGATATAGATTTTAATATGTTATGTATATGTTGATTCCTAAACGTTTCGTACGGAAGCTTGTTTAATTTTGGCATGTCTTCAAGTAAATAAATTATCTGTTGGTACCCGGCATTTTTCTTCATTGCCACCATAAAACTTTTGCTAAACCTCTTTTAACAAAAATAATTGAAATAATTAAGTGCTCCAATCGATTTAGTTATAATGTGTTCTAATAATTGATGCAGCAAATAAACTTGTTCAAGCTTTGAACAAATGTAATCTGAATATAGGTCTGTATCGGTAATATGTACAATAGTACAAGGTATTTCGACTAATATTTCTTTTTAATATCAGTAGATGTTGGCAAATATTTTAAATATTCATGGCAAAGGAATTTCATATCAACGCCCTGACAATGCGGATTTATTTTGTTTAGGTTTTTGATTCGATTGAGAACAATTGCATTGGGTATACACTTTTCAAGCTTTTGTTTTATCTTCTTGGTTGTCCAGTAGAAATTGTTTTTCTATTTTTTTGTCTTAAGATACTATTAGTTTCTACATATCTTATGTAACCCAATAATAATAATAATAATTTATTCCTCCAACAACAAAATCACTCACAAGACTATATTAATATAATTATTCTGACCAAATAATTACGTCCATACATGTGCTGAAAAAAAAAGGAGAAACTGTTTTCCTAATATAACAAGTATATACATACTGCTATCACAAACTACTTAAAGCATATTTATGTATATTTACAAATAAGCAAAATAAAAGGAAAAAATAAACTTACACAATAATACATATGTTCTTGCTCTCGGAACTCTAAGAGTTATGTCACAACGTATCCTACAAATAGGCAAGTGAAAATCTCCGTATGTCAACAAATCAGGGCTGTCAACCTTGTTATGTATTAAATTCAATAAGAAATTTGCGCTATATTGATTCGTTCTATCAGATATGGGCTGAAAAGTCCCGGGCCTAACAAAGAAAACGTGGTTTTTTTGGTTCAAAATTAGCTTTATTCATTAACGTAATCTCCATCAAGAGCGACGCAATCATTCCAGCGCCGCTCTAACATTTCAATACCACTTTTGTAGAACGATTTATCTTTTGCCTGAAAATAGGCCTCAGTTTCAACGATAACCTCTTCATTCGTGCGAAATTTCTTACCGGCGAGCATTTTTTTGAGGTCTGCGAACAGCCAGTAGTCGCTGGGAGCCAAACCTGGCGAATACGGTGGATGTGGGAGCAATTCGAAGTTCAATTCATGTAGTTTTGCCATGTTTTGATTAACTTGTGACACGGTGCGTTGTCTTGATGAAACAATATTTTTTTCTTTGCCATATGCGGTCGTTTCTTTGCAATTTCGGCCTTCAAACGCTCCAATAACGCTATATAATATTCACTGTTGATGGTATTTCTTTCCCAAGATAGACGATGAATATTACACCACGCACATCCCAAAATACCGAGGCCATAACCTTTCCAGCCGATTGTTGTGCTTTCGGGCGTTTTGGACGAGGTTCACCAGTTGCTGTCCACTCAGATGACGATCGTTTTGATTCCGGAGTGAAGTGATGGATCCATGTTACATCCATTGTCACATATCGACGCAAAAATTCCGGTTTATTACGTTTAAACATGATCAAACACTGATCAGAATCATCAACACGTTCTTGTTTTTGGTCAACAGTGAGCAAACGCGGCCCCCACTTTGAACAGAGCTTTCTCATAGTCAAATGCTCATGCAATATAAAACCAATACGTTCTTTTGATATCTTTACGATGTCAGCTAACTCACGTAACTTCACTTTTCGATCATTCAAAACGATTTTGTGGATTTTTTTGATGTTTTCTGGTGTTACCGCCTCATTTGGACGTCCAGTGCGTTCTGCATCATCGGTGTCTCTACGACCACGTTTGAAGTCAACAAACCAACGTTTTATTGTTGTTTCTGATGGAGCGGAGTCCCCATAACACTTTTCAAGACATTGCTTCGCTTGAACGGTAATTTTTACCATCAAGGAGCAGTATAAAATTAAAACACGAAATTGTTTTTGATCCATTGTTTTGAAAATAACAAAAGTAGCGTGACTCTTAGCACAATAACTCACAAACTAATGAATAGAATATCATGAAATTTTAACAGCTGTCTTTTGAAGGTTAGTACTAACTGAGAGAAAGGTGACTGCAATAAAACTAGCGTCATCTATGTGTTAGGCCCGGGACTTTTCAGCCCATGTGTTAAAGCATCGAAGTTATGTAAAGATAACAAATCAGTATAATCTACACCTCTCTCTGTATAAACTCCAGAAGTCTTGAGGCACAAATATTTTAAAAGTCTCTTCTGAATTCGTTCAATTGCCTGGTGCTGGTACGTATAGTATGGAAACCATACTATACGTACATGCATATTCTAAACGACTCCTGACTGATGAATAGTATAATGCTTTTACAGTAGCAGTATTTTAGAATTTACGACGACATCGAATTAAAATTCTAAGTACTTTCGAAGCAGAAAGGCATATTGCATTTATGTGTTCAGCAAATGATAACTGATTGTCAAACAGAATACAGAATAAAAGTTTAGAATTGACCATTATGTATCGCTACAAATATCACCAACATTAATTTTATATTTCGGAATCAATTATCTTCCTTTCATAGCTCTCCAATTTTCTATTTATGATCTAGTTCTTGCATCAGAGTATCAAATCTTCCACAAGTACCAACAATCAAAGACGTCCTTTTCGTCGCTAACACAATTAGTTTCTTCTCCAGAACAATGCTTCAAATTTACCAAATTTTGGAAGAACAACAGTTGAACATCAATGAGCTCACCCATTAACAATAGACCGGAGCGAGAATGTCCATTTCCGTTAGTACTTTCGTCGCATCCCTCTCGTTTGAATAAATACATACATATTAAGATCTCATCCGGCGGGGTTGGGCTTGCTCTCGGGACGCAACAATCGCTTTTCGGTCGCCATGGAGCATTCTCGTTCATCGCAAACTAACAGAGCGCTGCCGGAGCAGGAAGCGGATGTCTCGCGGTGTAATTTTCCACGTTGTCGGTTAGAGAAAGGCATCGGGCGCCGTCTCATTTCGCGCCTCACTAACGCTTCTGTTTACATCCGTCTTTCATGTAAATTATTTGCATACATTAATACAATTAAGGCGTCTATTGCCCCGGAATAGATGGGTGATGGGAAAGGGTGTGCGCGCGCGGGGGGAAAGGGGGATTTGCGGAGGCGAGACGATTCGACGTGGCAGCTTTGGCTTGTTGATTCCGCTCGTCTTCATTTCGCAACCCGAGGAGGTTGGTGCATTTTTATCGTTTCCAGTGTAAACAAGAGGACCAGTTAATAGGAAAGGTTATTTACAGTAGAAATCTTTAAAAAAATATAGTTTATATTTATACACAGAGGAAAATGATTTGTACTTGCATTTAAAAATATATTCTCACTTCAAAGGAATTCAATTTTCCCGAGTAATTTTTTATTTATTGAAGCAAATTATATTAACCGTAAGTAAATATGATATCTTGCAGTTGGTAAATAGCATTCTTAAAATTAGATTTACTTCAAGAAAGAATTTTTACCGACAAGAATTTGTATACTTGACGGAGATGGTTATCAGGTGTTGTAGATGGCGCCCCTGTCGTTATTGCATTATCGTGATCACAAGTTCTGAATGGGAGTAAGTAATAAAGTAATACGAACATGATCCTTTTACATAAGTGTATAATAGTAGCACGTCCATTACTTACTTAAAAATTTGGACCGTTTCTTTTCAATTTGCACATAAGCAACTTGCCATCCATATTTGCTTGCTTTTACGATTGTAAACATTTACAAGACAATCTTCGGCTAATTTACGAGGGCGAATCAAATATGAACGACTTTGGCTTTAAAACATTTATTGATACAGTAAAAAAAATTTGAATATACCCTATTTTTCTATATAATTTCCTCTTTTATTTACACATTTTTCCTACGGTATCGGAAGTCTTTTAATTCCGTCATTAAAGAATAAATGTGGTCGCGTCTGTAACCAATTGCGGAAGAACATTTCCACACCTTCGTCGTCGTCAAAGTGGTGACCACCATGTTCTTCTTTAAGTGGGCCAAACATATGGTAGTCACACGGTGACAGATTGTGACTATAGGGCGGATGTTCCAGTGTTTCCCAATGAATTTTGTGCAATTTATTTTGGGTCAATGCAGCTGTGTGTGACCGAGCACTGTCGTGGAGCAGAATCGGACTCGCCTATTTCGACGCATGCAGCAATTTCCCATATTGCAAGGCGGTGGTCACCTTGAATCGGCTCATGGATTGCACGAATATTCGCGGTCGGCGTGTATGGCTTTCGCTTTCCACTGACTTTCGACTATAGGAAATTTTTTTGTGCCAGTCGTAGATTTGGGACTTTGGAAGCGTTTTTTTTCGACAGGTTTTACACCCTTTCGCGTCAAAAATTTAATAATACGTTACTCAACAAATGTGTGCACCTCTTGCTCAGGCATGAGGCGCCTCTCGCTTAGACATGATGCTTCCCCAACGCACGCCGCTCACTTCATCTAGAGGGCGAAAGTCCGGTTCGTATTTCCTCAATCTTATCTACATTTTCCGAACATCATGTTCAAGATCTGATCATATGCAAGGGCAATATGCAACGTATTCTCACTAAAGACCTACATCATTATGGCTACAAAATCCAACTGATCCAGTAACCTAAGTCGACGAACTACAAACAGCCGATTTGTACACTGCACAACAACAAGTGAACGGTGAATTTTCCAAGAAAATGATCTTCAGCGATGAGCTACACTTTCATGTCTATGGCTTCATAATCATTCAGCAAAGTTGCCGAATTTAGAATGACGAAAACCCACCTGTGTATCACGAGAAGAAAATGCAGTACAAATGCGTCACTGTTTTGGTATGGATTTATGGGCTAAGGGCATTATTGAAAATTTTTTTTTCGAAGACGCTGGGGAGAATGCATAAACGGTAAATAGCGAATGGTATCGGGGCATGGTAACCCAGTTCTTTATTCCCCAACTGGTTGGTATGGATCTGGAGGAAGTGGAGCAACAGGAGGGTGTCACTTCCACACTTGACGTGAAGTAATGGCATTATTGCAATGGATATTCCGTTGTCGTGTAACCTCCTATTGGAGAGATCAGAACGTGGCATCTTAAATTGTGCGATCTAACGCATTTAGACTCCTTTCTCTGGAGTTTATTTTTTTTTGAAGTTAAAAGTTAATACCAGTAACCCGACGAGCATTCAAGCATTGAAAGAGGAGATTAGGTGTTCTCGGACTGCAACCCACATTTATGCCAAACCATGAATGAAAATATCGTCTAAAGAAATGTTCCAGCCAAGGGTATTTATCAGATGTTTTGCACCATACACAATTCACACATGTCTACTTTATGCTCAAATAAAAATGTTGGTTTTTCTCGAACATTATTTTGAATTTAAACTTTCAGCTTCTCTTGGGACATCCTTTATTTACCCTTTATTATGCAGCAAAAAGTGGACAACTTTGACATCACTTACGAATACGTATAGAGAGCACACATTGCTCAATACAAAATAGATACCATAACAGAAAAGGAACATTCCATTACTTGGCCCGCTGATTTTATGATCTTTACAAAAGCTAATTTCAAAGAAGGCTATTCTGAAATTAGAATTTTTTTTTGTGTTGTAGTGCGTAATCAACACAAATAATTGAATTTCATCCGCTGATGAAACATCAAAAACCCAACGAGCGAATTCCCGCGTACGACTTCACATCTAATACAGTATTTAGGCCACGTCGCGATAGCTCCGGCATTCCAAATTATTCCCAATCATCCAGCAGTAACTGACCCGTTTTAAGAAATATTGGAGAATTTTTAAGACAAGATAGAGCATCCTTTAGCTATATCCTATTCCAGGCATGTACCGCGCCGTTTTAAAACCCTGATATCGACTAACCGGACCGGCCAACCGATCAATATCCGATATTACGTTTCCGCTATCTATTTCAATCGCGTTAAAGCCATATTGGGTGGTTATTAATTTATTTTAAATGGTACAATATCTTTGAAAAAGATTGATGTGGGTTACTGAGAAACGGTTACGAGGGAACTGCTGAAGATTTCTTTCCAAATTATGTAGTATATATTGGTCAATTTTATTAATTGCTAATTGAGATACGAACACATAATTTTTGGTTTACAAGGGTAATTATAGGATTTTTATGATTCTTTACTACTTATGATATAATGTGAACATTCTTTACAAACATTCGAATTCATTCGGTACTATTTAGGAATTATCTATATTGTGGTGAAAAGTCTCAGGCTCGTTAAATTTTTTTTAACTGGATTCATTGATTTAAAATTTTGATTTATTTGTTTTAAAATTGGCTGATAATGTTTTCTAAATTTAAATATCAAATGTAAAGTTGAAAAGATTAATATATTGACAAATTAATTTTTACAAAAAAGAATATGTTTTTTACAGAAAACCTAAGACAATCCCTGACTAGCTAAACTTGAAATATTCTAATTAAATCACGAAACAAAATGAGAGCAGTGGCATACAAATAATTTTGAAGAACTTAGGAAGATTCGACGTCTTTAATCTTTGAAATCGTACTCACTCGCAGGTGATTTCTCGCCTTTAAGATGGACTGGTCTGCGGATTCCAAAGTATAATTCGGAACTTCCAGATTTTATATGTGGTATCAGCTGATACACTTTATTATTGGATATAAACGGAGATATTTATAAAATTACGGAGTTATATGAGAAAATAACTAATTATTCTTTCTCAGGAGAAACGATTCCAACATATCTGACTTTTGACACGATCTTCATCTGTTGGGTTTGTTTTAAATCCATAACAACGCATTTGTTTGCCTATATGGTAGGCCATACACTAGACACGTACTTGATCTGTGTGAGATTATAAAGGAAAATGCTGCCAGTAGTGCCATCCTTCCGTCGTACGAGAAGTTTTGAAGATTATAAGTATCATTTCGGAATAATGCATATTTATAAAATGTAATTGAAATATGTGAGTACAGTATATTAAACGTATTTTAAGGATGAAATTTTGAAATATTTATTTATATAAAAAAATATGGTTATGAAAAGCGATGTATATGATAAACGATAGTAAAATTTACGTCTCCTCTGCAAGTGTTGTTGAAGGAACTCTTTTCTTTTTAATAAGAAAACATTTTAAATAATAAGTTATTAAAGAATAACCCAAAGTAGATATCTGTAAAACTTTAGAAAGAAACCTGTACAGATTGAATAACTGTGTTTAAAAAAGAGGGAGTACAAACGGCACTTTGCCTCCAACTTCTAACATCAACCAGAATAAAAATAACGGCGTGCACCAAACAGTGACGAGAAAATATCCGGAAAAGGTGAACTAGTAATATTTTAGAAAAAAATCATTGGTAAATAATAGACAATAATTCATATCATTACAATATAATATCTTAGGATTATAACAAATGAAGTTACACCCGTCTATATACACAAAAGAATGAAAACTACTTAAATTAATCTTATTAATTCAAGTAGTTTCATTAAATGAATGAAAGGTTTCCGGATGTCAACTTCAGATCTTAATGAAACTTGGTAAGTAGTCTAGTCTAGTTTATTGAGACTTGAAAATAAAAATTTTTCGTTTGTGCT